>CP136060.1:248556494-249756494 GCA_032464435.1 Aegilops umbellulata
ATGAGCTGCGATTGGAGCAATCTCCCCAGTGACATCCTCGACCTTTGTTGTTCGTGTATGGATATGTTGAGCGCCCTGCGGCTGGCTGCATGCTCGAGGGACATGCACACGGCCATCGTCGAAGCGAGGCCTAAGCTTTTCAAGACACCCTGCTTGCTGCTATCTGGTGTTGCGAGATTGGCTCACCATGATACGGAGGCGTGCATGATGCCCCTCGACTTCAATCCGATCTCCATTAGCCGAAACTTCTTTGCAGGTATGTAGTGGGTCGCCGTACATCATTTCCCTCGACATCGATCCGATCACCATCGCCCGAAACTTCTTGGCAAGTATATGTACTGGGTCGGCATGAACTCCCACTGGATGGCTGCCTTCAGAGAAGACGGTAAAAAGTTGGTGCTCATGAACTTCCAGACCTCCCATGAGATTATCCTTCCTCCGTTGGATTATATAGAGTATTACCATCGCAGTCCAAGTCATCTAGATTACTACGTCAGTTGGACGAAACTTGTTTTGCAGAAGGTTGTAATCTGCCAAGTGCCCACACGACATGTGAATTACGCAGACTTCAAGCTAATTGCCTTGTTCGACCGCGGACTCGCCTATCTTTACGCCGGTGCCTTCTTTAGCTGGAGACAACTCGGCTCACAGTGGATCATCGTCAAAGCTGATACACACTTCTGTGATGCTATTGAACACAATGGCATCATCTACGCGATCGACAAAGCAGATGGCACCACGTATTGCTGGGACTGCGCGTGTAAGTTGTTTCCATCTCATGTTAATGATGATGCCATGACACTGTTTGAACTTTTTGTGATGATTGCCATATCCCTGTTTGAGCAGAATTTGAGTAGAACTATGGCAATCTATTAGAGACGCCGTAAATCAGCTATATTTGGAATGAGTTAATTCATGCGATTGTGACCATGTCATTACAGCCAATTTGTACCCTAAATAATCAAACGGTTAGGAATATATGGATATTATCCTTATTTTACAGTAATCTATATACTACTACTAAATAGAGTGTGTATCAATGCCCATGTTAGTTACCTCATTTTCATGATGTAGAAACATGCACCACACTGTTGGTTTCATCTAACCATACATTAGGGAAGTAAATGTGCATATGGAGAACTCTATATTTGGAAGTAGTGAAATCCTGCAATGCTTACCATGTGTACATACCTATATTCGCCCTTCAGCAATCAATTGCTAGAATAATATCCTCACAAAAATTTTGCCCACAGAACACGAGTATATAACAATGCATTGGCTGTTAGTTACCTTGAAGAATTTGTTTGTGAGGACAGAACATGATTACATAACATGCATGACATGGTAGTTTCCTGCGAAGAATCGATTGCGAGATAACATGAGTATAACCATGCATGGCACTTCTATATTTTTGAACCCAGTATACATTTCCCTATATTTTCCTCCCAGTTCCAACATGGACATATCAATGCTGTTTCTTGCATTATCCTACTCATACTCTGAACAATGCTGATCTTACATTAAAAATGCCTATCCTTTTTGATATGATGCAGTGTCCCTACAGTTACTGCCCTTTGTAATCACACCACCTTTGCCAAAAACAGGGAAGCACAACTGGTTCCTCGCTCGATCAGACGACGGCAAAAGACTGATGATCATTCGGACACATGAGCCGAAAAAGTTATATTGCAAAAACCCCACTGTATACAAGCACCGTGTAATACGTGAGTATCCAGACAATGGTTGTTACGTCTATGAGCAGGATACCAGCTTGTTGGGGCCTTTAGGATTTTTTAGTTGGAGGCGGGTAAACAACCTTGGTTCACACTCTCTGTCTCTCGGACTCAATTATCCGATTAACCAGGAGATCACCGTTGGCAAGGACCTTGATGGCAGAGAGGCTCTGTTTGCTATGGAAAACTGTGTCTACACGGCGAGCCCTAGGAGTTCAGGAGCAAACTCCCCTGATTGTCAACGATACAGCCTGCAGCCAAAAGAAGGTGAGAATGACAAAGGCACACGGATTAACTTTGATCCTTGGATGTCTCAATTACGACAGGCAGTGATCTGGTTCAAGCCTTCAGGTTGATAGGTAATTGGGCTGTTGCATCGAAAGGGTGGAGTACTGGTGTTTCCGGATCACTGGTCGCTGAAGCGGGGCTGCAAATTATGGTGGTGTTGGACCATCTCTTCGAATGACTTTGTTGTCTTTGCTGCTGGTTCTGGATGGGTAGTTCTTTCTTTTGTTATGCATA
This sequence comes from Aegilops umbellulata, assembly GCA_032464435.1. Classification (NCBI taxonomy): domain Eukaryota; kingdom Viridiplantae; phylum Streptophyta; class Magnoliopsida; order Poales; family Poaceae; genus Aegilops; species Aegilops umbellulata. Next base: position 248,558,750 of record CP136060.1, read on the forward strand.
TTCCTTGTCATTTGGTCATCCTCGTCTATGTCACTCTTACTATGTAATAGTTGCTTCTATTTAGAATGTCATTCTCGTCTGGATCACGAGAGTCTGAGCGCTAGAGATGGGTGCATTTTGGTGGTGTAGCAAGACTTCTTATGAACTATCATGTCTTGCTATTTATGTCAGTAGTAGTCACTAGTCAGTTTTTGAATGTTGTATATATCGTTGTTTCGAACTGTTTATTGTCTCGAACTACTGGTGGGCTAAATGAGGGCATCACCATTCTCCAGTGTTCAGAGTATATCTCGTTTTTTTCAAGGTATATAATTTGAGCTCAGTGTCTTTTAGATGATGTACACTTGTTTGGGCCAGTGAGGTGTTGTTGAATATGGGCCGAGTAGTAACGCAATGCAAAACATGTCAATTATGACTCTCAGGCCGGGCTCTCAAAAGATCCTGAAAAAAAAGGCCGGGCTCTCCAAAAAAGAAAGAATAAGGACTCTTAGGCCGACATGTGGGCGCCACCGGTGTTTTCATGCGCTTGCGCGTCGAGAGCATATTGGCGCGTGCTCGAAATTCATGCTAACTTTTCATCCCCAGCCTCCCGCCCCTCCCCAACCTATGGAATCTCGATTCCTACTCCAGTTCCCCCAAATGCCCCTCTTGTACTCCCTGTACTCAAGCGCACTATCATGTCTCCGGTCAACGTGGATCTCCGAGCCGGAGATCCTGAGGTCCATCCTGCCTTCGGTCGCCGTGTGCTGTCGCTCAACAGTGGCAAGGCGGCGCTTGACAACCAGTTTGCCGGCAAAGTGCTGATGGTAACCATCAACGGTGACCGGCCTCCCATCTCGCCGGACGACCTTGTCAAAGCTCTTGGCATTGCGCACGGCATCCAAATAAGTGACTTGCTCGTCGAAGTCTGTCCGCCACCGGATGATTTCTTCGTCAGGTTCCGGACAACTTTCGACTGCAGTCGTGTGTTTGAATCTTCCCGGCGTTTGTTCCGCAATGGTGCGCTGGTGAGCTTTGATCGGTGGCACCCAGGATGGGGCTCGGTGCCCTCTTAGCTTGAGTTTTTAACAAAGCTTACCTTCCACGGCATGCCTCGACGTGCTTGGAACAGCGAGTCCATGAACGAGCTTATCAACGACCTTGGAGGTGAGCTCTTAAGTATGTTTGTTCCTCCAGACAGCTGGGCTCTGACGGTTATGGCATAGATGAAGAAGCGTCCACCATACCAAAGGTGACTGGTGTTGAGATACCGGTGCAGGACCCGGGGTTGTACTATTCGTCGCAACCAAGGCCGGACCATGTTAGGGATGTACCTGTATCGAGTGTTCGTGCATGTCGAAGAAGTGGCCAATCCATCAATCGAAGTCCTGCCGCCGCCCCTGGTGCCAGGGTCCGTCGACGACGCCCATTACAGGAGTCAACGTAAGACTTTCCCTGTGTTGCTCGGAACGATGGATGGCACAAGGCCTACTCCATCGCGCGGCGGAGGCCACTGCTTCTTTGGGAGAAGAGGAAGGGCTGGCTGCCTGGATGTGCTCTAATTTGAGGTAACAACTGAATCTTGTCAGATATAGTTAAATCCGAGCTATGGGTGTGAAGCACTGATATGCCAGTACATTTGATTGTGACATGTTCTAATTTTGTACACGAACTTTTTTTAGAAAGGGTTGTACGTCAACTTAATGTGCTAGCAGAACTTATTGTGTTGTCTGTCTGTTTTCTTTGCACAACATTCAAGATATTTCCCCGTCATTGATAAAGACTATGAACCGTTATGTACGACTTCGTTGGTTTCAACATAGCCCTTCCCGTAGCGATGCACTACTTCCATCCTGATTGTGCCGCCTGCGTGAAATTTTTGTATGCAAGTTCAGTGTGCTATGATGTTCTATATGATTGTGCCAACTATATAAGTTTTTACTGAGCATCAACAATGCATATGGCTGAAAGATGTATTTACGAGCATCGACCGATGGGTCTCTCTATCTCTCTCTCTCTCACACACACACACACACACACACACACACGCACACACACACACGCGCACACGCACAAGTGGGACCCGTTGAATTACTTATTTGCTCGTGACAGCTTTTAATTAGGTTCCACTGTAATCTAACTTTTTTCTTAAGTTATTAATTGAGCTCAGTGACTTCAATAAGTTGTACATAAGCCTTGTTTGTGCCTTTCCGGCGTCGCTGAATGTGGGCTGAGTAACCATGTTAGGTTGTACTGTACTACACATGCCTTTTTTTTCAACATCAGCAATGCAACTGGGCCGACAGTTGTACACAATATCTGGGTCAACTTGTTATTCTCCACCCCGCTGGGCTGCAAACTTTCCTAGGAGGTATGCATTAGGCTTAACAAGAAAATGGACTTTAAGAAATAATAAATGGGATGTAATTATAATAACTGGACAGTTACTATGCACCAAACACGTAATTAGTTTGAAAAATATATTACTTTTGGAATTTGAAAATTTTAATTTCATTACTTGTTGCTCGCGCAATATTTCGTTGGATTTTAACGTAATACAACTTTATTTTGAAATTATATTTAACCTGACTAGAAATTTCAGATAAAAATATTTCGGATCCCATCAAAATGTGGGGATTTTTTTTTGAATTCTGTTTTGAGTGGTTGTTTGAAATTATTAATCGTTGTCCTAGCTAGAAGTTGGGCTGTACTTTTAACAAACTATAAATGGGCTGTAGTAAATTCCATTAGAATTAAAAAATGGGTTGTACATTCTTACAAATTGCAAATGGGCTATATGTTCTCTGCCAAATCCGAGCTGTGGGCCTACTAACTTGACGCGTACCAAGGGCTTTGTCAACTTAGTCAATATAAACGATTCTAGCTGCAGTGATTGTACGATGTCCATCCAACGGCCGTAGTGCTTCTTCAACCTTTGGTCTTCTTGCTCCAGCCGTCCAAAGCAACGCCGGTCGTGTCGCGTGCTCCCGCCTCCCGTGGCCGGCTGTGATGCCGCGGAGGCCTCACCGCCCCGTACTACTCCCACCGCTAGCCATGCCATCCCTCTACTCACCCACACCCCCTGTTATTCTGCCGTGACGATAGCCTCACACCACAGCCGAACCAGTGAACCCTCGTACTCCTCTCCGCGGGCTTTCACTGCTGCGTCTTCCCCGGCTCCGCATCGTCCCCTTCCTAGGCCTCACCGTCGTCCAGACCACCGCCCTGGTGCTCTCGGTGTGGCGTGGTCAACGTGGTTGAGGGAGTCCTGGATTAGGGGGTGTTCGGATAGCCGGACTATACCTTCAGCCGGACTCCTGGACTATGAAGATACAAGATTGAAGACTTCGTCCCGTGTCCGGATGGGACTTTCCTTGGCGTGGAAGGCAAGCTTGGCGATGCGGATATTTAGATCTCCTACCATTGTAACCGACTTTGTGTAACCCTAACCCTCTCCGGTGTCTATATAAACCGAAGGGTTTTAGTCCGTAGGACAACAACTCCAACATACAACAATCATACCATAGGCTAGCTTCTAGGGTTTAGCCTCCTTGATCTCGTGGTAGATCTACTCTTGTACTACCCATATCATCAATATTAATCAAGCAGGACGTAGGGTTTTACCTCCATCAAGAGGGCCCGAACCTGGGTAAAACATTGTGTCCCTCGTCTCCTGTTACCATCCGCCTAGACGCATAGTTCAGGACCCCCTACCCGAGATCTGCCGGTTTTGACACCGACATTGGTGCTTTCATTGAGAGTTCCTCTGTGTCGTCACTTTTAGGCCCGATGGCTCCTTTGATCATCAACGACGATGCAGTCCAGGGTGAGACTTTTCTCCCCAGACGGATCTTCGTCTTCCGCGGCTTCGCACTACGTGCCAATTCGGTTGGCCGCCTGGAGCAGATCGAAAGCTACGCCCTTGGCCATCAGGTCAGGTTCGGAAGTTTGAACTACACGGCTGACATCTGCGGGGACTTGATCTTCGACGGATTCGACCCACAGCCAAGCGCCCCGCACTGTCTCGATGGGCATGATCTAGCTCTGTCGCCGATCAGTGTCCTGGAGGCCACACGCGCGTGGGTTCCGACCCTTAATTCGGAGCCTGCTGCGCCGATCGAGGATGAGCGGTTGGACGCCATCTCAGGGGCTGCGATCTCAAAGGCGATCGAGCCGAACACCAGCCCCGCACTCTGCATGACCCGTGACTCCGAGGATCCGGATTCCTCTCCGGACTCCGAACCCCCCGCGCCCCTGCCGATCGAATCCGATTGGGCGCCGATCATGGAGTTCACCGCCGCGGACATCTTTCAGCGCTCGCCCTTCGGCGACATCCTAAACTCACTAAAGTCTCTCTCTTTATCAGGAGAGCCCTGGCCGGACTACGGTCAGCAAGGATGGGATGCGGACGATGAAGAAATTCGAAACCCACCCACCACCCATTTGGTAGCCACTATCGATAATTTAAACGACGTGCTCAACTTCGACTCCGAAGACATCGACGGCATGGACGACGATGCAGGAGACACAGATGAACCAACGCCTATAGGGCATTGGACAGCCACCTCATCTCATGATGTGTACATGGTGGATACCCCTAAAGGAAGCGACAACGAGGAACACGGGGATGGAACGAAGGATCAATCCCTCGAAAAACAATCAAAGCGTCGGCGTAAACGCCGACCCAAGCCCCGCCTCGATACAGACCCAGCCATAGAGCAGGATGAGCCAGCAGACGACAAGCATGCCCTAGAGCAACCGTCTGAACAGGGCAGCCCAGATGAAGAAACCGAACATCCCTCCCCCGGCGAAAATGGCATTCTGGACGACCTTACGCCGTATAAGCCCACGGAGAAGAAGAACCTCCACAAGAGGCTCGTTGCAATCGCACGCAGCCTGAAAAAGCAGAAGCGGAAGCTAAAAGCTGCAGAAGATGCACTCAGGATCAGATGGAGTAAAGTAATCAACAACGCAGACAAATATGGCGATAGTCGCCGCACTAAAAGCTATCCGAAGCGAAAGGTACTGCCTAAATTTGACGAAGATGCCTTAGAGCCCTCGCACTCAAAAAGTAAGAAAGCCACACGGTCGGATAGACGACCCCATGGCCAGCATAAAGCGGCAAGCGGCACCGCACTTAAACCGGCACGCGACCCACTTACGGATTCGCATCAAAAAGATGGCCCAGCCAGGTCCATTTACGAGCCAAGAAAACAAGCTCTTGTAAGCAATACAATAAAGCCATTATCAGAATCCGCCACACCAAATATAGGGGCGTCGCACACCCTCCTATGCTTCACCGATGAGGTCCTGGATTATGAATTTCCAACGGGATTCAAACCCGTAAACATAGAGGCATATGATGGAACAACAGACCCTGGAGTCTGGATAGAGGATTACATCCTCCACATACATATGGCTAGAGGAGATGACATCCACGCCATCAAATATTTACCCCTAAAGCTTAAAGGACCAACCCGGCATTGGCTTAAAAGCCTTCCTGAAAACACAATTGGAAGTTGGGAAGAGCTCGAGGACGCTTTCCGAGAAAATTTTCAAGGGACTTATGTCCGCCCTCCGGATGCAGACGACCTCAGTCACATAACACAACAGCCCGGAGAGTCAGCTCGGCAGTTCTGGAATAGATTTCTTACTAAAAAGAATCAGATAGTCGACTGTCCGGACGCCGAAGCCCTAGCAGCTTTCAGGCACAATGTCCGAGACGAATGGCTCGCCAGACACCTCAGCCAAGAAAAGCAAAGAACAATGGCCGCATTAACAAGCCTCATGACCCGCTTTTGCGCAGGAGAGGACAGCTGGTTGGCAACATGTAGCACCAGCGACCCAAGTACATCCGAAACTAGGGATGGAAACGGAAAACCGCGACGCAACAAGGATCGTCGCCGGACTAAGGAAAACAGTACGAAGAGCATGGCAGTCAACGCCGGATTCAAAGGCTCATGACAGAATCAGAAAAAGCCGCCCCTCCAGGATAACAGAGATGATTTATCCAACCTAAACAAAATCTTGGACAGGATATGTCAAATACACAGTACTCCCGGGAAGCCTGCTAACCATACCCACAGAGATTGTTGGGTTTTCAAACAATCCGGCAGACTCAACGCCGAACACAAGGGGCTCGACACACCAAGCGAAGACGAGGACGAACCCCAAAAGCAGAGCACCAGGAAACAGAAGAATTTCCCACAAGAAGTAAAAACAGTAAACCTACTTCACATAACAAAACGTGCGGCGCCCATAAAGGTACGCGCCACACGACCTATCCCAAAGGGGTCCCGCCACTGGTTGTCAAAACCAATCATCTTCGATCATCTGGATTATTCTAGAAGTACCAAGAATGCAAGTTGGACTGCCTTGGTACTCGGTCCAATAATTGGCGGGCTCCAGTTTTCAAATGTCCTAATGGATGGCGGCAGTGGACTAAACCTGATATATCAGGACACAATCCGTCACATGGGGATAAACCCAACAAGAATCCGCCACAGCAAAACCTCCTTTCAAGGGGTAGCGCCCGGTCCGGAGACCCATTGCATGGGTTTTATCCGGCTCGAAGTTATATTTGGCTCTACCGATAACTTCCGCTGCGAAAGGCTGACTTTCCACATCGTCCCATTCTCAAGTCGCTATCAAGCACTGCTGGGGCGCGAAGCTTTCGCCCGCTTTAACGCAATACCGCATTATGCATCTCTCACGCTTAAGATGCCCGGTCCACGAGGCATCATCTCCTTGAAGGGGAAGCATTGAGCGCTCCTCCCCCGAGCGGAGGATTGTGCGTCCTCTTTAACAGCCCCACAATACAATGGCTTCACCAGCCAGAACATCCGAATAGGTCATTAAGACCACGGGCACGGATAGACGAGCCCGGCATGCCCTAGGGGCTCCGCATATATAAGAGACAACAAAGCTCAATTTTACATATTCTACTTTATATTTGTTTATTTAATACAACTTTTGTTTGGCACGCCTTTCTTTTTTTCTTTCAACTTAGTTCCTCTCTTTTACAAATGTACATCGTGCTGCGCCCGTCCAGGATACGGCACAATGGAGACACAGGCGCAGACGTGCAGTATGGACCCGTTCCAAGGCATCGTTTCAGATTAAGACCCTTCGTAAACCTTTTTTACTGTCTCTTGTTGCTACACATCCCCTGGTTCTATAACCAAGGAGGAGGCTGGCGTCTTGGCATGTGGCCACGTCAGAATTCCTGCGCGTACCTGGACACTAGGGGCTTATACCTAAGAGCATTACTTTGCCCGCTCTCATAAAGACCAAATACCTTAGGGAGTGTTCGGCGTCGCGAGTTTGGCCTTATATGCATCAGCTCCGAATCATGATTTTGGTCAATGTTGGGTTGCCCGGCTCCTGTGTTCGGCCGCCTTACGTTCCGCTCTATCGGCTAAGGCGGCACCAGGAGAACTACTGCGATTGTGCCCCGGTTCGGCCAGGCGAGCACCTCAGTAGAGAAAGCCGAAAACCGACTGTCATGATATAGCATGAGAATGGTCAACCACTCGATGACTCTTCGGAATCTATAAGATTCCTCCGCATTAACGAAGGGCCGTTTCCCGGCCAGGCACACATGCGCCCCGAATTCGGGCGAGCGCAGTCGCCACCAAGGGCTATCTAAAGAGTCCCACTGTCAAGCTCCTATGGCTAAGTGAAAGTGTTAAAGCATTATAGTCCGGTTGCCTAGCTCGCTGTGCCATCACCTCCTTTGTAGGACCAAGACGTTGGATTAAGTGTGAAAAAGCGCCTTCTGCGAGCACCCCCGCACTATGTGCGTGGGGGCTGAAGCCAATGACTGCCATCTTTCAGATTCTATATATATATATATATATATATATATATATATATATATATATATATATATATATATATATTAAAACGGCCGCACAGGAGGTGTTCCACATACTTGAAGGCACAAGTATAAAAGCCTACTACAATTCATCAAAATACTGCTTTATAATTACATATGCTATCAGAACATAGCATCCTTCGAGCACTGCGTCTCTATTACATGAGCGCCTTCAAGTACTTCCTGAAAATAGTGCTCGGAGGGAACTCGGCTTTTGTCCGAATCTCGGGATGCAACAACGGTGGTCTCCATCTCCGCCCAGTATGTCTTGACACGGGCAAGAGCCATCCGTGCGCCCTCTATGCACGCTGACCTCTTCATTGCATTGATACGTGGCACTGCATCAAGGAATCGCTGCACCAAGCTGAGATAACTCTTCGGCTCCGATCTCCCCGGCCATAAATGACCCATGACACACTTCATGGCGAGTCCGGACAACCTATTCAGTTCGGCCCAGTGAGCCAGACGATTGTCCACCGCCAGTGGACGCTCTGGATTGTGGAACTGCGACCAGAAAAGTTTTTCCACTTCGCGATCTTCTTGATCTCGAAAGTGTTCGGTCGCATCAGCAGCACTTGCTGCCAAATCCAGATAGGTGTCCTCCACACTCCACATCCGGTCCAACGGAGCAAACTTCGGATCGCAAAACTTCCTCCTCAGCATAAAGGGCTTCCCAGCCGCAATCTGTCCGGCCTCACGCAGCTCCTCCTTCGCAGCTCTCATCGCAGAGCGAGCGTCCTTGGCATCAGCAACGGCCTTCTCTAAATCCGTCTGCCTCGCCCGGTCTTCTTTCTCAAGAAGCTCTCAACGGTCAGCAGCACTCTTTAAATTCACGGCCATCTCGGCCATCTCCTTCTTGCTTTGGCAGTGAGCAGCCTGTTCAGCTCTCAGCTCTTCAAGGGCCTTCCTGGCAGCCGCATCCCTTTCTCTGGCTTGTTCCTTAGCTCGGGCAAGTTCCGCCCGAAGACGCTCCACGGCGGCCGCACCATCTGCATCAAGCACACACATTGTAAGATATTGGCATCAAGCTCATCTTACCAGGTGCCGCCCAAGGAGTTACATACCTTGAGACTCATCAAGCCGCTTGTTGACGAGCGTGATGTCGGCATCTACCACGTCAAGTTGCCGCTTTAGTTCGGCAAAATAATCAATTCGGCTCGATTCCGGACACTTCGCCACCTACATTTAAAGGCGGCATTTTAGACCTGGGGTTATGATCCTCTGCACGCTGTCATTTCTGACAATGCACAGAGTCTCAGTGGCTACTATCTACACAGGGCGCATCTTATTTATGCGCAACTGACAAAAGTGTACATTATCTAATGTACCTCAAATCCCGTTAGTAAACTTCTGACGGCCTCGTGCAATCCGCTTTCCGCGGACGAAATCCTTTCAATCACCGTGCCCATCAATGCACGGTGCTCCTCTTATATAGAAGCTCGCCCTAGCAGATTCGTCAGCTCCTCTGCCCGAGCACCAGACGGTGCCGGACTTATCCTATGGCCTCTTTCGAAGGTCGGATGCGGAGAACCTTGGGGGGCCACGTGGCTATCTTCCGCCCCTGCCGGATTCGGAGCAACCCTCCGCGACGACACCTCAGGGTCGCCTACCTCGCTAGGTGGTACGGCAAGGGGAGGCATCCCGCTCTCCATCATCTCCGGAAGAAGGTCCCCCGAAGACGAGCTCTGCTGAGAAGGGTTGAGGTCCGAACTACAAGGTAAAATTTCGGTTAATCTTCTTAGGTTTAAAGTAAGGACCTTTCTCCTAAATATACAATCTTTCTCTACTTACGGCTCGCTGGAGGGCTGGCCCCTTTGAGGGCATAGTTCAGCCGAGGTATCCCCGGGCGTAGGACCCTCTGGTGAAGGTTCCCCCCCCCCCCCCCGCTTGGAAGCTATAGCCTCCGAGTGTTCAGAGGCAGTCCTTTTCTTCCCCGGATGAGAGGGACTTTCGGTTCCTTCCCTCCAAACAGCCTCCTTTGAGGAGTCCATAGCTGCCTTGTCCCCTCCCTTGCTTTCCTCCAGAGGCACGACCTTCAACATCCTGACCAGGACAGAATCCGGTCTGGTCTCAGGGAGGGGAGCCGGACACCTTATCAGCTTTGCTTTCACTATCCACTCCAGTTTAAAAGGCACAACTCTTTTAAGGGGAAAGTTTATGACAAATATATGGATAGCAAGTCCGGGCATGAGGCTACTTACTTGAGTATCCGGGCGATTGTAGCTTAGACCTGCGTCCTTGGTCAAATCCGGACACATTGCTTGTGATTCGAAGAACAAGTTTATACATCTCCACGGGCGTTGCTCCCATAAAGTGCTGGAGAGCTCGTGGTCCCTCCAGATTAAACTCCCATAGACGAAGGGAGCAACGTTTGCCGGGCAGGGTTCGGCGGATCAGCATGACCTGCGTCACTTTGACCAGGCTGAGATCCCTGACGCGACCCTGCAACAAAGGCACGTCTTGGGATGGCCCCCAGTCTAGGCCCTTATTGACCCATGACTCTAGCAGTTGTGGGGGACCCGAGCGAAAAGCAGGCGGCGCCACCCATTTGGTGCCCCTGGGAGCGGTGATATAGAACCACTCCCGTTGCCATAAGCCGAGCTCCTCTTGAAAAGAGCCCTTGGGCCAGGGAGCATCAGCATTCTTACTTATAACAGTGCCTCCGCACTCGGCGTGCCATCCCTCGATCATCTTCGGCTCCACTTTAAAGGTCTTAAGCCATAATACGAAGTGAGGGGTAACACGGAGGAACGCTTCACACACGACGATGAACGAGGAAATATGGAGGATGGACTCCGGAGCTAAGTCATGAAATTCCAGCCCATAATAGAACAGCAGCCCCCTCACAAAGGGATCCATTGGGAAGCCTAACCCCCGAAGGAAGTGAGATTTGAACACCACGCTCTCACCGGGCTGGGGACTGGGAACCGCCTGCCCTTGAGCAGGCAACCTATGCGGAATTTCGCCGGTCAAGAACTTAGCCCCTCTCAACTTTAGCACGTCCTCCTCCGTGACGGAGGAGGTCATCCATCGGCCTTGAAGGTCAGAACCGGACATTGTTGATGGTCCGAAGCGCCTGAAATCTGGGGCCTAGGGTGTTGGAACTCGAGGCAATGGGCGAACTCATTTGAGGTTGGAAAAAAGGAGTAAGGCATTGGTCTCTTTATAAGAGGTTGAATACCAAGAGCCCTCCCCGTGACCGTTTGGGACTCGCCTTTAGTCGAGAAAACATGCTAAACGGGCACAATTGGGTTACCCACGTCCGTATTGATGAGAATCCCGTAAATAAAGGGGACACGATCTCTGCTTTGACAAGACGTGCCAAGGAAACTGCCTCGCAATACGCGCTGAGGTGGAGAAGTGAAAACGATTCGAATAAAGGCCTGGCCGTAGTGTGATGTCACGCTATGGAATACGTCAGCAGATTAGATTTGTGTTAAAATCATTCTTTCTATGGCAATATGTGGAAACTTATTTTGCAGAGCCGGACACTACTTTTAGTGTTTACCAACTTTTATGAAGAACTTGGAGGAGGAACCCGCCTTGCAATGCCGAAGACAATCTGCACGCCGGACTCGTCGTCATTGAAGCCTGGTTCAGGGGCTACTGAGGGAGTCCTGGATTAGGGGGTGTTCGGATAGCCGGACTATACCTTCAGCCGGACTCCTGGACTATGAAGATACAAGATTGAAGACTTCGTCCCGTGTCCGGATGGGACTTTCCTTGGCGTGGAAGGCAAGCTTGGCGATGTGGATATTTAGATCTCCTACCATTGTAACCGACTTTGTGTAACCCTAACCCTCTCCGGTGTCTATATAAACCGAAGGGTTTTAGTCCGTAGGACAACAACTCCAACATACAACAATCATACCATAGGCTAGCTTCTAGGGTTTAGCCTCCTTGATCTCGTGGTAGATCTACTCCTGTACTACCCATATCATCAATATTAATCAAGCAGGACGTAGGGTTTTACCTCCATCAAGAGGGCCCGAACCTGGGTAAAACATTGTGTCCCTCGTCTCCTGTTACCATCCGCCTAGACGCACAGTTCGGGACCCCCTACCCGAGATCCGCCGGTTTTGACACCGACAGTGGTCAATGACCGACTTCCATCAGAAGAGTACTGTACGTGGAGAGGCTAACAGCTGGGTCCAGGCGGCCGCAAGGAAGTGCCTCCTTATTACGCGCAAAATAATTATTCCTCCACCTGACAGCATGGACCCACCGGACGGGCCACCTTATTTCGCGAAAAAACGTTTCCCCCCTGACTGTTGGGACCCACCAGACGGGCCAACGTATTTCGCGAAAAAAATGTTCCCCGCGCTGTCAGCTCGGACCCACCGGAAGTGCCTACTTATTACGCACAAAAAAATGAATACTCCCCCTGCTAGCTGGGACCCACCATGGTGGAAGGCTGAATTGTGGGCCTACTAAGTTGACTGGGACGGGGGCCTTTGTCAACTTTAGTCAATATGAACGATTCTAGCTCCAGTGACCATACGATGTCCATCCAACGGCCATAGTGCTTCTTCAACCTCTGGTCTTCTTGCTCCAGCCGCCCAAAGCAGTGCCGGTCGTGCCGCATGCTCCTGCCTCCCGTGGCCGGCTGTGCTGCCGTGGAGGCCTCACCGCCCCCTACTATTCCCACCGCTGGCCAGGCCCTGCAGCGATGGCAGCCTCACATCGCAGCTGAACCAGTGAACCCTTGTACTCCTCTCCACGCGGGCTTCCACTGCCGCATCTTCCCTGGCTCCCCGTCGTCCCCTTCCTAGGCCTCGCCGTCGTCCACCGCCCTGGTGCTCTCGGCACGGCGTGGTCAACATGGTCAAGGAACGACTTCCATCGGACGTGGACTGTACGTGGAGAGGCTGACAGCTGGGTCCACGGCCGCAGCAAGGAAGTGGCTCCTTATCATACGGAAAATAATGATTCCTCCACTTGACAGCTGGGACCCACCAGACGGGCCATTGTATTTCGCGAAAAAACGTTTCCCCCTGACTGCTGGGACCCACCGGCTACATCTTCGCACGCAAGGAAGTGCGTCCGGGCAAAAAAACGATTCGCCCCCCTGACTGCTGGGACCCACCAGCTACATCTTCGCACGCAAGGAAGTGCCTCCGGGCAAAAAAACGATTTGCCCCTGACTCCTGGGACCCACCAGCTACATCTTCGCACGCAAGGAAGTGCCTGATAGTCGGGACCCACCTGGTCGAAGCGTACGTAGCGTTGTCATTCTGGTCGCGAACGTGTACGTACATACTGGTCGATGTAGAGGTGCGCACGTGTCGTAGTAGAGGCGCGCACGTGTCATAGTAGAGGCGCGCACGTAGCATGTACACGTACGTACAACGGCCAGGGTGCAAGAAAGAAAATACGGCCATGTATGTGTACATACGGGCGGGGTCTTGAACGCCTACTCGCGCATACGTACGGCCAGGGCTCGTGTACATGGCTGGGTCGGAACAGAGAAACAACGTCATCGTCGTGTTCATGGGGAGGCAACGGAATGCGTCGTGTTCATGGTGAGGCAACAGAATGCGTCGTGTTCATCGGGAGGCAACAGGACGCATGGGAGCTAACTGGCTGGGTCGGAACGGAATGCGTGGTCGTGTTCATTGGGAGGGCTTGGACAGAAGAGGCGATGGAAACGAGGCCTGGCTTACCGCACAACGGAGGAAACGGCCTTGTGTTTGACCGGCCACGTTTGAAACGGGATCCTGTTCATCGGGAGGGGTCTGGCGTACCACAAAACGGAGGAAACGGACCTCCTACGGTCGAAACGGGGGTCCTGTTGATCGGGAGGGGTGTGGCGTACCGTAAAACGGACGAAACGGACCTCCTACGGTCGAAATGGGGGTCCTGTTGATCGGGAGGGGTGTGGCGTACCGCAAAACGGACGAGACGGACCTCCTACGGTCGAAACGGGGGTCCTGTTCATCGGGAGGGGTGTGGTGTACCGCAAAACGGGACTCCACGGGATACTGTTCATCTCCACCGTCGACCTCCTCCAGCCTCAACGGGCTATCGTCGACCTCCTCCAGCCTCCACGGGCTCCTGTTCATCCAGCCTCCACCGCGCGCTACTCCACCGGCTACTATTCAACCACCCCTCCACGGGCACTCCTCCACCGTCTACTGTTCATCCAGCCCTCCAACCCACGAGGTCCTGTTCAACCACCCCTCCACGGGCACCCCTCCATCGTCTACTATTCATCCAGCCCTCCACCACACCATGGGGTCCTGTTCATCCAGAGGCAACGCCACCGCTCACTGTTCATCCAAACCCCCCCGCAACGCTCACTGTTCATCCCAGAGGCAGCATCGATCGGCTTCAGTTAGCAGCAGTAGCGAATGAATCGCTTGATCGGGTTCAGTTAACAGCCATCGATTAGCCTGCAGTGCAATCGCACGGGTTCAGTTAGAGTCCAACGGCTCGCTCAGGTTCAGTTAGAGCCAACGTCTCGCACACACGCGCGTACGTGTATGAGATAAACGCGCATCGCTCGGCCCCCGACCTCCCACCGTAACCGGGAACTCCCCGAAATTTTCCTCGCCCTCGCTTCTACCATGGTTTTTTCCGTCATGGACGGCCCAAAGAATGTCATGTAGCTGCGTCTCCGGCCCGCCCAGGAATTAAAGCCCATTTTCTGTCATGATTTTTTGTCATAGAAGTAGGAGCCCACCACATCTATGATGATACCGGGTTTTGTCACAATTATTGTCCTAGAAGTGTCATGTGTATGACAGAAAAAAAATTCGTTCGGCCCAAACTGTCATGGATGTGTCTTTTTTTGTAGTGCAAGTAGGGGTAATCCTACTTGGGCGCCTCCCACAAGTCGGCGTCCCTCCGTCCATTAGTGTTGGAGGGGGAAGGAAAGAGAGGGGGGAGAGAAGGTAAGGGGAGGCCGAATCCTCCCCTTTCCTTTCTCCCTTACCCTCCTTCTCCTCCTATTCGGACTATATGGGGGTGCACCAGCCCACTAGGGGCTGGTCTGTCCCATCCTTGGCCCAATAAGGCCCATATCTTTGTCGGGGGGGGGGGGGGGTGCTCGGAACCCCTTCCAGTGACCCAATATGTACCCGGTATCCCCGTAACACTTTTCGGTGTCCGAATACTATCATCCTATATATGAATCTTTACCTCTCGACCATTCCGAGACTGATCTCATCCGGGACTCCAAACAACATTCGATCACCAAATCACATAACTCATATAATAAAAATCGTCATTGAACGTTAAGCGTGTGGACCCTACGGGTTCGAGAACTATGTAGACATGACTGAGACACTTCTTCGGTCAATGACCAATAGCGGAACCTGGATGCTCATATTGACACCCACATATTCTACGAAGATCTTTATCGATCGAACCATTATGACAACATACGTTATTCCCTTTGTCATCGGTATGTTACTTGCCTGAGATTCGATCGTCGTTATCTTCATACCTAGTTCAATCTCGTTACCGGCAAGTCTCTTTACTCGTTCAGTAATGCATCACCCCGCAACTAACTCATTAGTCACATTGCTTGCTAGGCTTATTATGATGTGCATTACCGAGAGGGCCCAGAGATACTGTTGGGAACGCAGTATTTCAAAAAAAATTGCGTACACACACGCAAGATCCATCTAGGTGAAGCATAGCAATGGGCGGGGAGAGTGTGTCCACGTACCCTCGTAGACCGAAAGTAGAAGCGTTTAGTAATGCGGTTGATGTAGTCGAATGTCTTCGCAATCCAACCGATCCAAGTACCCAATGCACGACACCTCCGCGATCTGCACAGGTTCAGCTCGGTGGCGTCCCTCGTACTCTTGATCCAGCTAAGGCCGAGGAAAAGTTCCGTCAGCATGACGTCGTGGTGACGGTGATGATTAAGTTACCGCCACAGGGCTTCGCCTAAGCACTACGACGACATGACTGAGGTGTGTAACCGTGGAGGGGGGCACCGCACACGGTAAGACAAATCTTGAGTGCCTTTGGGGTGCTCCCCTCACCCGTATATAAAGGAGGGAGGGAGGAGGCGGCCAGCCTAGGGGGCGCGCCAAGCATAGGGAGTCCTACTAGGACTCCCAAGTCCTAGTAGGATTCCCTTTCCTATTCGGAGTAGGAGAGAAGGAAATATATGGAGAGGGAGAAGGAAAGGGGGGCCGCGCCCCCACCACTTGTCCATTTTGGTTTGGGCAGGGGGGAGGCGCGCGCCACCTCTTGGCCCTTCTTCCCTCTCTCCACTAAAGCCCAATAAGGCCCATTACTTCTCCCGGCGAATTCCCGTAACTCACCAGTACTCCGAAAATACCAAAATCACTCGAAACCTTTCCGATGTTCGAATATGGCCTTCCAATATATGAATCTTTACCTCTCAACCATTTCGACACTCCTCGTCACGTCCGTGATCTCATCCGGGACTCCGAACAACCTTCGGTCATCAAATCACACAAACTCATAATACAAATCATCATCAAACGTTTAGCGTGCGGACCTACGGGTTTGAGAACTATGTAGACATGACCGAGACTCATCTCCGGTCAATAACCAATAGTGGAACCTGGATGCTCATATTGGCTCCTACATATTCTACGAAGATCTTTATCGGTCAAACCGCATAACAACATACGTTGTTCCCTTTGTCATCGGTATGTTACTTGCCCGAGATTCGATCATCAGTATCATCATACCTAGTTCAATCTCGTTACCGGCAAGTCTCTTTACTCATTCTGTAATGCATCATCCTGTAACTAACTCATTAGTCACATTTCTTGCAAGGCTTGTAGTAATGTCCATTACTTAGAGGGCCCAAAGATACCTCTCCGATACACGGAGTGACAAATCCTAATCTCGATCTATGCCAACCCAACAAACACCTTCGGAGACACCTATAGAGCATCGTTATAATCACCCAGTTATGTTGTGACGTTTCATAGCACACAAGGTGTTCCTCCGGTATTCGGGAGTTGCATAATCTCATAGTCAAAGGAACATGTATAAGTCATGAATAAAGCAATAGCAATAAAACTCAACGATCATAATGCTAAGCTAACAGATGGGTCTTGTCCATCACATCATTCTCTAATGATGTGGTCCCTGTTCATCAAATGACAACACATGTCTATGGCTAGGAAACTTAATTAACCATCTTTGATTAACGAGCTAGTCAAGTAGAGGCATACTAGGGACACTTTGTTTGTCTATGTATCCACACATGTACTAAGTTTCCGGTTAATACAATTCTAGCATGAATAATAAACATTTATCATGAAATAAGTAAATAAATAGTAACTTTATTATTGCCTCTAGGGCATATTTCCTTCAGTATCCCACTTGCACTAGAGTCAATAATCTAGTTCACATTGCTATGTGATTTAACACCAATAGTTCAAATCTTTATGTGATTAACTCCCATAGTTCACATCGCCATGTGACCAACACTCAAAAGGTTTACTAGAGTCAATAATCTAGTTCACATCGCTATGTGATTAACACCCAAGAGTAATAAGGTATGATCATGTTTTGCCTGTGAGAGAAATTTTTAGTCTATGGGTCTGCAACTTTCAGATCAGTACGTATTTTGCAGATTTCTATGTCTACAATACTCTGCATGGAGCTACTCTAGCTAATTGCTCCCACTTTCAATATGTATCTAGATCGAGACTTTAGAGTCATCTAGATTGGTGTCAAAACTTGCATCGACGTATCTCTTTACGATGAACTCTTTGTCACCTCCATAACCGAGAAACATTTCCTTATTCTGCTGAGGATAATTTTGACCGCTGTCCAGTGATCCACTCCTGGGTCACTATTGTACCCTCTTGCCAAACTCATGGTGATCACAATAGGTCTGGTACACAGCATAACATACTTTATAGAACCTATGACTGAGGCACAGGGAATGACTTTCCATTCTCTTTCTATTTTCTACCGGGGTCAGGTTTTGAGTCTTTACTCAACTTCACACCTTGCAACACAGGCAAGAACTCCTTCTTTGACTATTCCATTTTGAACTACTTCAAAATCTTGTCAAGGTATGTACTCATTGAAAAAACTTATCAAGCGTCATGTTCTATCTCTAAAGATCTTGATGCTCTATATGTAAGCAGCTTCACCGAGGTCTTTCTTTGAAAAACTCCTTTCAAACACTCCTTTACGCTTTCCAGAAAATTCTACATTATTACCGATCAACAATATGTCATTCACATATACTTATCAGAAATGCTGTAGTGCTCCTACTCACTTTCTTGTCAATACAGGCTTCACCGCAAGTCTGTATAAACCTATATGCTTTGATCAACTCATCAAAGCGTATATTCCAACTCCGAGATGCTTGAACCAGTCCATAGATGGATCGCTGGAGCTTGCACACTTTGTTAGCACCTTTAGGATTGACAAAACCTTCTTGTTGTATCATATACAACTCTTCTTAAAGAAATCCATTAAGGAATGCAGTTTTGACATCCATTTGCCAGATTTCATAAAATGTGGCAATTGCTAACATGATTTAGACAGACTTAAGCATCGCTATGAGTGAGAAAATCTCATCGTAGTCAACACCTTGAACTTGTCGAAAACCTTTTGCGACAATTCGAGCTTTGTAGATAGTAACACTACTATCAACGTCTGTCTTCCTCTTGAAGATCCATTTATTCTCAATGGCTCGCCGATCATCGAGCAAGTCAATCAAAGTCCATACTTTGTTCTCATACATGGATCCCATCTCAGATTTCATGGGCTCAAGCCATTTCATGGAATCTGGCTCATCATCGCTTCCTCATAGTTCGTAGGTTCGTCATGGTCAAGTAACATGACCTCCAAAACAGGATTGTCGTACCACTCTGGTGCGGACCTTACTCTGGTTGACCTACGAGGTTCGGTAGTAACTCGATCTGAAGTTTCATGATCATCATCATTAGCTTCCTGACTAATTGGTGTAGGAATCACTGGAACTGATTTCTATGATGAACTACTTTCCAATAAGGGATCAGGTACAATTACCTCATCAAGTTCTACTTTCCTCCCACTCACTTATTTCGAGAGAAACTCATTCTCTAGAATGGATCCATTCTTAGCAACAAATATTTTGCCTTCGGATCTGTGATAGAATGTGTACCCAACAGTTTCCTTTGGGTATCCTATGAAGACACATTTCTCCAATTTAGGTTCAAGCTTATCAGGTTGAAACTTTTTCACATAATCATTGCTGCCCCAAACTTCAAGAAATGACAGCTTAGGTTTCTTGCCAAACCATAGTTCATATGGTGTCATCTCAACGGATTTAGATGGTGCCCTATTTAATGTGAATGCAGCTGTCTCTAATGCATAACCCTAAAATGATAGTGGTAAATCGGTAAGAGACATCATAGATCGCACCATATATAATAAAGTACGGTTATGACGTTTGGACACACCATTACGCTCTGATGTTCCATGTGGCATGAGTTGCGAAACTATTCCACATTGTTCCAAATGAAGAACAAACTCATAACTGAAATATTCACCTCCACGATCATATCGTAGAAACCTTATTTTGTTGTTACGATGATTTTGTACTTCACTAACTTGCAAAAAAGTCTTATATTGTAATAGGACGGAGTGAGTAACCTGGACTTCCGCTTGTTGAATCCTTCATTCTTCATTCCAATAAATGTCTAATCTTCAAGTCCATTAGGTACCTCAACATGTAAGAAAGCACTAAAATTCTTTGAACTTTTCAAATGTTTCAAACTTATGTTTCATCAAGTAGATATACCCATATCTGCTCAATCATCTGTGAAGGTTAGAAAATAACGATACCCGCCGCGAGCCTCAACATTCATCAGATCGCATACATCAGTATGTATTATTTCCAATAAGTCAGTTGCTCGCTCCATTGTTCCGGAGAATGGAGTCTTAGTCATTTTTCCCATGAGGCATGGTTCGCAAGCATCAAGTGATTCATAATCAAGTGATTCCAAAAGCCCATCAACATGGAGTTTCTCCATGCGCTTTACACCAGTATGACCTAAATGGCAGTGCCACAAATATGTTGCACTATCATTATCAACTTTGCATCTTTTGGCATCAATATTATGAATATGTTATTACTACGATCGAGATTCAATGAACCATTCACCATGGGTGTATGACCACAGTAGGTTTTATTCATGTAAACAGAATAACAATTATTCTTTGACTTAAATGAATAACCGTATTGCAATAAACATGATCCAATTATATTATGCTCAACACAAACACCAATAATCTCGAAGGTAAAGGGAGTGTGCGATGGTGATCTTATCAACCTTTGGAATCATTTCCAACACACATCGTCACGTCGCCCTCAACTAGTCTTTGTTCATTTTGTAACTCCTGATTCAAGTTACAAATCATAGAAACTGAACCAGTATCAAATACCCAGAGGATACTATGAATACTAGTAAAGTACACATCAATAACATGTATATTGCAGACTAAGGTATAGCCTAGTGGTGGGAAGGGGCTGATGCCTTCCCACCCACCTAGGTTCAAGGCATGGTACTTGCAATTTGGGTTTGTTGCATCAATTATACTGTAGGGGGTTCCCTTACAGTCTTTCAATCAAAAAAATAACATGTATATCATATATACTTTTGTTCACTTTGCCATCCTTCTTATCCGTCAAGTATTTGGGGCAGTTCCGCTTCCAGTGATCGTTTCCTTCGCAGTAGAAGCACTCAGTTTCAGGCTTGGGTCTAGCTTTGGGCTTCTTCATGGGAGTGGAAACTTGCTTGCCATTCTTATTGAAGTTCCCTTTCTTTCCCATGCCCTTTTACTTGAAACTAGTGGTCTTGTCAACCATCAACACTTGATGCTTTTCTTGATTTCTACCTTCGCAGATTTCAGCATCGCGAAGAGCTCGGGAATCATTTTCGTCATCCCTTGCATATTATAGTTCATCATGAAGTTCTAGTAACTTGGTGATAGTGACTAGAGAACTTATGTCAATCACTATCTTATCTGGAAGATTAACTCCCACTTGATTCAAGCGATTATATTACTCAGACATTCTGAGCACATGCTCACTGGTTGAGCTATTCTCCCCCATCTTGTAGGCAAAGTACTTGTCAGAGGTCTGATACATCTCGACTCGGGCATGAGTCTGAAATACCAATTTCAGCTCTTGGAACATCTTATATGCTCCGTGGCATTCAAAACGTTTTTGAAGTCCCGGTTCTAAGCTTTAAAACATGGTGCACTAAACTATCAAGTAGTTATCATACCGAGCTTGCCAAACGTTCATATCGTCTGCATTTGCTCTTGCAATAGGTCCGTCACCTAGCGGTGCATCAAGGACATAATTCTTCTGTGCAGCAATGAGGATAATCCTCATATCACGGACCTAGTCTGCATCATTGCTACTATCATCTTTCAACATAGTTTTTCTCTAGGAACATATCAAAAAATAAACGGGGAGCTACATCGCGAGCTACTGATCTACAACATAGTTATGCAAATACTATCAGGACTAAGTTCATGATAAATTAAAGTTCAATTAATCATATTACTTAAGAACTCCCACTTAGATAGACATCCCTCTAATCATCTAAGTGATCACGTGATCCATATCAACTAAACCATGTTCGATCATCACGTGAGATGGAGAAGTTTTCAATGGTGAACATCACTATGTTGATCATATCTATTATATGATTCACGCTCGACCTTTCAGTCTTAGTGTTTCGAGGCCATATCTGCATATGCTAGGCTTGTCAAGTTTAAGCCGAGTATTCTGCATGTGCAAAACTGGCTTGCACCCGTTGTATTTGAACGTAGAGCTTATCACACCCGATCACACGTGGTGTCTCAGCACGAAGAACTGTCCCAATGGTGCATACTCAGGGAGAACACTTATACCTTGAAATTTTAGTGAGAGATCATCTTATAATGCTACTGCCGTACAAAGCAAAATAAGATGCATAAAGGATAAACATCACATGCAATCAATATAAGTGATATGATATGGCCATCATCATCTTGTGCCTTTGATCTCCATCTCCAAAGCACCGCATCATCATCGGTTTGACACCTTGATCTCCATCGAAGCATCTTTGTCGTCTCGCCAACTATTTCTTCTACGACTATCGCTACCGCTTAGTGATAAAGTAAAGCAATTACATGGCGATTGCATTTCATACAATAAAGCGACAACCATATGGCTCCTGCCAGTTGCCGATAACTGTGTTACAAAACATGATCATCTCATACAACAATTTATATAATCACGTCTTAACGATATCACATCACATCATGCCCTACAAAAACAAGTTAGACGTCCTCTACTTTGTTGTTGCAAGTTTTACGAGGCTACTACGGGCTTAGCAAAAACCGTTCTTATCTACGCATCAAAACCACAACGATTTTTCGTCAAGTTTGCTGTTTTAACCTTCAACAAGGACCGGGCGTAGTCACACTCGATTCAACTAAAGTTGGAGAAACAGACACCCACTAGCCACCTGTGTGCGAAGCACATCGTTAGAACCAGTCTCGCGTAAGCGTACGCGTAATGTCGGTCTGAGCCGCTTCATCCAAAAATACCGCCGAATCAAAGTATGACATGCTGGTAAGCAGTATGACCATTATCGCCCACAACTCTTTGTGTTCTACTCGTGCATATAACATCTACGCATAGACCTGGCTCAGATGCCGCTGTTGGGGAACACAGTATTTCAAATATTTTGCCTACGCACACGCAAGATCCATCTAGGTGAAGCATATCAACGAGCGGGGAGAGTGCGTCCACGTACCCTCATAGACCGGAAGTGGAAGCGTTTAGTAACGCGGTTGATGTAGTCGAACGTCTTCACGATCCAACTGATCCAAGTACCGTACGCACGACACCTCCTCGATCTGCACACGTTCAGCTCGGTGATGTCCCTCGTACTCTTGATCTAGCTGAGGCCGAGGGAGAGTTCCGTCAGCACGACGGCGTGGTGACGGTGATGAGGAAGTTACAGGCGCAGGGCTTTGCCTAAGCACTACGACGATATGACCGAGGTGTGTAACTGTGGAGGGGGGCACCGCACACGGCTAAGACAAATCTTGAGTGCCTTTGGGGTGCTCCCCTCACCCGTATATAAAGGAGGGAGGGAGGAGGCGGCCGACCTAGGGGCGCGCCAAGCATAGGGAGTCCTACTAGGACTCCCAAGTCCTAATAGGATTCCCTTTCCTATTTGGAGTAGGAGAGAAGGAAAGAGATGGAGAGGGAGAAGGAAAGGGGGGCCGCGCCCCCACCCCTCGTGCAATTCGGTTTGTGTAGGGGGAGGCGCGCGCCACCTCTTGGCCCTTCTCCCCTCTCTCCACTAAAGCCCAATAAGGCCCATTACTTCTCCCAGCGAATTGCCGTAACTCCCGAGTACTCCGAAAAATACCCAAATCACTCGGAACCTTTCGGATGTCCGAATATAGCCTTACAATATATGAATCTTTACCTCTCAGCCGTTTCGAGACTCCTCGTCATGTCCGTGGTCTTATCCGGGACTCCGAACAACCTTCGGTCATCAAATCACATAAACTCATAATACAAATCGTCATCGAACGTCAAGCATGCGGACCCTACGGGTTCGAGAACTATGTAGACATGACCGAGACTCATCTTCGGTCAATAACCAATAGCGGAACCTGGATGCTCATATTGGCTCCTACATATTTTACGAAGATCTTTATCGGTCAAACCGCATAACAACATACGTTGTTCCCTTTGTCATAGGTATGTTACTTGCCCGAGATTCGACCGTCTGTATCATCATACCTAGTTCAATCTCGTTACCGGAAAGTCTCTTTACTCGTTCCGTAATGCATCATCCCGCAACTAACTCATAAGTCACATTGCTTGCTAGGCTTATAGTGATGTGCATTACCGAGAGGGCCCAGAGATACCTCTCCGATACACGGAGTGACAAATCCTAATCTCGATCTATGCCAACCCAACAAACACCTTCGGAGACACCTGTAGAGCATCTTTATAATCACCCAGTTACGTTGTGATGTTTGATAGCACACAAGGTGTTCCTCCGGTATTCGGGAGTTGCATAATCTCATAGTCAGAGAACATGTATAAGTCATGAAAAAGCAATAATAATAAAACTCAATGATCATAATGCTAAGCTAACGGATGGGTCTCGTCCATCACATCATTCTCTAATGATGTGATCCTGTTCATCAAATGACAACACATGTCTATGGATAGGAAACTTAACCATCATTGATTAACGATCTAGTCAAGTAGAGGCATACTAGGGACACTCTGTTTGTCTATATATCCACACATGTACTAAGTTTCCGGTTAATACAATTCTAGCATGAATAATAAACATTTATGATGAAATAAGGAAATAAATAATAACTTTATTATTGCCTCTAGGGCATATTTCATTCTGAGACCTCTCCGATACTCGGAGTGACAAATCCTAATATCGATCTATGCCAACCCAACAAACACGTTTGGAGATACCTGTAGAGCATCTTTATAATCACCCAGTTACGTTGTGATGTTTGATAGCACACAAGGTGTTCCTCCGGTATTCGGGAGTTGCATAATCTCATAGTTAGAGAACATGTATAAGTTATGAAAAAGCAATAATAATAAAACTCAACGATCATAATGCTAAGCTAACGGATGGGTCTCGTCCATCACATCATTCTCTAATGATGTGATCCCGTTCATCAAATGACAACACATGTCTATGGCTATGAAACTTAACCATCTTTGATTAACGATATAGTCAAGTAGAGGTATACTAGGGACACTCTGTTTGTCTATATATCCACACATGTACTAAGTTTCCGGTTAATACAATTCTAGCATGAATAATAAACATTTATCATGAAATAAGGAAATAAATAATAACTTTATTATTGCCTCTAGGGCATATTTCATTCAGATACCTCTCCGATACTCGGAGTGACAAATCCTAATATCGATCTATGCCAACCCAAGAAACACCTTCGGAGATACCTGTAGAGCATCTTTATAATCACCCAGTTGCACTCCTCCGGTATCTGGGAGTTGCATAATCTCAAAGTCAAAGGAATATGTATATGACATGAAGAAAGCTATAGCAATAAAACTAAATGATCATTATGCTAAGCTAACGAATGGGTCTTGTCCATCACATCATTCTCCTAATGATGTGATCCCGTTCATCAAATGACAACACATGTCTATGGTTAGGAAACCTAACCATCTTTGATTAATGAGCTAGTCTAGTAGAGGCCTACTAGGGACACGGTGGTTTGTCTATGTATCCACACATGTATCAAGTTTCCGGTTAATGCAATTCTAGCATGAATAATAAACATTTATTATATCATGACAATTCATGATATAAGGAAATATAAAATAACAAATTTATTATTGCCTCTAGGGCATATTTCGTTCAGTCTCCCACTTGCACTAGAGTCAATAATCTAGTTCACATCGACATGTGATTTAACACCAATAGTTCACATCACCATGTGATTAACACCCATAGTTCACATCGCTATGTGACCAACACCCAAAGGGTTTACTAGAGTCAATAATCTAGTTCACATCGCCATGTGATTAACACCCAAAGAGTACTAAAGTGTGATCATGTTTTGCTCGTGAGAGAAGTTTAGTCAACGGGTCTGCCACATTCAGATCTCTATGTAGTTTGCAAATTTCTATGTCTACAATGCTCTGCATGGAGCTACTCTAGCTAATTGCTCCCACTTTCAATATGTATCCAGATTTAGACTGAGAGTCGTCTAGATCGGTGTTAAAGCTTGCATCGACGTAACTCTTTACTATGAACTCTTTATCACCTCCATAATCGAGAAATATTTCCTTAGCCTCTAAGGATAATTTTGACCATTGTCCAGTGATCTACTCTTGGATCACTATTCTACCCCTTTGCCAAACTCATGGCAAGGTACACAATAGGTCTGGCATACAGTATAGCATACTTTATAGAACCTATGGCTGAGGCATAGGGAATGACTTCCATTCTCTCTCTATCTTCTGGCGTGGTAGGGTATTGAGTCTTACTCAACTTCATACCTTACAACTCAGGCAAGAACTCATTCTTTGACTAATTCATTTTGAACTCCTTCAAAATCTTATCAAGGTCTGCACTCATCGAAAGTCTTATCAAGCGTCTTGATCTATCTTTATAGATCTTGATGCCCAATATGTAAGTAGCTTCACCGAGGTCTTTCTTTGAAAAATACTTTCAAACACTCCTTTATGCTTTCCAGAAAATTCTACATCATTTTCGATCAATAATATGTCATTCACATATACTTACCAGAAAGGTTGTAGTGCTCCCACTCACTTTCTTGTAAATACAGGCTTCACCTCAAGTCTGTATAAAACTATATGCTTTGATCAACTCATCAACGCGTATATTCCAATTCCGAGATGCTTGCACCAGTCCGTAGATGGATCACTGGAGCTTGCACACTTTGTTAGCATCTTTAGGATTGAGAAAACCTTCTGGCTGCATCATATACAACTCTTCTTTAATAAATCCATTAAGGAATGCAGTTTTGACATCCATTTGACAGATTTCATAAAATGCGGCAATTGCTAACATGATTCAGACAGACTTTAAGCATTGATACGAGTGAGAAAATCTCATCATAGTCAACACCTTGAACTTGTCGAAAACCTTTTGCGACAATTCGAGCTTTGTAGATAGTAACACTACTATCAGCGTCCGTCTTCCTCTTGAAGATCCATTTACTCTCAATGGCTCGCCGATCATCGGGCAAGTCAATCAAAGTCCATACTTTGTTCTCATACATGGATCCTATCTCAGATTTCATGGCCTCAAGCCATTTATCGAAATCTGGGCTCATCATCGCTTCCTCATAGTTCGTAGGTTTGTCATGGTCTACTAACATGACTTCCAGAACAGGATTACCATACCACTCTGGTGTGGAACATGCTCTTGTTGACTTACGAGGTTCGGTAGTAACTTGATCCAAAGTTTCATGATCATTATCATTAGCTTCCTCACTAGTTGGTGCAGGCATCACGGGAACGGTTTTCTAGATGAGCTACTTTCCAATTTGAGAGAAGGTACAGTTACTGTCGTGGTTTTGTCACGGCAGATGTCCTAGAGAAAGGACTTAGTCATGGAGCCATCGCAACGGGTTAGCTTGAAGGGTTTAAAGCGGACACAGAGACGCAGAGAGTTTATACTAGTTCAGCCCCTTCGATGAAGGTAAAAGCCTACGTCTAGTTGTGATGGAATTGATGGGGTTTCGATGACTAGGGAGCAAGCAAGCTTCGCCTAAGTCTCGAGTTGTGTTTCTTGTCCTCAACCGCTGTCGGGTCGTCCCCTTATATACACGGGTGACGCCCATCGGTTCACAGAGTCCCAACGCCGGTTCATATTCGTATCCAGGTTGGTCTCTCCTTATTCCTATCTTACTATACAAGTTTACATACAGATGCCGGTTTATGGCTACAAGTCCTAAACCGACTATGGGCCTCAGGCCCTCATCTATCTTCTTGGGCTTTAACATTCTAGAACTACTGATGAAATTAATCCGGCCCAAATAGGCCGGTTTACGCCCAGTAGTAATATCCCCAACATTAGGCCCCAGATTGATTTGAATGTGTTCATGTCAATCCTTAGCAGAAATCTCCATCTTCAACATCTTCTTGTAGTTGTTGAACCGCCGTGATGTCATCTTCTCCAATTGCTGTAAACCGGAGTGACGTCATCCGTCCTACAGGAAACATCTACAACAACCGAGGCGACATCTCCGCTTTCGAAATTTGCGGTGCCTTGATTCACGCGCCTTCCACATGTCTTTTTTGCCTTATAAATAGGACCGAATGGTCATTTCTTTTCTCCCCTTCGTGCCCTTCCTCTTCGTCTTCCTCGCGTCGCCAGTCAGAGCTCCGCCGCCGCCGCCGTCTTCTGCATCGACCTTGGCCGCTGCATCAACCTGAGCGCACCAGAAAACCGTGGCGCCCTTCCGCATCTTCCTCAGCTCTGGTAAATCTTCGGCTCTTCTTTGACATAGATCTGTTCTAGGGTTTCGTGTTCTTGCTATGTTCATCCTTTGCTCATATTCATATACTATCTCCTAGATCCATCTGTGAATCCCTGCTCCGCGTAGTGGTAACTTTTTAATATCCACCTTTAGTTTCATGCCCAAAACCCTAGATCTCACATATATTTCTGTCCATTGACTTAACACCGTTTCTGTTTTGAGCTTTGAATATTTTCCTCCTTTTCTGAACTTGCTTTAGATCCCACGCTGTAGAGAAATCTTGTGAAATTTATTTCTGTATACTTATCCATCTGCAATCTCAACTGTTTTCAATGCCTAGATTAGGCGGTTTAACTTGGTGTAGCAAAAATTAACAAACCGGTATACGCCATTAGTCCCCTTGTTAAACCGTCAGATGTTGTCACGTCATGAAATTCCGGTTTAGATATAGCTGTCTCCGGTTTAACATTCGTACATACCAGTGTACCTTTAACCAATACATTCTTGAACCGGAACCACTTATTTTGTAGATTTCACCATGGCCAAACAAGTATATGAATGCAACTGGGCTCCTTCTCGCGTCACAGAAACTCAACTGAACAATTTAGTCCTGACCGGCGCTTTAAGCAGCAAAAACACTATCCATTGGAGGGTCCCTGGCAAAGAATGCCCTCCCACACCTCAAGAAGGAGAGGTCGTCGTTTTCGCAGATCACTTAGCCCGGGGTTTTAATCCGCCCGGTTCTAAATTTTACCGGGATGTTTTAGCCAATTTTCAACTCCGCCCGCAAGACACTGGCCCCAACTCCGTTACCAACATATGTCACTTCCAAGTGCTCTGTGAGGTGTTCTTTCAAGAGGAACCCACAGTCGAGTTGTTCAGAGATTGCTTTCATCTAAACCGCCGCACAGAGTTTCCTGACGGTTCCAATATGGAATTGGGTGGTGTGGCGATTCAGAAAAGGAAAGAGGTCACTTACCCTCACGCGAAACTGCACAGCCATCCCCAAGAGTGGAATCAATCATGGTTCTATTGCAAAGACACTTCCCCTGCTGATGAAAATCCCTTGCCTGGCTTTCGTCCGGAGCGGCTTAGAAATACACGCCCTTTTCCACAAAGATTGACTGCCAAGGAAAGAAGTAAAATACGCTCCTCAACTGTCCAAGCTCAGAGCCTTCATGGCCAATGGTTTAACAGGAGTTGATCTCGCTCGCTGTTGGATATCATGGAGCATACTGCCCCTTAGTCAGTGCTCCGGTTTGAGGTGCGAGTATACGGGCAGTGTTGATGACCCACTGCGCCACATGAACATCCAGCTCACCGACGAAGAAGCGACAGAAGCTGTGAAGAAAATGTTGAACGAACCAGAACACATTTGTGCCCGAACCGGCCTGCTTCCCTTCTGCGCCACCAACAAACCGCCAGCCGTAAGCTTTTAACTTTACCTTTCACTGATCTTGTCATTGCTATATCTACCCATTAATTAACACCAGAATCTGTTGAAAACAGGGCAATGATCCGTTTTGGAGCAAGAAGCTTCCGCAGGAGAAACCAGAAAAACCAGACAAACTGGAAAGACCAATCCGGCCAAAGACTAGAGTTGTGAAGAAAACCACCCATAGGAAGAAAACCACTGCATCTTCAGATCCAGCAGCTGACGATGATGTGGGTAATCCGGACCTTGAAGTAGAGCTTGATTCACTAGGCTTACTTTTCACACGCTTTATTGATGATGATATTTGTCAGGATGATGCTGAAGCCAGCCACGCTGATGTTGCCGAGGTAATTATTCTCTCTTCTGATTCAGACCCTTTGCCTTTGCCAAAAATCCGTCAGGCAAACCGGAAAATTAAATTTTCTCATCCTCTTGCTTACTTGGATCCCAAATTTAGATACATTAAGACTGAGCACTCTCCCAGCCCTCTCACGCCCTCAGCGATTTTGGCCGTTAGATCTCATGTACAGATCGTTTCTGAACGTCGGATCGCTGCATCACCTTGCTAAGTGGGCTGGCTGTCCTTGAGGGTGGCTACTTTGGTGGAAAAAACGGTGCGATGTGGTTAAATGGCCCTGTGCGGGGGGTTGACGCCAGCACGAAGCCCATCAAGCAAGTATCGCGACGATAGGGATCCAGTGCTCGCCGCTACACCTGCGGACTTTGGCTTCGGAGAGAGAGCGAATTCATAGGATCGGTGACAGAGAGAGCCAGACAGACAGAGGGGTTCCAGCGTTCGCGATGTGATCGATCCATAGGATCCAATCGACTCCTTCGGAGCTCGATGTAGAGGATCGGTGATGGAGAGAGAGGGGGGGGGGTCAGCGCTCGTGATGCAGCCGATTCGGAGGATCCAAC
The DNA here is from genome assembly GCA_032464435.1 of Aegilops umbellulata. NCBI lineage: Eukaryota > Viridiplantae > Streptophyta > Magnoliopsida > Poales > Poaceae > Aegilops > Aegilops umbellulata. The sequence continues at coordinate 248,588,935 of CP136060.1, forward strand.
CGACGCGCGCCATGCAGGCAACGCAGGGGATCGATGATCTATTGTGGGGATCCAGGCATGGCACACACCCATCACACCGGTGGTATCCTGCCTTACTCTTCTACTCCCATGTCCCATTTGTGCTGCTCGACAGCCGATGTTGGTGAGCTTGTGTGCAACCGATGTTGGCACACATCAATGATACATCTGTCCAATATCAAGATCTGATTGTGTGGACCAGTAGAGAGTTTTACTTGTGGCTGTATGATCTGATTGCATTTGTTCAGTACCCAGTTCATCCTTCCAGTAACACTGTTCTTCATATGTATTAATTTTCCTAGCCCATTCGCAAAAAAAACTAAAACTAAACTTCATTTGAATATCAAGTTGTACCGGTTAAGTTCCACTCTTAAGAAATGGGTTATGCATAGAGAAGTGGTCTTCAGGTGTTATTATTTACGGAAATACATGTTGTTCCCATGCACTTTCAATTTGTCTCCTATCTGACCAAATAGTATCTACTATTTGTTCAGATCTTGCAAATAAGAAATGATGTTGAATGTTTGCTACTCCCTGGTACGCTTGATTGTGGGCCTTTTTTATCAGCTTGGATAATTTCTGGCAGATCTGAGTTTAATATGATGGTAAGAACTTACTTCGCCAATGATTGTCAACAGATATATTCTACTTGAGGTTCGAGAACTGAATTTAGGTAACACTTGCTGGTGAGCTTACCATTCCATCATATCAAGACAAATATATATTGTGGATAATGCCCGATATTGATGCAACATCCAACACCTTTTCTGATTTCTGGTAAGTCGCTCCAGCCTCCTTGCCATCTATATATAGTACCTGCCTCAAAGGATTGATGGGGAGGTCACAAGAATAGGGATGGTAAGAATGTTGTCCGTGTGAAAATAAAATAAATTGTTTGAACCATGCAGGAAGACTGCATCTTATCTTCATAGAAAAGAAGTAAGGGCCAAGCCCATGTCCAGAAAACATAGCACAACAACAACGAGGACAAAAGCTCTAAGTTAATTTTAACCTACTTCGGCCCCAATGCACACTGAGGAACAACAACAAAAGTAAAGAAAAAAGTTAGTCCAAAATATATTAAAACTAATGGGTTAGTTGCCTTGAATTTTTATGGCAAATGATAAGAATACACTTGTATTAGATTATATGTTGTTTATAATTTAAAACATCTATGATGCTCCCTTGGGTTAGAGGTTTGAGCCGAACATAATCAAGTTACTTGATTTATGTGCTGCAAAGTGTTCCTTCATTCCCTTAGCCTGATAACACATTATCTTGCTGAAATTTTTCTATGCTTTCCAATGGGCGAATGTCCAGATTTGAAATAGCCAATGTTTTCAATGTGTGAATGCCACATTCTTTGTCTGTTGCTGGATCTATGTATTCACATCTTTCTTGAAATAGCTTGGATCTATTATTAACATAGATTTTCTATCACTATTTTGTTTCACTTAGAAATATAGATGGCCAAGTGGGGAAAAATCAGTTACATGTTTCCTTCTGCCATATATTTGTAGAACCATTTCCACATTTATTATAAAAATAGATGGGTGCAGCAACGTGCGCCATCAATGATCTAGTTTCTTATGAAGACCCAGCAGCACGAAGCTCGCCGCACAACCCGCCATAGCGGCCAGGTAGTTACCTCCACCGGTTTACCAAACAGTCCGGTTCGGAAGCGCCGTTCAGAGGTCTCTAATTTGCTTGTCAGTGCTTGTCCTAAAGCGGGCCGTTTTCGTCAACCTCTTAATCCTTCTGACTCCGATTATCAGGTTACTTCACATTCATCATCTGGCGAGTCTTCTGCTACTCAGCTGCCACCGCTCAAAACCGTGCCTGGGTAAGCTATACTTATCATAGCATTTCTGGTGTAGTACTTTGTAACATATGCTGTTTTGACTGTTATTACTCCTTTCAGGGCCAAGCCTAGACCAAGCAAGAAGGCCCGCCTGGATAAAGCGGTTGAGGAGGACGTCATCCCTGAACCGGATAAAATGCAGATCCTGAAGCGGCAGTTCATGAATATGTGCCAAATGATCCGCCACCACAAAATGATGACTGTATTGCTGAAGAGAGATATGTTGATGCCTCCAAACCTGTTGATCAGCCCAGAAGTCCTATTCGGATTGAAAAATCCACCAGTCCATCCAAATCTACCGAGAAACCGACAGCCCCAATGCAAATCGATGATGAAGTTGTCATTACTGGAATTGGCCATACAGAGCCAAGTAATCCTGTCGCTTTGTCTAAACACACTGCCAAGGAAGAATTTGCTACAATTGGCAAGGGTAAATGGAATGCCGACCTGTGCACTTATGCTGTTTTATCTCCTCAAGACCTTCACTCCAGCTTTCTAAACCGGTTATATACCAGTCGTGACTATGAAGCTGGCCTGGTTAATATGATGAAGGATAAATATGAGGTAATTGCCATATGCTCCTGCTTGTAATTCATCAACTCCAATAGCCCCCAAGTGCCGGTTTAAGATATCATTTTAAACCGGGACTTGTTATTTAGACTTCAATATGCCTGAATTTTGCCGATGTAGCCCCCAAGGGCCGGGTCAACTTAGTATAGTTAAACCGGGACTTTAGGTAATTGACATCATAGCTTCAGAATTTATTTGATCAAATAGCCATTAGCCCCCAAGTGCCAAGTTGAATACTTGTATTGATCTTGGGACTTTTATAGTCAATTGAAAGATGAAGATCAAATGTACATTAGCCCCCAAGTGCCGAGTGCATAACTTGTTATGTGGTTGGCACTTCAATGTTGGCACTGCTTTCTGAATCATATAATTGTTTGTATGCAGGCTGAGCTGAAGACAAAAGAGAACCAAATCACTGACCTTCAAGAAAATGTGAAGTCTCAACAAGCTGAAACCTCAAAAGCAAAAGAGGAGTTGACCAGCGCTTTAAGCGTCATGGAACAGCTTAAAGAGGATTTCAAAAAGGAGCGGGCGGACTGGTCCATCGAGAAATCCGCTTTAATCAAGCGAGCAGAAGATGCCGAGGCTGCGCTTAAACCGATGGTGGATGAACTGACCGGCCTAAAGCGGCAAGTGCACTCTATGACTGCTGCTATCTTTGGTAAGCCGACTTAACATCTGGAATTACTCAATCTCCTTAAGCAACTTTCAATGTGCTGACTCTTTGGAACCCTTCAGGAACACGCATTAGTCACTTGGGGTCAGATGTACGGATGAAATTGAAAGCTGCCTACACCTTGATCGAGCAGCTGTGCACTGGAGCACAGCGGATTATCTCTACCGCATCACATAATAATCCGGCGCCAACTTTAATTCAAGATACTTTGAAGAGGCTGTTGATGCTTCCTGCCCGGGTTGAAGAGCTAAAGAGATCTGCCGCTCGAATCGGTGCCATCACTGCCTTAATCCGGGCAAAGGCCTGGGTGCCAGATTTTGACCCTGTTGAGGCAGGTCAGGGCTATCCCAGTTTGAAGGAAGACGGAACTCTTTTTGGTGAAGCGGATCTGCGAGCGATAAACCGGGAGGTGTGTCCTCTAGCTTGCCAGTTGGCTGAAGAAGCAGACTTGTCGCATTATCAGGCACAGTATAATGATCAAAATAAGCGAGTGGCTGCACCAATTCCTGAAGCGGAAAATCTTATCCCTCCAATCCGTAAGCACACTTATGCTCCTGATATTGATCCGTCACTACTGATTCATGATGAAGCTGTCTTTCAAGCGTTAATGGGCATCGACTGGACAACTGTTGACTTCCAGCTGCTGGGCAGAGAAGCAGAAGCGGAAGCGGCGCAGGATGACCCACAACCATCAAGCCATGCTGGTGACCAATCTTGAACCGGAAATCGGTTTAACACTGCTCCAACTTTGAAAAACAATGATCTTATTTGGGCACCGTGTTGCCTTGTAATAGGCTAACCAATACTCTTGATTTTGTTATGCCATCGTGCATAAATACTGCAACCTGTGCTTCCTTTGGATGATAAAATTTGCAAAGTACTTTCTGCAATCAGAAAATCTTAAAATACCGCCGCGGTTGTACCGTCTGGCGGATTGTTATGAAATCAAAAATATTTGAAATTTGAAGTATATGATCTAATCTTTGAGATACATAATACCTGCCATCATGAAGCTGGCTTAGCCAATTTTGAAGTGGAGGTTTTATAAACCCTGCACCATCAGAGGAGATAACAGCTCCTGTATATATAATGCGGGTTTACCTTGTGAACCGTGTCTGGCTTTATAATAAACACCGTGCTACTCCTTAATAGGATGTTTTATCAAAGAAAAATCAAACCGGGCAAAAAACTTCGGTTTTTAAAAAATAGACCATGTTCTGTCCATTGACCGCTTGAACCGGTTTAAAACTTTGTCGGTTTAAAAAATGCCATAATTGTAAAGAAATATGTATGAAAGAAAATGTTGAAGCAAAGGCAATGATAAACCCGTTTGCAAAAAGAGGCTTATTTGAGCCGATCAGATGGCGTTACCATGGTCGGACACGACCAAGCTCCCGATAGGTGTAGCTACGGTTCAAGTCAGCCAGGTCCCCAAATGAAACCGTGACATTTATGCCGATCAAGAGGCGTGGCAATGGTTCGGGTTCGACCAAGCCCCCAAGTGATTCTGTGGCCTTAGGCCGATCAAGAGGCGTGACTAGTTCAGACTTGACCATGTCCCCAAGTGATCTGATGGCTTTCGCCTATCAAAAGGTGTTGCACTGGTTCGGATACGACCAAGCCCCCAAGTGATATTTAAAAAGCAAATTCAAGGGGTAAACCGGAGGCCACTTTAACACAGAACAACTCCATGTAACCACGCATGATGTGAAAGAATAGATACCCCGCTTTAGCTGAGGTTCCGGTTTATTATATTGATCACAGTATATACATAGCTATAATATGTACATAAGTAGAGCCAATGGCTCAGGTATAGTAAGGCCGAAGATGAGCTATGTTCCACGGCCTGTTGGTCTCCTCCTCTGATGTGCGTGAGTCTTTATGCTCTCGAATATCGATCAGATAGTATGACCCATTGTGCAGATTCTTACTGACCACGAAAGGTCCTTCCCAAGGTGGGGATAACTTATGCATATCAGTCTGATCTTGGATGAGCCGGAGCACCAAATCTCCTTCTTGGAAAGCTCTGGTTCTGACTCGGCGACTGTGATAATGACGAAGATCCTGTTGGTAAATCGCTGAGCGGGCAGCTGCTATGTCACGCTCTTCATCCAACCGGTCCAAAGCGTCTTGCTGTGCTGTCTCGTTGTCCGCTTCAACATAAGCCGCCACACGAGGTGAATCATGACGGATATCACTGGGGAGAACCGCCTCCGCTCCATAGACCATGAAGAACGGTGTGTATCCTATTGATCTGTTGGGTGTGGTATTGATGCTCCATAGCACAGATGGTAACTCTTCTACCCAACAACCCGGTGTTCTCTGCAAAGGAACCATAAGCCGGGGCTTGATGCCTCTCAAGATCTCCTGATTAGTTCTTTCTGCTTGACCATTGGACTGTGGGTGCGCTACTGATGAAACGTCAAGCCGGATGTGCTCACGTTCGCAGAACTCCTTCATGGCACCCTTGGATAAATTGGTACGATTATCTGTGATGATACTATGTGGAAAGCCAAACTAGAAAATCACTTTTTTGATGAACCGAATCACCGTGGCCGCATCACACTTGCTAACAGGTTCTGCCTCCACCCACTTTGTAAACTTGTCAACCGCCACCAGGAGATGGGTCTTCTTGTCCTTGGACATTTTGAAAGGCCCAACCATATCAAGCCCCCAAGTGGCAAACGACCAAGTGATTGGAATCATTCTCAATTCTTGAGCCGGCACATGAGCACGTCTTGAAATTTTTTGGCAACCATCACATCGCCTGACCAGATCCTCCGCATCAGCATGAGCAGTTAACCAATAGAAGCCATGACGGAACGCTTTAGCCACCAATGATTTTGAACTGGCGTGGTGACCACAATCTCCTTCGTGGATCTCATGCAAAATTTCACAGCCTTCTTCAGGGGACACACAACGTTGAAACTCCCTTGATACACTGCAATGACGCAACTCGCCATTGACAATAGTCATGGACTTGGATCGCTGGATTATCTGTCGAGCCAGAGTCTCATCCGCTGGTAACTCGCCCCAGTTCATGTACGCAAGATAAGGGAGTGTCCAATCCGGAATGACATGAAGAGCTGCCACCAACTGAGCCTCCGGATCAGGAATAGCCAAATCCGCTTCACCAGGGAGTTTGACCGACGGGTTGTGCAGCACATCAAGGAAAACATTGGGTGGTACCGGTTTGCGCTGAGAGCCTAGCTGGCTTAAAGCGTCCACCGCTTCATTCTTCCGTCGGTCCACGTGGTCCACCTGATAGCCTTTAAAGTGACCTGCCACGATATCCACCTCACGACGATATGCTGCCATGAGTGGGTCCTTGGAATCCCAAGTGCCGGACACTTGCTGAGCCACAAGGTCCGAGTCACCGAAGCACTTAACTCGACTTAGATTCATCTCCTTAGCCATCCGGAGACCATGGAGCAAGGCTTCATATTCAGCTGCATTGTTAGTACAAGGGAACATTAAGCGGAGAACGTAACAAAACTTATCACCTCATGGGGAAGTTAATACGACTCCAGCCCCCGAGCCTTCCAATTGCCTGGATCATCAAAATGGATGGTCCAATATGTGTGATCCGTCTTTTCTTCAGGTGCTTGCAGTTCCGTCCAATCATTGATGAAATCAACAAGTGCTTGAGATTTCACCGTCGTCCGAGGCACGTACTTCAACCCGTGCGGCCCGGGCTCTATAGCCCATTTGGCAATCCAGCCAGTCGCTTCCCGGTTCGGGATGATGTCGCCCAAGGGAGCAGAACTGACCACCGTAATAGGGTGCCCTTGAAAGTACTGTTTGAGCTTCCGGCTTGCCATAAAAACTCCATATACCAGCTTCTGCCAATACGGGTACCTTTGTTTGGACTCAATAAGTACCTCGCTGATATAATAAACCGGACGTTGAACCGAATGCTCCTTGCCTGCCTCTTTTCGCTCCACCACAATAGCCACACTGACCGCTCGAGCATTAGCAGCAACATATAGCAGCAATGGCTCCTTGTCCACGGGAGCAGCGAGCACGGGCGAATTGGCCAATTGCCGCTTGAAGTCCTCAAATGCCTCATCAGCAGCAGAACTCCAGATGAATTGATCTGTTTTCTTCAACATCTGATACAAAGGGATTGCCTTCTCACCAAGGCGGCTGATGAACCGGCTCAACGCGGCAATCTGGCCTGCCAAGCGTTGAACATCATTGATACGCTTCGGTTTAGCCAGGGAGGTGATGGCTGTGATCTTCTCCGGATTAGCTTCGATTCCCCTGTTGGACACCAGAAAACCCAATAACTTGCCTGCCGGTACACCAAAAACACACTTGGCCGGATTGAGCATCATCTTGTACGTCCTCAGGTTATCAAAGGTTTCCTTCAAATCGTCAACCAGAGTCTCCTTCTTCTTTGACTTAACCACGCTATCATCCACATAAGCATGTACATTACGACCAATCTGCTTGTGAAGGCAATTCTGTACACACCGTTGATAAGTTGCCTGAGCACTCTTGAGCCCAAAGGGCATAGATACATAGCAGAAGGCTCCGAAGGGATTTATGAACGCCGTCTTCTCCTGGTCCTTAACTGCCATTTTGATCTGATGATAGCCAGAATATGCATCCAAAAAACTCAAACGCTCACAACCCGCCGTAGCATCAATAATTTGATCAATCCAGGGGAGGGCAAAAGGATCTGCTGGACAAGCCTTATTAAGATTTGTGTAATCCACACACATGCGCCAGGCGCCATTTTTCTTAAGGACCAACACCGGATTAGAAAGCCACTCAGGATGGAAAACTTCAATAATAAAACCAGCTGCTAAGAGCCTGACTACCTCTTCTCCAATAGCCTTGCGTCTTTCTTCGTTAAACCGGCGGAGGAACTGTTTCACCGGTTTGTATTTAGGATCCACATTAAGAGTGTGCTCAGCGAGTTGCCTCGGTACACCTGGCATGTCAGAGGGCTTCCATGCGAAAATGTCCCGATTCTCACGGATGAACTCGAGGAGCGCGCTTTCCTATTTCGGATCCAAATTGGCGCTGACGCTGAACTGCTTGGACGAATCGCCAGGTATAAAGTCAACAAGCTTGGTTTCAGCTGCGGATTTGAATTTCAGGGCCGGATCATGCTCTGTAGTTGGCTTCTTCAATAGAGTCATATCTGCCGGATCAACATTGTCCTTATAAAATTTCAGCTCCTTGGTGGCACAAACGCACTCTGTGTAGGCCGCATCTCCTTCCTCGCACTCCAAAATGACTCTACGACTTCCGTGAACTGTTATTGTCCCCTTGTGACCTGGCATCTTGAGCTGCAAATACACATAACAGGGTCGTGCCATGAACTTGGCGTAAGCTGGTCGCCCAAACAGGGTGTGCTATGGACTTTGGATTTTTACCACTTCAAACGTCAATGTCTCCGTCCTGGAATCATGATCATCTCCAAAGGCCACCTCCAAAGCTATCTTGCCAACAGGATACGCTGACTTGCCAGGTACCACACCATGAAACACCGTATTGGACGGTTTGAGATTTTTGTCTGTTAGTCCCATACGACGGAAGGTCTCGTAGTACAAAATATTGATGCTGCTACCTCCATCCATGAGCATCTTGGTGAACTTGTAACCTCCCACCTGAGGAGCCACTACTAAAGCCAACTGACCCGGATTGTCAACCCGGGGAGGATGATCCTCTCTGCTCCATATGATTGGCTACTCAGACCAACGCAGATACCGGGGCATGACCGGTTCAACAGAGTTGACTGCCCGCTTCTGAACCTTCCTGTCCCGCTTGTCCAAACTAGTGGTGAAGACATGGTACTGCCCACTATTCAACTGCTTTGGCTTGCTCTGGTAACCCGATTGTTGCTGCTGCTGGTTGTAACCGCCCTGGTTATTTTGATTATTTTGATTGCTATGTCCGCCCGGATTACCATTGAATCCTGAGCCGGAACTTCCTCCACCGTAACCCGGGCCGGATCCAGTGCCACCGCCGGAGCCGTGATCGTATCGGAAAGCATTAGAATTCTTGAACTCCTGCATAATGTAGCAATCCTTCCAAAGGTGGTTTGCTGGCACCTCCTTTGTCCCGTGCTTTGGACAGGGCTGATTCAACAAATAATTTAGGCGGTCCGGGTTAGGGTTCGATGCTCCACTACGATTTGGCGATTTACCCTTGCGCCATTGGCCTTTGTCCTGCGCGTTGGTATTAGCCACAAAGTCCATGTTGCCATCCGCTTTACGCTTGCCACCGCTACCATTGCCTGCCGAGTGATGCTGCTGACCTTTGGAGCTGCTGTTCTTCTTTCCCTTCCCTGCCTTGTCATCATCAGACTCGGGATCCTTGGTACTATCAGAATCAGCATACTTCACCAAAGCGGCCATGAGGGTCCCCATGTCAGTGCAATGGCGCTTCATCCGTCCCAACTTCAGCTTTAGGGGCCCAAACCGGCAGTTGCCTTCTAGGGTTATGACCGCAGTGTTAGCGTTGATGCGGTCTGACGAATGCAACACTTGTGAGACCCGTCGCACCCAATGAGTCATTGATTCTCCTTCCTCCTGGACACAGGCAGCCAAGTCTACTATCGACATAGGCTGCTTACATGTATCCTTGAAATTACTGAGAAACCGGGCTCGTAACTGAGCCCATGAACTGATAGAATTGGGCGGTAAGCTTTTTAACCAAGTACGGGCCGTTCCTTCGAGCATCATGGTGAAGTACTTTGCACACGCCGCATCACCTACATCAAGCATCTCCATGGCCATCTCGTAGCTTTCCACCCAAGTCTCTGGGGGTTGATCCGCCGTGTAATTTGGTACCTTGCGCGGACCCTTAAAATCCTTGGGTAGGCGTACATTGCGTAAAGCGGGGACAAGGCAAGGCACTCCCAAAGCACTAGAGGTAACCCCAGGTTTGACCGAGATTGTTGGACGAACCGGCGTGAGCTGACGAGCCTGATACTGCGCTGTTAACTCGGCCTCCCTGCGCGCTCGGGCCCGGTCCACCACTTCCTGAGCATTATCAGCACCATCCGCCGGGTTGTTGCCGCGGGGGGCTCCGCGTCGCTCATTACTTGATACAGCCGGTTCATCCAGGTGTCTGCTATAGCTCTGGCTTGGACGAGGGGTGGAGTGGATCCGGTCGTGGCTGTACGAGTATGCTTCCTGTTGTACCAAAGCTGTCCTAAGAAGCTCCTTGACCCGGCGCGTTTCCACCGCCTGTGGAGAGTCACCTTCAATTGGGATGGCCTCCAGTCGTGCAGCAGTTGCAACAAGATTGTCCATCAGATTGGAGTAGTGACCCGGAGGTGTTGGAGCAGCCTGAGGTACAACAATGTTATGACGAGGCTGATCCATCAAACGGGGTTGAACCGACATGCCGGTCCCAGGAGCTTCCGGCCGGTTACTGGCTCCTGCTCCTGGGGTGTTGAAAAGGTCTCTGGCCTCGAAAACTAAAGGTAAACGGGATCGGTACTTCCTCTTCATGACTTCATGCGATGCGTTCTGGTCCAACATGAGCTTGTAAGCTTGCGCATCTAAAGCGGCCCGTTCCGCAGCCATCCTGGTATTTTTTAGCCGCCAGGTCTGCTTTGGCCTGAGTAATCTGCTCCCTCACCTTTGCGATCTCCGTGTTGTGGACGCCCTGATCCGCCGGGTTAGCCTCCGCCATAAGCGTGGCCAACGCATCAAACACATCCGATAAAACTTGAGCCGGCGGGCGCACGGAGCCTCCTGCCCTGGCGGCCGTCGCCGCTACTGAACCGGAGGTCATTGCCGCAGCGGTCAAAGAATAAAGTGCAGCTTGTGTACCGGCCATGAATATTCCAACCCAGTTGGGCAAATCAGAGGGGTCCGGAATACTGTCGCCATGGGAACAGCCTCCAATCCGGCCATCTTGTAGCTGATACAGAGATTCGGTTTCTCCGGTCGATGACTCGTCGCCAGAGTAAACGACGGTCTCGCCACCAGATTCTGATCCGTCTTCATAGCTTCCTCCATGGATGACTCCCACAAAGGCACGTTTCACGGCCGGTTTTACCTGGGCAGATCGCGCACGCTGAGCCATCTCGACGAGGTCGGTGCAGATGTCTGGCTCAGGGCCCGGTTCACCGATCTTGCCGATGAAAACGTGTATGCCACCAAAGGGGACCCGGTACCCGTACTCAATTGAGCCGGCCTCGGGGCCCCAGCCTGCATCGTTGATGTAGAGCTTGCCGCAACGACTGTTAGTCATCCGGCCCACAGCGTAGCCCTCGAGTCCTTCAAAGCGGCCCTCCAAGAACTTGAAACCATCGTGCAATGGCCCCACGGTGGGCGCCAACTGTCGTGGTTTTGTCACGGCATATGTCCTAGGGAAAGGACTTAGTCGTGGAGCCATCGCAACGGGTTAGCTTGAAGGGGTTAAAGTGGACACAGGGACGCAGAGAGTTTATACTAGTTCGGCCCCTTCGATGAAGGTAAAAGCCTACGTCTAGTTGTGATGGAATTGATGGGGTTTCGATGACTAGGGAGCAAACAAGCTTCGCCTAAGTCTCGAGTTGTGTTTCTTGTCCTCAACCGCCGTCGGGTCGTCCCCTTATATACACGGGTGACGCCCATCGGTTCACAGAGTCCCAACGCCGGTTCATATTCGTATCCGGGTTGGTCTCTCCTTATTCCTATCTTACTATACAAGTTTACATACAGATGTCGGTTTATTGCTACAAGTCCTAAACCGACTATGGGCCTCAGGCTCTCATCTATCTTCTTGGGATTTAACATTCTAGAACTATTGATGAAGTTAATCCGGCCCAAATAGGCTGGTTTACGCCCAGTAGTAATATTCCCAACAGTTACCTCATCAAGTTCTACTTTCCCCCCACTCACTTCTTTCGAGAGAAACTCCTTCTCTAGAAAGGATCCATTCTTAGCAACAAAGATCTTGCCTTCGGATCTGTGATAGAAGGTGTACCCAATAGTTTCTTTTGGGTATCCTATGAAGATGCACTTCTCCGATTTGGGTTCAAGCTTATCTGGCTGAAGCTTTTTCACATAAGCATCGCAACCCCAAACTTCAAGAAACGACAGCTTAGGTTTCTTGCTAAACCACAATTCATACGGTGTCATCTCAAAGGATTTAGACGGTGCCCTATTTAACATGAATGCATCTGTCTCTAATGCATAACCCCAAAACGATAGTGGTAAATCGGTAAGAGACATCATAGATCACACCATATCTAATAAAGTAAGGTTACAATGTTCGGACACACCATTATGCTGTGGTGTTCGAGGTGGCATGGGTTGTGAAACTATTCCAAATTGTTTTAAATGATGGCCAAACTCATAATTCAAATACTCGCCTCCGCGATCAGATCGTAGAAACTTCATTTTCTTGTTACGATGATTCTCCACTTCACTCTGAAATTCTTTGAACTTTTCAATTGTTTCAGACTTGTGTTTCATCAAGTAGATATACCCATATCTGCTCAAATCATCTGTGAAGGTTAGAAAATAATGATACTCGCCACGAGCCTCAGAACTCATCGGACCGCATACATCAGTATGTATTATTTCCAATAAGTCAGTGGCTCGCTCCATTGTTCTAGAGAATGGAGAGTTTTAGTCATCTTGCCCATGACGCATGGTTCACAAGTATCAAATGATCCATAATCAAGTGATTCCAAAAAATCCATCCGTATGGAGTTTCTTCATGCGGTTTACACCAATATGACCTAAATGGCAGTGCCACAAATATGTTGCACTATCATTATCAACTTTGCATCTTTTGGCATCAATATTATGAATATGTGTATCACTACGATCAAGATTCAGTGAACCATTTACATTGGGTGTATGACCATAGAAGGTTTTACTCATGTAAACAGAACAACAAGTATTCTCTAGCTTAAATGAATAACCGTATCGCAATAAACATGATCCAATCATATTCATGCTCAATGCAAACACCAAATAACATTTATTTTGGTCCAACACTAATCTCGAAGGTAGAGGGAGCGTGTGATGGTGGTCTTATCAACCTTGGAATCACTTCCAACACACATCGTCACCTCGCCCTCAACTAGTCTCTGTTAATTTTGCAATTCTTGTTTCAAGTTACAAATCTTAGCAACTGAACCGGCATCAAATACCCTGGGGTTACCATGAACACTAGTAAAGTACACATCAATGACATGTATATCAAATATACCTTTGTTCACTTTGCCTTCCTTCTTATCCGCCAAGTATTTGGGATAGTTCCGCTTCCAGTGACCATTCCTTTTGCAGTTGAAGCACTCAGTTTCAAGCTTTGGTCTTCTTCACGGGAGTGGCAAATTGCTTGCCATTCTTTCTTGAAGTTCCCTTTCTTTTCCTTTGCCCCTTTTCTTGAAACTAGTGGTCTTGTTAACCACCAACACTTGACGCTCTTTCTTGATTTCTGCCTTCGCCGATTTTAACATTATGAAGAGCTCGGGAATCGTTTTCGTCATCCCTTGCATATTATAGTTCATCACGAAGTTCCAGTAACTTGGTGATAGTGACTAGAGAACTCTATCAATCACTATATTATCTGGAAGATTAACTCCCACTTGATTCAAGCGATTGTAGTACTCAGACATTATGAGCACAAGCTCACTGGTTGAGCTATTCTCCTCCATCTTGTAGGCAAAGTGCTTGTCATAGGTCCCATACCTCTCAACTTGGGCATGAGTCTGAAATACCAATTTCAGCTCTTGGAACATCTTATATGCTCTGTGGCGTTCAAAACATTTTTGAAGTCCCGGTTCTAAGCCGTAAATTATGGCGCACTAAACTATCAAGTAGTCATCATACCGAGCTTGCCAAACATTCATAACATCTGTATCTGCTCCTGCAATAGGTCCGTCACCTAGCGGTGCATCAAGGACATAATTCTTCTGTGCAGCAATGAGGATAATCTTCAAGTCACAGACCCAGTCTGCATCATTGCTACTATCATCTTTCAACTTATTTTTCTCTAAGAACATGTCAAAAACATAGGGGAGCTACAATGCGAGCTATTGATCTACAACATAGATATGCAAATACTATCAGGTACTAAGTTCATGATAAATTAAAGTTCAATTAATCATTTTACTTAAGAACTACCACTTAGATCGACATCCCTCTAGTCATCTAAATGATCACATGATCCGAATCAACTAAACCATGTCCGATCATCACGTGAGATGGAGTAGCTTTCAATGGTGAACACCTCTATGTTGATCATGAAGGAAATATGCCCTAGAGGCAATAATAAAGTTATTATTTATTTCCTTACATCATGATAAATGTTTATTATTCATGCTAGAATTGTATTAACCAGAAACTTAGTACATGTGTGAATACATAGACAAAAACAGAGTGTCCCTAGTATGTATGCCTCTACTTGACTAGCTTGTTTGTCAAAGATGGTTATGTTTCCCGACCATAGACATGTGTTGTCATTTGATGAATAGGATCACATCATTAGAGAATGATGTGATGGACAATACCCATCCGTTAGCTTGGCATAATGATCATTTAGTTTTATTGCTATTGCTTTCTTCATTACTTATACATGTTCCTCTAACTATGAGATTATGCAACTCCGAATACCGGAGGAACACCTTGAGTGCTATCAAACGTCACAACGTAACTGGGTGATTATAAAGATGCTCAACAGGTGCCTCCAAATGTTTTTGTTGGGTTGGCATAGATCGAAATTAGTATTTGTCACTCCGTGTATCGGAGAGGTATCTGTGGGCCCTCTCGGTAATGCACATCACTATAAGCCTTGTAAGCAATGTGACTAATGAGTTAGCCACGGGATGATGCATTACAGAACGAGTAAAGAGACTTGCCGGTAACGAGATTGAACTAGGTATGATGATACCGATGATCGAATCTCGGGCAAGTAACATACCGATGACAAAGGGAACAACGTATGTTGTTATGCGGTTTGACCAATAAAGATCTTCATAGAGTATGTAGAAACCAATATGACCATCTGGGTTCCGCTATTGGTTATTGACCGGAAGTGAGTCTCGGTCATGTCTACATATTTCTGGAACCCATAGGGTCCGCACGCTTAACGTTTCATGATGATCGGTATTATGAGTTTATGTGTTTTGATGTTCCGAAGGTTGTTCGCAGTCCCGGATGTGATCACGGACATGACGAGGAATCTCGAAATGGTCGAGATGTAAGGATTGATATATTGGACGATTTTATACGGACATCCGATGAGTTTCGGGGATCACCAGATAAATATCGGAGTGTCGGGGGGTTATCGGAATCCCTCAGGAACTAATGGGCCTTTATGGGCCTTAGTGGGAAGAGAGGAAGGGCCGGGAGGGGCTGGCCGTGCCCCCCCTTGGGTCTGAATTGGAGTAGGGGAAGGGGGCGGCGCCCCCTTTCCTTCCCTTCCCCCTCTCTCCCTCTTGGTGGATTCCTACTAGGACTTGGAGTCCTAGTAGGATTCCCCTCTTGGGGGCGCGCCCTAGGGGCCGGCCGGCCTCCCCCTTGCTCCTTTATATACGGGGGCAGGGGGCACCCTGGAACACACAAGTTGACAGTTGTCTTAGCCATGTGCGGTGCCCCTCTCCATAGATTTCCACCTCGGTCATATCATTGTACTGCTTAGGCGAAGCCCTGCGTGGGTAACTTCATCATCACTGTCATCACTCCGTCGTGCTGACGAAACTCTCACTCGTGTCTTAATATTCATGCCATGATTAGATACATGATCAAGATTATGCTAGGTAGCATTCCACATCAATTTTTTTATCATTTACCTACTCGAGCACGAGCAGGAATTAAGCTTGGGGATGCTGATATGTCTCCCGTATCTATAATTTTTTATTGTTCCATGCCAATATTCTACAACTTCCATATACTTTTGGCAACTTTTTATACTATTTTTGGGACTAACATATTGATCCAGTGCCCAGTGTCAGTTCCTGTCTGTTGCATGTTTTTGGTTTCGCAGAATATCCATATCAAACAGAGTCCAAACGGGATAAAAACGGACGGAGCTTATTTTTGGAAAATATGGAAAATTCGGAAGGAAAATCAACGTGAACCAGTGCCCGAGGTGGTCACGAGGCAGGGGGGCGCGCCCCCTACCCTCGTGAGCCCACCGTAAGGCGGTTGACGCTCTTATTTTGCCGCAAGAAAGCTAATATTCGGAAAAAAATCAAGGCGAAGGTTTCAGGCCAATCGGAGTTACGAATCTCCATATATACGCGAAACGGTGAAACAGAGCCAGAACAGAACGCAGAAACAAAGAGAAACAGAGAGATAGATCCAATCTCGGAGGGGCTCTCGCCCCTCCCACGCCATGGGAGCCAAGGACCAGAGGGGCAACCCTTCTCCCATCTAGGGAGGAGGTCAAGGAAGAAGAAAAAGAAGGGGGGCCCTCTCCCCCTTGCTTCCGGTGGCACCGGAGCGCTGTCGGGGCCATCACCATCACCGCCATCTTCACCAACAACTTCACCGCCATCATCACCAACTCTTCCCCCCTCTATGCAGCGGTGTAACCTCTCTCTTACCTGTTGTAATCTCTACTTAAACATGGTGCTCAATGCTATATATTATTTCCCAATGATGTATGGCTATCCTTTGATGTTTGAGTAGATCTGTTTTGTCCTAATGGCTATTTGATGATCGTGATTGGTTTGAGTTGCATGTTTTATTATTGGTGTTGTCCTATGGTGCTCTCCGTGTCGCGCAAGCGTGAGGGATTCCCGCTGTAGGGTTTGCAATATGTTTATGATTTGCTTATAGTGGGTGGCGTGAGTGAACAGAAGCACAGACCCGAGTAAGTAGGTTGTTTGCGTATGGGATAAAGGGGACTTGATGCGTTAATGCTATGGTTGGGTTTTACCTTAATGAATCTTTAGTAGTTGCGGATGCTTGCTAGAGTTCCAATCATAAGTGCATATGATCCAAGTAGAGAAAGTATGTTAGCTTATGCCTCTCCCTCAAATAAAATTGCAATAATGATTACCGGTCTAGTTATCGATTGCCTAGGGACAAATAACTTTCTTGTTGACAAAAGCTCTCTACTAAAACTAATTTAGTTGTGTCTTTATCTAAACAGCCCCTAGTCTTTATTTTTGTGCTCTTTACTTTCCTGCAAGCTTATCCAACAACACCTACAAAGTACTTCTAGTTTCATACTTGTTCTAGGTAAAGCGAACGTCAAGCGTGCGTAGAGTTGTATCGGTGGTCGATAGAACTTGAGGGAATATTTGTTCTACCTTTAGCTCCTCGTTGGGTTCGACACTCTTACTTATCGAAAATTGTTGCGATCCCCTATACTTGTGGGTTATCAAGACCTTTTTCTGGCGCCGTTGCCGGGGAGCAATAGCGTGGGGTGAATATTCTCGTGTGTGCTTGTTTGCTTTATCACTAAGTAATTTTTATTTGCTGTTCTTAGTTTTTTTCTATCTTTAGTCATGGGTAGGAAACGCAAAATACCAAAAAAATTAGTTGTACTACTGAACCAATGGTTGAAGAACCACTCAAAATCTATCACAGTGCTGAAGCATATTACTTGGATCATCTTCGATCCCTATGTGCTCGTGCTGAAACCCCAACTAGCTTAGTTGAGGGCAAATCTTTAGATGATCATGCTTTTTATGTGCGACATCGAATATCTGAAAAAGGGAAAATTCTGTTGGGTCAAATTAATCGTTTGCAATGCTATGCTTGGAATTTATGTGAAATATATGATGTTACTTGTTGTTCTGAAAACCCTAAGAAACACCTTCCCTACCAATGTGAGCTTATTGATAATGGAATCTTATCTTCCTATGCTAAAGGTGTTTATAGTTACGATGATATTCAACAAATTGAAGAATTTGTTGCTTTTAAGGGTGCTTATGAAATTGCTTCTTTGATTGAAACGTATGATGCTACTTTTCACAAATCTGAAAATTTTGCCATACTTGAATATTGTTATGAGAATTATGCTTCTAATGCTTATGTTAAACCATATATTGAGAAATACTCCGCTGTCCAAGAAGAGACTAATATTTTGCAGGAGTCTATGGAAGAATAAATTGATGAAACTGTGAGCTCATTGGATGGAAAAGATGATGAGGAGAGCAAAGAACAAAAGGAGGAAGAGCGGATTAGCTACCCGTGCCCACCTTCTAATGAGAGTAACTCTTCAACTCATACATTGTTTAATTCCCCTTCGTGCTTACTGAAGGATGATTGCTATGATGACTGTTATGATCCCTATGATTCTTTTGAAATGTCCCTTTTTGATGATGCTTGCTATGCTTGTGGCCAAGATGCCAATATGAATTATGCTTATGGAGATGAACTCGCTATAGTTCCTTATGTTAAACATGAATTTTTTGCTATTGCACCCACGCATGATAGTCCTATTATCTTTTTGAATTCTCCCGATTATACTATATCGGAGAAGTTTGCACTTATTAAGGATTATATTGATGGGTTGCGTTTTACTATTACACATGATGATTTTGATAGATATAATATGCATGTGCTTTCTGCTCCTACTTGCAATTATTATGAGAGAGGAACTATATCTCCACCTCTCTATGTTTCCAATATGATAAAATTGCAAGAAACTGTTTATACTATGCATTGGCCTTTACTAGGTGTGCATGAATTGTTCTTTTATTACATGCCGATGCATAGGAAGAGAGTTAGACTTCGTCATTACATGATATATGTTGCTTTGTGCTCACTACTAAATTACAAATCATTGCTAATTAAAATTGGCTTTGATATACCTTGGGATCCGGGTGGATTCACTACTTGAGCACTATATGCCTAGCTTAATGGCTTTAAAGAAAACGCTGCCAGGGAGACAACCTGGAAGTTTTACAGAGTCATTTATTTCTATTGAGATCTTTCATATGGTCTAAAAACAACAAAAATATAGTGGGGAACCCAAAACTTTTTCAAAAAGAAAAGTGAAAGTGAGAGAGACAAGCATTGTGAAAATGGGGGACGTCCTTGAACTTTGTTCATGCCCATGGGAACTTTGAGATCTTGATTACAGAAACTTTTCAACAAAAATAATTATCCCCTTGTACAATTCCTGTCGATGTACTAAAGTAGGGGTACCCTAGTATCCCGAACTTGTGCACGGGCAGTCGCAGCACCCCGCGGCAAGGCCTGCCAGGTGATCACCAAGGCCCTCTATGGTTCCTTTGGAGCCATTCAAGAGCAAAGTATTTAAGCCAAGGAGACAAGTCCCCGGCAAGAGGAGCTTGCCGGGAAGGCCGCTCGAGGCACAAGACCCCGGCAAGAGGAGCTTGCTGGGAAGGCCAACCAGAGCATCTCAAAGAACTTGCCGCGACGCGCCACGCGTCCCGGCAGGACTCGGCGAGCAACAAGCTCCCGGACGCGGCAAGACAACGGCCGCGGCAAGGCACTTGCCGCGGCGGGCAACCACTCTGTACCCGCGCTCCAGCTCACCCACCTACGTGTTGCTCCGGGACCCTTCCTGGCGTACGTGGCGGGAGGCTGTGCAGCCAGGGGTACACTGTGGCATGCAGCGCTGACAAGATTGTCATCGTGGCAAGCGGTGGCGCCCCTGACGGTCCCTTTTCTGCACCGTCTGGGCAACGTAGATAGGAATTTAATGCCTTTGTCCCTTGCCATCAGGGTTAGGTATGATACACTGTGTAGGTAGCTGTACCTACCGCAGCATATTTCCATTTTTGCCCTTACCTACGTTGCCACCTGTTGGAGACCCCTTGAACATATAAAAGGAGGCCCATGCACAACGTAGGGGAGGATCGGCCCCCGGAGAGCGATCTCTGAGAGGAAAACAGAAGAACGCTCGGTCTCGTTAGCTGCTTGAGTGTACTATAGCACTCAGCGCTCCCGAGCAAGAACTCAATACAATCCACAAAGCAGCAGTAGGAGTATTATCTCTCCGGAGAGCTCCGAAGCTGGGTAAACCCCCCTCCCCCCCGTGTGCTTCGCCTCGATCCGCTCTTCGCGCGACCTCCGCCCCCCGCTGAACCGAGAAGGGGCTCCGTCCCCATAGGTGCTCGAGGAGCCAGAAAACCCCGGCATCTTTGCCGCGCCAGGTAGGGGGCGTCGAGGTTGTGTGAACCTGATCCGGCGTTCACGCGAGCTAAATCTTCATCGACATGCCGCCGAAGAAGAAGGCTTCGGAGGCGGCTGCGCCGTCCGCGTCGAATCCGCCGCCGCCGCAGCAAACGACCGGTGGGGAAGACGCCGGCGGAAGAACGGGCGTCGACGAGGGAACCCACGGTGCCACCAAGTCCAAGGACAAGGCTGCGCTGCCCGTCGGGGGCGTAGACGGCTCCCACGACGACCGGGCGTCCATAGACGCACTGCGCCCCTCTCAAGAGGCGCAGGACCGGCAGTGTCGTGGTACTCACGGTACCATACGCTCGGTGGACCCAAATCGAGCTGGCGGATCCCGGGATGCTCATGGCCAACATGCACGCCAACGTGCTGGCACGAGCGAGGCACGGTCGCCCGGACGGAATACTGCTCCTTCTAACATCGTTGGAAGTCCGAGCATATCCCGCTCCTCGCACCGTTCGCCACTGCTACCCGCCACTCCAGCAGAAGCTTTGGCACGAGCTCAACTGCTCCTAGACTTCCCTCCAACGCCAGACAAGATCGACGACTGGAGGGCCACCATTCAGAGTCTCATCGGCTTCGCCAACGGCGACACTCCACGGCCGGCGACCACATCGCAGCCGCGGCAGGCCAGCCAGGTGCGAGCCGATGGCGACAAAACCGGTGGGGGTGCAACCACCGTGCACTCTCCGCCCCGATGGCCAAGATCGCCGACTCGCCGGGTCCGCAACAACAGCGACTCCACTGCTTCATCAGATCCGCGAACTCGTCGCGATCAGCGCCACGTTCTTCACGAACGGCAGCACGAAGACGCTCGTACCCGCATCAAGCGCCGAAGAGAAACGCGGCGTCAATCAGACCGACGCGCTGGCCCCGCTGTCGACATGCAAGCGCCAGGGGAACCAGGCGACCTGCCGTACGTGGTAGGTTGCCCTGCGTTTACTCGTGAGCTGCGGCAAGTCCAGTGGCCCAGCACGAAGAATTTCAAGCCAGACGTACCAGAGAAGTACGACGGCAGGCTGCATCCGTCGGAGTTCCTCAGCATCTACACCATCGCGGTGCAGGCTGCCGGGGGGCAAGACGACAAGATCCTTGCCAACTACTTCCCTCTAGTGCTCAAGCCCAACGTCAGGTCCTGGCTCATGCACTTGCCGGAAAACTCCATATCTTCCTGGGCAGACCTATGCCATCAGTTTGTCGGTGCCTTTACAGGCGGCCACAAACCTCATGGCCAGGAGAGTGATCTTCACCTGCTTGCCCAGAAGGAAGGGGAGCCTCTATGCAAATACATCCAGAGATTCAGCCAAGTGCAACGCAACATCCCAGACGTCCACCCTGCCGCGGTCATCAGTGCGTTCCACCAGAACGTGCGTAACCGCAGGATGCGGGAGGAGATGGCGATGTGCAAGATCAGAGATGTCAGTGAGCTGTATGCCCTGGCTGACAGATGTGCACGTGCTGAGGAAGGGAGGAAACTCCCCGGAGAGAATGCAGGAACAGGAGGATCTGACAGCGATGATGCCGCCCCGGCAAGCAAAAACTGGCGGCGGAACAACAGGAAGAGGAAAGGCAAAGATGTGCTAGTTGTCGAGCAGTCCGGCAACGAAGGTGGCGCCAAGACAGCCAAGACTGGTAGCTCCGGCAAGGAGGTTGCCGCATGCACCAACTGCTAGGCTGTGGCGGCCGCCGACAAGCAGGACGGCACCAACAAGCAGTACTGCAAGATTCACCGCACCAAAGGCCATGACCTCCAGAGCTGCAAGAAGGTCCCCAAGATCAATGCCAAGAGTGCTGAGGAGCAGTCTGCTCCGACAAGCCCCAGGGTTTGAAGCAGATGCTCCCGACAAGTTTTGCTCCGGCAGACTTGCCGGGGAACGTCAAGCTCCGGCTGAGCCGCAGGTTCTCGCCGTCGAAGCAGATGTTCCCGCAGCAGCAGATATGCCTTTAGTCCTTGTTGTCGAGCCGCAGGCTCCAGCCTGGGCGCAGCAGATCGTCCGTTTCCTCGAGTCAGGAGAACTTCCCGATGAGCCAGAAGAAGCAGAAAGAGTAGCCCGGCAGTCAAGTATGTACCAGTTCGTCGACAACGCACTGTACAGAAGAAGACTCAACGGTGTGAAATTGAAGTGTATTCCCCGGGAAGATGGACAGAAGCTGTTGGCAGAGATACATGGAGGCATTTGTGGTCACCACATTGGCGCAAGAGCACTTGCCGACAAAGCTTTCCGGCAAGGCTTCTTTTGGCCGACAGCCCTCCAGGATGCAACTGCACAAGTAACCAAGTGTGAAGCGTGCCAGTTCCATTCCAAGCAGATACACCAGCCAGCTCAAGCTCTCCAGACGATCCCTTTATCCTGGCCATTTTCGGTCTGGGGGCTCGACATCCTCGGCCCCTTCCCCCGAGCAGTCGGGGGCTTTGAGTACTTGTACGTCGCAATCGACAAGTTCACAAAGTGGCCGAAAGTAGAACCAGTGAGGAAGGTGACAGCACAGTCAGCAGTCAAGTTCTTCAGGTCGATTGTTTGCCGCTTCGGAATCCCTAACAGGATCATCACCGACAACGGTACACAATTCACGAGTCGCACCTTCATGCAGTACGTCCAAGACCTTGGCGCCAAGGTCTGCTTCGCTTCTGTTGCTCACCCCAGGAGCAACGGTCAAGCAGAGAGGGAAAATGCTGAAGTGCTGCATGGACTCAAGACCCGGACTTTCGACAGGCTGCACAAGTGCAGAAGAAACTGGATCGAGGAGCTTTCGGTGGTTCTTTGGTCGATCAGGAGGACGCCAAATCGAGCCACCGGCCAGACACCTTTCGCTCTAGTCTATGGAGCAAAGGCAGTTATCCCCACGGAACTCGTATACGGGTCACCTCGAGTGCTCGCTTATGATGGGCTCGAGCAAGAGCAGCTGCGATAAGATGACGCGCTGCTCCTTGAGGAAGACCGTCTTCAGGCTGCTGTACGAGCTGCTCGATACCAGCAAGCTTTGCGCCGCTACCATAGCCGCAAAGTTAAAGCCAGAAGTCTCGAGGAAGGCAACCTTGTTCTTCGGCGCGTTCATTCCGCCAAGAATTCCAACAAGTTGACGCCGAAGTGGGAAGGCCCTTACCGGGTGAAACGAGTCACTAGGCCTGGCGTTGTCCGCCTTGAGACCGAGGATGGCTTTCCGGTGAGCAACTCCTGGAACATCGAGCATCTTCGTAAGTTTTACCCGTAAGGCGCGGTTGTCGGACCCTGTCCGGCAACCACCATTTTGTACAAGTCTTGCCGCTGTTGCATGTAATCCTTTGTACAAAGCCAGGCGCAGACCCTGTGCATAAATAAAACTCACGTGCTCCGCACACCCTGTCAATTTCATGCCTTTCTGCATGAATTATCTGACACTTTGTGCAGCGAGCCCCCTCGGTAAGCAATAACGAGCCATAAGGCTCCATACTATTGTTTTCTCTTTTCTCTTTTTCTCAAGGAAAGGAAGGATCCTTCGCCCACAAGTTGGCCGGGGGGGGGGGAGGGGAAGATAATGGTATGGACCCGGCATCGTTCAGGAAAAATTTCGCCTTGCCGGGGAGCAAACGACAGAAAAGCTAAGTGCCAAAGTTTGAGCAATCAGATTTTTTTAACTTTAAGTTACTTTCCTTGAATGACCATGCTTTGTATGGAAAACCTATGCGCGGAGGAACCAGCTCGTGGCTAGTTGCGCCCTTATTTTGTTTCGAGTTCGCTCAACAGTTTAAGTGTGCTGCGACTAGAGTCGCGCCCTTACTTTGTTTCGAGTTCACTCAGCAACTTAAGCAAACTGCGACTAGTCGCGACAAGGTTTCTTGTCGGTAACGGCACCGCCAGCAGGCTGCTGACGTCCCGCACTCAGCGCTCGCGGCAAAGGTGCCTACGCCGGCAGGTTCCCTAAAAGCGTAGGGCAAAAACATACAAAGGAAGGAATCGAGTAAAGGAAGTAGCATTGCGGTCATGACCTGAAACAGAGTTATATTACAAGATAGTTTGTCGCGGCTCTAATAGACTGTTTTCATAACATGACCAGCGACGACAAAAAAAGAAGAAAATAGGCGGCCTAGTCCGCGCGGTCGCCCTCAACCCTCTTGATCCCGCTCACCTTGTCCACAATGGGTGCGACGAGGGTCTCGAGCTCCTCCAGATCAGCTTCCGTCGGCAGGGACCTGAGGATGTCAGTGAGGCGGAGGCCCGGGTTGCGGAAGGCCACCTTCATCAGCACCTTTTTGAGATCTCCCGCGCAGATCTCGCGCGACTCGTCGGCCAGCTGCTTTGGGATCCTCTCCCGGAGTTGCTGGACGGCCGTTGCCACGCCTTTGAAGAACAAGGTGAGCTTGGCGCTGGATGGGAGGCTCCCGTTAGAGGAATACCCGAGATCCTCCACCCCCAGCAGCGCCAACTCTTTGTCGATGTCTGCGGCAGCATTCACAAGGCCCTCCGTCCACCGCTCCACAGTTCCCCTGAAATCGTTCTGGGTGGCGGCGATGCTCTCCAGCAGCGCCTTGTCGGCCTTGATCTCCTTCTTCAAGGCCGCCTCCTGCTCCCTGGCGCCGTCCAGCGTCTTGGTCAAAGCAGCCAGCTTCAGCTCAAGATCAACCTTGGAGTCCTTGGCGGCGTCAAGCTCCTTGACCTTCTCGGCGAGACGACCATGCAGTTCGCCAAAGGTGCAGACGTCCTTCTCGCGCTCATGCTTGAGCGCGGCAAGCGCTTCACGGCTCGCCTTGAGATCAGTCTCCAGCTGCGCCACTTTCGCCTCCAGCTCCTTCTTGGCGGCCTGGGCAGCTGCGGTAGCGTCCTTTGCTTCCTTGAGGGCTCCGCTGAGTGCTTGCTCGCGCACAGCTAGCTCCTCTTCATGGCTGTCCAGGCTGGCCTTCAGCTGCACCAACTCACCGTCCCGCGCAGATAACTCCTCGGCGGCAAGCCGCTGTTGCTCTACAATCTCTGCCTTCTCAAGGATGAAAGCCTTCTGCGCCTCATGGAGCTGCACCCGCTCCGCCGCCAGCGACTGGAGAGCTGCCTGATTGAGGCCTCGGAGTTCCTCCGCGCGCTTCTCCACGTCCACCCCCGCCTTCGCGACAAGCGCTTCGCGGGACTCCAGTTTGGCCTGGCGGGCGCGATAGAGCGACACCAGCTTCCGCAGCAGTCGCTCCTCCTCGGGCTCGTCGCTGCTGCTGCTTGGTGCATCGACCAACGTCAGCCCAGCGGAGGCAAGCACCTCCACGTCAAAGCTTTCTCCTTCGACCGGCGCCCTGGACGTTGACGCCCAGGGGAGGTTGATGAAGATGCCAGCGCCAGCCTTCAAGTAGACGCCTGGCTGGGGTTCTTCGGAGCCTGACGCTGCGGCAGCGGCAGGAGGATCGGCGGTCAGTGTAGCGCCTGTCGCTCCTGCGGCCCCAGGGTCGTCAGTACGATCGCCGGACCCCTCGTCAGCTGCTGTGGTGGCAGCCTTGGCGGCCTCTTCGCCTGCGGGATCATCAGCGCCGGCCGTTTCTTTGGTGGCAGCAGCATCATCAATAACAACCTCGGTCTCCATCGGCTCCACGATGGATGGATATGACGGCCGGAAAATGAAGAAAAGTCGAGCAAATATCCAAAAAGAAGAACCCAAGGGAAGTTTAGAAGCAAGGAGTACCTGTACCAGGCTCGGTAGTCGGGATCTCCGCTGCCGGGGGGTCGCTGGTGCTGTCCCTTACCGGAGACTTCTCCCTTGCCGGGGAGCTCTCCCTCGTCGGAGACTTCTCCCTTGCCGGGGAGCTCTCCCTTGTCGGGGGGTTCTCCCTTGCCGGAGAACTCTCCCTTGGCGACGTAGTCGAAGCAGGCGGCACGTCGGGGGTGGCCTCCGGGCGCTCCTGATGGAGCTGCTCTGCTCCTACACAAGCCAATGGTTAGATATCAGCAAGCAAAGAGTATCTATGCGCGCCTAAGAGCTGGAAGTAAACCATATACTTACGCTGGGGGCTGCTCTGAAGAACAGCCGTCGGATCCGGCAAGTTTGTCTCGGGCGCACCCCCTGCTGCCACGATGGGATCATCCTCGATGACAATCACCGGGACCTTGGCTCTCTTCACCATTCTCTGGGCCAGCGTCCTAAAAAGGAATAGGTTCAGAGTAAAGCAAATGAGATACAAGACAAGACGGCAAGTATTGAAGACATGCAAGTACAACAAGAATCTTACTCATCTTCTTCCTCGTCGGAGCTGAGCGCGGAGAAGTCAAAGCCTGGCCCACCTCCGGCGTGAGGAGGCGGAGGAGTAGGATCCCTTGGCCGCTTGGCGGGAGCTGGAGCGGCAGGCCGAGAGGACCCCGCCCCAGTTGCCGCTGCAGCGTGAGGTGTTTCCGCGGCAACAGAACCTGCCGCGGTGGAGCGTGTCGTGCGCTGCAGCGGGGGTTGACTCGCCCGCCGCTCCGCTACGTCCCCGGCCTTGCGAAGACGCCTTCTTGATGGAGCCGGGGGCTCTGCTTGTGGAGCCGGGGGCTCTGCTCGTGGAGTCAGGGGCTCTGCTTACGGCAAGCTGTCCGAAGACGAAGAGGAAGAGGAGCCGATCTCCACCGAGCCGCTCGTGTCCTCGGCGGGCCCGCTCGGCCCGACGTCGTGCTCGGCGGACCTCTTCTCGCCGGCAAGCTCCTCTCGGTCAGCAAGTCTTGCCGCCTCTGCTGCCTCTGCCTCCTCCACGGTGAACCCAAACTCGCCCGCAGCGGCAGCTGCCGCCGCCTCTTCCATCCTGGTGGCGATGCGCTTGAGCTCATCGTCGGTGGTGTCCCGGGTGAGGCCTTTTTTCTCGTCAGCGTCGACCGGCACTTCTATCAAGTTGTCGAAGAACGCCCGCACGACATCATCCGCAGGCTCTATCCAGGCTGGATCAATTCCATGCGAGTCGCACAACGGCATTATTGCACGGATACGGTCGAGCGCAGAGTTGTTGCACAGCGGGACGATGCCCCTCGGCAACCAGAACACTTCGGGATGCTGTGGGTCGTGCTTGAACAGCTCATGGAGCATCGCGTTGAGCTCCAGGACAGTGAAGTTGAAGTTGAGGCCCGGTCGCAACCTCATGATATCCGCCGCATTCTGAAACTCCCAGGCGGGTCTCCCCCTCTCCTGCAGGGGGCGATGCGGCGGTGGAGGAAATCTGCGCCAACCGCTCCTACAGTAAGCCCGGCAAGCCTGAGGCGTAGGATCCGGGTGACGGCGATCCTTAGTCTGTCATCTTCCGGGGCCAGACTACTCCAATCACTGCCGCGCACTACTAGGGTTTCGCGCAGAGCAGTAAACGGCTGCGGGTTCTGCTCAACGATCAGACACCAGTCCGCCCTCCACTCCTCCCATTTGCTGCGGAGCTCTCCCTCCAGATAAGCATCCTTCTTGCCAGCTTTCGAGATCCAGGCGATTCCGCCGGATAAAGGCTCTCCTTTATCAACCCGAGGCGAAAAGAAATGGCGGAAAAGAGCTACGTTTGGATGGATCCCGTCAAAGTTTTCGCAGAGATGTGCGAAAACTGCCATGGTCAGGACAGCATTGGGGGTGAAATCGAGAAGGTGGAGCCCGTAGGTGTTCATGACATCGCAAAAGAATTCTGAAAAGGGCGGGCAGAGCCCGCAGTAGAAGAACAAGGCAAAGAAAGGATACCCAGTGGGATACTTATCCCAAGAAGTGGCTGGGAGTACCTTCGTGCGCGGATGCGCTCGCGTCCCCGTCGACCAGAATAGGTAGAAGTCCTCCTTCAGCTCTGCCGCCTCAAGCCTCGGAGGGAAGATTGCCCGCTCCTTCCGCAGCGCCGCGAGCCGCTGCGCCTCGGCCGACTTCGCCTTCTCGGCTTTCGGAGCCATGGCGGGAATGGAGAGTGAGGACGGCGACGTTGGTGGTGCTGGTGGCGCTGGGGGCAGGGCGCTGCTCTCCTTCAGCTTTGGGAAGAAGGGGAATGGCGGAGATTCTCGAGGAGGGGGCGGACGTTTCGTCTTTCCGAATAAAGAAACCACCCACGACCTCTCCCACGACGCCGCAATCGACGCGTGCCGTTCGGGGAGGACGCGGTGGATAAGGAGCAAGGAGCGACGTGACCCAGGCCGCGCGTGCCCGTGCCCTGTTTTGGGCCTGGCCCAACAGCGCTCGGCACCGTGTGTGGCCCAGGCCCGGGGGCTCCTGTCGGTGTACTAAAGTAGGGGTACCCTAGTATCCCGAACTTGTGCACGGGCAGTCGCAGCACCCCGCGGCAAGGCCTGCCAGGTGATCACCAAGGCCCTCTATGGTTCCTTTGGAGCCATTCAAGAGCAAAGTATTTAAGCCAAGGAGACAAGTCCCCGGCAAGAGGAGCTTGCCGGGAAGGCCGCTCGAGGCACAAGACCCCGGCAAGAGGAGCTTGCCGGGAAGGCCAACCAGAGCATCTCAAAGAACTTGCCGCGATGCGCCACGCATCCCGGCAGGACTCGGCGAGCGACAAGCTCCCGGACGCGGCAAGACAACGGCCGCGGCAAGGCACTTGCCGCGGCGGGCAACCACTCTGTACCCGCGCTCCAGCTCACCCACCTACGTGTCGCTCCGGGACCCTTCCTGGCGTACGTGGCGGGAGGCTGTGCAGCCAGGGGTACACTGTGGCATGCAGCGCTGACAAGATTGTCATCGTGGCAAGCGGTGGCGCCCCTGACGGTCCCTTTTCTGCACCGTCTGGGCGACGTAGATAGGAATTTAATGCCTTTGTCCCTTGCCATCAGGGTTAGGTATGATACACTGTGTAGGTAGCTGTACCTACCGCAGCGTATTTCCATTTTTGCCCTTACCTACGTTGCCACCTGTTGGAGACCCCTTGAACATATAAAAGGAGGCCCATGCACAGCGTAGCGGAGGATCGGCCCCCGGAGAGCAATCTCTGAGAGGAAAACAGAAGAACGCTCGGTCTCGTTAGCTGCTTGAGTGTACTGTAGCACTCAGCGCTCCCGAGCAAGAACTCAATACAATCCACAAAGCAGCAGTAGGAGTATTATCTCTTCGGAGAGCTCCGAAGCTGGGTAACCCCCCCCCCCCCCGTGTGCTTCGCCTTGATCCGCTCTTCGCGCGACCTCCGCCCCCCGCCGAACCGAGAAGGGGCTCCGTCCCCATAGGTGCTCGAGGAGCCAGAAAACCCCGGCAATTCCATTGTATTATAAAAATAATGTGCCAAGGTTTGCCTTTAGGATGTTTACGATGCTTGTTGGTTTGTGCGGTGCAGGACAGAAACTTTGGCTGTAGTGCATGAATTTTAGTTTTTTACTGGAACGTCAAATGGTTCTGATTCTTCTTGAAATGTCTTTCTGTAACAATTTTTTATTTTCCCTAATTTTGGCAGAATTTTTCAAGTATCAGAAGTATGGTGAATGTTCAGATTGCTACAGACTGTTCTGTTTTAGACAGATTCTGTTTTTGATGCATAGTTTGCTTGTTTTGATGAACCTATCAATTTATATCAGTGGATTAAGCCATGAAAAAGTTATACTACAGTAGACACAATTCAAAAACAAAATATGAATTGGTTTTCAACAGTACTTATAGTAGTGATTTGCTTTATTATACTAACGGATCTTACCGAGTTTTCTGTTGAAGTTTTGTGTGGATGAAGCGTTCGATGATTGAGAAGGTTCCGATGTGAGAAGAAGGAAGAGAGGCAAGAGCTCAAGCTTGGGGATGCCCGAGGCACCCCAAGTTAATATTCAAGGAGACTCAAGCGTCTAAGCTTGGGGATGCTGGGGAGGCATCCCCTCTTTCTTCAACAAGTATCGGTATGTTTTCGGATTCGTTTCGTTCATGCGATATGTGCAATCTTGGAGCGTCTTTTGCATTTAGTTTTCATTTTTCTTTTATGCACCATGCTGGTATGAGATAGTCCTTGGTTGATTTATAAAATTCTCATAGCACTTCACTTATATCTTTTGAGTATGGCTTTATAGAATGCTTCATGTGCTCCACTTATATCATTTGAAGCTTGGATTGCCTGTTTCTCTTTACATAGACAACCGCCATTTGTAGAATGCTCTTTTTCTTCACTTATACTTGTTAGAGCATGGGCATATATTTTGTAGAAAGAATTAAACTCTCTTGCTTCACTTATATCTATTTAGAGAGATGACAGGAACTGGTCATTCACATGGTTAGTCATAAAACCCTACATAAAACTTGTAGATCACTGAATATGATATGTTTGATTCCTTGCAATAGTTTTGCGATATAAAGGTGGTGCTATTAGAGTCGTGCTAGTTGAGTAATTGTGAAATTGAGAAATACTTGTGTTGAGGTTTGCAAGTCCCGTAGCATGCACGTATGGTGAACCGTTATGTAACAAAGTCGGAGCATGAGGTGTTTATTGATTGTCTTCCTTATGAGTGGCGGTCGGGGACGAGCGATGGTCTTTTCCTACCAATCTATCCCCCTAGGAGCATGCACGTAGTACTTTGTTTCGATGACTAATAGATTTTTGCAATAAGTATGTGAGTTCTTTATGACTAATGTTGAGTCCATGGATTATACGCACTCTCACCCTTCCATCATTGCTAGCCTCTTCGGTACCGTGCATTGCCCTTTCTCACCTCGAGAGTTGGTGCAAACTTCACTGGTGCATCCAAACCCCTTGATACGATACGCTCTATCACACATAAACCTCCTTATATCTTCCTCAAAACAGCCACCATACCTACCTATTATGGCATTTCCATAGCCATTCCGAGATATATTGCCATGCAACTTCCATCATCATCTTATACATGACTTGAGCATTTATTGTCATATTGCTTTGCATGATCGTAAGATAGCTAGCATGATGTTTTCATGGCTTGTCCGTTTTTTGATGTCATTGCTACGCTAGATCATTGCACATCCCGGTACACCGCCGGAGGCATTCATATAGAGTCATATATTTGTTCTAGATATCGAGTTGTCAAATTGAGTTGTAAGTAAATAAAAGTGTGATGATCATCATTATTAGAGCATTGCCCCAGTGAGGAAAGGATGATGGAGACTATGATTTCCCCACAAGTCGGGATGAGACTACATACGAAAAAATAAAAAAAATAAAAAAAATAAAAAAGATAAAGGCCAAAAAAAGAGAAGGCCCAAAAAAAGAGAAAACAAAAAAATGGGAGAAAAAGAGAGGAGGGGCAGTGTTACTATCCTTTTACCACACTTGTGCTTCAAAGTAGCACCATGCTCTTCATATAGAGAGTCTCTTGAGTTATCACTTTCATATACTAGTGGGAATTTTCATTATAGAACTTGGCTTGTATATTCCAACGATGGGCTTCCTCAAGTGCCGTAGGTCTTCACGAGCAAGAAAGTTGGATGCACACCCACTTAGTTTCAGTTCGAGCTTTCATATACTTATAGCTCTAGTGCATCCGTTGCATGGCAATCCCTACTCCTCACATTGACATCAATTGATGGGCATCTCCATAGCCCATTGATTAGTCGCGTCGATGTGAGACTTTCTCCTTCTTTTTCTTCTCCACATAACCCCCATCATCATATTCTATTCCACCTATAGTGCTATGTCCATGGCTCACGCTCATGTATTGCGTGAAAGTTGAAAAGGTTTGAGAACATCAAAAGTATGAAAGAATTTCTTGGCTTGTCATCGGGGTTGTGCATGATGTGAATGCTTTGTGTGGTGAAGATGGAGCATAGCCAGGCTATATGATTTTGTAGGGATGAGCTTTCTTTGGCTATGTTATTTCAATAAGACATAATTGCTTGGTTGGTATGCTTGAAGTATTATTGTTTTTATGTCAAATGATAGACTATTGCTTTGAATCACTCGTGTCTTAATATTCATGCCATGATTAGATACATGATCAAGATTATGCTAGGTAGCATTCCACATCAAATTTTTTATCATTTACCTACTCGAGGACGAGCAGGAATTAAGCTTGGGGATGCTGATACGTCTCCGTCGTATCTATAATTTTTTATTGTTCCATGCCAATATTCTACAACTTCCATATACTTTTTGGCAACTTTTTATACTATTTTTGGGACTAACATATTGATCCAGTGCCCAGTGCCAGTTCTTGTCTGTTGCATGTTTTTGGTTTCGCAGAATATCCATATCAAACGGAGTCCAAACGGGATAAAAACGGACGGAGCTTATTTTTGGAAAATATGGAAAATTCGGAAGGAAAATCAACGCGAACTAGTGCCCGAGGTGGTCACGAGGTAGGGGGCGCCCCCTACCCTCGTGAGCCCACCGTAAGGCGGTTGACGCTCTTCTTTTGCCTCAAGAAAGCTAATTTTCGGAAAAAAAAATCAAGGCAAAGGTTTCAGGCCAATCGGAGTTACGGATCTCCATATATACGCGAAACGGTGAAACAGAGCGAGAACAGAACGCAGAAATAGAGAGAAACAGAGAGATAGATCCAATCTCGGAGGGGCTCTCGCCCCTCCCACGCCATGGGAGCCAAGGACCAGAGGGGAAACCTTCTCCCATCTAGGGAGGAGGTCAAGCAAGAAGAAGAAGAAGGGGGGCCCTCTCCCCCTTGCTTTCGGTGGCGCCGGAACGCTGCCGGGGCCATCACCATCACCGCCATCTTCACCAACAACTTCACCGCCATCATCACCAACTCTTCCCTCCTCTATGCAGCGGTGTAACCTCTCTATTACCCGCTGTAATCTCTACTTAAACATGGTGCTCAACACTATATATTATTTCCCAATGCTGTATGGCTATCCTTTGATGTTTGAGTAGATCTGCTTTGTCCTAAAGGCTATTTGATGATCGTGATTGGTTTGAGTTGCATGTTTTATTATTGGTGCTGTCCTATGGTGCTCTCCGTGTCGCGCAAGCGTGAGGGATTCCCGTTGTAGGGTTTGCAATATGTTTATGATTTGCTTATAGTGTGTGGCGTGAGTGAACAGAAGCACAGACCCGAGCAAGTAGGTTGTTTGCATATGGGAAAAAGGGGACTTGATGCGTTAATGCTATGGTTTGGTTTTACCTTAATGAATCTTTAGTAGTTGCAGATGCTTGCTAGAGTTCCAATCATAAGTGCATATGATCCAAGTAGAGAAAGTATGTTAGCTTATGCCTATCCCTCAAATAAAATTGCAATAATGATTACCGATCTAGTTATCGATTGCCTAGGGACAAATAACTTTCTGGTTGACAAAAGCTCTCTACTAAAACTAATTTAGTTGTGTCTTTATCTAAACAACCCCTAATCTTTATTTTCGTGCTCTTTACTTTCCTGCAAGCTTATCCAACAACACCTACAAAGTACTTCTAGTTTCATACTTGTTCTAGGTAAAGCGAACGTCAAGCGTGCGTAGAGTTGTATCGGTGGTCGATAGAACTTGAGGGAATATTTGTTCTACCTTTAGCTCCTCGTTGGGTTCGACACTCTTACTTATCGAAAACTGTTGCGACCCCCTATACTTGTGGGTTATCACGAGGGTACGTGGACACACTCTCCCCGCTCGTTGCTATGCATCACCTAGATGGATCTTGCGTGTGCGTATGTTAAATTTTTGAAATACTACATTCCCCAACAGTGGCATCCGAGCCAGATCTATGCGTAGATGTTATATGCACGAGTAGAACACAAAAGGTTGTGGGCGATAATAGTCATACTGCTTACCAGCATGTCATACTTTGATTCGGCAGTATTGTTGGATGAAGCGGCCCAGACCGACATTACATGACCGCGTTCATGAGACTGGTTCTACCAACGTGCTTCACACACAGGTGGTTAGTGGGTGTCTGTTTCTCCAACTTTAGTTGAATCGAGTTTCACTACGCCCGGTCCTTGTTGAAGGTTAAAACAACACACTTGACGAAAAAACATTGTGGTTTTGATGCGTAGGTAAGAACGGTTTTAGCTAGAAGCCCGCAGCAGCGACGTAAAACTTGCAACAACAAAGTAGAGGACGTCTAACTTGTTTTTACAGGGCTTGTTGTGATGTGATATGGTCAAGACGTGATGATATATAAATTTGTATGATATGATCATGTTTTGTTAAAGTTATCGGCAACTGGCAGGAGCCTTATGGTTGTCTCTTTATTGTATAAGATGCAAGCGCCATATAATTGCTTTACTTTATCGCTATGCGATTGCAATAGTTGCAAAAGCAATAGTTGGCGAGACAACCATGTAATGACATATTGATAGAGATCAAGATGATGGAGATCATGACAGTACTTTGGAGATGGAGATCAAAGGCACAAGATGATGATGGCCATATCATGTCACATATTTATATTGCATATGATGTTTATCTTTTATACATATTATTTTTCTTAGTTCGACGGTAGCTTTATAAGATGATCCCTTACTAAAATTTCAAGGTATATGTGTTCTCCCTGAGTATGCACCGTTGCGACAGTTCTTCGTGTTGAGACACCACGTGATGATCAGGTGTGATAAGATCTACGTTCACATACAACGGGTGCAAGCCAGTTTTGCACACGCAGAATACTCGGGTTAAACTTGACGAGCCTAGCATATGCAGATATGGCCTCAAAACACTGAGACCGAAAGGTCGAGCGTGAATCATATAGTAGATATGATCAACATATAGTGATGTTCACCATTGAAAACTACTCCATCTCACGTGATGATCGGACATGGTTTAGTTGATTTGGATCACGTGATCACTTAGATGATTAGAGGGATGTCTATCTAAGAGTTCTTAAGTAATATGATCAATTGAACTTTAATTTATCATGAACTTAGTCCTGGTAGTATTAGC
This sequence comes from Aegilops umbellulata, assembly GCA_032464435.1. NCBI lineage: Eukaryota > Viridiplantae > Streptophyta > Magnoliopsida > Poales > Poaceae > Aegilops > Aegilops umbellulata. Next base: position 248,623,835 of record CP136060.1, read on the forward strand.
ATATCTATGTTGTAGATCAATAGCTCGCGACGTAGCTCCCCGTTTATTTTTTATATGTTCCTAGAGAAATATAACTTGAACAATGATAGTAGCAATGATGCGAACTTGGTCTGTCATCTGAGGAATTTCCTCATTGTTGCACAGAAAAATTATGTCCTTGATGCACTGCTAGGTGACAGAACTATTGCAGGAGCAGATGCAGACGTTATGGACGTTTTGACAAGCTCGATATGATGACTTCTTGATAGTTTAGTGCACCATACTTTACGGCTTAGAACCGGGACTTCAAAAATGTTTTGAATGCCACGAAGCATATAAGATGTTCCAAGAGTTGAAATTGGTATTTCATACTCATGCCCGTGTCAAGAGGTATGAGACCTATGACAGTACTTTGCCTACAAGATGGAGGAGAATAGCTCAACCAGTGAGCATGTGCTCAGATTGTCTGGGTACTACAATTGCTTGAATCAAGTGGGAGTTAATCTTCCAGATAAGATAGTAATGGAAAAAGTTCTCTAGTCATTATCACCAAGTTACTAGAACTTCGTGCTGAACTATAATATGCAAGGGATAACGAAAACAATTCCCAAGCTTTTCGTGATGCTAAAATCGGCGAAGGTAGAAATCAAGAAAAGCATCAACTCTTGATGGTTAACAAGACCACTAGTTTCAAGAGAAGGGCAAAGGGATAGAAAGGGACCTTCAAGAAGAATGAGAAACAAGTTGTCATCCTTGTGAAGAAGCCCAAAGCTAGACCCAAGCCTAAAACTGAGTGCTTCTACTGCGAAGGAAATGGTCACTTGAAGTGGAACTGCCCTAGATACTTGGCAAATAAGAAGGATGGGAAAGTGAACAAAGGTATATTTGATATACATGTTATCGATGTGTACTTTACTAGTGTTTATAGCAACCCCTCGGTATTTGATACAGGTTCAGTTGCTAAGAGTAGTAACTCGAAACGGGAGTTGCAAAATAAACAGAGACTAGTTAAGGGTGAGGTGATGATGTGTGTTGGAAGTGATTCCAAGGTTGATCAGATCACCAGCGCACACTCCTTTTACCTTCGGGATTAGTGTTGAACCTAAAATAAATGTTATTTGGTGTTTGCATTGAGCATGAATATGATTGGATCATGTTTATTGCAATATGTAATTCATTTCAGTCAAAGAATAATTGTTGTTATATTTAAATGAATAAAACCATCTATGGTCATACACTCAATATAAATGGTTTATTGAATCTCGATCATAGTGATACACATATTCATAATATTGAAGCCAAAAGATTCAAAGTTAATAATGATAGTGCAACTTATTTGTGGAATTGCCGTTTAGGCCATATTGGTGTAAAGCGCATGAAGAAACTCCATGCTGATGGGCTTTTGGAATCAGTTGATGCTTGCGAACCATGCCTCATGGGCAAGATAACTAAGACTCCGTTCTCCGGAACAATGGAGTGAGCAACTGACTAATTGGAAATAATACATACTGATGTATGCGGTCCGATGAGTGTTGAGGCTCGCGGCGGGTATCGTTATTTTCTGACCTTCACAGATGATTTATCTACTTGATGAAACATCAGTCTGAAACATTTGAAAAGTTCAAAGAATTTCAGAGTGAAGTGGAAAATCATCGTAACAATAAAAAGTTTCTACAATCTGATCGCAGAGACGAATATTTGAGTTACGAGTTTGGTCTTCATTTGAAACAATGTGGAATAGTTTCGCAACTCACGCCACCTGGAACACCACAGCGTAATGGTGTGTCCGGACGTCAGAACCGTACTTTATTAGATATGGTGCGATCTATGATGTCTCTTACCGATTTACCACTATCATTTTGGGGTTATGCATTAGAGACAGTTTAATACGTCTCCAACGTATCTATAATTTTTTATTATTCCATGCTATTATATTATCCATCTAGGATGTTTTACATGCATTTATATGCTATTTTATATGATTTTTGGGACTAACCTATTAACCTAGAGCTCAGTGCCAGTTTCTGTTTTTTCCTTGTTTTTGAGTATCGCAGAAAAGGAAAACCAAACGGAGTCCAATTGACCTGAAACTTCACGGAACTTATTTTTGGACCAGAAGAAGGCCATGGAGTATAAGAGTTGGGCCAGAAGAGTCCCGGGCTGCCCACAAGGGTGGGGGCGTGCCTCCCTACCTCTTGGATAGCCCAGAGACCCCCCTGACTTGTTCCCGACACCAAAATCTCTTATATATACAGAAACCCCCAGAACATAACCTAGATCGGGAGTTCCCCGCCGCAAGCCTCTATAGCCACCAAAAACCAATCTAGACCCATTCGGGCACGCTGCTGGAGGGGGGAACCCTCACCGGTGGCCATCTTCATCATCCCGACGCTCTCCATGACGAGGAGGGAGTAGTTCACCCTCGGGGCTGAGGGTATGTACCAGCAGCTATGTGTTTGATCTCTCTCTCTCTCTCTCTCTCTCTCTCTCTCTCTCGTGTTCTTGAGGTGGTACGATCTTGATGTATCGCGAGCTTTGCTATCATAGTTGGATCTTATGATGTTTCTCCCCCTCTACTCTCTTGTAATGGATTGAGTTTTCCCTTTGAAGTTATCTTATCGGATTGAGTCTTTAAGGATTTGAGAACACTTGATGTATGACTTGCATGTGCTTATCTGTGGTGACAATGGGATATCATGTGATTCACTTGATGCATGTTTTGGTGATCAACTTGTGGGTTCAGTTGAACTTATGCATAGGGGTTGGCACACATTTTCGTCTTGACTCTCCGGTATAAATTTTGGGGCACTCTTTGAAGTACTTTGTGTTCGTTTGAATAGATGAATCTGAGATTGTGTGATGCATATCGTATAATCATACCCACGAATACTTGAGGTGACATTGGAGTACTAGGTGACATTAGGGTTTTGGTTGATTTGTGTCTTAAGGTGTTATTCTAGTACGAACTCTAGGATAGATCGAACGGAAAGAATAGCTTCGTGTTATTTTACTACGGACTCTTGAATAGATCGATCAGAAAGAATAACTTTTAGGTGGTTTCGTACCCTACCATAATCTCTTCGTTTGTTCTCCACTATTAGTGACTTTGGAGTGACTCTTTGTTGCATGTTGAGGGATAGTTATATGATCCAATTACGTTACTATTGTTGAGATAACTTGCACTAGTGAAAGTATGAACCCTGGGCCTTGTTTCCTAGCATTGCAATGCCGTTTACGCTCACTTTTATCACTTGCTACCTTGCTGTTTCATATTTTCAGATTACAAAAACCTATATCTACCATCCATATTGCACTTGTATCACCATCTCTTCGCCAAACTAGTGCACCTATACAATTTACCATTGTATTGGGTGTGTTGGGGACACAAGAGACTCTTTGTTATTTGGTTGCAGGGTTGTTTGAGAGAGACCATATTCATCCTACGCCTCCCACTGATTGATAAACCTTAGGTCATCCACTTGAGGGAAATTTGCTACTGTCCTACAAACCTCTGCACTTGGAGGCCCAACAACGTCTACAAGAAGAAGGTTGCGTAGTAGACATCACAGTTGCATTCACGTTAAAAGGGCACCATCTAAATCCGTTGAGACGACAACGTATGAGCTGTGGTTTAGCAAGAAACCTAAGTTGTCGTTTCTTAAAGTTTTGGGTTGCGATGCTTATGTGAAAAAGTTTCATCCTGATAAGCTCAAACCCAAATCATAAAAGTGTGTCTTCATAGGATACCCAAAATTAACTGTTGGGTACACCTTCTATCATAGATCCAAAGGCAAGATATTCGTTGCTAAAAATGGATCCTTTCTAGATAAGGAGTTTCTCTCGAAAGAAGTGAGCGGGAGGAAAGTAGAACTTGATAAGGTAATTGTACCTTCTCCCGAATTGGAAAGTAGTTCATCACAGAAATCAGTTCCAGTGATGCCTACACCGATTAGTGAGGAAGTTAATAATGATGATCATGAAACTTCAGATCAAGTCACTATCGAACCTCGTAGGTCAACCAGAATACGTTCTGCACCAAAGTGGTACGGTAATCCTGTACTAGAAATCATGTTACTAGACCATGACAAACCTACGAACTATGAGGAAGCAATGATGAGCCCAGATTCCGCAAAATGGCTTGAGGCCATGAAATCTGAGACGAGATCCATGTATGAGAACAAAGTATGGACTTTGGTTGACAAGGTTTTCAATAGAAAATAAATGGATCTTCAAGAGGAAGACGGATGCTGATAGTAGTGTTACTATCTACAAAGCTAGACTTGTTGAAAAAGGTTTTTGAAGTGTTCAAGGTGTTGACTATGATGATATTTACTCACTCGTAGTGATGCTTAAGTTTGTCCGAATCATGTTAGCAATTGCCACATTTTATGAAATCCGGCAAATGGATGTCAAAACTACATTCCTTAATGGATTTCTTAAATAATAGTTGTATATGATGCAACCAAAAAGGTTTTGTCAATCATAAAGGTGCTAACAAAATGTGCAAGCTCCAGCGATCCATCTATGGACTGGTGCAAGCATCTCGGAGTTGGAATATACTCTTTGATGAGTTGATCAAATCATATAGTTTTGTACAGACTTGCGGTGAAGCCTGTATTTACAAGAAAGTGAGTGGGAGCGCTACAACTTTTCTGATAAGTATATGTGTATGACATATTGTTTATCGGAAATGATGTAGAATTTTTCTAGAAAGCATAAAGGACTGTTTGAAAGGAGTTTTTCGAAGAAAGACCTCGGTGAAGCTGCTTACATATTGAGCATCAAGATCTATAGAGATAGATCAAGATGCTTGATAAGTTTTTTTTAATGAGTACATACCTTGACAAATGTTTGAAGTAGTTCAAAATGGAACAGTCAAAGAAGGAGTTCTTGCCTGTGTTGCAAGGTGTGAAGTTGAGTAGGAATCAAAGCCCGACCACAACAGAAGATAGAGAGAGAATGAAAGTCATTCCCTATGCCTCAGCCATATGTTCTACAAAGTATGCCATGCTGTGTACCAGACCTATTGTATGAGTTTGGCAAGGGAGTACAATAGTGATCTAGGAGTAGATCACTTGACATTGGTCAAAAATTGTCCTTAGAGGACTAAGGAAATAGTTCTCGGTTATGGAGGTGATAAAGAGTTCGTCGTAAAGAGTTACGTCGATGCAAGCTTTGACACCGATCTGGATGACTCCGAGTCTCGATCTGGATACATATTGAAAGTGGGAGCATTTAGCTAGAGTAGCTCCATGCAGAGCATTGTAGACATAGAAATTTACAAAATACATACGAATCTGAATGTGGCAGACCCATTGACTAAACTTCTCTCACAAGAAAAACATGATCACACCTTAGTACTCTGGGTGTTAATCACATGGTGATGTGAACTAGATTATTGACTCTAGTAAACCCTTTGGGTATTGGTCACATGGCGATGTGAACTATAGAGTGTTAAATCACATGACGATGTGAACTATCGGTGTTAAATCACATGGCAATGTGAACTAGATTATTGACTCTAGTGCAAGTGGGAGACTGAAGGAAATATGCCCTAGAGGCAATAATAAAGTTATTATTTATTTCCTTACAACATGATAAATGTTTATTATTCATGCTAGAATTGTATTAACCAGAAACTTAGTACATGTGTGAATACATAGACAAAAAACAGAGTGTCCCTAGTATGCCTCTACTTGACTAGCTTGTTTGTCAAAGATGGTTATGTTTCCTGACCATAGACATGTGTTGTCATTTGATGAACATGATCACATCATTAGAGAATGATGTGATGGACAAGACTCATCCGTTAGCTTGGCATAATGATCGTTTAGTTTTATTGCTATTGCTTTCTTCATAACTTATACATGTTCCTCTGACTATGAGATTATGCAACTCCCGAATACCGGAGGAACACCTTGTGTGGTATCAAAGTCACAACGTAACTGGGTGATTATAAATATGCTCTATAGGTGTCTCCAAAGGTATTTGTTGGGTTGGCATAGATCGAGATTAGGATTTGTCACTCCGTGTATCGGAGAGGTATCTCTGGGTCCTCTCGGTAATGCACATCACTATAAGACTTGGAAGCAATGTGACTAATGAGTTAGCCACGGGATGATGCATTACGGAACGAGTAAAGAGACTTGCCGGTAACGAGATTGAACTAGGTATGATGATACCGACGATCGAATCTCGGGCAAGTAACATACCGATGACAAAGGGAACAACGTATGTTTTTATGTGGTTTGACCTATAAAGATCTTCGTAGAGTATGTAGGAACCAATATGAGCATCCAGGTTCTGCTATTGGTTATTGACCGGAAGTGAGTCTCGGTCATGTGTACATAGTTCTCGAACCCATAGGGTCCGCAGCTTAACGTTTGATGACGATCGGTTTTATGAGTTTATGTGTTTTGATGTTTGGAAGGTTGTTCGGAGTCCCGGATGTGATGACGGACATGACGAGGAGTCTCGAAATGGTCGAGACGTAAATATTGATATATTGGACGATGTTATACAGACACCGGATGAGTTTCGGGGGTCATCGGATAAATATCAGAGTGCTGGGGGGTTATTGGAACCCCCGGGGAACTAATGGGCCTCTATGGGCCTTAGTGGGAAGAGAGGAAGGGCCAGGAGGGGCTGGCCGTGCCCCTCCCCTTGGGTCCGAATTAGAGTAGGGGAAGGGGGCAGCGCCCCCTTTCTTTCCCTTCCCCCCTCTCCCTCTTGGTGGATTCCTACTAGGACTTGGAGTCCTAGTATGATTCCCCTCTTGGGGGCGCGCCCTAGGGGCTGGCCAGCCTGCCCCTTGCTCCTTTATATACGGGGGAAGGGGGCACCCTAGAACACACAAGTTGATAGTTGTCTTAGCCGTGTGCGGTGCCCCCCTCCATAGATTTCCACCTCGGTCATATCATTGTACTGCTTAGGCGAAGCCCTGCGTCGATAACTTCATCATCACCGTCATCACGCCGTCGTGCTGACAAAAATCTCCCCCGGCCTCAGCTGGATCAAGAGTAGAGGGACGTCACCGAGCTGAACGTGTGCAGATCGCGGAGGTGCCGTGCGTTCGGTATTTGGATCGGTTGGACCGACGTTCGACTACATCAACCGCGTTACTAAACGCTTCCGCTTTCGGTCTACGTGGGTACGTGGACACACTCTCCCCGCTCATTGCTATGCATCACCTAGATGGATCTTGCGTGTGCGTAGGTTACTTTTTTGAAATACTACGTTCCCCAACAGATCATATCTACTATATGATTCACGTTCGACCTTTCAGTCTCCAGTGTTCCGAGGCCATGTCTGTACATGTTAGGCCCGTCAAATTTTACCCGAGTATTCTGCATGTGCAAAACTGTCTTGCACCCGTTGTATGTGAACGTAGAGCCTATCACACCCGATCATCACGTGGTGTCTCAACAAGAAGAACTTTTGCAACGGCGCATACTCAGAGAGAACACTTATACCTTGAAATTTAGTTAAGGGATCATCTTATAATGTTACCGTCGTACTAAGAAAAATAAGATGCATAAAAGATAAACATCACATGCAATCAAAATATGTGACATGATATGGCCATCATCATCTTGTGCCTTAGATCTCCATCTCCAAAGCACCGTCATGATCTCCATCGTCACCAGCTTGACACCTTGATCTCCACCGTAGTATCGTGGTCGTCTCGCCAACTATTGCTTGTACAACTATCGCTAACACATAGTGATAAAGTAAAGCAATTACATCGCGTTTGCATTTCATACAATAAAGCGACAACCATAAGGATCCTGCCAGTTGCCGATAACTTTTACGAAACATGATCATCTCATACAACAACGTATATCACATCATGTCTTGACCATATCACATCACAACATGCCCTGCAAAAACAAGTTAGACGTCCTCTACTATGTTGTTGCAAGTTTTACGTGGCTGCTACGGGCTTCTAGTAAGAATCGTTCTTACGTACGCATCAAAACCACAACGGTGTTTCGTCAAGTTTGCTGTTTTAACCTTCAACAAGGACCGGCTGTAGTCAAATTCGATTCAGCTAAAGTTGGAGAAATAGACACATACCAGCCACCTTTATGCAAAACTAGTTGCATGCCTGTCGGTGGAACCGGTCTCATGAACGTGGTCATGTAAGGTTGGCCCTGGACGCTTCATACAACAATACCGCTGAATAAAAATAAGATGTTGGTGGTAAGCAGTATGACTATCACCGCCCACAACTCTTTGTGTTCTACTCGTGCATATCATCTACGCATAGACCTGGCTCGGATGCCACTTTTGGGGAAAGTAGCATGCAATTTCAAAAATTTCCTACGCTCACGCAAGATCTATCTAGGAGATGCATAGCAAAGATAGGGGGAGAGTATGTCCACGTACCCTCGTAGACCAAAAGCGGAAGCGTTTGACAACGCGGTTGATGTAGTCGAACTTCTTCTCATTCCGACCGATCAAGCACCGAACGTACGTCACCTCCGAGTTCTACACACGTTCAGCTCGATGACGTCCCTCGAACTCTTGTTCCAGCTAAGTGTCGAGGGAGAGTTACATCAGCATGACGGCATGGTAATGGTGATGGTGAAGTGATCCGCGCAGGGCTTCGCCTAAGCACTACGTGAATATGACCGGAGACGTAAATTGTGGAGGGAGGCGCCGCACACGGCTAGGAATCAATCTTGTGTGTTCTAGCGGTCCCCCACATATATATAGGTGGGAGAGGGAGAGGGGAAGCAAGGGGCACCCCAAGTAGGAGTAATCCTACTTGGGCGCCTCCCACAAGTCGGCCTCCCTCCTTCCATAAGTGTCGGAGGGGGAAGGAAAGAGAGGGGGAGAGAAGGGAAGGGGGGCCAAATCCTCTTGTTTCCTTTCTCCCTTCCCCTCCTTCCTTCTCCTCCTATTCGGCCTATATGGGGGTGCACCATCCCACTAGGGGCTGGTATGTCCCGCCCTTGGCCCAATAAGGCTCATATCTTTGTCGGGGGGTGCCCGGAACCCCTTCCGGTGACCCGATACATACCCGGTACCCCCGGAACACTTTCCGGTGTCCGAATACTATCATCCTATATATGAATCATTACCTCTCGACCATTTCGAGACTCCGCGTCATGTCCGTGATCTTATCCAAGACTCTTAACAACATTCGATCACCAAATCACATAACTCATGTAATACAAATCGTCATCAAATGTTAAGCGTGCGGACCCTACGAGTTTGAGAACTATGTAGACATGACCGAGACACCTCTCTGGTCAATAACCAATAGCGGAACCTAGATGCTCATATTGGCTCCCACATATTCTATGAAGATCTTTATCGGTCGAACAGTTATGACATCATACATTATTCCCTTTGTCATCGGTATGTTACTTGCCCGAGATTCGATCATTGGTATCTTCATACCTAGTTCAATCTCGTTACCGGCAAGTCTCTTTACTTGTTCTGTAATGCATCATCCCTCAACTAACTCATTAGTCACATTGATTGCAAGGCTTATTATGATGTGCATTACCGAGAGGGCCCAGAGATACCTCTTCGATACTCGGAGTGACAAATCCTAATCTCGATCTATGCCAACCCAACAAACACCTTTGGAGATTGATACGTCTCTGTCTTATCTACTTTTCCAAACACTTTTTCCCTTGTTTTGGACTCTAACTTGCATGATTTGAATGGAACTAACACGGACTAACGCTGTTTTCAGCAGACTTTCTATGGTGTTATTTATGTGCAGAAACAAAAGTTCTCGGAATGACCTGAAACTCCACGGAACATCTTTTCAGAAAATATAAAAAATTCTGGAAGAAACATCCACGTCAGGGGGCCCACACCCTCTCCACGAGGGTGGGGGGAGCGCCTGCCCCGTAGGCACGCCCCCTACCTCGTGGCCCCCCTGACGCTCCACCGACCTCAACTCCAACTCCATATATCACCTTCGGGGAGAAAAAAATCAGAGAGAAGGATTCATCATGTTTTACAATATGGAGCCGCCGCCAAGCCCCAAAACCTCTCGGGAGGGCTGATCTGGAGTCCGTTCGGGGCTCCGGAGAGGGGGATTCGTCGCCGTCGTCATCATCAACCATCCTCCATCACCAAGTTCATGATGTTCACCGTCGTGCGTGAGTAATTCCATCATAGGCTTGCTGGACGGTGATGGGTTGGATGAGATCTATCATGTAATCGAGTTAGTTTTGTTAGGGTTTGATCCCTAGTATCCACTATGTTCTGAGATTGATGTTGCTATGACTTTGCTATACTTAATGCTTGTCACTAGGGCCCGAGTGTCATGATTTCAGATCTGAACCTATTATGTTTTTATGAATATATGTGAGTTCTTGATCCTATCTTGCAAGTCTATAGTCACCTACTATGTGTTATGATCCGGCAACCCCGAAGTGACAATAATCGGGACCACTCCCGGTGATGACCGTAGTTTGAGTAGTTCCTGTATTCACTATGTGTTAATGCTTTGGTCCGGTACTCTAGTAAAAGGAGGCCTTAATATCCCTTAGTTTCCATAAGGACCCCGCTGCCACGGGAGGGTAGGACAAAAGATGTCATGCAAGTTCTTTTCCGTAAGCACGTATGACTATATTCGGAATACATGCCTACATTACATTGATGAATTGGAGCTAGTTCTGTGTCACCCTATGTTATGACTGTTACATGATGAACCGCATCCGGCATAATTCTCCTTCACCGATCCAATGCCTACGAGCTTTTCACATATTGTTCTTCACTTATTTACTTTTCCGTTGCTACTGTTACAATCACTACAAAATCCACAAATATTACTTTTGCTATCATCACCGTTACTTCCATATTACTTTGCTACTAAATACTTTGCTGCAGATACTAAGTTATCCAGGTGTGGTTGAATTGACAACTCAACTGCTAATACTTGAGAATATTCTTTGGCTCCCCTTGTCGAATCAATAAATTTGGGTTGAATACTCTATCCTCGAAAACTGTTGTGATCCCTATACTTGTGGGTTATCAAGACTATTTTCTGGCGCGGTTACCGGGGAACGAAGCTCTATTCTTTGAGTTACTTGGGATTTATATCTGCTGGTCACTATGAAGAACTTGAAAGATGCGAAAACAACAATTTATCCCTCAACTACGAGGGGAGGTAAGGAACTGCCATCTTGCTTTACACTTGATTCACCTTCTGTTTTGAGTAAGCTTGCGACACCTAAACCTGCTTCTGCTATTCGTTCTGATATGTCGCATGTTATTGATGATGCCACTTCTGCTATGCATGATACTTATGATGGAACTACTTCTATGCTTGATACTACTGTGCCACTTGGTGAATTTCTTGATGAACAACTTGCTAGGGTGTAACATCCCAAAATTCTAAATTTTGGAATGTTATATTAAATAAATAGTTTTGAATGTTTGTTTGATTGTGGTGTGGTTGCTTGTGTGAAATTGAGTGAAATTTGAAAGTTTTTGAAAGTTTAATGAGAGGGAACGAAATGACTTTGCCAAACTTTCACCCTTGCATTTTATCTCAATGAATTCAAATCCATTTCAACACAAAACCCTAGAGTGAAGATGATATGACTTCTTCCATTTAAATAAATGAAAAGGGTTTTGAAAAGATTTGAATTCTGTTTGGAAATATTTCAAATTTTAGAAACTTTATGCAACTCAATGATTTTCATGAGAGAAGATAAAATGACCTGTTCAATTATATGAAATATGAGTTGGAAGTTAAAAAGAATCAAATTGAAAGTCATTTGAAAGTATTTTGAAACTCCCTTTCAAATTTGGAATTATTTGGATTTTATTAGATTTCTTTTCTCCTGTAAATAAATAAATGGAAATAAGGGTAAAATGATTCCCTTCAATGAAAAATTAGGTGAAAATAAATTTGAAATCATTTTGGTATTTTAAAAATGATTTTTTTTGGGTTTTAATGCAACAGTATCACTATTTGCTTTATTTGAATTTTTGTAGATTTTATTTGCCTCTGAAAATATGTTCATGTTTCAGGATTTATTTTTCTGATTTTATTGATATATATATATATATATATATATATATGTCGTATATAAAAATAATATATTTTTCTCTATATTTAGTTTTCTCTCTGTGTGATTTTCAAAAAAAGGAAAAGAAACCCCCGAGCCGGCCAGGCCAACCGGCCCAGCCAGCCACCCGACGCGGCTCAGCAGCGAGCCGAGCCGCAGCCCAGCCGCGCGCACGCCCGAGGCCCATCTCCCTCTCCCTCCGGCGCGGCCCACAGCGGTCCAGCCCGCCACGCGCCCGAAACCCCTCCCCACCGGTCGCCCACTCCTCTCTCTCTCGCCCTTGTGCCACTGACCGCTGGGCCCCACTGCCTGATCGCCCTCGCCCGCTGCTCCTTCTTCCTCCTTCCGCAAGTCACGCAGGGCAACGCCGCCGCCGGAATCCCGAACTTCTCGGGATCGTGATCTCCCGATTCGTCCCCTCCTCCAAGAACCCCTCCCCCTATATATACCTCTCCTCCTCGTCCGTTTCCGCCCCAAAGCCCCCTCCGAGAACGCCCGCCTCCCTTCTCAATCGCTCGCCGGAGCAGAGCACCGCCGCCGCGCCATTGAAACCCTACCGCACCACACCCCGACCTCCTAGCCGCCACCTGAGATCACCACCGCAAACCCCTCGCCCGCCCGCACCTCCTAGTGCCCACGCCCGAGCTCCTGCGCCCTTGGAACATCGGCGACGGCGACCACCCGATCGCCACCGCCGCCTCGAGCTCGCCGCCGACCATCTCCGACCACCTCCACCGACGGCACGACCACCGTTGGACTAGCCGCCGTCCGCTTCATCTCCCTGGCCACCCCACCGACACCGAAGATCACCGGAGCGCCGCCACCATCGTCGCCCGACGCGCTCGCCGTCAACCACCACCGCGGTGAGCCCCCTCTCCCTCCTCGTCCGTTCGATCTAGATTATACGGCCAAGATTAGATCCACGAATAGAAAGGTTTTATTTTGGTTTAGATCGGTTTAGTTCTGGTTATTATTCGGTTTAGATCGGTTCAGGTATAGTCGGTTTAGCCGATCGGTCTTTCTCTTTTAGCCCGTACGCGTTTCAGTTATTTTTCCGCCCGACCGCTGTTTAGTTTCAGCTCGCACACCCCCGTAGCGCCCATTAGTTTTTTTTTGTTATTTTCGTTTCTGTTTTTTAAAAAAATAGTTCTGATTTTATATTGCTTATAACTTTTATGTTTTAGATCCAAATTGAGTGATTCTTTTTGCATTAGATTCAAAATTTCTTGAAGTTTCTGTTTGTGTCTTTAGTTATCAATTTTGAGTAGTGAAACTTGTTCAAATCACTAATTTGGCCGTATCTTGAGTTTTATTAAATATTTTTGATTGATTCTTTTTGCTTCGGTTTTGTTATTGTTTTGTATATCCAGAGTCATATAGTGATTTATTTTATTTTATTTTAAATTAGGTTTATTGCAAAAACAGTGTTGTTTTAGTTATAGTTTTGTTTTAGTCTTTTCTTTATTGTTTTTATTAGTTTTAAATTATTTCTTTTTGTCACTCTTGAAAATTTTAGATTTGTTTCTGTTAGTCAACAAAAGAAAATTTTGTTTTTATTCTAAAAATTTATTTTACTTAGTTTTGTATGAGAACTTGTTTAGGTCATAGTTAGTGTTTCATAAAAGCTTTTTATTGGTTTCTTTTTGCAAATAAATTTTTATGAAAAATAACTTCTGTTAACTTAGTTGTTTTACTTTGTATTTTCTGTTAACTTATTAGTTTAGTGTTTTAATTGTTGTTAAGTTTTTACTTAGGACAAACTGTCTTGTGTTATGTCTTAGAGTTTTCTTTAGTATTTTCCTTTGTTTTTATTTGGTGTCCCTTGTTGTTTTGCAATTTATTTGTTGGTTTTATTATGAGTGTTAGAATTGTTTGCTAGTATGCTTGCTTATATGAATGCTATGTTTGACTATATAGATTTTCAACGGAGTGACGAATAGTTCTACCAAGTCTTTAATTGAGTGTGATTATCTTCATCGACATACCAGGCAAGTTTACTTTGACCATGCTTACATACCTATGTTTTATTGCATTTAGTGGCATCTTTGCAACAACTCTCCAGTAGTGATACCGAATTCTTGTAGTTGAGTAGTATGCATGGGGTAGGAACCCATCACCCTATTACCAAGCCCGGGACATCATTTATTTTAATGCTACGCTATAGTAGATGGGGTTTGGTATGAGTGCACGAGAGTGGTGTGAAGAAGGAGGACTCTACGTCAATGACGACAACTCCATGATGGCATTTGCAAGGACTGCATTTTCAAGGCCTCAAGACTTCAAGACTCGAGACAAGAATTCAATACACACTACTGGGTGAAGGACGGTTGACGGGCACCCTGGAGAAACCCGTGGATGGCCGGGATGCATGGAGAAGCGCCATGACATCTTGCGGAAAGCTTCACCCAGACTCAAAGAGACGGAAGAATACTTCATGCCCGGAAGCTTACCTGTGCAACCGCAAGTCACTATGGGCTCTAGCTTGGTTGACCTTAGTGGTGACTCTGGCTGGGACGATGCTAGCAGATGTAGAACTACGGTAGGATTGGATGAGCACCAGACAGTGGTCAGAGAAACTCTTCGGAAGACCATGTTTCGGTCGTCTTGTTCTCAAACACCCTGAAGTGTGAGAACGTAAAAAGAGGGATCGAATCTTGCAGGTAAAGTGTACAAACCTCTGCAGAGGATTAAAACCTAATCGATTAGCCGTGTCCCCGGTTACGGACAATTTGAGCCTCTGGACTTGGATCTATCTCAGAACTCTCAACACCGGATTGATAACTTAATTGTGGGCAACTTATGATGATTTTGGGCTATGAGACATCGGTTGGCGGAACCATGTCATGATAGAAAACTCTATAGTATAGACGTCATTTATTCCTTTGTTGTAGGAAAATAAACCAGCTTTACGCAAACAAAACTCAGATGCAGAGCCACAAAGCCATACTACATATAGTATAGTTTATCATCAGTTTTCTCTTATCGTGATCTTGCCGGTACATTCAATGTACTGACCTACACGGCTGCAACGTATCATGTTGCAGATATTTCTTCCGACGAGTAAGAGTTACGATACAGGGTTATGGTCTACACTCAACTTGCCGATGGCGTTGATGGGACTCCACACCCGACTAATCGTTTCCGCTGACAATTATGAGGTATATATCAGTTTTACGTTATTTATACATGTGATTTCACTTTGATATATACATTGATGTACTGTGTGTGCCAGCATACTGATCCAGGGATGGCACAGATACACAGAGGCTTGATAGTCTGAGGTCGGGTCGCTACATAGGGCTAGAGAGAATGAAATTATTGATAATATTGAAGAAAGTGATGATGAAGACTCTCCCCTAATAAATATGAATCGCCTATTGTTCCTGAGGACTATGTTCTGGAAAAAGAAGCTGCTAGAGCTATTTTAGCTTGCAATGATAGATACGAGCTCAAGAGGTTATTAGCTAAATGGAAGCAGCAATCTCTTAATGCTAGAATGAAACCTGGCCCTGCTTTTGCTACTTCACCTATCTGTGTTACTGATAAGGATTATGAATTCTCTGTTGATCCTGATATAATTACTTTGGTTGAATCTGATCCTTTTTATGGCTATGAATCTGAAACTGTTGTGGCACATCTTACTAAATTAAATGATATAGCCACCCTGTTCACTAATGATGAGAAATCTCGCTACCTTTATATCCTTAAAATATTTCCATTCTCATTAAAGGGTGATGCTAAGATATGGTTTAATTCTCTTGATCCTGGTTGTGTGCGTAGTCCCCAGGATATGATTTATTACTTCTCTGCTAAATATTTCCGTGCTCATAAGAAACAAGCTGCTTTAAGGGAAATATATCTTTTTTTGCAAATTGAAGAAGAGAGTCTCCCACAAGCTTGGGGGAGGCTTCTTAAGTTACTTAATGCTTTGCCTGATCATCCTCTCAAAAAAATGAAATACTTGATATCTTTTATAATGGACTATCCGATGCTTCTAGAGATTACCTGGATAGTTGTGTTGGTTCTGTTTTCAGGGAAAGAACACCGGATGAAGCTGAAATTCTATTGAATAATATGTTGACAAATGAAAATAATTGGACACATCCTGAGCGAGTTCCTGAGCCAATTCCTAAACCAACTCCAAAAATTAGAGGTGTTCTATTTCTCGGTCCTGAAGATATGTATGAGACAAAGAAATCTATGAAAGAAAAAGGTATAAAGGCTGAATATGTTAAGAATTTACCTCCTATTGAAGAAATACATGGTCTTAATTTACCGCCTAAAAAATAAATATATGATATTAATTCATTACCTATTGAAGAAACTCATGGTCTTGATAACCCGACATAGGTAGTAAAGGTAAATTCTCTCTATAGATTTGATGAAGGTGATATTCCTCACTATAAGTCTGCTAGACAATGTTTAGAAGATCTTGATAATTTTATTGTCAAACAAGAAAATTTTAATGCTTCTTTTGGTAAACAATTGAAATACAATTCAAATATGCTTGAACACTTGGGTAATTACATGGCTAATGTTAAAGGTGAACTTAAACTCATTAGTAAACATGCTTCTATGGTTACCACTCAAGTAGAACAAGTACTTAAAGCTCAGAATGATTTGCTCAATGAATTGAATAGTAAGAAAAATGACTATGCTGTTAGAGTGGCTACTAGAACTGGTAAAATGACTCAGGAACCTTTGTATCCTGAAGGCCACCCTAAGAGAATTGAACAAGATTCTCAGAGAAATAATATTGATGCACCTAGTCCTTCTAAAAAGAAGAAAAAGAAAAATGATAGGACTTTGCATGCTTCTAGTGAACCTATTGCTAAACCACCTGAGAATCCAAATGATATTTCTATTTCTGATGCTGAAACACAATCTGGTAATGAACATGAACCTAATGAAAATGTTAATGATGATGTTCATGATGAAGCTCAACCTAGCAATAATAATGATGTAGAAATTCAACCTGCTGTTGATCTTGATAACCCACAATCAAATAATCAATGTTATGATAAGAGAGACTTTGTTGCTAGGAAACATGGTAAAGAAAGAGAACCATGGTTCAGAAACCCATGCCTTTTCCTCCCAAACCATCCAAGAAAAAGGATGATGAGGATTTTGAGCGCTTTGCTGAAATGATTAGACCTATTTTTTGCATATGCGATTAACTGATATGCTCAAAATGAATCCTTATGCTAAGTATATAAAAGATATTGTTACTAATAAAAGAAAGATACCGGAAGCTGAAATTTCCACCATGCTTGCTAATTGTACTTTTAAGGGTGGAATACAAAGGAAACTTGGAGATCCATGAGTACCAACTATACCATGCTCCATTAAAAGAAATTATGTTAAAACTGCTTTATGTGATCTTGGAGCCGGTGTTAGTGTTATGCCTCTCTCTTTATATCGTAGACTTGATTTGAATAAGTTGACACCTACTGAAATATCTTTGCAAATGGCTGATAAATCAACTGCTATACCTGTCGGTATTTGTGAGGATGTGCCTGTTGTGGTTGCAAACGTTACTATTTGAACGGACTTTGTTATTCTTGATATTCCCGAGGACGATAGTATGTCTATTATTCTTAGAAGACCTTTTTGAATACTGCAGGGGCTATTATTGATTGCAAAAAAGGCAATGTCACTTTTCATGTTAATGGTAATGAGCATACGGTACACTTTCCGAGGAAACAACCTCAAGTTCATAGTATCAATTCTATTGGAAAAATTCCATCGACTATTATTGGAGGTTTTGAATTTCCTCTTCCTACTGTCAAGAAGAAAAATGATATTCTTATTATTGGGGATGTGCATATCCCCATTGAGGTAACATAGTGTTATTCGAAATTTCTCCGGTTTCATGCGATTCGGAATGAGTTTGTTAACAAGACCTGATCAACGTTGTTAGTGGATTCCTTTTGATGAGCATGAGATGGATGAAACTAGAAGGCACAACCTTCTGTACCCTCTCTCTACTTTCCGTTATTTAGTTGAAATGAAGTAAAAAATAGTATTTTCCAGTCTGTTTTCTGAATTAACAGTGCAATATAAAAATACCCCGAAAATAAAAGTTCTCCAAATGCCCTGAAATTGAAATATGATTTTTTCTGGAATATTTAAGAATATTTGGCACTGAGAACACAGCAGGGGGAGCTGGCACCTGGCCACAAGGGTGGAGGGCGCGCCCACCCCCTGGGCACGCCTCCCTGCCTCGTGGGCCCACGGTGGGCCCCCTCCACTTATTTCTGCACCCACACACTTCTTCTTCCTCCAAAAAAAATCACCATCCACCTCAAGCACGAGTTCTAGCTCATTTTGCTGCGATTTTCAATCTCCTTGCTCAAAGCACCTCTCACAAAACTGCTTGGGGGGATTGTTCCTTGGTATGCGACTCCTCCATTGGTCCAATTAGTTTTTGTTCTAGTGCTTTATTCATTGCAAATTTGTGCTGCCTAGGTGACCATGTTCTTGATCTTGCATGTCAAATTTATATGGTTCCAAGTAGTTCTAATGCATGATATAGGCTCTAGGCACTTGTAGGAGTTGTTGCTATCAATTTTGTTGATCTTGGTTCACTTTTATTTGAAGTTACTAAAAATTTCATAAATTTTTCAGAGGAAGAAATATGCTTAGGAAAATGTACCAAGGTGGTTCTTCAAGGAAGCAAGGACCCAGGCTTGCAATGCGTGATGTTGACGATGAGCCACCAAGGGACGCTCTAGTGCGGCCTTGTGAATGGCCTTTAGAAAACTTTATGGATCGAGCGGGAATCAAGGAAGAATTTAACCATATTTGCGTAACGCTGATCTTGTGAGCTTCGAGGAAGAAAAGTGCCGCCAGTACCACTATCTCACTAGTTCCTTTGTGAGGAGGTTTGAATTTTCATCTTCACGTAATTCTCCAACGGTCATGTTTGATCTTTATGAAAATTCTTATACTATGGACTTAGAGGATTTTACCACTGCTTGCAAACTTCCACAATGGGGTAGTGCTAGTGAACCCCGCAAATCTGAATTTAGAAATTTCCTTGTAGTATAACTGTGGGGAATCTAGAGACATAGCACAAGCTACCATAGGGAGCATTCATTTTCCCGCTATACATTATTTTGCTCGCTTCATAGGTAGGTGCATAAATGGTAAAGATGAAGCATGTCAAATGTGTGTCCCTGACCTCAGTATTCTTAGACGTGCTGTGTTAGGAGACAAATCTTATAATTTGGGAGCCATTGTTGCACGTAGGTTGCATCATAATAGATTTAATGGAGATTTCTTCGGTGGAATTTATGCAACCCGCTTAGCTGATTTTCTTGGTGTAACCATACATAATGATGATATTGAATTGCCTCCTGCTTACCTAGACTTTAATGCTATGGTTCACCACGAGTTTGTTGAGAGGAGTGAATCACCTCTCCAGTATCAACTAATCTTTGACAGACGGCATGTTGTCCGTATTACTCTCCCCGCTCCTGCCTTCTTTGATTATCAGGCAAAAGGAAGATATGTTATTACCGGAGAGGAGGCAGATGAGTACGAGATGATGGCGGAGGCAGCTCGCGGCCACGCTGCAGCTCAGGAGGCGATAGCCGCTGCATCGCAGTACGACCCCGACTACAACTATGGATATCCACCAGGCCATCCGTGGCAATAAACCAACTTAGGCCCAAAGCCTAAGCTTGGGGGAGTACGTATTTCCCACCGACATTACATTTATGTTTACACACTCATTGCTAGATGTCGGTGCTCATACTCTTTTCTCTGTAATATCCATGCTAGTTTATTTTCTTTTTCTTGCTTTCTTCTTGTGTGTTTGATAAACCTTAAGAAAAACCAAAAAAATTAGTAATAGCTTTTAGTTAGTTCATTTTCTTACCGTAGCAGTAAAAATTAAAAGGAAAACCCAAAAATATTTCCTATTCTTCTTCTCCTTGTTGGGAGCTTTCCCGTGTAAATAGTTTTGTTTCTTTTCTTTTCTTTGGGGGTCGATAGGAGAAGACCATGATTAAATTGTTGAAGTGGCTCTTATATGCATTATTGTTGATTTAACCAAGAGACCATATTGCTTCGTCTTCTCCTGTTTATTGAATGCTCGCAGATTCCAGCTTAGTCCAATGCACGTGCACTCTTAATATTATTCACATCGTTCGGTCGTGCAAGTGAAAGGCAATTATGACGATATGTGATGGACTGACTAAGATGAGAGAAGCTGGTATGAACTCGACCTCTCTTGTTTTTGTAAATATGATTAGTTCATCGTTCCTGATTCAGCCTATTATGAATAAACATGTTTGTAATGACAATTAGAGATTATAGTTGCTTATGCCATGCTTGATTAGCTATGAGTTATAATGGTTTACCTTGCGTGCCAACATGCTATTAAAATGGTTGTGATGTGGTATAGTGGGGTGGTATCCTCCTTTGAATGATTTAAGTGACTCGACTTGGCACATGTTCACACATGTAGTTGAAACAAAATCAACATAGCCTTCACGATATTTATGTTCATGATGGATTATATCCTACTCATGCTTGTACTCAATGTCTATTAATTTTAATGCATGTTCATGACTGTTGTCGCTCTCTAGTTGGTCGCTTCCCAGTCTTTTGGTAGCCTTCACTTGTACTAAGCGGGAATACTGCTTGTGCATCCAATCCCTTAAACCCCAAAGTTATTCCTTATGAGTCCACTATACCTTCCTATATGCAGTATCTACCTGTCGTTCCAAGTAAATTTGTATGTGCCAAACTCTAAACCTTCAAATGAAATTCTGTTTTGTATGCTCGAATAGATCATGTATCAACTAGGACCGTCCGTATCTTCCATGTTAGGCGGGTTATTCTCAAGAGGAGTGGACTCCGCTCCTCACTCACGAGAAAGTGGCTGGTCACCGGGATGCCCAGTCCCATGCTTTATGCAAACTAAATTAAATTAATTGCAAACAAAACTCCCCCCGGGCTTTTGCTAGTTGGAGGCACTCATTGTTTCGAGCAAGCCATGGATTGATGCTTGTTGGTGGAGGGGGAGTATAAACTTTACCATTCTGTTTGGGAACCACCTATAATGTGTGTAGCATGGAAGATATCGTCATCTCTCGGTTGTTATGTTGACAATGAAAGTATGCCGCTCAAAATATTATTTATCTCTGCTTTAAAATCAAGCTCTGGCACCTCTACAAATCCCTGCTTCCCTCTACGAAGGGCCTATCTATTTAATTTCATGTTGAGTCATCACCCTCTTATTAAAAAGCACTAGCTGGAGAGCGCAGCTGTCATTTGCATCCATTACTATTAATTTATATTGGGTATGACTATGATTGGATCTCTTTTACCATGAATTACAATGTCTAGTCAGTCCTTGATCTTTAAAGGTGCTCTGCATTTATGTTTTGCAGTCTCAGAAAGGGCTAGCGAGATACCATCTTGTTATATCATATTATGATTGTTTTGAGAAATTGTTGTCATCCAAGATTTATTATTATTGCTCGCTAGTTGGTTATGCCATTGACATGAGTAAACATGAGACCTGAGAGTTATTGTGAATGTGGTTAGTCATAATCTTTGTTGAAAACTTGAATGCTGCCTTTACATATTTACAACAACAAGAGCAAACAGAGTTTGTAAAAGTTTTTCTTTATCACTTTCAGTTTATCAACTGAATTGCTTGAGGACAAGCAAAGGCTTAAGCTTGGGGGAGTTGATACGTCTCCGTCGTATCTACTTTTCCAAACACTTTTGCCCTTATTTTGGACTCTAACTTGGAAGATTTGAATGGAACTAACCCGGACTGACGTTGTTTTCAGTAGACTTTCCATGGTGTTATTTATGTGCAGAAACAAAAGTTCTCGGAATGACATGAAACTCCACGGAACATCTTTTTGGAAAATATAAAAAATACTGGAAGAAAAATCCACGTCAGGGGGCCCACACCCTGTCCACGAGGGTGGGGGCGCGCCTGCCCCCCTGGGCACGCCCCCCTACCTCGTGGGCCCCCTGACGCTCCACCGACCTCAACTCCAACTCCATATATTCACTTTCGAGGAGAAAAAAATCAGAGAGAAGGATTCATCGCATTTTACAATACGGAGCCGCCGCCAGGCCCTAAAACCTCTCGGGAGGGCTGATGTGGAGTCCGTTCGAGGCTCCGGAGAGGGGGATTCGTCGTCGTCGTCATCATCAACCATCCTCCATCACCAATTTCATGATGCTCACCGCCGTGCGTGAGTAACTTCATCGTAGGCTTGCTAGACGGTGATGGGTTGGATGAGATCTATCATGTAATTGAGTTAGTTTTGTTAGGGTTTGATCCCTAGTATCCACTATGTTCTAAGATTGATGTTGCTATGACTTTGCTATGCTTAATGCTTCTCACTAGGGCCCGAGTGCCATGATTTCAGATCTGAACCTATTATGTTTTCATGAATATATGTGAGTTCTTGATCCTATCTTGCAAGTCTATAGTCACCTACTATGTTTATGATCCGGCAACCCCAAAGTGACAATAATCGGGACCACTCCCGATGATGACCGTAGTTTGAGGAGTACATGTATTCACTATGTGTCAATGCTTTGGTCCGGTACTCTATTAAAAGGAGGCCTTAATATCCCTTAGTTTCCATAAGGACCCCGCTGCCACGGGAGGGTAGGACAAAATATGTCATGCAAGTTCTTTTCCGTAAGCACGTATGACTATATTCGGAATACATGCCTACATTACATTGATGAATTGGAGCTAGTTCTGTGTCAGCCTATGTTATGACTGTTACATGATGAACCGCATCCGGCATAATTCTCCATCACCGATCCAATGCCTACGAGCTTTTCACATATTGTTCTTTGCTTATTTACTTTTTCGTTGCTACTGTTACAATCACTACAAAATCCAAAAATATTACTTTTGCTATCGGTACCATTACTTCCATATTACTTTGCTACTAAATACTTTGCTGCAGATACTAAGTTATCCAGGTGTGGTTGAATTGACAACTCAACTGCTAATACTTGAGAATATTCTTTGGCTCCCCTCGTGTCGAATCAATAAATTTGGTTTGAATACTCAATCCTCGAAAACTATTACGATCCCCTATACTTGTGGGTTATCAGAGATACCTGTAGAGCATCTTTATAATCACCTAGTTATGTTGTGACGTTTGATAGCACACAATGCATTCCTCCGGTATCCGGGAGTTGCATAATCTCATAGTCAAAGCAATATGTCTTTGACATGAAGAAAGCTATAGCAATAAAACCGAACGATCATTATGCTAAGCTAACGGATGGGTCTTGTCCATCACATCATTATCCTAATGATGTGGTCTCGTTCATCAAATGACAACACATGTCTATGGTTAGGAAACTTGACCATCTTTGATTAACAAGCTAGTCTAGTAGAGGCTTACTAGGGACACGGTGTTTTGTCTATGTATCCACACATGTATCAAGTTTCCAGTTAATACAATTCTAGCATGAATAATAAAAATTTATCATGATATAAAAAATATAATATAACAACTTTATTATTGCCTCTAGGGCATATTTCCTTCAGGAACTTGGTTTGAAGACACTATTTTATTATCCCGTTGCAACTCACGAGTCTTTTTAGTAGTATATGGCTCATGGAAAGTGGTGCTAGCGCTATTTATCGCCCGGATTCCTAAGAACCTCTCGCCTCTGATGCTTGGATAATGGGCGGGTTCCAACACTGTAGCTCGTTCGAGTTGATTCTTTTTTGTTTTTTGTTGTTTTTTTAGAACACACGCAGTCATTCATATATACAGTGGCGGTGCCAGGGGTTAGTTGTGTAGTCAACTGACTACACAACATTTTGGCAGGTACTAGTACACATCAAACAAAAGTCAGTACAAATTTCATACAAGCATATGTATTTGACATCACAACTTTAAATTGACATCACAACTTTGAACTCCTGGCTTCGCCACTGCATATATGTGCCCATATTCATCCCTACGGACACAGACGCAAACCTTACCCCTATGAGCACCTCCGAGAGACTCACCCGACATATCATCTTTAGATTGACAGGCGCCTCGCATTCGATGAGAACATCTCCTTCCACTAAAAGCGTGTCATCAAAAATACTGAAATAAATTCAGAAAAATGCGAGCATCAGAATTTAAACCTTGGTGGGCTGGGGATACCGATGTCCTCCTAACCATCCAACTACAGATTTGTTTTCTCATTTTGTGTTGTTTGTAAAGGCTTTTTTGGTTTTATGTTTTCTTTGTTTCTTAACCGGCTTTTCTTCAGTTTTCTTCCGTTATCAATTTATTTATCTTTGATTTTCTTCAGGGTTTTCTGGTTCCTTCACTGGTTTTTCTTTGATTTATCTTTTTCTTTTTTCTTCACTGGTTTTCCGCGGCATTGCTTCAGTTTTTCAGATTTTTTCCTCAAGGTTTTGTTTTTTGTTTTGGTGTTTTTTAATCGGTTTTCTTAGCTTTTTTACTTTGTTTTCAACACATATCTATTTTTCATTACACAATGTAAATTTTTAGTGTATACGTGGAACATTCTTTTCATACATGTCTAACATTTTTCAAATGTAGGGTGTAAATTTTTAAAATATATATTTTGAACACTTTTCCAATACACGTTGGTTTGTTCCCTTTTTCTTCAACGCATGTCTATATTTTCTAATAAACATCATTTTTAAAACATGTTTAATATTTTTAAATACATTAATAATATTTTCTTAAACACATGTTTTAATGTCTATTTTTCTAACGCACGTATACATCTTTTCTTACAGATCATACATTTTTGTATGCATCTGAAACTCTTTTTTATGTATATTTAACATGTTTACAAATATGAAACATTTTTTTCAAATGATATCGTTGGAAACTTTTTTATGAATGCAAATCCAACAATATGTTTTTTATAACATACATTTTATATTTTGTTACTCAAATGAATGGTCAAAGTTTAACCCAAAATATGGGGGGCATATTAATTCGGAAGGAGGTAGTAGTAAAAAAATACGAAGGGCCCTAATGAGGGAGACACGACAACATTTATATGCACTGATTAGTGATCGATGGATCATTAATTATGTCAACATTCAAACCGAGTATAGTTTAGATGGTTAGGTTTCTTGTGGTGAAATCAATCCATCAGGATTCAAATTCTAGAGTTGTCACACGTGCTCGCATTTTACTGGATTTATTATAGGCCTTCCGACGACGTGCTTCAGTGAGAGGATGCGTTCTTGTCGGCTATGAAGTCGTTTGTGAGTACCTCCGATAGCGGCTGGGCGTGCGTGTTCATATGATTGAATGTATGTATGTATATGTGAGTATATGCATGCGTATTATGTTTTATAAAATTATGACCACATGTGCATCGTCAAATAAAAGCCAGAGCTGCAAATGCATACTCAAAATCACTGCAACAACCAGGAAATATCTATAATCAATCAACACGCATAGCACTAAAAATACGTTGCTCATATGTGTAGAAAAATATAGAACCTACAATATTCGTTGTATTGATCTCACCCTTGTATGGGGGTATATACAGAATACATGAGGGGTAGAGGCTTGGAGTACAAGACAAGTCATACATAGTTTAAACCTATTTAATCTCTACTCCTTATCTCTATCTTTAAACCCATATCATATTCTGATATTCCCCCTCAGTCATAGCGGGAGGGAAGCGGACGATTGCGACTGAATTTGAAGTCTTGTGCTTCTGTCGTCTTCTCCGCCGCGCCATTGTCAACTGCTCTCTGATGGTTCGGCACCTAGGGCGGTGACTGCGTCCCCTTCTGGTGCCTCCCTTGTCGCTCCTCTATTCCCTCCCGCAGTCACAGCGGGAGTGGCGTGGACGCTTGTGACGACACAGACGCTAT
Organism: Aegilops umbellulata; assembly: GCA_032464435.1. Classification (NCBI taxonomy): domain Eukaryota; kingdom Viridiplantae; phylum Streptophyta; class Magnoliopsida; order Poales; family Poaceae; genus Aegilops; species Aegilops umbellulata. The sequence continues at coordinate 248,649,731 of CP136060.1, forward strand.
TGACTAGAGTTGTTGCCGATATGTTGATGTAGACGTGGCCATTAATGTCAATGTCGAGCTTGTCGATCATGGTGATGTAGCCGTGGTTGAGGTAGTCGTGGTCGATGGTGTAATCGTCGTGGATGATGAAGCAGCACAAAGCCGTAGGCGCAAAAATTTGCGCGATGTTATAGATGGCGGAGCTACAGTCGTGGACGATGCACCTTGCGGATTGATGAGTCCACCAGTTTTGTCAAGACTGGAGGAAACCCATCGAGCAGACGTCGGTTTTGCCAGAACCGTATGGCCATGTAGGGATCGTCACTATAGTGACGCCATGTCGATGCAGTCGTGCCGTCGTGGATGACGCGGTCGATGCCGTCGTCGTGACGTGGTCATTGCTGTCGTCGAGGTCGTGTCTTGCAGAAAAATCTGTCAGAGGACGCTAGGTGCCCATCTTGTGAATGAGGCGGCGGCGGTGTGTTGATGAAGATGTTGATAAAGACGACGTTGATGAAGACCTTGGCGATGAAATGTCGACGATGATGTTGCAGCGGCATGTCGACAATGATGCGTCGCCGGAAGGAGTCCCTCCGCGGCGACGAAGTGTCGATGCCGCGCGAAGAAGTATGTTGGCTCATAGCCCGGCATAGTCGTGCAGGTCGGTGCAGTGATTCGGCTCGCCGAAGAATATTTGGTGCAGATTGGTGGCTTGATGCAGGTTCGATGCGTCGGCTCGGTGTGCGTGGTGTGGAACTCAGTGCAGGTTGCCGGCTCGGTGCAGATCATTGGTTCGCTCGGTGGAGGCCTCGGGTGCTCGATGAAGCTTGCTCGGACGGCTCGTGACCGGGCGATTGGATGATTTGCCACGTTTTACTTGGTGATTCGATGATTTGCCCCACTGTAGTTAGGATTAGATGATTTGCCCCAATTTTCTTCGATCTTTTGATAATTTGCCCTAACCCGTATTTTATCGAATTCACAATTGTTTTAATTATGAAAATGGACGTCGAATGACCTCTCTGCCCCTATGGCAGATTGCAGTTTTTCTACTTATAATCCTCTCTCTACCTGGTTCGACCGAGCTCATCCAGTTCGGCTCGTGCACCTTGTCCTGCTCAGCTACTCCTACTGAACCACTGAATTGACAAAGCACGTGCAGCTGGGAAGACACAGCGGCGCTGCAGCTGGGCGGCCCGTCCGCTGCCGCTGCTGCTCGACGGCTCAACGGCCCGACGACTTCCTGCGCACCCTGGTGGCTCCCGCTGCTGCTCGGCAGCTTCGGTTGCTGCTCCGACGGCCCGACGGCTCTCTCCGCACCCCGGTTGTCTCTCCACAGACTGGCAGACCGACGACTCCCTCTGCTGCTCGGTGGCCCGCCGGCCACCAGGCGACCAGGTGACCCATATTTCCTTGCCCCGCTCGATCCCCTTGCTCCTCTTATTCCTCTGCATGGCATCATGCAACATGCAGCAGTGAAGAGAGAATTAGTGTTTGAGCACTGCAGCGTGAAGCTTGGCAAAGAGAACCACGACAAGTCGACAACAGATTAGTCTCACCCATCCGGAGCGCCAACCGCTGCAGGCTCGTTGTTCTCGTGACCGCCGTCGTCGTGGAACGTCGCGGCTCCTGTCGATTTATGAAGTTCCCGGAGTCAACTGGCCCGCCCTGCCGTGGTCGCATGAGTGGTCGTGCCCAGGGACAGGAATACAGGATGATACTGGTTGTGTGTATATGCGTGACTAGATTAGTCTGTTGGGGTGAACTGAATGTCTCCGTGAACCAGGTAGAGAGAAGATTAGGCAGAGAAAATGCGACCAGCCATAGGGGCATAATAGTCATTCCACATCAATTCTCATAATTAAAATAATTGTGAATTCATCAGAGTACAGATTAGGGCAAATTATCAAAAGATTAAAGAAAAATGGGGCAAATCATCTAATCCTAACTACAACGGGGCAAATAATCTAATCACCAAATAAAACGTGGCAAATCATCCAATCTCCCCTCGTGACCGATGTTGGTTCCCTGATATGGAGTATCGATCTTGCATGGTGCCGGCCGCATGTATGAAGCTGTCAAAACAAGATCGCATTAGCACGCACAGGGACATGCATTACCACATAGATATATGATGCTTCCTGCCTTCCTCGAAAAAGTGACTTGCGCATGGATGCCTTGAATCGATCCAGCGGCGAGGCGTACGGCGCGGCTACAGCCGTACGCGTGCGTACGTTCGCCTGAAGACGCTGCTGGTTCGAGGCGTTGATGTGTGTTGCTTGGCGTCGAGGCCGTGGGGGCGGGCACATAGAGCTCTGCTGCTGTCGATGTCCGTGGCGCCCGGGGAGCAGGTCAGACGCTGGCGTCGTGTTGCCCGTGTTGCCCATGAAGTTGATGATGTGAACTCGGTGATGTATCATCCGTCGAGGTCGGACGCGGTGGAGATCCTTGAAGCGCTGCTGGCTCCGGCGACCAGCGTCTCAGGCGAGATCTACATGCGCGACCGCTGATCCCGCACGTAGCCGCCAGAGAGTCGATGGAGAGTGCTCGATGCCCTTGCTGCGATTTCTGCACCGATTTGATTTTGAGCACCGTGGGATTTATTTGTGGCTAAAGAAAAATCAATCTACTTGAGTTTCGAAATTTAAAGTTGATCTAATCTAAGGAATCAATATAATGATGATGAACTCGAAAATTGGATCTAAAACTACGAGACCGATCAAATCTTTGACTGACCGGATGCCGCGCCTCCCGTGGAGAGAAGATTAATTTTCCCGGAGCGGCGCGCTGCGGAAGTGGTAGAGGAACCTAGGATCGGCGTCGTGAGACTAACCGCTCTAATACCATGCAGAAAAATATAGAACCTACAATATTCATTGTATTGATTTCACCCTTGTACGGGGTATATATAAGATACATGCGGGGTAGAGGCTTGGAGTACAACACAAGTCATAGATAGTTTAAACCTACTCCCTCCTTCCATTTATATAGGGTCTAATGCTTTTTTCGAGACTAATTTCGACCAAATATTAAATAGTTTGACTAATTCACATCTAGATGTTTTTTAAGGATATCACATCTATGCTCCCACAAACACATAATGTAGCAACAAGAAACAAAAAAAAACAAAGACAGAAAAATAGACCACAAACAGAATGAACATCAACTTAGATGTGACATAACTATGTCACATCTAGATGTGTCCTAGACAGACCCAATATTAAATCAATAATATATGACATGCAACTTACACAAAGCATACCGTCAAATTCGTATATGAAAGGAGCTTCCAATTATATAATTTTTACATTATACATCTCATATACTATTAATCTTGTCAATAGTCAAAGGTGGTCTTATAAAACGCATTAGGCCCTATATAGATGGAAGGAGGGAGTATTGAATATCTACTCCTTATCTCTATCTTTAAACCCATATCATATTCTAATAATATGTTCGCATATCTGCTGGGAATAAATAAACTCAGCCCTCGGTAGCACTAAGTACGCAGTTTCAGTTGATTCATGCAAATAAGCAGAGTCCTCGGCGGGCAGATCACCATAAGCCTGTCCCTCCAAGAAGTGAATCCCCCAGAACCACGCACCGCTTCAAGCACCGGCAACCTGGCATCCTCAGATCGTAGCACATCGACAGCCTGCGTCACCGACGGCCGCCGCGCCAGATCGTGGTGCGCGCACCAAAGCCCTGTCACGAGCAGACGCTGCATCTGCAGCCCCTCGAAGTCGCCGTCGAGCCTCCTGTCCGCCGCGTCAAGGGTCTGGTTCCGGCAGTACATCTCCCGGACCGACGCCAGCAGCGCCCCCGAGGCGTGGCCTGGCCCCCTCGACGCCGGCCGCCTGCCGCAGGCGATCTCGAGGAGCACGACGCCGAAGCTGTACACGTCGGACTCGGCGCTCGGCCTGCGGCCGTTGACGAACTCCGGGTCAATGTACCCGACGGTGCCTGCCACGACCTGCGTCGTCTGCGGCTCAGCGTCGTGGTCCACGAGCCCCGCCAGCCCGAAGTCGCCGATCTTGGCGTTGCGCGACGCGTCGAGCATCACGTTTGCAGGCTTGATGTCCCCGTGCACCACGCCGGTACCGCAACGCGGAGCCCAGCCCCAGCGCGATCTTGTACCTACAGCGTGGACATCGATCAACCTTAACTTTCCAGGTGAGACTAAGCCAAGTGACTGTTCGTTGCAAAGGAAAAGAATCATTTACCTCTCAGACCAAGTTATGGTCCGGTCAGGATTGTAGAGGTGCGTGTCGAGGCTGCCTCCGGGCATGAGCTCGTAGACAAGCGCCAGTTCTCTCCGGCGACCGCACCAGCCGACGAGGTGGACGATGTTGCGGTGCCTCAGCTGGCTCATTACGGTGACCTCTGCCTGAAACTCTTCAGACCCTGTCCCTGCACAGGCCAGTCAAGTAGCCTCTGTACACCGGACCGAATCCCCCTCTCCCAAATCTTCCTCTCCTCTGCGAAGTTGTCCGTCGCGGCGGCTAGCTCGCTGTACCTAAGCTCCCTAGGTCCCAATGCTCGCCTCAGCTCAGGTTCTCTTACCATGTTCTCGACTTCTTCCAGTTCGACAAACCTATCAGTGCTCTGCCGCGGCCTCTTGCTACGCATGCAGCAGAGCAGCACAGCTGCCACGACACAGATCAACCCTATCAAGGCCGAAGCCGCAATAGCTGCTTGCTCCAACCACGACGATACGGCCTTCCCGCAGGCTGCAACGTGCAGTTTCCTCGTCGCTCTCCGGCCATATGTACTGGACAACAATCTTCGCGCCCTAGGTTCGTAGGGGAGCCTGTGATAATGCTGTCGACTGGGGTAAAATGAAGCTCCTCATGTGATTCTGCAACCTGTGAGGTTGTGAAATCCCACACCTCCCAATGAACCAGCAGAGAAAGAAAATGATTTTTTCTGTTCTTGTAAGAACACAAAAAATGTTAGAGTTGTGTCGAATATTATTGTATAAGGTAGGTTACAGTTGGACTTGGTTTTGGACTGTGTGTAGACAGGGTAGGAGTTGTGTCCTAATAGGACACCTGTATCCTAGGCCTCTCATATATATCGGGGGTAGACACACGATGTAACCTATGCCAACATAATAGCACGGGCACGCGGGGGAGCCGGCGGCTTGTTCCGGCTTCCGGGCGGCCAGGGTGCGGTATTGTGACGGTGTCATGGGGAGGAGCGCGCGTAGTCATGCCCCGGGGATGTAGCCATATCGGCGAACCTCGTTAACAAATATCGGTGTCGTGCCTGGTGTGATTGCTTGGTCCTCGGTAGATCGACGGAGTGCCTCGGATTATTCTAACAAAAAGACAGGGTGACATAATTCGGTGGTGTTAATCCCAAGGAACTTATCACGGTGGTGAGACTAGCCACAATGGGTAGTAACATAGACTAGTAACTTGGGGCATGTTACTAGTCTATGTTACTACCTCTATAGTGAGGAGTAACATATGTGTAGTAACATGCAACACTTTATTTATTAGGCTGGTCATAGTGGGGAGTAACTTAGACTAGTGTCATATGCATGATACTAGTCTAAGTTACTACATTCATAATGCAAAGTAAGATTATAGTAGTGTCATAGATGGCTTCATTTATTAGCTTGTAGACTCATCTTGTCTTGGGAAGCGCTATGTTACAGTAACATATTATGTTACCACCTCACATTAAATACTTGCCACATAAGCAAAAATTTCTTGGAGTACGCTATGTTACTAGCTAAGTTACTCCCACTATGACTAGCCTTAGGCCATAGACACATCTTGCTCTGATATGTGTGATGTTACTCACACTACTAGTAACTAGCTATGTTACTACTCCCCTCTCTTTCTTTATTTATTGCTTTCCACATCATCTTCTTTATCTAGATATGTATGATGTTTACTATCTATGTTAGGCTGGTCACAATGGGGAGGAACTTAGGAGTAACATCACACACTCCAATACAACTTTTCTTATGTGGCACATATTTAATGAAGAGAGAGGTGCTTGTGGTAACTAGCTAAGTTACCGGAACATCACACACTCCAAGAAACAATGAGTCTATAACCTAATAAATACATCGTTGCATGACACTACATAGATGTTCCTACCCACTATGGAGGTAGTAACATAGTCTAGGAAAGTGTGTAAGTTACTAGCTTATGTTATTGCCCATTGTGACCAGCCTTACTCTCATTGTGGGTAGTTGATAGAATCCGCTGCAATTGAAGGATAATTCCGCAGCATGAGGAGCAAGGTAGGAAACACGGGGCAGAAGAGCATACGATAGGTTCTTGCTCGGCGAAAAACTCGTCCCCGTGCCCTCCGTAGATCTCACGCCGATGGCGATGAGCTTGCTACTGCGATCCTCAGTCTCCGGGCTGAAGCAGGCAAGGCGGTGGCCCATGTACTAGTACCAGTCTGTAGTGGAATTCTGGGACGGGAGGAAGCCGAGGTTCTGCCCGTGGCCATGGGGCATCGTCGGAGTGAAAGAGAAGGGCGTCGCATCGCCGGCACACGACGAGCTGCGGCTGTGCAGACTCGGAATAATTTGAAAGGAGAAATTGGTGGCGAAGCTTACCATCTCGCCCGTGGGGCTTTCCCATGGCGGCACTCTGTTCGCGTTCGACACCCTGGCGGTGCTGTTCGCTCTGCTTCTGCCACGTCTCGCACTCGCACTCGCAGTGATGGATGCAGGCTCGTGGAAGATGAGGATTGCAGTGGGGTGCGAGAAGTCGAAGGGCAGCGAGATAGCGGAATTGGCATGGATTGATGAAGTGGAACAGAAGTAGAAGCAGAAGAACAGGAACGGGGTAGGGAGAGAGGAGCTCCTCGCTCTGGCCATCATCGCTTGTGTTTGTGTGAGATCTAAAATGAGAGTTGAGACTAGTGGATTATAGAGCCGGCCAGGTGGATTTTTCGAGCATACGACAGTTGGCCGAGTGTTAACCACTCGGTCCTCGGTCAACTTGTTAGAATAGACTGTAATCTTATAAATGATCTGGTCAAAAAATGATATTCGTACGCACAGCTTCTACCTGGACCTTAGAGCATCTACAATCGGAGCCCTAGTATTACCCTCAAGGCCTCAACCGTCCAATTGGCTTGTCCGGTCATTGAACTCCATTAGCTGCTTCATCTGGTGATTCAGTAGTGGCGGATGCGACGACGCCTGGAACTACTATCAGAATGCCTTCTCCGTGGCATGGCGCTGCTGAGCACCGAAGTAGTGTCCGGCGTCGGAAACACTCCTCGGCAGATCAACAAAGGCATCTACGGATCGCTAGAGTTGATTAAGCTCGGCGAACCTCTTGCAGCCAAAAATACACTAAAGTAAGAGCGGCTTACCAGCAGCGATCTACCTCACTTGCTGGAGCACTTCGCGATCTGCCCGGGCCTGGATCTGTGCCTCAACGTTTGCCAAGCTCAACTTCTAGAGCTCGGCGATCACCTTCTTTTGCTCCTCCTGGAGGGCGTCGCGTTCCAGGTACACGCCCTTCAGGCTTTCCTCGACCTCGAGGACCCGGGCCTAGTCCTTGCCACAGGCTGCCTTCTCTTCGGTCAGCTCCTTCTTGGCCTTCGCACCCGTAGCCTTCTACTACTCGGCCTCCCGCCGAGCGTTTTGTAGCTCGGCCTTCAGGGCTTCAAGCTCCATAGTTGCAGCTGCCATAAAAACAGCTCGGCATTAGAAATAAAGCTAAAACAAACACAAGGTAACTTTAGCCGAGCATTAGCTTTCATTGTATCAGATCGAGGTCGTCTTCGGACCACTTTAGCTTTCGATTCATCTCCACTACCTCTTCGGAGATGGAGTTAGGAGCCGAAGTCGAGGCATGCACATATATTAAATTATTAGCATCCAGACAATAGTTTCGATCCTCTGTCCGACTTTTTCAAAGCCAACTAGAGTCTCGGGGACAACTCCATCTTCGCTTTTGTAAATATCCAATTCGACCCCCAAGTCAGTTATTTGAAAGCAACTTGGGGCTCGGGGGCTACCGCTAGCTACACATTTACGTGTGCTATTTGCTGTTTTTTAGTCTTCGGACAAGTGTTGCTGTCATCCATGTCCGGAGAGGGCTACTAGATAGAACTAGCGTCAAAGTAAGCTACATACGACAAAAAGGTAGGGATGTATAGAACATACCTCAAAACCTCTAAAGAGGCCCTTGAAGACCTCATGCATTCTGGCCTCTACGAACCGGAAGCCGCTCAACGTCGTGCCAATGAGGGCACAATGTTCTTCTGCGATGGAGGAGCCTGTTAAAGCCACCTCCATCTCCTTGGGCCACCCCTTATAGACCTGCCCTGGGGCAGGAGGGATGGGCGGAGACACGTCGGGTCCCCCATTGTAGTAGCCCAAAGCTGGACCCAAGACTAAAACTGGGTACTTCTACTGCAAAGGAAATGGTCACTAGAAGTGGAACTGCCCCAAATACTTGGCGGATAAGAAGGATGGCAAAGTGAACAAAAGTATATTTGATATACATGTTATTGATGGGTATGATGACCCATAAGTATAGGGGATCTATCGTAGTCCTTTCGATAAGTAAGAGTGTCGAACCCAACGAGGAGCAGAAGGAAATGACAAGCGGTTTTCAGCAAGGTATTCTCTACAAACACTGAAATTATCGGTAAAAAATAGTTTTGTGATAAGATAATTTGTAAAGGGTAACAAGTAACAAGTGTAACAAAGGTGCAACAAGGTGGCCCAATCCTTTTTGTAGCAAAGGACAAGCCTGGACGAACTCTTATATAAAAGAAAGCACTCCCGAGGACACATGGGAATTACTGTCAAGTTAGTTTTCATCATGCTCATATGATTCGCGTTCGTTACTTTGATAATTTGATATGTGGGTGGACCGGTGCTTGGGTGTTGTCCTTACTTGGACAAGCCTCCCACTTATGATTACCCCCTCTTGCAAGCATTGGAAACTGCAAAAGAATAATTAAGATAAATCTAACCATAGCATGAAACATATGGATCCAAATTAGCCCCTTACGAAGCAACACATAAACTAGGGTTTAAGCTTCTATCACTCTAGCAACCCATCATCTACTTATTACTTCCCAATGTCTTCCCCTAGGCCCAAATCATGGTGAAGTATCATGTAGTCGAAGTTCACATAACACCACTAGAGGAAAGACCACATACATCTCATCAAAATATCTAACGAATGCCAAATTCACACGATTACTTATAACAAGACTTCTCCATGTCCTCAGGAACAAACGTAATTACTCACAAACATATTCATGTCCATAATCAGAGGGGTAGTTGATGTTGGCTTGAACTACATCGGTATTTCCCCAAAGAGGAAGGGATGATGCAGCACATCAACGGTAGGTATTTCCCTCAGTGATGAGACCAAAGTTATTGAACCAGTAGGAGAACCACGCAACACTACGTGAACATCACCTGCACACAAATAACAAATACTCACAACCCTACGTGTTTAAGGGGTTGTCAATCCCTTTCGGGCAACGACGCCAGAAATAGGCAAATGGACATGAGGGAGTTGTAAATATTGATAGATCGAACGCCAAATAAAATAAAGTGCAGCAAGGTATTTTTGTATTTTTGGTTTAATAGATCTTAAAAAAAGCAAAGGAAAATAGATCGCAAAGGCAAATATAATGAAGAAGAGACCCAAGGGCCGTAGGTTTCACTAGTGGCTTCTCTCGAGAAAAATAGCAAACGGTGGGTGAACAAATTACTGTTGGGCAATTGATAGAACTTCAAATGATCATGACGATATCCATGCAATGATCATTATATAGGCATCACGCCCAAGATTAATAGACCGACTCCTGCCTACATCTACTACCATTACTCCACATATCGACCGCTATCCAGCATGCATCTAGTGTAGTAAGTTCATGGAAAAATGGAGTAATGCAATAAGAACGATGACATGATGTAGACAAGATCTTTTTATGTAGAAATAGACCCCATCTTGTTATCCTTAATAGCAACAATACATACGTGTCGGTTCCCCTTCTGTCACTGGGATCAAGCACCGTAAGATCGAACCCACTACAAAGCACCTCTTCCCATTGCAAGATAAATAGATCAAGTTGGCCAAACAAAACCCAAATATCGGAGAAGAAATATGAGGCTATAAGAAATCATGCATATAAGAGATCAAAGAAGATCATATAACTTTCATGGATAAAAAGATAGATCTGATCATAAACTCAAAGTTCATAGGATCCCAACAAACACACCGCAAAAAGAGTTACATCATATGGATCTCCAAGAGACCATTGTATTGAGAATCAAAAGAGAAAGAGGAAGCCATCTAGCTACTAACTACGGACCCTTAGGTCTACAAAGAACTACTCACGCATCATCGGAGAGGCACCAATGGACATGATGCACCCCGTGATGGTGTCTAGCTTGGATCTGGTGGTTCTGGAACTTGCGGCGGCTGGAATAGATTTTCGTCGACTCCCCTAGGGTTTCTGTAATATTGGGGTATTTATAGAGCAAAGAGTCGGTTCGGGAGGCACTCGAGGTGGGCACAACCCACCAGGGCGCGCCTGGGCCTCCAGACGTACCCTGGTGGGTTATGATCCCCTCAGAGCACCCCCAGGTGCTTCTCCGGCCCACTGGATGTCTTCTGGTCCAAAAAATCCACAAAACGTTTCGCTGCGTTTGGACTCCTTTTGATATTGATTTCCTGCGATGTAAAAAACATGCAAAGAACACCAACTGGCACTTGGCACTATGTCAATAGGTTAGTACCAAAAAATGATATAAAATGACTATAAAATGATTATAAAACATCCAGGAATGATAATATAACAGCGCGGAACAATAAAAAATTATAGATACGTTGGAGACGTATCAGTAGTAAATATCATTAAGGATCTGAACATATGATCTTCCACCGAATAAACCAACTAGCATCAACTACAAGGAGTAATCAACACTACTAGCAACCCACAGGTATCAATCTGAGGTTTTGAGACAAAGACCGGATACAAGAGATGAACTAGGGTTTGAGAGGAGATGGTGCTGGTGAAGATGTTGATGGAGATTGACCCCCTCTCAATGAGAGGATCGTTGGTGATGACGATGGCTTCGGTTTCTCCCTCCCAGAGGGAAGTTTCCCCGGTAGAATAGCTCCGCCGGAGCCCTAGATTGCTTCTGCCCAGTTCCGCCTCGGGACGGCGACGCTTCATCCTGAAAGCTTCCTTCTGATTTTTTGTAGGTCAAAACCCTCCATATAGCAGAAGATGGGCACCGGAGGCCTGCTAGGGGGCCCACAAGCCCTAGGGACACGCCCAGGGGGGTAGGACGTGCTCCCAGGCTTGTGGCCACCTGGTGGGCCCCTCTGTTATTTACTTTTCCCAATATTTTTATATATTCCAAAATAATTCTCCATAAATTTTTAGGACTTTTGGAGTTGTGCAGAATAGGTCCCTCAGATTTGCTCCTTTCTGGCCTAGAATTCCAGCTGCCGGCATTCTTCCTCTTTGTGTAAACCTTGTAAAATGAGAGAAAAGGCATAAGTATTGTACCATAATGTGTAATAACAGCCCATAATGCAATAAATATCAATATAAAAGCATGATGCAAAATGGACGTATCAACCCCCCCCCCCCCCAGCTTAGACCTCGCTTGTCCTCAAGCGGAAACCAAAGTCGATAATCATGTCCACATGTTTAGAGATAGAGGTGTCGATAAAATAAAATACGGACATGAGGGCACCATGATCATCTTTAGAACATCAACATATATTGTTATATAATTTCTTATGCTAAAGTAACAATTCGTTCACAAGGTAAAGTATGAATCAGAAACTTTATTGAAGACTAACAAACTATGATCTCAATCATTAAAGCAATTATAATTTATCATAATATCAGAAAGAGTCAATGTAAGAGCTTTTGTACATCAAGTTCACATACTCAACCATCTTTTAGTCTTTCACAATTGCTAACACTAAAGCGTTACTTATGAGATCAAAGCCTCAGTCGGACACAGAGAAAGATAGGGGCTTAGAGCTTCGCCTCCCAACCTTTTACCTCAAGGGTAATGTCAACAATAATACTTTATGATAACCTACATCCGAGTGGATATATATATCTAGATCTTCCCCAATATATAGTGCTTGCCAAAAATAAAAAAAGTGTAAAAAGGAAAGGTGAAGATCACCATGACTCTTGTAGGGAGATAGAAGGTAAAAGTAAAAGATAGTGTTGGAGATATGCCCTAGAGGCAATCATGTATGATGATATTTCCTATGTGTTTATGAATAAAGATAGTCCTTGGACATTATCAATGATGAGTGTCAACAAGTACGTGACTTGTTTGTGGGACTATGCATTGTATGATAACTGTTTTAAAAGGTCCCTAGTCGAAAGGGTTGTGTGGACGCACAGCCGACTAGACTAGCATATGACACGGTCGATGGCTTGGTCTCACTAGCCATGGAGCATTGGATGCTAACCGGATAATTTGGACTCAGAAGGATCTGGTCGGATTTGACACAGTCAGATCTGAGTCGAGATAAGGTCTGAGTCGGACAGACCCAACTATGAGACACAACGATATGTAATCTGTGAGTCTCTAGTACAACATACGTTCTATGTCCTTAGACCTGAGCTAGCACATGTACTCTGGATGGTGATAGACTTGCTTTGGGCCAACCAAACGCTACTCCATGACTGGGTAGTTACAAAGGTAGGTTTCGGGCTTGTCCAGACCCATGCTGCGAGACATAGTCGAGCAAGATGGGATTTTCCCCTCCGACCAGGAAAGATATACTCTGGGCCCCTCGTGTGATCAAGCATGGCCATGCGAAAAGGATTATGAAATAATCTGGTTTATGCTCAGCATCACTGGAACGAGAAAGAGGTCGGGCTAGCACAAGGATGACAATCTTGCCTTGAGCCCGACAACATATATTGTGTGGCAAAAGGAATGGAAGTGTGATGTACAGGTTTGCCTAACCAGCTTCATAGTCTGCTTGATGTTCGGCATGCCTTGCTAGAGGCCGCTACCAACCGTGCAGTTCGGAGGTGATCCGAACTGCGACCAAGCCGGCTTGAACCTAAGGGGTCGCAAGCTTAAGGGAATGAACCTACGAGGTCCGATCCAGGGACACTGGTCGGATGTGATCTGAGTTGTATCCGGATTGTGGCCGAGTAGACTTATGTGCTTTAGGGTCCGTGCGAGGCCCAAGTGTTGAGCCCGCGATGGACGCCTATATAAAGTGGGGTGCGGCACACTCATGTGGTTGATCGCTTCGGCGCTGTCACTAGGGTTTGCATGTGTTGCGAATAGACACCTCCACTCGTTGCCGACTGTGTGATCAGACCTAGCAGTCCGCCGCATGGTGTTCCTCCTGCACGCGCGGATACCATTAGAGGCAGTGCACTTGTGCTGCTCCGGCGAACTTGTACGTGGGATCTGGCGACCAGTTGTTCGAGGGAGATCAGACAAGGAGGAGATGATCCACGTGGACGCGCTGCCCCAACTCTTCTTCCGTTGCACGACACTGCGTGTCTAGTGGTAACGAACTGTGATCCATCTCCCGTAGCATGTTCTTGGTTGTTCTGCGCGTAGGAAATTTTTAATTTGCAGTCGACGCACCCTACCGTAGATCCCAACGGATAGGCCCTTCACAGAGGGAAGCAGAGGTTGTCATGAACTTTTATGGTTGGATGTATAAAATCTTAATGCGAAAGAACGCCACTTTATATTGCCGCTTGTGATAAAGAACTTTGTTATGCAGTATATCGTTTTTATTTCTTCCATATCACAAGTTCGTATAAAGCTTATTTTCCTTACACTAAAAGATCATACATATATAGAGAGAAATTTTTATTGCTTGCACCAATGACAACTTACTTGAAGGATCTTACTCAAACCATAGGTAGGTATGGTGGACTCTCATGGCAAAACTGGGTTGAGGGGTTTTGGATGCACAAGTAGTATCTCTACTTGGTGCAAAAGATTTGGCTAGCAGAGGATGAGAAGAAAACTCAACATGTTGGAAGATCCATGACAATATAACTTCTATTTGGATATAAAGAAACATAACACATTATGTTGTCTTCCTTGTCCAACATCAACCTTTTAGCATATAATATTTTAATGAGTGCTCACAATCACAAAAGATGTCCAAGATAGTATATGTATATGTGAGACCTCTTGTCGGGGCTCAGGGACGACACCTATGGCATCACGGGGAATCCCTACTACGGTTGGCGGGGCATGGGGCTGCGCAAAGGGCGGGTCGAGAAGATCAACACGGGGGGATTTTTACCTAGGTTCGGGCCGCAAGCGATGCGTAATACCCTGGTCCTGCTTTGTGTGTTAGTGTTCTTGAGTTCTTGAACTAGCTGTGGTGCATGCCCAGTCCAAAAAGTCCGAATCCTCCCTCAGTACGCCTCGGGCCTCCTTTTATATGTCAAAGGGGTCGCCACAGTGGCACACAGGAGGTGGAAAGTATCTACAGTGTACAAGTCTATCGCCTGGCACCGAAGGACAAACACATTTAATGCGCTGCCGACGTGCCCTCTCGCTTTATCGGGGGCGGCAAAGAAGCTCGTCCTGTCCGTCGCTGCCTCGCCCTGCTTCGACGCACGTCCAAGGTGACGAGGCATGCCGTGCCACGCTGGCTGGCTGGCTGCTGAGCTGGTGCGGTGGCAGGGTCTTCACGAAGATCTGCATGCCACCACGCAGGTGCTTGGCTAGTTGCCTAGAAGCTGCATGCTGCCACGCATGCGCTGGTCTAGTTGGCAGACTGGCCACCACGTCGGAACAGGTGCGGGGCAGCGAAACTCTGGCGAGTGCGGGCCTGGCCTCAGCCCCGCAGACGTCCCCGGCAAGGGCCTTGCCGGGGGCTTGTGGGCGTCTCCGGCAAGGGTCTTTGTAGGTGTCAAAACCGGCGGATCTCGGGTAGGGGGTCCCGAACTATGTGTCTAAGGCGGATGGTAACAGGAGGCGGGGGACACGATGTTTACCCAGGTTCGGGCCCTCTCGATGGAGGTAATACCCTACTTCCTGCTTGATTGATCTTGATGATATGAGTATTATAAGAGTTGATCTACCATGAGATCGTAGAGGCTAAAACCCTAGAAGCTAGCCTATGGTATGTTGTTGTTGTCCTATGGACTAAACCCTCCGGTTTATATAGACACCGGAGGGGGCTAGGGTTACACATAGTCGGTTACAAGGGAGGAGATCTACATATCCGTATTGCCAAGCTTGCCTTCCATGCCAAGGAGAGTCCCATCCGGACACGAGACGAAGTCTTCAGTCTTGTATCTTCGTGGTCCAACAGTCCGGCTGCCCGAGGACCCCCTAATCCAGGACTCCCTCAGTAGCCCCCGAAGCAGGCTTCAATGATGATGTGTCCGACGTGCAGATTGTCTTCGGCATTGCAAGGCGGGTTCTTCTCCAAATTCTGAACACCTGTTGAGTAGTGTTCGACTTCCCATAAATGTTGCACTCCTTGGCTTCCGCGCCTAATAATGGCTATCTTCCACGTGTCGAGCGAATGCGAGAAGCCGGGGCATTTTTACATTTGCCACCCTAGCCACGCGAGTAAATCGTCTATTAAAGAGATGGGGATTCTCAGATCCAGATCACACCATCCTCTGGCAGCGAGTATCCATCAGAGCGCGCCCGAAAAAAATCCATTCCAACATGGCCGGTCGTCGCAGCTCCTCCTCTCGCTCCCGTAGCCCTAAGCCCGGCAATTGGAAGAAGTGTTCCGTCCCCCACAGCCAATTAGTAGAGTTACAGACCCAGGGATTTCTCCCTCCAGCGTATATGGTTCTCGTTCGAGCCGGGCTTGCCACCTATAATGGCGGGGAGCAAGCGGAGAGCTTTCCCAACCCATCCATGGGGGAGCGGGTATGCCTTGTCCCTTACTTATTAAGAGGGCTTGTATTTCCAATTCATCCATTCCTCCGCGGGCTCCTGGAGTTCTATGGCCTCCAGCTGCATAATTTCACTCCCCCCTCCATATTACACATTGCTGGCTATGTCGCCCTCTGTAAGCTGTTTCTGGGCTGCCAAGCTCATTTCGAGCTATGGGCTATTCTGCCTCGTACCCCGTACGTAGGAGGGGTAAATATACCAAGTGGGCGGAGCCGAAATATGGCGCATCGCCGGGACCGGATACCTGTCCGGTACTCCGAAGAAGACATCCGAGGACTGGCCTTCGGAGTGGTTTTATATGGAGGACGTCCCCCTTCCGGACCCTATTCGGATGGGCCTTCCTGAGTTTGACAATGCTCCCCTGAAGAAATGCTGCAGCTGGCGCTCTTGGAGCCCCCAGGAGGAAGATAACAGAGAAGTCCTTTATCTGATGGGCCAGATAAAAATGTTGGCTCAATCCGGACTGACAATAATCGAGGTTATGTCAATATGTATAATGCGGGGGGTGCAGCCACTTCAATATCGGGGGCATCCCATGTGGCACTTTAACGAAGAAGATGATGCCACCCGCTGCGGTCGTAAGGGACCGGAGTCAGTCGCTGCTCTAGCAAAAATCCTGTCTGATTTGTATAAAGGAGAGGAAGAGGAGTTCATCCGCATTAAGCCATGGGATGGATTCTCCATGTACAACACTCCAAGCTGGGTGATCTGTCACTTTTTACTCCCAACCTTCCCGCATTCTTTGTCATAAGTATTTACCTTGCCGTTTTATGGCAGGAACTGCGAAAAGCTATAAGGGAGGTCCACAGCCCGCCTCCACAACCGGAGGACCCTGACCGGGCCCTCGATCCCGGACTCGAAGAGAATCCGGACATATTTGTGGAGCTGATTGATAGGACATTCTATCAATTGATCTGCGATAATGCCATGGTGGCCATCATAGCCGATTATCCTGGACTACTCCCTGCGTCGCATGTAAGTAAAACCGGAGTCCCAACTTCCAAGAAGGATCCCCTTTTCTGCACTTCACCTATTGCACACATATGGTGTCTTACAGGGAAGGCCCTCGGGACGCCATGCCGAACCCGCAGTGACTCACCAACAAGGGGCTGGGTAGGCTTAAAAGGAAGACGATCAGGACTGAGACGCCGTTGCAGAGGTATGAAACAAAACCCCGCTCCGTGGTTGTCGTCTTTTAAAATATAATAACGTCCATGTTCCCTAGTACGAAAAACGCTCGTCAGACTATATCCGGAGAGGTTGCCGATCACGCCTCCACCAGTCGAGCTCCAGGGACGGACATAGAGGCGGAGGCTAACATGGGGCGAACGCCGGATGTTCCTCCTACAGAGGATGCGGATAGGCTATCCACTACAAATTCCGAAGTGGAGAGCGCTATGAATCATAGGCGTCGCCGGGCCGTACTTCGCGACGCTTGTTTCTCCCAAGAGGCGTTCGATGCCTTCAACTCAGGAGACGCGTACATCCGAGCTGCTCAAAATGGTCTTGCCAGAGCCACAAACCTGTATGTAAAGGATATACGGGTAAGAAGATCTGATAATTATATATATCAGTAGCCCCTGAGACTTGAAACAGTTGACACAACTGATTTAAGGATCATTATTTGTGCAGGTTCTTACAGAGAAGAATACTCAATTGTCTCAAGAGCTGGAAGTGTGCAAAGCCCAGCTATGGGCCGCAGTTGCCGCGCTGAAGGAGTCCGAGAAGGCCCCCTCTAGTAACACTTGTCTCTATTGCGAAGAATGACATGTACTACATAGTATGCGGCATGCATGCAAATCTAACAATAGATTCTGCAGATGACTCCGAAGTGAATTCGGAGGTCATGATAGGGAATGAGCCGCATGCCCAATGACAGGAAAAGGCTGGTGAGCGCGTGCTTAAAAAGGTTAGGCAGGAGAAAAACAATCTCCAAGATGCCAATATCCAGCTGGGCGTGGAACTGAAAGATGTTCGGGCCCAGCTTGCTGACTCCGTAAAGGAGAATAAGAGGCTTCGACGCGGCATTTTTAGTGAGTGCTTGAACGAACTTTTTATAGAGTTCGGCAAAGAAACCGGCTAACAGAGTTATATCTGTAGGTATTCTGACGGGTCGTACCATAGAGGAAATGCCCGCGTCTGCAGGTGATCTTCTGCCAGAGCTCTCACAACTGCACGAACAAGTTCGGCAGGTGATGCAGGGCATTACCCAAGCCTTGTGGCCATCCGCCTCCCTGCCCGAAGGCATGGGGGAGCTCGTAGAGAAGCTCAAGGGAGCGCGGCGGCGCTTCCGATTATGGAAGATATCAGCCTGCCGACAAGGTGCAAGGGAAGCCTGGGCCATGGTGAAGACGCGATATACCAAGGTTGACCCAAACCACATGGCCGAGGTCGGACCTGTGGGGCCCGATGGGAAAGAGATCCCCGTCAGTTTGGTGTATGACCAAGTAGAATTAGCCGCAAAGTATTCCCAACAGGATTGTAGGCTAGACAACCTGTTGGATGGTATAGAAGAAGAATTTAGTCAGTCTAAGTGACTATGTACTTCAAGTGACATGTATTGTCCCTAGCCGGATTGTAAATCATTTGTCATGGCGGACCTTTTCGCTTCAACCTCTGGACTTGACAGTTCAGAGTGTATCCGAATACCCGCTCAGTATGTAAAAACCCGGGTATGCGTGGAAACCAGGCGTAGGGGTCATAAGTGCTTGAACAGACAAGTACCCAACTAGATATGTTATATTACATGGATAGTAAGAAACATCTTCCAGGGAGAATAGTTCCGTTAAGGGTTCCTTTCCCTGGGTACGCATGCCCTAATGTGCATGTCCGAACTGCGAAAGGAGACGCAGGCTAGAAACATCTGGGGGCATATATTAAAATAAATAAAAGTCATCTTTTGTTCACCCACCGAGTATTCCATTAAGAACGCTAGCTTTCGGCTTCACCCAGTCTGAGGTACACATCCGGCTGACCCGACAGTAACAATCGCAGAGGTGCTTCCCTTATGCCCTAGCCGAATTAATGGGAACGTAGGGCATAAACACAAGAGCCAGGCAACCCAGCTTGG
Organism: Aegilops umbellulata; assembly: GCA_032464435.1. Taxonomy (NCBI): domain Eukaryota; kingdom Viridiplantae; phylum Streptophyta; class Magnoliopsida; order Poales; family Poaceae; genus Aegilops; species Aegilops umbellulata. The sequence continues at coordinate 248,668,684 of CP136060.1, forward strand.
CCAAAACTTAAGTCATATTGATGCATATAATGGAGAAAAAGGTACATGTGGAAGAATAACACATGTGTGGAGCATAGAGCCCGGAGAATAGTTATATTAAGCTTCTGTATAAGAAGCCCCCAGGTATAATGAGCGCAGTTAGTGCGTCAAGATTGTGTAGTCAAGACACAATTTAGCCTTTTAAGGCCTTGAAGAAAAAGGAAAAAAGAAAGAGATAAAAGACAGATAACGGATATGTAAAAAATTGACGGGGGTAAGGAGACGAACATGGAGTCCGGTAATAGGCGTAGAACCTTCGGAGTCTGGCTGCGTTCCATGGGTTTGGCTTGAGTCAATTGTCCGATGCATCCCGCAGACGGTATGCTCCACCGGTCAGAACTTGGTCAATAATGAAGGGACCTTCCCATTTGGTCATGAGCTTGTTCTTTTTCTTCTCCGGTAGGCGTAGAACGAGTTCGCCAACGTTATAGGTTTTGGCCCATACTTCTCTGCTTTGATACCTTCGAGCCTGTTGCTGATAGAATGCAGAGTGGGCTTTTGCCACATCACGCTCCTCCTCCAGGGCGTCCAAATTGTCCTGCGGATCAAGCTCGGCCTCTTTTTATTCATACATGCGTACTCGAGGTGAGTCATGAATTATGTTGCAGGGCAGTACCGCCTCTACGCCGTACACCATAAAAAAGGTGTGTATCCGGTAGTGCGATTCGGCGTGGTCCGCAGCCCCCATAGTACGGAGTCGAGCTCCTCTACCTAGTGCGTGTTTGATTCCTTTAAGGACCGTACTAGTATGGGTTTAATGCTGCTCATGATAAGACCATTTGCTCGCTCGACTTGACCGTTAGTTTGCGGGTGATAGACAGAAGCATAATCGAGCTTGATGCCCATGTTGCTGCACCAAAGTTTTACCACGTCGGCTATGAAGTTTGAGCCGTTAACGGTGATGACGCTGTGGGGGATGCCATAACGGTGTACAACCCCCGATATGAAGTCTATCACTGGTCCGGATTCAGTCATTTTAACTGGTTTGGCTTCTATCCATTTGGTGAATTTGTCCACCATGACCAATAGGTATTTTTCTTATGGCTTACCCCTTTGAGGGGTCCGACCATATCAAGCCCCCAGACCGCAAAGGGCCAAGTAAGGGGGATTGTTTGGAGAGCGGTAGGCGGCATATGGCTTTAGTTTGCAAAAAGCTGGCAACTGACGCAATGTTGGACAAGGTCTTGTGCGTCTGCTCGGGCCGTCGGCCAGTAGAACCCTGTACGGAAGGCCTTGCTTACAAGGGCCCGAGCTGCGGCGTGGTGACCACCGAGTCCAGCATGAATTTCTGCCAAAAGTTTCCGTCCTTCCTCTTCGGAGATGCACCTTTGAAGGACTCCGGTAGCGCTTTTCTTATAAAGCTCTCCCTCGTGGACCTTGTAGGCTTTAGACCGCCGCACAATGCAACGTGCCTCGTTTGGGTCCTCAGGTAGTTCCTTTCTAGTTAGGTTGGCCAGGAAAGGTTCTGTCCACGGGGCGATGACAGCCATAATCGCGTGGGCAGAAGGTGTTATTTTGGTGGAAGAGCCTCCGATTATGTCAGAGTGTTTAGTATCTTGTGTTGTGGCCGGGTCCGGACTATTGTTACCGATCTCTCCTTCCCATACCATGGATGGCTTAAACAACCTTTCCAAGAAGATATTAGGTGGGACGGGGTCGCGCTTAGCGCCGATACGGGCGAGGATATCCGCCGCCTGATTGTTTTCCCGAGCCACATGGTGGAATTCAAGCCCCTCAAACCGAGCTGACATTTTGAGGACGACGTTGCGATTAGCCGCCATTTTTGGATCCTTGGCGTTGAAGTCTCCATTTATTTGAGATATTGCGAGGTTCGAGTCCCCACGCACCTCCAAGCATTGAATGCCCATGGAGACTGCCATCCGGAGACCATGTAACAGGGCCTCATATTCGGCTGCGTTGTTGGAGTCTGTGTATAGTATTTGGAGTACGTATTGTACTGTATCTCCGGTGGGGGATGTCAGGACGACGCCAGACCCCAGACCGGCCAACATTTTAGAGCCGTCGAAGTGCATACTCAAATTGGAGTACGCGCCGTACTCTTTAGGGAGTTCGGCTTCTGTCCATTTGCCGACAAAATCAGCCAGTACTTGAGACTTAATGGCTCGTCGTGGTTTGTATATTATGTCGAACGGGATGAGCTCAATAGCCCATTTAGCAATCCGGCCCGTGGCCTCGCGGTTGTTTATTATGTCATTGAGTGGCACTTCAGAGGCCACCGTAATTGAACACTCTTGAAAATAGTGTCGTAGTTTCCGGGATGCCATGAAGACTGCATATGCTATCTTTTGATAATGCGGGTACCGTGATTTGCATGGAGTGAGGACGGTGGATACGTAGTATACCGGCTTTGGAAGCGGGAATTTATGTCTGTCCATCTCTCGTTCGACGACAAGCACTGCGCTTACAACTTGGTGTGTTGCCGCTATGTATAGCAGCATTAGTTCGCCGATGTTAGGTGCTGCCAGGATTGGGTTTGTGGCCAAAACGGATTTTATTTCTTCTAATACGGCCGTGGCCGCATCCGTCCACTCGAAGTGTTCGGTGCGTCGCAGGAGGCGATAAAGAGGTAGTGCCTTTTCTCCTAATCGGGAGATGAAGCGGCTTAAAGCAGCCACACATCCAGTTAGTTTCTGGATTTGCTTGAGGTCTGTTGGGATGGCCAACTGTGATAGAGCTTGGATTTTAGCCGGATTTGCTTCGATTCCTCTGTTGGAGACGATGAAGACTAAGAGCTTTCCGGCGGGCACGCCGAAGACACATTTTTCCGGGTTGAGCCTAATGTCGTATGTTCGGAGATTATCGAACGTCAGCCTCAAGTCGTCTATTAAGGATTCGACGTGTCTGGTTTTAATGACCACATCGTCTATGTATGCCTCCACTGTTTTGCCAATCTGTGTCTCCAAGCATGTCTGAATCATGCGTTGATAGGTTGCACCGGCGTTTTTGAGCTCAAAAGGCATGGTGTTAAAACAGAAGGGGCCGTATGGAGTTATAAATGCCGTTGCGGCTTGATCGGACTCCGCCATCTTAATTTGATGGTATCCGGAGTACGCGTCGAGGAAACACAGTGAATCGTGTCCTGCGGTAGCATCGATAATTTGATCGATGCGAGGGAGGGGGAAGGGATCCTTTGGGCAAGCCTTATTGAGGTCCTTGAAGTCGACGCATAGCCGCCAGGATTTGTCCTTCTTTGGTACCATCACCAGGTTTGCTAGCCAGTCCGGATGTTTTATTTCTCGGATGAATCCAGCCTCCAGTAACTTGGCTAGCTCCTCTCCCATGGCTTTTCGCTTAGGCTCAGAGAAGCGCCGAAGAGTTTGCTTGACCGGCTTAAATCCCTTTAGGATATTAAGGCTATGCTCGGCTAGCCTGCGTGGGATTCCTGGCATGTCTGAAGGATGCCTGGCGAAGATGTACCAATTCTCGCGCAAGAACTCCCGTAGTGCGGCGTCTACTGTGGGGTTTAACTGTGCCCCGATGGATGCTGTTTTTGTAGGGTCCGTTGGATGGACTTGGAATTTGACTATTTCATCCGCTGGATTATAAGAGGTGGACTTGGATCTTTTATCGAGTATTACGTCGTCCCTAACCACTGTGGAGCGCAGTGCAGTTAATTCCTCGGTCGCTAGGGCTTCGGATAACGCCTCAAGGGCCAGTGCGGCTGTTTTATTTTCGGCGCGGAGTGCTATATCCGGATCACTAGCTAGAGTGATGATTCGATTGGGTCCGGGCATTTTGAGCTTCATGTACCCGTAATGGGGTATAGCCTTGAAGATCGTGAATGCCTCCCGCCCTAGAAGGGCGTGGTATCCGCTATTGAACGGGACCACTTGGAATGTGATTTCTTCGGACCTATAATTCTCCGGCGTGCCGAATACCACATCTAGTGTGATTTTGCCAGCACATCGTGCCTCCCGACTAGGGATGATTCCTCTGAAGGTCGTGCTGCTTTGCTCAATGCGGCTTTTGTCTATTTCCATTTTTCGAAGGGTCTCCTCATAGATGAGGTTTAGTCCGCTGCAGCCGTCCATGAGCACTTCAGTAAGACGAAAGCCATCCACAATTGGACTAAGGACCAAGGTGGCTGGTGCTTGGGCTGTTCGGAATTTAGGTTCGTCACTGGCATTGAAGGTGATAGCCGTGTCGCTCCATGGATTTATTGCTGCTACGTGGCAGACTTCGGCAAGGCTGCGGAGTGCTCACTTATGCCTATTATTTGAGATGAAGGTCTCGAAGACTGTCAATACTGTATTGTTGTTCTCCGCGGGATGGTGTGATAACCCACAGGTATAGGGGATCGCAACAGTTTTCGAGGGTAGAGTATTCAACCCAAAAATATTGATTCGACACAAGGGGAGCCAAAGAATATTCTCAAGTATTAGCAGTTGAGTTGTCAATTCAACCACACCTGGATAACTTAATATCTGTAGCAAAGTATTTAGTAGCAAAGTAATATGATAGTGGTGGTAATGGTAACAAAAGTAACTGTAGCAAAAGTAATATTTTTGGTGTTTTGTAGTGATTGTAACAATAACAACGGGAAAGTAAATAAGCGAAGAACAATATGTGAAAAGCTCATAGGCATTGGATCGGTGATGGAGAATTATGCCGGATGCGGTTCATCATGTAACAATCATAACATAGGGTGACACAGAACTAGCTCCAATTCATCAATGTAATGTAGGCATGTATTCCGAATATAGTCATACGTGCTTATGGAAAAGAACTTGCATGACATCTTTTGTCCTACCCTCCCGTGGCAGCGGGGTCCTAATGGAAACTAAGGGATATTAAGGCCTCCTTTTAATAGAGTATCGGAACAAAGCATTAGCACATAGTGAATACACGAACTCCTCAAACTATGATCGTCACTAGGAGTGGTCCCGGTTATTGTCACTTCGGGGTTGCCGGATCATAACACATAGTAGGTGACTATAGACTTGCAAGATAGGATCAAGAACTCACATATATTCATGAAAACATAATAGGTTCAGATCTGAAATCATGGCACTCGGGTCCTAGTGAGAAGCATTAAGCATAGCAAAGTCATAGCAACATCAATCTCAGAACATAGTGGATACTAGGGATCAAACCCTAACAAAAGTAACTCGATTACATGATAGATCTCATCCAACCCATCACCGTCCAGCAAGCCTACGATGGAATTACTCACGCACGGCGGCGATCATCATGAAATTGGTGATGGAGGATGGTTGATGATGACGACAGTGACGAATCCCCCTCTCCGGAGCCCCGAAAGGACTCCAGATCAGCCTTCCCGAGAGGTTTTAGGGCTTGGCGGCGGCTCCGTATCGTAAAACGCGATGGATCCTTCTCTCTTATTTTTTTCTCCCCGAAAGCAAATATATAGAGTTGGAGTTGAGGTCGGAGGAGCTCCAGGGGGCCCACGAGGTAGGGGGCGCGCCCTAGGGGGGGCCTCGTGGACAGGTTGTGGGCCCCCTGGTCTTCATCTTTTGCAAGGATTTTTTATTATTTCCAAATAGACGTTCCGTGAAGTTTCAGGTTATTCCGAGAACTTTTGTTTCTGCACATAAATAACACCATGGAATGTCTGCTGAAAACAGCATCAATTCGGGTTAGTTCCATTCAAATCATGCAAGTTAGAGTCCAAAACAAGGGCAAAAGTGTTTGGAAAAGTAGATACGACGGAGACGTATCAACTCCCACAAGCTTAATCCTTTGCTTGTCCTCAAGCAATTCAGTTGATAAACTGAAAGTGATAAAGAAAAACTTTTACAAACTCTGTTTGCTCTTGTTGTTGTAAATATGTAAAGCCAGCATTCAAGTTTTCAGCAAAGATTATGACTAACCACATTTGCAATAACTCTTAGGTCTCATGTTTACTCATATCAATAGCATAATCAACTAGCGAGCCATAATAATAAATCTCGGATGATAACACTTTCTCAAAACAATCATGATATGATATAACAAGATGGTATCCCGCTAGCCCTTTCTGAGACCGCAAAACATAAATGCAGAGCACCTTCAAAGATCAAGGACTGACTAGACATTGTAATTCATGGTAAAAGAGATCCAATCATAGTCATACCCAATATAAATTAATAGTAATGACTGCAAATGACAGCTGCGCTCTCCAGCTAGTGCTTTTTAATAAGAGGGTGATGAATCAACATAAAAGTAAATAGATAGGCCCTTCGCAGAGGGAAGCATGGATTTGTAGAGGTGCCAAAGCTCGATTTTGAAATAGAGATAAATGATATTTTGAGCAACATACTTTCATTGTCAACATAACAACCAAGAGATGGCGATATCTTCCATGCTACACACATTATAGGCGGTTCCCAAACAGAATGGTAAAGTTTATACTCCCCCTCCACCAACAAGCATCAATCCATGACTTGCTCGAAACAACGAGTGTCTCCAACTAACAATAGTCCCAGGGGGAGTTTTGTTCGCAATTATTTTTATTTAGTTTGCATAAAGCATGGGACTGGGCATCCCGGTGAGCAGCCATTTTCTCATGAGTGAGGAGCGGAGTCCACTCCTCTTGAGAATAACCCGCCTAGCATGGAAGATACAAACAACCCTAGTTGATACATGAGCTATTCGAGCATACAAAACAGAATTTTTATTTGAAGGTTTAGAGTTTGGCACATACAAATTTACTTGGAACGGCAGGTAAATACCGCATATAGGAAGGTATAGTGGACTCATATGGAATAACTTTGGGGTTTAAGGGATTGGATGCACAAGCAGTATTCCCGCTTAGTACAAGTGAAGGCTAGCAGAAGACTGGGAAGCGACCAACTAGAGAGCGACAACAGTCATGAACATGCATTAAAATTAATGAACATTGAGCACAAGCATGAGTAGGAAATAATCCGCCATGAACATAAATATCATGAAGGCTATGTTGATTTGTTTCAACTACATGTGTGAACATGTGCAAAGTCAAGTCACTTAAATCATTCAAAGGAGGATACCACCCCACTATACCACATCACAACCATTTTAATAGCATGTTGGCACGCAAGGTAAACCATTATAACTCATAGCTAATCAAGCATGGCACGAGCAACTATGATCTCTAATTGTCATTGCAAACATGTTTATTCATAATAGGCTGAATCAGGAACGATGAACTAATCATATTTACAAAAACAAGAGAGGTCGAGTTCATACCAGCTTTTCTCATCTCAGTCAGTCCATCATATATCGTCATAATTGCCTTTCACTTGCACGACCAAACGATGTGAAAAATAATAAGAGTGCACGTGCATCGGACTAAGCTGGAATCTGCTAGCATTCAATAAACAGGAGAAGACAAGGCAATATGGGCTCTTGGTTAAATCAACAATAATGCATATACGAGCCACTTCAACAATTTAATCATGGTCTTCTCCTATCGACCCCCAAAGAAAATAAATGAAATAAAACTATTTACATGGGAAAGCTCCCAACAAGCAAGAGAAGAACGGGAAATATTTTTGGGTTTTCTTTTTATTTACTACTACTACAGCAAGAAAAGTAAACTAGATAAAAGCTACACTATTTTTTTGTTTTTTCTTAAGGTTTAACAAACACATAAGAAGAAAGCAGGAAAAAGAAAATAAACTAGCATGGATATTACAGTGAAAAAGTATGAGCACCGACATCTAGCAATGAGTGTGTGAACATAAATGTAATATCGGTGGGAGATACGTACTCCCCCAAGCTTAGGCTTTTGGCCTAAGTTGGTTTATTGCCAAGGATGGCCTGGCAGATACCCGTAGGTGTAGCTGGGGTCGTACTGAGATGAAGAAGACTCTGACTGCCCCTGGCTGGCAGTCACGTCCGGATCCCAAAAGTAATCAGACTGTCGTGGAGGCTCAAATTGTGGTTCCGGCTCCTTAGCTGGTGTAGGGTTCCGGTAGGCTTGAACGGCCGCCCACGGAATGAGATACAAACCTTCAGATAAATTAAACAAGTAAGGAGCAGGCAAGGTAATAGTCTCAGGGTGATGTTTATCAAAGAAAAATTTGTATTTAAGCTCCCCTTCCTTATTCTTAACAATAAAGTCATGCGCTAACATACTCTTATAATCTAAATAAGCATTGGGCAACAATTTTTCTTCTTTTTCATAGATCCTAATAGGTATGTTATAATGTGCAGCAAGGCGTGAAGCATAAATACCTCCAAAGATGGGACCCTTAGTACGATTCGGACTTAACTGTTTAGCAATAATACCGCCCATACTAACAGTGTTATCAGAAAGTAAACCATGGAAAAAATGATAATATCAGGAACACTAAGGTTTCCATAGTTTCCGCGACCAATCAAGCAACGACTAGCAAATATGGCAAAGTAGCGTAATACAGGAAAATGTATGCTAGTGATTCTTGCATCGGAAACCTTCCTAGTTTCCCCCACAGTAATGGTGTCAATAAACCCGTCCACATCTTTACGATGTGGTTCATCTAAGGTACCCTCGAAGGGTATTTTGCAAACCTTGCAAAATTTATCTAGTGGCATCTTCTTAACAACATCATATAAATGAAACTCTATTGAAGGAGGTGTTTCTTTAGGAAAATAGTAGAAGTTTTGCACAAAAGTATTGGTGAGTAAGAGATGCTGATGACGTTAGTCGTGGAGGAAGTCGGTGAGGCCAGCATTCTCAGCCAATGAATAGAAATCATCATAAATCCCAACTTTTCTCAAGAAATCATTGGAAGGCCATTCACACGGCCGGACCTCTGTGGCGCGAGGCAAATTATATTTGGGCCTCTGTGCTTCTTCATTTTGCTTTTCCTTCGAGCTTTGGCTCGATGAGCCCCTCAAAAATCTTTTCATTATTTCCTGAAATATTTTGAAATTTTTAGTAACTTCAAACAAAAGTGAACCAAACTCAATAAAATTGATAGCAACTACTCCCAGAAGTGCCTAGAGCCTATATCATGCATTAGAAATACTTGGAACCATATAAATTTAACATGCAAGCTCAAGAACATGGTCACCTAGGCAGCACAAATTTGCAATGAATAGAGCACTAGAACAAAAACTAATTGGACCAATGGAGGAGTCACATACCAAGGAACAATCTCCCCAAGCAGTTTTGTGAGAGGTGCTTTGAGCAAGGAGACCGAAAATCGCAGCAAAATGAGCTAGAACTCGTGCTTGAGCTAGATATTGGTGTTTGTGGGAGGAAGAAGGAGTGTATGGGTGCAGGAATAAGTGGAGGAGGGCCACCGTGGGCCCACGAGGCAGGGGGCGCGCCCAGGGGGGTAGGGCGTGCCCTCCACCCTCGTGGCCAGGTGCTTTCCCCTCCTGCCGTGTTCTCAGTGCCAGATATTCTCAAATATTCTAGAAAAAAATCATATTCCATTTTCAGGGCATTTGGAGAACTTTTATTTTCGGGATATTTTTATATTGCACGGATAAATCAGAAAACAGACAGAAAAATACTATTTTTACTTTATTTCAACTAAATAATAGAAAATAGAGAGAGCGTACAGAAGGTTGTGCCTTCTAGTTTCATCCATCTCATGCTCATCAAAAGGAATCCATTAATAATGTTGATGAGGTCTTGTTAACAAACTCATTCCGAATAACATGGAACTGGAGAAATTTCGAATGACACTATGTTACCTCAACGGGGATATGCACTTCCCCAATAATAAGAATATCATATTTCTTCTTGACAGTAGGAAGAGGAAATTCAAAACCTCCAAATATAATGGATGGAATTTTTCCAATAGAGTTGATACTATGAACTTGAGGTTGTTTCCCCGGAAAGTGTACCGTGTGCTCATTACCATTAACATGAAAAGTGACATTGCCTTTGTTGCAATCAATAACAGCCCCTGCAGTATTCAAAAAAGGTCTTCCAAGAATAATAGACATACTATCGTCCTCGGGAATATCAAGAATAACAAAGTCCGTTAAAATAGTAACGTTTGCAACCACAATAGGCACATCCTCACAAATACCGACAGGTATAGCAGTTGATTTATCAGCCATTTGCAAAGATATTTCAGTAGGTGTCAACTTATTCAAATCAAGTCTAAGATATAAAGAGAGAGGCATAACACTAACACCGGCTCCAAGATCACATAAAGCAGTTTTGACATAGTTTCTTTTAATGGAGCATGGTATAGTGGGTACTCCTGGATCTCCAAGTTTCTTTGGTATTCCACCCTTAAAAGTATAATTAGCAAGCATGTTGGAAATTTCAGCTTCCGGTATCTTTTTTTATTTGTAACGATATCTTTCATATACTTAGCATAAGGATTCGTTTTGAGCATATCAGTCAATCGCATACGTAAAAAGATAGGTCTAATCATTTTAGCAAAGCGCTCAAAATCCTCATCATCCTTTTTCTTGGATGGTTTGGGAGGAAAAGGCATGGGTTTCTGAACCCAAGGTTCTCTTTCTTTACCATGTTTCCTAGCAACAAAGTCTCTTTTATCATAACGTTGATTCTTGGATTGTGGGTTATCAAGATCAACAATAGGTTCAATTTCTACATCATTATCATTACTAGGTTGAGCATCATCATGAACATCATCATTAGCATTTTCACTAGGTTCATGTTCATTACCAGATTGTGTTTTAGCATCAAAAATAGAAATATCATTTGGATTCTCAGGTGGTTCAGCAATAGGTTCACTAGAAGCATGCAAAGTCCTATCATTTTTCTTTTTCTTCTTTTTAGAAGGACTAGGTGCATCAATATTATTTCTCTGAGAATCTTGCTCAATTCTCTTAGGGTGGCCTTCAGGATACAATGGTTCCTGAGTCATTCTACCAGTTCTAGTAGCCACTCTAGCAGCATAATCATTTTTCTTACTATTCATTTCATTGAGCAAATCATTCTGAGCCTTAAGTACTTGTTCTACTTGAGTGGTAACCATAGAAGCATGTTTACTAATGAGTTTAAGTTCACCTTTAACTCTAGACATATAATCACCCAAGTGTTCAATCTTATAAGCATTTTGTTTTAACTGTGTACCAAAATAAGCATTGAAATCTTCTTGCTTAGCCATAAAGTTCGAACTCATCCAAGCATTGGCTAGCAATTTTAGTTGGAGGGATTTCAGCTTTATCATATCTATAGAGAGAATTTACCTTTACTACCCGTGTCGGGTTATCAAGACCATGAGGTTCTTCAATAGGTAATGGATTAAGATCATATGTTTCTTCAACTGGCGGTAGATTAAGACCATGCATTTCTTCAATAGGAGGTAAACTCTTAACATCTTCAGGTTTAATACCTTTTTCTTTCATAGATTTCGTTGCCTCTTGCATATGTTCAGGACTAAGAAATAGAACACCTCTCTTCTTAGGAGTTGGCTTAGGAATAGGCTCAGGAAGTGGCTCAGGACGTGTCCAATTATTTTCATTTGTCAACATATTATTCAATAGAATTTCAGCTTCATCTGGTGTTCTTTCCCTGAAAACAGAACCAGCACAACTATCCAGGTAATCTCTAGAAGCATCGGTTAGGCCATTATAAAAGATATCAAGTATTTCATTTTTCTTGAGAGGATGATCATGCAAGGCATTAAGTAACTTGAGAAGCCTCCCCCAAGCTTGTGGGACACTCTCTTCTTCAATTTGCACAAAGTTGTATATTTCCCTCAAAGCAGCTTGTTTCTTATGAGCAGGGAAATATTTAGCAGAGAAGTAATAAATCATATCCTGGGGACTACGCACACAACCAGGATCAAGAGAATTAAACCATATCTTAGCATCATCCTTTAATGAGAACGGAAATATTTTAAGGATATAAAAGTAGCGTGATCTCTCATCATTAGTGAACAGGGTGGCTATATCATTTAATTTAGTAAGATGTGCCACAACAGTTTTAGATTTATAGCCATTAAAAGGATCAGATTCAACCAAAGTAATTACATCAGGATCAACAGAGAATTCATAATCCTTATCGGTAACACATATATGTGAAGTAGCAAAAGCAGGGTCAGGTTTCATTCTATCATTAAGAGATTACTGCTTCCATTTAGCTAATAATGTCTTGAGCTCATATCTATCTTTGCAAGCTAAAATAGCTAAAGAAGCTTATTTATCAAAAACATAACCCTCAGGAATAACAAGCAAGTCTTCATCATCACTTTCATCATTATAATCAGTTTCAATAATTTCTTTCTCTCTAGCCCTAGCAATTTGTTCATCAAGAAATTCACCAAGTGGCACAGTAGTATCAAGCATAGAATTAGTTTCATCATAAGTATCATGCATAGTAGAAGTGGCATCATCAATAACATGCGACATATCATAACGAATAGCAGAAGCAGGTTTAGGTGTCGCAAGCTTACTCAAGACAGAAGGTGAATCAAGTGCAGAGCTATATGGCAGTTCCTTACCTCCCCTCGTAGTTGAGAGATAAATTGTTGTCTTAGCGTCTTTCAAATTCTTCATAGTGACCAGCAGATATAAATCCCAAGTGACTCAAAGAATAGAGCTATGCTCCCCGACAATGGCGCCAGAAAATAGTCTTGATAACCCACAAGTATAGGGGATCGCAACAGTTTTCGAGGGTAGAGTATTCAACCCAAATTTATTGATTCGACACAAGGGGAGCCAAAGATTATTCTCAAGTATTAGCAGTTGAGTTGTCAATTCAACCACACCTGGATAAATTAATATCTGCAGCAAAGTATTTAGTAGCAAAGTAATATGATAGTGGTGGTAATGGTAACAAAAGTAACAGTAGCAAAAGTAATATTTTTGGTGTTTTGTAGTGATTGTAACAATAACAACGAGAAAGTAAATAAGCGAAGAACAATATGTGAAAAGCTCGTAGGCATTGGATTGGTGATGGAGAATTATGCCGGATGCGGTTCATCATGTAACAATCATAACATAGGGTGACACAGAACTAGCTCCAATTCATCAATGTAATGTAGGCATGTATTTCGAATATAGTCATACGTGCTTATGGAAAAGAACTTGCATGACATATTTTGTCCTACCCTCCCGTGGCAGCGAGGTCCTAATGGAAACTAAGGGATATTAAGGCCTCCTTTCAATAGAGTACTGGAACAAAGCATTAGCACATAGTGAATACATGAACTCCTCAAACTATGGTCATCACCGGGAGTGGTCCCGATTATTGTCACTTCGGGGTTGCCGGATCATAACACATAGGAGGTGACTATAGACTTGCAAGATAGGATTAAGAACTCACATATATTCATGAAAACATAATAGGTTCAGATCTGAAATCATGGCACTCGGGTCCTGGTGACAAGCATTAAGCATAGCAAAGTCATAGCAACATCAATCTCGGAACATAGTGGATACTAGGGATCAAACCCTAAAAAAATTAACTCGATTACATGATAGATCTCATCCAACCCAGCACCGTCTAGCAAGCCTACGATGGAATTACTCACGCACGGCGGTGAGCATCATGAAATTGGTGATGGAGGATGGTTGATGATGACGACGGCGACGAATCCCCCTCTCCGGAGCCCCGAACAGACTCCAGATCAGCCCTCCCGAGAGGTTTTAGGGCTTGGCAGCGGCTCCGTATTGTAAAACGCGATGAATCCTTCTCTCTTATTTTCTCTCCCCAAAAGCAAATATATAGAGTTGGAGTTGAGGTCGGAGGAGCTCCAGGGGGCCCACGAGGTAAGGGGCGGGGGCGCCCCCACCCTCGTGGATAGGGTGTGGGCCCCCTGGTCTACATCTTTTGCAAGGATTTTTTATTATTTCCAAATAGGCGTTCTGTGAAGTTTCAGGTCATTCCGAGAACTTTTGTTTCTGCGCATAAATAACACCATGGAAAGTCTGCTAAAAACAGTGACAGTCCGGGTTAGTTCCGTTAAAATCATGCAAGTTAGAGTCCAAAACAAGGGCAAAAGTGTTTGGAAAAGTAGATACGACGGAGATGTATCATGGTGCTCTACAGTATTGTTGATGAGGATATCCTCACCGCTCTTGGCCACCTGCCAGATTACCCAACATGCTCTAAGGCTGTGTGTTGGTATGGTATCCGCTGTACTGTGAATTTTGCATGGCCCGTTGAGCCATCCCTCTAGTACGGTTCCACGCCCTGTAGTGGGCTTTTGTTTCTTTGTAGATCGGGTGATTTATGAGAGTACACCATTTTAATTCGGACGGGGGTTTTAGTGAGAGCCGGAGGATCCCAGATTTTTTTGGGTTTTCCAGGTGCTTTCCATCGCACAGTACTTCTGTACTATGGCCGCCAAGTCATTGAAGTGTGCTATGTCATGGCGACTTATGGCGTTGAGGATTCCCTTGTCCGTGCAATTTTTGCAAAAGAATGAAATTGCGTCTTCCTCGCGACAGTCCCTGACCTTGCTCATTACAAGGAGGAATCTGGCCCAATAGTGATGTACTGTTTCTTGGGGCTCTTGTCTTATGTGGGAAAGGCCACTTATATCTGGGTGGGTGGGTAGATTTAGGTCCAAACCCTGACCCGATCTGAGATCCGGGAGCGGCGGAATTTCCGATTTTGAGAGTTTGGGCTCCGGTTTGTTGCCCAATAGATCTGGCCCGCTGTCTGATTCTAGGTTTAGAGCTTGGGTCATGTCCTCCCGTAGACGGGTATCCGGCTTAGAGAGCTCGGGAATCCGGACATAATTTGTCCTCAAGATGGAGGATGAATTGCTGAGTTGCTCCTCCACCACCGCTATCTGATGGGTGACCGGCGGAGAGTTAATCTCCCTTTGGTCGGGTTTAAGCCCAATCCGATCATAGTCCACAGCGACTCCCAAAGCGGCGATGCGATCCAAGAGCTCGTTCAACGAGGAGAGCTCCATTGGATCCATCTGCTCGGTGAATTCCGAGCCGACGTGGAGGTTGTTTTCGGTGACCCAAGAAGTCATCGTCGGCGCAGCGGCCGAACGGGCGGTCATGACAAAACCGCCTAGTCGCAGAGTTTGGCCTACACCTAATGCTCCCCCAGAGGTGATGTTGTGCTTGACAACGAGGCGAGCCATCCAGCCTTATGATGACAACACAGTGGAACTCTCAATGAAAGCACCAATGTCGATGTCAAAACCGGCGGATCTCGGGTAGGGGGTCCTGAACTGTGTGTCTAAGGCGGATGGTAACAAGAGGCGGGGGACATGATGTTTACCCAGGTTGGGGCCCTCTCGATGGAGGTATTACCCTACTTCCTGCTTGATTGATCTTGATGATATGAGTATTACAAGAGTTGATCTACCACGAGATCGTAGAGGCTAAAACCCTAGAGGCTAGCCTATGGTATGATTGTTGTTGTCCTACGGACTAAACCCTCTGGTTTATATAGACACTAGAGGGGGCTAGGGTTACAAGGGAGGAGATCTACATATCCGTATTGCCAAGCTTGCCTTCCACGCCAAGGAGAGTCCCATCCGGACACGGGACGAAGTCTTCAGTCTTGTATCTTCATGGTCCAACAGTCCGGCCAAAGGATATAGTCCGGCTGCCCAAGGACCCCCTAATCCAGGACTCCCTCAATCTTGCCGGGGGTCTTCGTCTTCTGGTTCTCACCTAGTCTTGCAGGCCTCTGGTCTTCACAAAGATCTGCATGCCACCATGCAGGTGATACGTCCATTTTGCATCATGCTTTTATATTGATATTTATTGCATTATGGGCTGTTATTACTGAAGGAAATATGCCCTAGAGGCAATGATAAAGTTATTATTTATTTCCTTATATCATGATAAATGTCTATTATTCATGCTAGAATTGTATCAACCGGAAACATGATACATGTGTGAAAGCATAGACAAAGAGAGTGTCACTAGTATGCCTCTACTTGACTAGCTCGTTAATCAAAGATGGTTATGTTTCCTAGCCATAGACATGAGTTGTCATTTGATTAACGGGATTACATCATTAGGAGAATGATGTGATTGACTTGACCCATTCCGTTAGCTTAGCACTTGATCGTTTAGTATGTTGCTATTGCTTTCTTCATGACTTATACATGTTCCTATGACTATGAGATTATGCAACTCCCATTTACCGGAGGAACACTTTGTGTGCTACCAAACATCACAACGTAACTGGGTGATTATAAAGGTGCTCTACAGGTGTCTCCGAAGGTACTTGTTGAGTTGGCGTATTTCGAGATTAGGATTTGTCACTCCGATTGTCGGAGAGGTATCTCTCGGCCCACTCAGTAATACACATCACTATAAGCCTTGCAAGCATTGTAACTAATGAGTTAGTTGCGGGATGATGTATTACGGAACGAGGTATTGAGATACCGAGGATCGAATCTCGGGCAAGTAACATACCGATGACAAAGGGATAACATATGTTCTTATGCGGTTTGACCGATAAAGATCTTCATGGAATATGTAGGAGCCAATATGAGCATCCAGGTTCCGCTATTGGTTACTGACCGGAGATGTGTCTCGGTCATGTCTACTTAGTTCTCAAACCTATAGAGTCCGCACGCTTAACGTTCGGTGACGATTTGTATTATGAGTTATGTTATTTGATGTACCGAAGGTAGTTTGGAGTCCCGGATGAGATCGGGGACATGACGAGGAGTATCAAAAGGATCGAGACATAAAGATCGATATATTGGACGACTATATTCGGACATCGGAAAGGTTCCGAGTGGTTCGGGTATTTTCGGAGTACCGGGGAGTTACGGGAATACGGGGGAAGAAGTATATGGGCCTTATTGGGCTTTAGGGGGGAGAGAGAGAGGCAGGCCGCGCGCCCCCAATGACTAGTCCGAATTGGACTAGGGGGAGGGGCGGCGCCCCCTCCATCCTTCTCTTCTCTCTTCCCCTTCCTTGTCTCCTACTCCTACTACTTGGAAGGAGAGGAATCCTACTCCCGGTGGGAGTAGGACTCCTCCAGGGCGCGCCATAGGGGCCGGCCCCCTCCCCCTCCTCCACTCCTTTATATACGTGGCCAGGGGCACCCCATAGACACACAAGATGATCATTGATCTTTCTTAGCCGTGTGCGGTGCCCCCCTCCACCATAATCCACCTCGGTCATATCGTAGCGGTGCTTAGGCGAAGCCCTGCGTCGGTAGCATCATCATCACCATCATCACGCCGTCGTGCTGACGGAACTCTCCCTCGAAGCTCTGCTGGATCGGAGTTCGTGGGACGTCATCGAGCTGAACGTGTGTTGAACTCGGAGGTGTCGTGCGTTCCGTACTTGGATCGGTCGGATCGTGAAGATGTACGACTACATCAACCACGTTGTGCTAACGCTTCCGCTTTCGATCTATGATGGTACGTGGACAACACTCTCCCCTCTCGTTGCTATGCATCACCATGATCCTGTGCGTGTGCGTAGGATTTTTTTTTGAAATTACTACTGTCGGTGTCAAAACCGGCGGATCTCGGGTAGGGGGTCCCGAACTGTGCGTCAAGGTCGGATGGTAACAGGAGACAAGGGACACTTTATTTTACCCAGGTTCGGGCCCTCTCGGTGGAGGTAAAACCCTACTCCTGCTAGATTAATATTGATGATATGGGTAGTACAAGAGTGGATCTACCACGAGATCAAGGAGGCTAAACCCTAGAAGCTAGCCTATGGTATGATTGTGTATGATGATGGTTGTCCTACGGACTACAACCCTCCGGTTTATATAGACACCGGATAGGGTTAGGGTTACACAGAGTCGGTTACAATGGTAGGAGATTTTGAATATCCGCACGCCTAGCTTGCCTTCCACGCCAAGAAAAGATCCTTTCGGACACGGGACGAAGTCTTCAATCTTGTATCTTCATAGTCCTAGAGTCCGGTTGAAGGTATAGTACGGATATCCGAACACCCCCTAATCCAGGACTCCCTCAGTAGCCCCCGAACCAGGCTTCAATGACGACGAGTCCGGTGCGCAAATTGTCTTCGGCATTGCAAGGCGGGTTCCTCCTCCGAATCCTGTGTACCTGTACAAATAATGTCCGATTTTTGTAATGTAGCGCTCCTCGGCTTCAGTGCCCAATAATGGCCGTCTTCCACGTGTTGAACGAATGCGAAAAGCCTGGGGTGTTTTTACATCCATACCCTTACTCATATAAACGAGCCGCCTATTTAACGGGATGGAGATTTAGATCCAAACCACATCTTCTCCTCTCCGCGAGTTACCATCAGAGCGTCTCCAGCAAAGGTCCATTCCAACATGGCCAGCCGTCGTAGCTCCTCCCCTCGCCCCTCCAGTCCTAAACCCGGAGACTGGGAGAGTTGCACCATCCCACACAGCGAGTTAGTGTCGCTGCAGGCCAAGGGATTTCTTCCCCAGGCATACACGGTCCCGGTCCGAGCCGGACTCGCCACCTATAATGGCGGAAAGCAAGCGGAGAGCACCCCCAATCCTTCTAAAGGAGAGCGGGTGTGCCTCGTCCCTTATCTGTTAAGGGGACTGGGATTTCCAATTCATCCATTCCTTCACGGGCTTCTGGAGTTCTACGGCCTCCAGCTGCACAATCTCACGCCCGGCTCCGTACTACATATTGCGGGCTTCGTTTCCCTTTGCGAGCTATTTTTAGGCGTCGAGGCTCATTTCGCGCTGTGGAAGAGGTTGTTCTGCTTGGTGCCCCGCTCTCAAGAGGGGTCCATTTACCAAGTGGGCGGAGCCGAAGTATGGCGCATCACCGGGACCAGATACCTATCCGAAACCCCAAAAAAGGCGTCCGAGGACTGGCCTTCGGAATGGTTTTACATAGATGACGTCCCGCTGCCGGACCCTATCCGGATCGGTCTCCCCGAGTTCAACAGTGCTCCATTGAAGAAATGCTTGAGCTGGCGCCCGCGGAGCTCTCAGAGAGAAAACGACAGAGACGTCCTTTACCTGATGGGCCGGATAATACTGTTGGCTCATTCCGGACTAACCATGATTGGAGTCATGGACACATGCATTATGCGAGGGGTGCAGCCGCTTCAATATAGAGGCCACCCCATGTGGGATTTCAACAGGGAGGATGACGCCACCCGTTACGGCCGTAAGGGGCCAGCCATAGCTGCCGCTCTAGTAAAGATTTTAACATCTTTGTACAAGGGAGAAAAGGAGGACTTCCTCCGCGTCAACCCGCGGGCCGGATTCACTATGTACGAACCTCCAAGTTGGGTAAGTGAACAATTGCACTTGCCTGTCTGTTTAACGTTCCCATGACTAGGTACGTAGTCTGACGACTTCAATGCAGGAACTGCGACAGGAAGTAAAGGATATCAACAGCCGCCCTCCACAGCCTGAGGACCCAGAATGGTCCCTCGATCCGGACTCCGAAGAGGATCCGGACATATCGGTGGAGCTTATCGACGGGGTGTTCCACCAGTTAAGCAAGGACGATACCTTGGTGGCCATTACGGCTGATTACCCCGGGTTAATCCCGGCCTCCCAGGTGACAGAAAACAGAGTGTTTATTCCCTCAAGAGAGATTCCATTCTCACATATTCTGGTGTTTCAAACGACAACTATATTTTGCAGGGGAGATTTCCGAGGCGGGAGGCCGAACCTGCGGCGGCTAGCCATCGAGGGGCCGTAGGGCCCCGTGGGGCAAAAAGAAATGTAGTCCGGACTGAGACTCCGGCACAAAGGTATAACGCGCCCTCTGTTTCCCTGGTGTTATTCTGTCCAGGCATATTGACGTTCGTGCTATTTCCAGGACGAAGAGGCCTCGCCAGACTATGTCCGGAGAGGTTGCCAATCGCGCCTCCACTAGCCAGGCTCCAGCGTCTGGTCCGGAAGTGGGGACGAGCACCAGGCGCGCACCGGACGCTCCTCCAACAGAGGATGCAGACCGGCTGTTTGCCACAAATTCAGAAGTGGAGAGTGCCATGAACCACAGGCGTCGCCGGACAGTTCTACGCGATGCTTGTTTATCCCGAGAGGCTTTAGATGCCTTTAATTCGGGAGATGCGTACCTTCGTGCCGCTCAAGATGGTTTAGCCAGAGCCACGGAGCAGTATGTGAAAGACATACGGGTAAGAAAATTTTGATTATATATATATATATATATATATATATATATATATATATATATATATATATATATATATATATATATATATACCAGTAGCCCCCGAGACTTGAAACAGTTAAAGTAACTGATTTAAGGATCATATAACATGCAGGTTCTTACAGAGAAGAACACCGTGCTGTCCCAGGAGCTGGAAAAGTGCAAGGCCCAACTAGAGGCCGTACTAGCCGCAACAGGGGAGCCCAAAGGGACCCCCTCAGGTAAGATACACTTCGAAAGATTAGTATCGTGCGGCTTGGGTGCAAATCTGACAATTCATGTTGCAGATGGCGCCGGACTTGATCCGGAGAAACAACAACTCTTACGCCGGGTAAAGGTCGGTGAGAGTATGTTGACAAGGGTGAGGCGAGAGAAGAATGATCTTCAGGATGCCAACACCAAGCTGGATGTTGAACTGAAGGACGTTCGTGGCCAGCTGTCGGACTCCACGAAGGAGAATTAGCAGCTTCGACGCGGCATATTTAGTAAGTGCTTGAACGAACTTGGAAAAATGAGTTCGGCGAGGAAGTCGAATAACATAGTATTGTCTATAGGTATGCTCACAGGTCGTCCTGCAGAGGAGATGCCCGGTTCTACGGGTGACCTACTTCCCGAACTCCTGCAACTGCACGAGCGAATTCAGCAGACGATGCGAGGCGTTGCCCAAGCCTTATGTCCTGCCCACCCCACACCCGAGGGCCTTGGAGAGCTTGCGGAGAGGCTGAAGGGAGCTCGGCGGCGCTTCCGGTTGTGGAAGATATCAACCTGCCGACAAGGCGCTAGGGAGGCCTGGGCCATGGTGAAGACCCGCTTTATGAAGTCTGACCCCAATCACATGGCCGAGGTCGGACCGGTGGGGCCTGACGGGAAGGAGATCCCTGTGAGCTTAGTGTATGGCCAGGTAGAATTGGCCGCAAAGTATTCTCAGCAGGACTATAAATTAGACAGCCTGTTAGATGGTATAGAGGAGGAATACAATCAGTCAGGATGACTATGTAATTTATAATTGACATGTGAAATGCCTTCTAGCCGGATTGTAGATCGTTTGTCGTTGCCGACCTTTTCGCTTCAACCTCGGGACCTGATGGTCCGGAGTGTGTCCGAATACCATAACGGTTATATAAGAACCGATGTATGCATGGAGACCAGGCGTAGGGGTCATTAGCGCTTTATCAGACAAGTGCCCAACTAGTTATGTTATATTACATGGTTAGTAAGAAACATCTTCCAGAGAGTATAGTTCCGTTAAGGGTTCCTTTCGCTGGGGTGGCGTGCCCTGAAGTGCACGTCCGGACTGCAAATGCAGGAAAACATCTGGGGGCATGTATAAGTAAAAAAAAGGTTCATCTTTAATTCACCGACCGAATATTCCCTTAAGAACGCTAGCTTTCGGCTTCACCCAGTCTGAGGTACACATCCGGCTTATCCGGCAGTAGCAATCGCAGAGGTGCTCCCTTTACCGCCTAGCCGAACAATCGGGAACGTAGGGGTAAACACAGGAGCCAGGCAACCCAGCTTGGCCAAAACTTAAGTCATATCGATGCATATAATGGTGAAGAAAAGGTGCATGCGGAAGTCTGACGCATGCGTTGGGTGTGAAACCCATATAAACAAGCTTCTGCTAAAGAAGCCCCCAGGTTTAAGGAGCGCTGGTAGCGCGTCACATGATGAGCCTTTAAGGGCTAGAAAAGGAAAGAGTGGGAGGAGACAAAATAAAAATAGAAAGATATATGTAAAAATGGACAGAGGAAGGAGACAAACTCAGAGTTCGGCGCTAGGCATAGAATCTTCGGAGACGTGTGGCATTCCATGGGTTCGGCTCGAGTCGGTTGTACGACACATCTCGCAGGCGGTACGCTCCACCAGTGAGGACTTGGTCAATTATGAAGGTACCTTCCCATTTGGGCTTGAGTTTGTCCTTTTTCTTATCCGGCAGGCGTAGAACTAGTTCGCCAACATTGTAATTTTTGGTATGTACTTCTCTGCTTTGATATCTTCGAGCCTGTTGTTGATAAAATGTGGAACGGGCTTTAGCCACGTCGCGCTCCTCCTCTAGGGCGTCCAGGTTGTCCTGCCGATCAAGCTCGGCTTCTCTTTCTTCGTACATGCGCACTCGAGGTGAATCATGAATTATGTCGCAGGGCAGAACTGCCTCAGCGCCATACACCATAAAGAATGGTGTGAATCCGGTGGTACGATTCAGCGTGGTTCGTAGCCCCCAGAGTACGGAGTCGAGCTCCTCGACCCAGTGCGTATTAGATTCCTTGAGGGACCGCACTAGTCTGGGTTTGATACCGCTCATGATGAGACCATTTGCACGTTCGACCTGACCGTTAGTTTGCGGGTGATAGACAGAAGCATAATCGAGCTTAATGCCCATGTTTTTGCACCACAGCTTTACTTCGTCAGAGGTGAAGTTTGTGCCGTTATCGGTGATAATGCTGTGGGGGACACCGTAACAGTGTACGACCCCGGATATGAAGTCTATCACAGGTCCGGATTCGGCCGTCTTAACAGGCTTGGCTTCTATCCATTTGGTGAATTTATCCACCATGACCAATAAGTATTTTTTCTTGTGGGTTCCACCTTTAAGGGGTCCTACCATGTCAAGCCCCCATACCGCAAAAGGCCAAGTGATGGGGATAGTTCGGAGGGCGTTGGACGGCATATGGCTTTGGTTTGCAAAGAGCTGGCAACCGACGCATCGTTTGACTAAGTCATGGGCATCTGCTCGGGCCGTCGGCCAATAAAAGCTTGTACGGTAAGCCTTGCTTACAAGGGATCGAGCTGCAGCGTGGTGGCCACCGAGTCCGGCATGAATTTCAGCCAACAGACTCCGCCCTTCCTCTTCGGAGATACATCTTTGAAGGATTCCGGTAGTACTTTTCTTATAGAGCTCTCCCTCGTGGACTTTATAGGCTTTAGATCGCCGCACTATGCAGCATGCCTCGTTTTGGTCCTCTGGGAGTTCCTGCCTAGTAAGGTAGGAGAGGAATGGTTCTGTCCACGGGGCGATGACAACCATTATTACGTGGGCTGAGGGTGTGATTTCGGTGGCAGGGCCTCCAATTATGTCAGATTGTTCGGCGTCGGGCTGTGCGGTTGTGTTCGAACTGTGGTCCGAGGGTTCCCCCTCCCATGCTACAGATGGCTTGAATATTCTCTCTAAGAAGATGTTGGGGGGGGACTGCATCTCGTTTTGCTCCGATACGTGCCAGGACGTCCGCTGCCTGATTATTTTCTCGGGCTATATGGTGAAACTCCAGTCCTTCAAACTGAACTGACATTTTTAGGACGGCATTGCGATAAGCTGCCATTTTTGGGTCTTTGGCGTCGAAGTCGCCATTTATTTGGGATATCGCGAGGTTGGAGTCCCCGCGTACTTCCAGGCGTTGAATACCCATGGATACTGCCATCCGGAGACCATGTAGAAGGGCCTCATATTCGGCTGCATTGTTGGAGTCCGCGTACATGATTTGGAGTACATATTGGACTGTGTCTCCTGTAGGGAACGTCAAAACGACGCCAGCCCCCAGTCCGGCCAGCATTTTGGATCCGTCGAAATGCATGATCCAGTTGGAATATGTGCCGTACTCTTTAGGGAGTTCGACCTCTGTCCATTCGGCGACGAAGTCGGCTAGGACTTGCGATTTAATTACTCGCCGTGGTTTGTAGGTTATGTCGAATGGGAGGAGCTCTATGGCCCATTTACCTATCCGGCCTGTTGCGTCGCGGTTGTTGATAATATCATTGAGTGGTACTTCCGAGGCTACTGTTATGGAACACTCTTGAAAGTAGTGTCGTAGCTTCCGGGATGCCATGAACACCGCGTATGCAATCTTTTGGTAATGCGGGTACCGTGACTTGCATGGTGTAAGGACAGTGGACACGTAGTAAACCGGCCTTTGAAGGGGGAGTTTGTGTCCGTCCGTTGCCCGCTCGACGACGAGTACTGCGCTAACAACTTGATGAGTTGCGGCAATGTACAATAGCATGGGCTCGCCAGTGTTTGGCGCGGCCAGGACTGGGTTTGTTGCCAAGATGGCCTTTATTTCCTCGAGTCCGGCCGTGGCAGCTTCCGTCCACTCGAAGTGTTGGGTGCGCCTAAGGAGGCGGTAAAGGGACAATGCCTTTTCTCCCAAGCGGGAGATAAAGCGGCTTAGAGCCGCCACGCATCCGGTGAGTTTCTGTATTTGTTTGAGGTCTTTTGGGACATCCAATTGTGACAAAGCTCGGATTTTAGCTGGATTTGCTTCAATTCCTCTACCGGATACAGTGAAGCCCAGTAGCTTTCCGGCTGGAACGCCGAAAATGCATTTTTCCGGATTGAGCTTAATGTCGTATTTTCGGAGGTTGTCGAATGTAAGCCTCAGGTCGTCTACTAGAGATTCGACATGTCTTGATTTAACGACCACATCATCTACATACGCCTCCACTGTTTTGCCGATCTGGTTTTCCAGACATGTTTGAATCATGCGCTGATATGTCGCGCCGGCGTTTTTTTAGTCCAAAGGGCATGGTGTTGAAGCAGAATGGGCCGTATGGTGTGAAGAATGCTGTTGCGGCTTGGTCTGATTCTGCCATCTTGATTTGATGGTAACCGGAGTATGCGTCGAGGAAGCACAGGGAATTGTGTCCTGCAGTGGCATCGATGATTTGATCTATTCGAGGGAGGGGAAAAGGATCCTTTGGGCAAGCCTTATTAAGGTCTTTGAAATCGACACACAGGCGCCAGGATTTGTCCTTCTTTGGTACCATCACCAGGTTTGCTAGCCAGTCCGGGTGTTTTATATCTCTAATGAATCCGGCCTCCAATAACTTGGCTAGCTCCTCTCCCATAGCCTGTCTCTTTGGTTCAGAGAAACGCCGAAGGGTTTGTTTGACAGGTTTGAATCCTTTCTGGATATCTAAGCTGTGTTCTGCCAGCCTGCGTGGGATTCCTGGCATATCTGAGGGGTGCAAAGCGAAAATGTCCCAGTTCTCTCGTAGGAACTCTCGTAGTGCGGCGTCTACATCAGGGTTCAGTCGTGCCCCGATGGAGGCTGTTTTATTGGGGTCCGTTGGATGGACCTGGAATTTGACTATTTCGTCCGCTGGTTTGAAGGATGTGGATTTGGGTCTCTTATCGAGTATCACATCATCCCTGTTAACCGTGGATCGCAGCGCAGTCAGTTCTTCGGCCGCTAAGGTTTCTGATAATGCCTCGAGGGCCAATGCGGCTGTCTTGTTTTCGGCGCGGAGTGCTATGTCCGGATCACTAGCGAGAGTGATAATTCCATTTGGCCCAGGCATCTTAAGCTTCATGTACCCGTAATGGGGTATAGCTTGGAAAACTATAAAAGCCTCCCGTCCTAGTATAGCGTGGTATCCGCTTTTGAACGAGGCCACCTGGAACGTGATCTGTTCGGACCTGTAATTATCCGGCGTGCCGAATACCACATCTAGTGTGATCTTTCCAGTGCAGCACGCTTCCTGACTGGGGATTATTCCTCTAAAAGTTGTGCTGCTTCGCTCAATGCGGTTCCAGTCTATTTCCATCTTTTGGAGGGTTTCCTTGTAGATGAGGTTCAATCCGCTGCCTCCGTCCATGAGTACCTTTGCGAGGCGACAGCCGTCCACTATGGGACTGAGGACCAGTGCGGCTGGTGCTTTGGCTGTTCGAAATTTATGTTCGTCACTCGCGTTGAAGGTGATATCAGTATAACTCCATGGATTTATTGTTGCTACTTGATAGGCTTCAGTGAGGCTGCGGAGTGTTCTTTTTCGCATGTTATTTGATGCGAAAGTCTCAAAGACTGTGAGAACAGAACTGAAATTCCCTGGCTG
Organism: Aegilops umbellulata; assembly: GCA_032464435.1. Lineage (NCBI taxonomy): Eukaryota > Viridiplantae > Streptophyta > Magnoliopsida > Poales > Poaceae > Aegilops > Aegilops umbellulata. Next base: position 248,694,501 of record CP136060.1, read on the forward strand.
GTTTCCTTCGACCTCTGGAATTAGGAGATCCTCGCCAATTTTGGCCACCTGCCGGAGTATCCAACATGCCCTGAGGCTGTGAGTTGGGGTGGCGTCCGTTGCACTATGAATCTTGCAGGGTCCATCTAGCCACTTTTCCAGTACGGTTCCATGCCCCCTAGAGGGTTTTGATTTTTTGGTGTTTAGTCCGGGCGCCTTACTGTGGTGCGCCCTCTTGATTCGGACGGGATTGCTATTCAAGGCCGGATTATCCCAAAATTTAATTTCGGTTTTCCAAGCACTTTCCATCGCACAGTATTTTTTTACTATGGACGCCAAGTCAGCGAAGCGTGTAATATTACGACGACTTACGGCGTTGAGTATTCCCTTGTCCGTGCAGTTACTGCAAAAGATTGAAATTGCGTCTTCCTCTCGGCAGTCCTTTATCCTGTTCATAAGCAGGAGGAATCTGGCCCAGTAATGATGTACTGCTTCTTCGGGCATCTGCCTAATTTTGGAGAGATCGCTTAAGATCGGGTGGGCGAATGTCGTTGAATCTAAGACTTCTCCCGGTTTGCTGTTCGGAAGCCGAAGAACTTCCGGATTCTGAGATCCGGAGTCTTGGATGTTATCCGATTTGCCTAATTTTAAGCTCAGGTCTTGGATTGTACCCTCCCCTCCGCGGATATCCGGCATGGAGGGTTCAGGAATTCGGACGTGGCTAGTCCTTAAGATAGATGAAGGGTCGCCGCATTGTGTCTCCACCACATCAACGTGGTGGATGACTTGGGGAGAGTTAATTTCCCTTAGATCGGGTTTAAGCCCAACCTGGTCGTAATTTGTAGCGACCCCCAGGGCGGCGATGCGATCCAAGAGCTCGTATACGGAAGAGAGCTCCATCAGATCCAGTTGCTCGGCAAGTTCCGAGCTGACGTGGAGGTTGCTTTCGATGACCCGAGAGGTCACCGTCGGCGCAACGGCAGAACAGGCGGTCATGAGAAAACCACCTAGCCGGAGGGTCTGGCCGATAGCCAAGGCTCCCTTAGTAACGGCGCCGTCTTTAAAGACGGGAAAAGGCATCCTTCCTGATCGCGATGGCACAGAGGAACTCTCAATGAAAGCACCAATGTCGGTGTCAAAACCGGCGGATCTCGGGTAGGGGGTCCCGAACTGTGCGTCAAGGTTGGATGGTAACAGGAGACAAGGGACACTTTATTTTACCCAGGTTCGGGCCCTCTCGGTGGAGGTAAAACCCTACTCCTGCTAGATTAATATTGATGATATGGGTAGTACAAGAGTGGATCTACCACGAGATCAAGGAGGCTAAACCCTAGAAGCTAGCCTATGGTATGATTGTGTATGATGATGGTTGTCCTACGGACTACAACCCTCCGGTTTATATAGACACCGGATAGGGTTAGGGTTACACAGAGTCGGTTACAAGGGTAGGAGATCTTGAATATCCGCACGCCTAGCTTGCCTTCCACGCCAAGAAAAGATCCTTCCGAACACGGGACGAAGTCTTCAATCTTGTATCTTCATAGTCCTGGAGTCCGGCTGAAGGTATAGTCCGGCTATCCGAACACCCCCTAATCCAGGACTCCCTCAACTACGTTGCCCAACAGTGGCATCCGAGCCATGTTTTATGCGTAGATGTTATATGCACGAGTAGAAAGACAAGTGAGTTGTGGGCGATACAAGTCATACTGCTTACTAGCATGTCATACTTTGGTTCGGCTGTATTGTTGGATGAAGCGGCCCGGACCGACATTACGCGTACGCTTACGCGAGACTGGTTCTACCGACGTGCTTTGCACACAGGTGGCTGGCGGGTGTCAGTTTCTCCAACTTTAGTTTAACCGAGTATGGCTACGCCCGGTCCTTGAGAAGGTTAAAACATCACTAACTTGACGAACTATCGTTGTGGTTTTGATGCGTAGGTAAGAACGGTTCTTGCTCAGCCCGTAGCAGCCATGTAAAACTTGCAACAACAAAGTAGAGGACGTCTAACTTGTTTTTGCAGGGCATGTTGTGATGTGATATGGTCAAGACGTGATAAGATATAAGTTGTTGTATGAGATGATCATGTTTTGGTGAAGTTATCGACAACTGGCAGAAGCCTTATGGTTGTCTCTGTATTGCATAAGATGCAAGCGCCAAATAATTGTTTTACTTTATCGCTATGCGATAGCAATAGTTGCAAGAGCAATAGTTGGCGAGACGACCATGTGATGACACATTGATATAGATCAAGATGATGGAGATCATGGTGTCATGCCGGTGACGATAGATATCATGACGGTACTTTGGAGATGGAGATCAAAGGCGCAAGATGATCATGGCCATATCATATCGCATAATTTGATTGCATGTGGTGTTTATCTTTTATACATCTTATTTTGCTTAGTTCGACGGTAGCTTTATAAGATGACCCCTTACTAAAATTTCAAGGTATAAGTGTTCTCCGTGAGTATGCACCGTCGTGGAAGTTCTTCGTGCCGAGACACCACGTGATGATCGGGTGTGATAAGCTCTACGTTCAAATACAACGGGTGCAAGACAGTTTTGCACACACGAAATACTCAGGTTAAACTTGACGAGCCTAACATATGCAGATATGGCCTCGGAACACTGAGACCGAAAGGTCGAGCATGAATCATATAGTAGATATGATCAACATAGTGATGTTCACCATTGAAGACTACTCCATCTCACGTGATGATCGGACATGGTTTAGTTGAGATGGATGACGTGATCACTTAGATGATTCGAGGGATGTCTATCTAAGTGGGAGTTCTTAAGTAATATGATTAATTGAACATTAATTTATCATGAACTTAGTCCTGATAGTATTTGCATAACTATGTTGTAGATCAATAGCTCGCGATATAGCTCCCCGTTTATTTTTTGATATGTTCCTAGAGAAAACTAAGTTGAAAGATGATAGTAGCAAAGTTGCGGACTTGGTCCATGATCTGAGGATCATCCTCATTGCTGCTGCATAGAAGAATTATGTCCATGATGCACCGCTAGGTGATAGACCGATTGCAGGAGCAGAAGCAGACGTTATGAACGTTTGACAAAGCTCGGTATGACGACTACTTGATAGTTTAGTGCACCATGCTTTACGGTTTAGAACCGGGACTTCAAAGACGTTTTTGAAATGCCACGGAGCATGTAAGATGTTCCAAGAGTTGAAATTGGTATTTCATACTCATGCCCATGTCGAGAGGTATGAGATCTCTGACAGTACTTTGCCTACAAGATAGAGGAGAATAGCTCAACCAGTGACCATGTGCTCAGATTGTCTGAGTACTACAATTGCTTGAATCAAGTGGGAGTTAATCTTCCAGATAAGATAGTAATTGACAAAGTTCTCTAGTCACTATCACCAAGTTACTAGAACTTCGTGATGAACTATAATATGCAAGGGATGATGAAAGTAATTCCCGAGCTCTTCGCGATGCTGAAATCGACAAAGGTAGAAATCAAGAAAGAGCATCAAGTGTTGATGGTTGACAAGACCACCAGTTTCAAGAAAAGGGGAAAGGGAAGAAGGGGAACTTCAAGAAGAACAGGAAGCAAGTTGCTGCTCAAGTGAAGAAACCCAAGTCTGGACCTAAGCCTGAGACTGAGTGCTTCTACTGCAAAGGGACTGGTCACTGGAAGCGGAACTGCCCGAAGTATTTGGCGGATAAGAAGGATGGCAAAGTGAACAAGCTATATTTTATATACATGTTATTGATGTGTACTTTACTAGTGTTTATAGCAAGCCCTCGGTATTTGATACTTGTTCAGTTGCTAAGAGAAGTAACTCGAAACGGGAGTTGCAGAATGAACAGAGACTAGTTAAGGGTGAAGTGACGATGTATGTTGGAAGTAGTTCCAAGATTCATATGATCATCTTCGCACACTCCCTATACTTTCGGGATTAGTGTTGAACCTAAGTAAGTGTTATTTGGTGTTTGCGTTGAGCATGAATATGATTTGATCATGTTTATTGCAATACGGTTATTCATTTAAGTTAGAGAATAATTGTTGTTCTGTTTACATGAATAAAACCTTCTATGGTCATACACCCAATGAAAATGGTTTGTTGGATCTCGATTGTAGTGATACACATATTCATAATATTGAAACCAAAAGATGCAAAGTTAATAATGATAGTGCAACTTATTTGTGGCACTGCCGTTTAGGTCATATTGGTGTAAAGCGCATGAAGAAACTCCATGCTGACGGGCTTTTGGAATCAATGGATTATGAATCACTTGATGCTTGCGAACCATGCCTCATGGGCAAGATGACTAAGACTCCGTTCTCCGGAACAATGGAGTGAGCAACTGACTTATTGGAAATAATACATACCGATGTATGCGGTCCGATGAGTGTTGAGGCTCGCGACAAGTATCGTTATTTTCTGACCTTCACAGATAATTTGAGCAGATATGGGTATATCTACTTGATGAAACATAAGTCTGAAACATTTGAAAAGTTCAAAGAATTTCAGAGTGAAGTGGAAAATCATCGTAACAAGAAAATAAAGTTTCTACGATCTGATCATGGAGAAGAATATTTGAGTTACGAGTTTGGTCTTCATTTGAAACAATGCGGAATAGTTTCGCAACTCACGCCACCCGGAACACCACAGCGTAATGGTGTGTACGAACATTGTAACCGTACTTTATTGGATAAGGTGCAATCTATGATGTCTCTTACCGGGGGTTATGCATTAGAGACAGCTGCATTCACGATTAATAGGGCACCATCTAAATCCGTTGAGATGACACCATATGAACTGTGGTTTGGGAAGAAACCCAAGTTGTCATTTCTTAAAGTTTGGGCTTGCGATGCTTATGTGAAAAAGTTTCAACCTGATAAGCTCAAACCCAAATCGGAGAAGTGCATCTTCATAGAATACCCAAAAGAAAATGTTGGGTACACCTTCTATCACAGATCCGAAGGTAAAAAAATCTTTGTTGCTAAGAATGGAACCTTTCTAGAGAAGGAGTTTCTCTCGAAAGAAGTGAGTGGGAGGAAAGTAGAACTTGATGAGGTAACTGTACCTACTCCCTTATTGGAAAGTAGTTCATCACAGAAACCGGTTCCTGTGACATCTACACCAATTAGTGAGGAAGCTAATGATGATGATCATGAAACTTCAGATCAAGTTACTACCGAACCTCATAGGTCAACCAGAGTAAGATCCGCACCAGAGCGGTACGGTAATCCTGTTTAGGAGGTCATGTTACTAGACCATGACGAACCTACGAACTATGAGGAAGCGATGATGAGCCCAGATTCCGTGAAATGGCTTGAGGCCATGAAATCCGAGATGGGATCCATGTATGAGAACAAAGTGTGGACTTTGGTTGACTTGCCCGATGATCGGAAAGCCATAGAAAATAAATGGATCTTCAAGAGGAAGACGGACACTGATAGTAGTGTTACTATCTACAAAGCCAGACTTGTCGAAAGAGTTTTTTTGACAAAGTTCAAGGTGTTGACTACGATGAGATTTTCCCACTTGTAGCGATGCTTTAAAGTCTGTCCGAATCATGTTAGCGAATTGCCACATTTTATGAAATTTGGAAAATGGATGTCAAAACTACATTCCTTAATGGATTTGTTAAAGAATAAGAAGAGTTGTATATGATGCAACCAGAAGGTTTTGTCGATCCTAAAGGTGCTAACAAAATGTGCAAGCTCCAGCGATCCATCTATGGACTAGTGCAAGCATCTCGGAGTTGGAAATATACGCTTTGATGAGTTGATCAAAGCAGATAGTTTTATACAGACTTGCGGTGAAGCCTGTATTTACAAGAAAGTGAGTGGGAGCACTAAATCATTTTTGATAAGTATATGTGAATGGCATATTGATGATCGAAAATAATGTAGAATTTTTCTGGAAAGCATAAAGGAGTATTTGAAAGGAGTTTTTTCAAAGAAAAACCTCGGTGAAGCTTCTTACACATTGATCATCAAGATCTATAGAGATAGATCAAGACGCTTGATAAGTTTTTTCAATAAGTACATACCTTGACAAGATTTTGAAGTAGTTGAAAATGGAACAGTCAAAGAAAGAGTTCTTGCCTGTGTTACAAGGTGTAAAATTTAGTAAGACTCAAAGCCCGACCACGACAGAAGATAGAAAGAGAATGAAAGTCATTCCCTATGCCTCAGTCATAGGTTCTATAAAGTATGCCATGATGTGTACCAGATCTATTGTGTACCCTACACTGAGTTTGACAAGGGAGTACAATAGTGATCTAGGAGTAGATCACTGAACAACGGTCAAAATTATCCTTAGTGGAATAAGGATATGTTTCTCGATTATGGAGGTGACAAAAGGTTCATCGTAAAGAGTTACATTGATGCAAGCTTTGACACCGATCTGGATGACTCTAAGTCTCGATCTAGATACATATTGGAAGTGGGAGCTATTAGCTAAGAGTAGCTCCGTGCAGAGCATTGTAGACATAGAAATTTGCAAAATACTTACAGATCTGAATGTGACGGACCCGTTGACTAAAATTATCTCACAAGCAAAACATGATCACACCTTAGTACTCTTTGGGTGTTAATCACATAGCGATGTGAACTAGATTACTGACTCTAGTAAACCCTTTGGGTGTTGGTCACATATCGATGTGAACTATGGGTGTTAACCACATAAAGATGTGAACTATTGATGTTAAATCACATGGCGATGTGAACTAGATTATTGTCTCTAGTGCAAGTGGGAGACTGAAGGAAATATGCCCTAGAGGCAATAATAAAGTTATTATTTATTTCCTTATATAATGATAAATATCTATAATTCATGCTAGAATTGTATCAACCAGAAACATGATACATGTGTGAATGCATAGACAAACAGAGTGTCACTAGTATGCCTCTACTTGACTAGCTCGTCAATCGAAGATGGTTATGTTTCCTAGCCATAGACATGAGTTGTCATTTGATTAACGGGATCACATCATTAGGAGAATGATGTGATTGACTTGACCCATTCCGTTAGCTTAGCACTTGATCGTTTAGTATGTTGCTATTGCTTTCTTCATGACTTATACATGTTCCTATGACTATGAGATTATGCAACTCCCATTTACCGGAGGAACACTTTGTGTGCTATCAAACATCACAATGTAACTGGGTGATTATAAAGGTGCTCTACAGGTGTCTCCGAAGGTACTTCTTGAGTTGGCATATTTCGAGATTAGGATTTGTCACTCCGATTGTCAGAGAGGTATCTCTGGACCCACTCAGTAATACACATCACTATAGGCCTTGCAAGCATTGTAAATAATGAGTTAGTTGCGAGATGATGTATTACGGAATGAGTAAAGAGACTTGCCGGTAACGAGATTGAACTAGGTATTGAGATACCAACAATCGAATCTCGGGCAAGTAACATACTGATGACAAAGGGAATAACGTATGTTGTTATGCGGCTTGACCGATAAAGATCTTCGTAGAATATGTAGGAGCCAATATGAGCATCCAGGTTCCGCTATTGGTTACTGACCGGAGATGTGTCTCGGTCATGTCTACATAGTTCTCGAACCCGCAGGGTCCGCACACTTAACGTTCGGTGACGATTTGTATTATGAGTTATGTGATTTGATGTACCGTAGGTAGTTCGGAGTCCCAGATGAGATCGGGGACATAACGAGGAGTCTTGAAAGGGTCGAGACGTAAAGGTTGATATATTGGACGACTATATTCGTACATCGGAAAGGTTCCAAGTGGTTCGGGTATTTTTCCAAGTACCAGGGAGTTACGGGAATACGGGGGAAGAAGTATATAGGCCTTATTGGGCTTTAGGGGAGAGAGAGAGGTAGGCCGTGCGCCCCCAATGACTAGTCCGAATTGGACTAGGGGGAGGGGCGGTGCCCCCTCCTTCCTTCTCTTCTCTCTTCCCCTTCTTTGTCTCCTACTCCTACTACTTGGAAGGGGAGGAATCCTACTCCCGGTGGGAGTAGGACTCCTCCAGGGCGCACCATAGGGGCCTGCACTCTCCCCCTCCTCCACTCCTTTATATACGTGGCCAGGGGCACCCCATAGACACACAAGTTGATCATTGATCTCTATTAGCCGTGTGTGGTGCCTCCCTTCACCATAATCCACCTCGGTCATATCGTAGTGATTCTTAGGCGAAGCCCTACATCGGTAGCATCATCATCACCGTCATCATGCCATCGTGATACCAGAACTCTCCCTCGAAGCTCTGCTGGATCGGAGTTCGTGGGACGTCATCGAGCTGAACGTGTGCTGAATTCGGAGGTGCCGTGTGTTCGGTACTTGGATCGGTCGGATCGTGAAGAAGTACGACTACATCAAACGCGTTGTGCTAACGCTTCTGCTTTCGGTCTACAAGGGTACGTGGACAACACTCTCCCCTCTCGTTGCTATGCACCACCATGATCCTGTGTGTTTGCGTAGGATTTTTTTGAATTACTACGTTCCCCAACAATTACACATTATGTCACAATACTTATGCCTATTCTCTCTTATTTTACAAGGTTTACATGAAGAGGGAGAATGCCGACAGCTGGAATTCTGGGCTGGAAAGGAGCAAATATTACAGACCTATTCTGCACAAGTCCAAAAGTCCTGAAACTTCACGGAGGCACGTTTTGGAATATATGAAAAATACTGGAGAAAAAATCAACCAGAGGGGCCCACACCCTGGCCACGAGGGTGGGGGCGCGCCCTACCCCCTAGGCGTGCCCCCTGCCTCATGGGCCACCTGGCAGTCCTCCGGTGCCCATCTTCTGCTATATGAAGTCTTTCACCCTGGAAAAAAATCACAAGCAAGCTTTCGGGACGAAACACCGCCGCCACGAGGCGAAACCTTGGCGGAACCAATCTAGGGCTCTGGCGGAGCTGTTCTGCCGGGGAAACATCCCTCCGGGAGGGTGAAATCATCACCATCGTCATCACCATCGATCCTCTCAGCGGGAGGGGGTCAATCTCCATCAACATCTTCACCAGCAGCATCTCCTCTCAAACCCTAGTTCATCTCTTGTATCCAATCTTTGTGCCAAAACCTCAGATTGGTACCTGTGGGTTGCTAGTAGTGTTGATTACTCCTTGTAGTTGATGCTAGTTGGTTTTTTGGTGGAAGATCATATGTTCAGATCTTTTACAGATATTAATAACTCTCCGATTATGAACATGAATATGATCTGTGAGTAGTTACGGTTGTTCCTGAGGACATGGGAGAAGTCTTGCTATAAGTAGTCATGTGAATTTGGTATTCGTTTGATATTTTGATGAGATGTATGTTGTCTTTCCTCTAGTGGTGTTATGTGAACGCCGACTACATGACACTTCACCATTATTTGGGCCTAGAGGAAGGCACATGAAAGTAATAATTAGATGATGGGTTGCTAGAGTGACAGAAGCTTAAACCCTAGTTTATGCGTTGCTTCGTAAGGGGCTGATTTGGATTCATATGTTTCATGCTATGGTTAGTGAGGGAGTCCTGGATTAGGCGGTATCCGGACAGCCGGACTCTATCCTTTGGCCGAACTGTTGGACTATGAAGATACAATATTGAAGACTTCGTCTCGTGTACGGATGGGACTCTCTTGGCGTGGAAGGCAAGCTTGGCGATACCGATATGTAGATCTCCTCCCATTGTAACCGACTCTGTGTAACCCTAGCCCCCTCCGATGTCTATATAAACTGGAGGGTTTAGTCCGTAGGACAACAACAATGACACCATAGGCTAGCTTCTAGGGTTTAGCCTCTACGATCTCGTGGTAGATCAACTCTTGTACTACTCATATCATCAAGATCAATCAAGCAGCAAGTAGGGTTTTACCTCCATCGTGAGGGCCCGAACCTGGGTAAACATTGTGTCCCTTGTCTCCTGTTACCATCCACCTTAGATGCACAGTTCGGGAAACCCTACCCGAGATCTGCCGGTTTTGACACCGACATTGGTGCTTTCATTGAGAGTTCCACTGTGTCGTCACTGCAAGGTTCAATGGCCCCTTCGATCATCGACAACGATGCGGTCCAGGGTGAGGTTTTCCTCCCCGGACAGATCTTCGTATTCGTCGGCTTCGCACTGCGGGCCAACTCGTTTGGCCATCTGGAGCAGATCAAGAGCTATGCCCCTGGTCATCAGGACAGGTTTGGAAACTTGAATTATACCGTCGATATCCGTGGAGACTTGATCTTCGACGGATTCGGGACCATACCTGATGTGCCGCACGATCACGACGAGCACGATATAGCTCTGCCGTCGGACAGTGTTCGGGAGATCACGCCAGCAACTACTCCGGCCTTTAGTTCGGAGCAGATCGCACCATCCGAGGATGGGAGGGTAGACTCCGCCACGGAGGCCGCACCGTCAGTGGCGATAGAGCCGAATACTGACCTTACCCCTCACGAGAGCCGTGTCACCGAACTGCTGGACTCGTCCCCGGCCACGGACTCCGAACCACCCGCGCCCATACCTATCAAATCCGATTGGGCGGCGATCATGGAGTTCACCTCCATAGATATCTTTCAGCACTCGCCCTTCAGCGACATACTGAACTCGTTAAAATCCTCTCCCTGTCTGGAGAACCTTGGCTGAACTATGTCCGGCTAGAGTGGGATGCGGATGACGAAGAAATTCACTCCCCACCCACCACCCACTTATTAGCCACTGTCGACGACTTAACCGACATGCTCGACTTCGACTCCGAAGACATCGATAGCATGGACAACGATGCAGGAGATGAACAGGAACCATCGCCAACAGGGCGCTGGACCGCCACTTCATCACATGATATATACATTGTGGATACACCCAAAGAAAATAATGACGAGGATGCAGCGAGAGATAGCTCCCTCGACAAGCTATCAAAACGGCGCTGTAGGCGCCGCTCTAAATCCTGCCTTGGCAAAAACAACGACAATAGCACAAGAAGAAGCCAAATTGACCCAACGATAGAGCAGGGTGAGCCAGCGGACGACGAACAAAGTGCGGAGCCGCTGTCCGAACACGGCGACGCCGAGCGACAAGACAACCAACCCGTCTTCGGGCAGGAGAACAGTCCGGATGACGACGAGCGCATCATCCCGGAAAGGCAGCTAGAGCAAGAAAGGCTTATTGCCACTGCAAGAAGTCTGAAGAAGCAGAAACAAAGGCTCAAGGCCGCACAAAACACACTCAATAGTAGATGGAATAAAGTGCTCGACACGGCAGAAAAGTACGGTGGCAGTCGCCACACGAAGAGCTACCCAAAGAGAAAGCTGCTGCCGGAATTCGACGACGTCGCTTTCGAACCCCCGCAGTCAAAAAACAAAACCGCCAACCAGTCGGATCGGCGACCTCGTGGCCGCGATAGGGCGGCCAACGAGGCCGCACATAAGTCAGTACATGACCAATGCGGGGACCCGCATCAACGGGCCGGCGCAACCAAGTCCATCTACGGATCAAGGAAACGCGCTCCAGCACTCAGCCAACACCAAATACGACAACCGTCCGAACACCATGGCACAGCCAAATACAGGGGTGCCGCACACCCCCTATGTTTCACCGACGAGGTATTAGACCATGAATTTCCAGAAGGGTTCAAACCTGTTAACATAGAGGCATACGACGGAACCACAGACCCTGGGGTCTGGATCGAGGACTTCATCCTCCATATTCACATGGCTCGCGGAGACGATCTCCACGCCATCAAATACTTGCCCCTCAAGCTCAAAGGACCAGCTCGGCACTTGTTGGGGATGTTGCTATCCGGGGTAAACCGGCCTGCAGGGCCCGGGTTACCTCCGTCAACAGACCCGAGATGTTAAAACCCAAGGAGAGATGGAAGGGCCTAAGGCCCATAATCGGTTTAAAGGTTTATGGTGTAAACCGGCCTGATGTAAACTTGTATTGTAAGTTAGGAATAGAGGGACCGACCCGGGCACGTTTATAAGCCGGAGGTTGGGACTTTGCAGACCGACGGGCGTCACCCGTGTATATAAGGGGATGACCCGGCGGCGGTTTGAGGACAGAGAGAAAGAACTCGAGGTTTAGGCGAAGCTTATCGCTCCCTAAGCCCTCGAAACCCATCAATCCCATCACAACTAGACGTAGGCTCTTACCTTCATCAAAGGGGCCGAACTAGTATAAAAACCGTGTCCTCGTGTCCACTTTTAACCCCTTCAAGCTAACCCGTTGCGATGGCTCCACGACTAAGTCCTCTCACTAGGACATCTGCCGTGACAAATCCACGACAGTTGGCGCCCACCGTGGGGCTATCGCGAGATGGTTTCAGGTTCTTGGAGGGCCGCTTTGAAGGACTCGAGGGTTACGCTGTAGGACGGATGACCAAAAGCCGCCGCGGAAAACTCTACATCGACAGCACAGGCTGGGGCCCCGACGCCGGCTCGATCGAGTACGGGTACCGGGTCCCCTTTGGCGGCATCCATGTTTTCATCGGCAAGATCGGAGAACCAGGCCCCGAGTTAGGCGTCTGCACCGACCTCGTCGAGACAGCTCAGTGCACGAGATCGACCCTGGCTAAACCGACCAGGAAGCACGCCTTCGTGGGAGTCATCCACGGAGGAAGCTACGAGGAAGGATCAGAATCTGGTGACGAAACCGCCATCTACTCCGGCGATGAAACGTCGACCGGGGAAACCGAATCTCTTTACCAGCTGCAAGATGATCGGATTGGGGGCGGCTCCAATGGCAACAGTATTCCGGACCCCTCTGATCTGCCCTATCGGGTTGGGATCTTCATGGCTGGAACGCAGGCGGTGCCACGATCATCAACTGCAGCAGCAGCGATCTCCGGATCGGCAGCGGCAACGGCCGCGCGGGCAGGAGGCCCTACGGGTTCACCAGCCCAAGTTTTGTCAGACCTGTTTCACGCACTAGCAGCGCTCATGGCGGAAGCCAACCCGGTGGATCAGGAGGTTCACAATGCTGAGATTGCCAAAGTAAGAGAGCAGATCACTCGGGCTAAAGCGGAGCTGGCAGCAGAAGAGATCAGGATGACGGCGGAGCGCGCCGCTTTAGATGCACAGGCTTACAGGCTCATGATGGATCAGAAGGCGTCTCAGGAAGTCTTGAAAAGAAAATCCCGATCTCGGTTGCCCGCCGCCCTTGACGCTCGAAATCTCTTCAACACCCCGGGGGTAAACCGTGCGGAGGCGACAACCGGCGCCCCGGTTCAGCACCGGGTAATAGACCTGCCTCGTCACAACACTGGTACACCACCGGCCATACCAACGCCGTCAGGTCATTATTCCAACCCGATGGATAACCTCGTCGCGGCGGCGGCTCGGTTGGAAGCCATTCCGATCGAAGGAGATTCACCGCAGGATGAAGAGACACGCCGGGTCAAGGAGCTCCTTAGGACCGCGCTGGCCCAGCAAGAAGCATATTCGCAAAGCCGTGATCGGATTCACTCCACCCCTCGCCCCAGCGGGAGCTATAGTAGGCGCGTGGAGGAGCCGGCCGTTTCAAGTAACGCCAGGCGTGAAGCGCTCCGCGGCAACAATCCGGCGGGCATTGACAATGCTCACGAGAATGCGGATCGCACCCGTGCACGGGAGGCCGGATTAGCAGTGCAGCATCAGGCTCGTCAGCTTACACCTATCTTCCCAGCAGCTACGGTTGAACCGGGGGTGGTTTCCAGTTCTTTGGGAGTACCGTGCCTTGTTCCCGCTTCGCGCAACGTACGCCTGCCCAAAGACTTCAAAGGCCCCCGCAAGGTACCAAACTACACGACAGATCAGCCTCCGGAGACATGGGTGGAGAGCTATGAGATGGCTATGGAGATGCTGGACGTGGATGACACGGCGTGTGCCAAGTATTTTACTATGATGCTAGAAGGAACGGCCCGGACTTGGCTAAAGAGCTTACCGCCTAATTCAATTAGTTTGTGGGCCCAATTGCGCGCCCGGTTTATCAAGAATTTCAAGGACACGTGCAAACAGCCAATGTCGATAGTTGACCTAGCAGCCTGTGTTCAGCAAGAAGGGGAATCAACTACCCATTGGGTACGGCGGGTATCAGAAGTTTTGCACTCGTCAGATCGCATCAACGCAGACACCGCCGTGGTGCTGTTGGAAAGCAACTGTCGGTTTGGCCCTTTGAAGCTAAAGCTGGGACGGATGAAGCGTGATTGTACAGATATAGGAACGCTCATGACCGCTTTAGTGAAGTATGCGGATTCGGACAATACCAAGGATCCTGACTCTGGTGATGACAAAGCAGGGAAGGGAAAGAAGAATAGCAACACCAAGGGCCAGCAACATCGGCCGGCAGGTAATGGAGGCGGAGGTAAGCGTAAACCGGACGGGAGCATGGACTTGGTGGCCAGCACAAGTGCACAGGATAAAGGCCAGCGGCGTAAGGGGAAACAGCCAAGTTTTCGCGCACATCCCGGTCCTAACCCGGAGCGTTTGAACTTTTTCTTAAACCAGCCCTGTCCGAAGCACGGAACAAAGGAGGAACCAGCAGCCCATCTTTGGAAGGATTGTTATATCATGAAGGAATTCAAAAGCTCAAACACTTTCCAATATGATCACAGCTCCGGCGGCGGTTCCGGTTCCGGATCAGGGTACGGTGGCGGAAATTCCGGTCCAGGGTTCCAGGGTAATCCGGGCGGACAGGTCAGCCAAAATAATCAAAATAATCAAAGTAATCAAAGTGGTTATCAGAGCAACCCGAAACAGTTGAGCGGTGGACAGTATCATGTTTTTACTACAAGCTTGGATAAACGGGATAGAAAGCTTCAGAGGCGAGCAGTCAGTGCTATTGAACCGGCCACGCCTCACTATCTGCGCTGGTCAGAACAGCCTATCATATGGAGCCGAGAGGATCACCCTCCCAGGGTTTATAATCCGGGTCAGTTAGCGTTGGTGGTGGCGCCTCAGGTGGGAGGTTATAAGCTCACTAAGGTGCTCATGGACGGAGGGAGCAGCATTAACATCTTGTATTACGAGACCTTCCGTCGTATGGGACTGGTAGATAAGGATCTCAAACCGACCAATACAGTGTTCCACGGGGTGGTGCCTGGCAAATCTGCATATCCGGTAGGTAAGATAGCCCTTGAAGTGGTATTTGGCGATAGTCACGATTCCAGATCAGAGACGCTGACGTTCGAAGTGGTTAAAATCCAAAGTCCGTACCACGCTTTGTTCGGACGGCCAGCTTATGCAAAATTTATGGCACGGCCCTGCTACGTGTATCTGCAGCTTAAGATGCCAGGTTACAAGGGCACTATAACGGTTCATGGGAGCCGTCGAATCGCTTTGGAATGCGAGGAAGGAGATGCGACTTATGCAGAATCGGTTTGTGCTACGGAGGAGCTAAAGCAGTACAAAGACAGTGTTGATCCGGAGGATATGACTTCATTAAAAAGGCCAACTACGGACCACGATCCGGCCTTGAAGTTCAAGTCAGCGGCCGAAACTAAGCTTGTTGACTTCGTGCCTGGCGATTCATCCAAGCAGTTCAGCATCAGTGCAAACTTGGATCCAAAATAGGAAAGCGCGCTCATCGAGTTCATCCGTGAGAATCGGGACATCTTTGCATGGAAGCCGTCTGACATGCCTGGTGTACCGAGGCAACTCGCTGAGCACACCCTTAATGTGGATCCTAAGTATAAACCGGTAAAGCAGTTCTTACGGCGGTTTAACGAAGAAAGACGTAAAGCAATTGGTGAGGAAGTGGCCAGGCTTCTGGCAGCTGGTTTTATCATTGAGGTTTTTCATCCCGAATGGCTTGCTAATCCGGTGCTAGTTCTTAAGAAAAACGGCACCTGGCGCATGTGTGTGGACTACACAGACTTGAATAAAGCTTGCCCAGCGGATCCTTTTGCTCTCCCATAGATTGATCAGATCATCGATGCTACGGCAGGTTGCGAGCGTTTAAGTTTTTTGGATGCCTATTCGGGCTATCATCAGATCAAGATGGCAGTTAAGGACCAGGAGAAGACAGCGTTCATTACTCCCTTTGGAGCCTTCTGCTATGTGTCTATGCCCTTTGGGCTTAAGAGTGCGCAGGCTACTTATCAACGATGTGTGCAAAATTGCCTCCACAAGCAGATTGGTCGTAATGTGCATGCTTATGTGGATGATATTGTGGTCAAGTCACGAAAGAAGGAGACCCTGGTTGACGATTTGAAGGAAACTTTCGATAACTTGAGAGTGTACCAAATGATGCTCAACCCGGATAAATGTGTTTTTGGTGTACCTGCAGGCAAGCTGTTGGGATTTTTAGTGTCCCATAGAGGAATTGAGGCCAATCCAGAAAAGATCACAGCCATCACCTCCCTGGCCAAACCAAAATGCATCAATGATGTTCAGCGCATGGCCGGGCGGATTGCAGCGTTAAGCCCGTTTATCAGTCGCCTTGGTGAAAAGGCGATCCCCTTGTATCAAATGCTCAAGAAGACGGATCAATTTGTCTGGAGTCCGGAGGCTGATAAAGCGTTTGAGGATTTGAAGCGGCAGCTAATCAATCCGCCAGTTTTGGCAGCCCTTGTAGATAAAGAGCCACTCCTGTTATATGTTGCTGCGAATGCCAGAGCGGTTAGTGTGGCGATGGTGGTAGAACGAAAGGAGGCTGGAAAAGAACATCCGGTTCAGCGACCGGTTTACTATATCAGTGAGGTACTTATCGAGTCCAAACAAAGGTATCCGCATTGGCAGAAGCTGGTATATGGTGTCTTTATGGCAAGCTGGAAGCTGAGGCAATATTTTCAAGGACACCCCATCACGGTGGTCAGCTCTGCTCCTTTGGGTGACATTATACAGAACCGGGAGGCGACCGGTCGGATTGCCAAGTGGGCTATCGAGCTCGGGCCGCACGATTTAAGGTACGTACCCCGGACGGCCATAAAATCACAGGCACTTGTCGATTTCATAAACGATTGGACAGAGTTACAAGCGCCTGAGGAGAAGCCAGATAACACCTATTGGACCGTTCATTTTGACGGATCAAGGCAATTGGAAGGCTCGGGGGCTGGAGTCGTTTTAACTTCCCCACGAGGAGATAAGTTTTGTTATGTCCTCCGTTTAATGTTCCCCTGTACAAATAATGCGGCTGAGTATGAAGCTCTGCTTCATGGTCTTCGGATGGCTAAAGAGATGAATCTGAGCAGAGTTAGGTGCTTTGGTGATTCAGATCTGGTGGCTCAGCAGGTATCTGGCACCTGGGATTCTAAGGACCCGCTCATGGCTGCGTACCGACGTGAAGTAGATATGGTGGCCGGGCATTTCAAAGGCTATCAAGTGGACCATGTGGACCGCAGAAAGAATGAGGCAGCGGACGCTTTAAGCCGCTTAGGCTCTCAGCGTAAACCGGTCCCACCCAATGTTTTCTTGGACGTATTGTATCACCCATCGGTACAACTGCCCGGTGAGCTGGAGTTGGCTGTTCCTGACCCGGAGGCTCAATTGGTGGCTGCTCTTCACATCACCCCGGATTGGACGCTCCCTTATCTGGCATATATGAACCGGGGTGAGTTGCCAGAAGATGAAAGCTTGGCTCGACAGATAGTACGACGATCCAAGTCTATGACCATTTTCAAAGGAGAGTTACATCATCGCAGTGTGTCTGGAGCGCTGCAACGGTGCGTATCCCCTAAGGAGGGGTGTGAGATATTACGAGAAATACATGAAGGGGATTGCGGCCACCACGCCGGTTCAAAGTCATTGGTGGCTAAAGCGTTCCGCCACGGTTTCTACTGGTTAACTGCTCATGCTGATGCAGAAGACCTGGTCAGGTTATGTGATGGATGCCAGAAATTTTCCAGACTAGCGCACATACCGGCCCAAGAATTGAGAATGATTCCAATCACTTGGCCGTTCGCGACTTGGGGGCTTGATATGGTTGGGCCTTTTAAGCATTCCAAAGATAAGAAGACCCACCTACTGGTGGCGGTTGACAAATTTACAAAATGGGTGGAGGCCGAACCTGTCAGTAAGTGTGATGCGGCCACGGCGGTTCGGTTTATAAAGAAGGTGATCTTCCGGTTTGGTTTTCCACACAGCATCATCACAGATAATGGTACCAATCTGTCCAAGGGGGCCATGAAGGAGTTCTGTGCACGGGAGCATATACGGCTTGATGTTTCTTCGGTAGCGCACCCACAGTCTAATGGTCAGGCAGAACGAGCGAACCAAGAGATCTTGAGAGGTATCAAACCCCGGCTTCTGGTCCCTTTGCAAAGGACGCCGGGTTGTTGGGTGGAGGAGCTACCGTCTGTATTATGGAGCATCAACACCACGCCTAACAGATCCACGGGGTTTACGCCGTTTTTTATGGTCTATGGAGCCGAGGCGGTTCTCCCAAGTGATATACGACATGACTCACCTCGCGTGGCAGCATATGTTGAAGCGGACAATGAGCAGGCACGGCAGAACGCTCTTGACTTGTTGGATGAGGAGCGTGACTTAGCAGCTGCCCGTTCAGCGATTTACCAGCAAGATCTTCGCCGTTACCACAGCCGTCGGGTTAGGACCAGAACCTTTCAGGAGGGGGATTTGGTGCTTCGGCTCATCCAGGATCAATCTGATCAGCATAAATTATCCCCGCCTTGGGAGGGACCTTTTGTGGTCAGCAAGAATCTGAATAATGGGTCATATTACCTGATTGATATTCGAGAGCGCAAGGATTCACGCACATCAGAGGAGGAAACCAGCAGGCCGTGGAACATAGCTCATCTTCGACCTTATTATACATGAGCCCTGGGCTCTGTTTATGTACATATCATGACCATATATATATTATGATTAATACAATAAACCGAAGCCTCGAGTAAAACGGGGTCTCTACTGTTCTTCACATCATGTGTGCTTACCCCTGGAGGTCGTTTCACAGAAGTTCAAATTATAGATTCCGGTTTAAAAGCCGGTTCAAGGGAAGATGTCTCCTACAAGGCTGTGAAGCTCTTAATATCCGGTTCAATATCCCGGTTCAAGCATGAGGCTTCCTGTTCAAACATAGGTCGTATTCGAACCAAAGAGAACATAGCTATTCAAACACGGGGCTTCCTGTTCAAACATAGGTCGTATTCGAACCAAAGAGAACATAGCTATCCCTATAAAGTCAGTTGGGGACCTAGTCGGCCTGAACCGTAGCTACACCTCCGGGGGGCTTGGTCATGTCTTGACGACGGTAATGCCTTCTGGCTGGCACATTTGCCACTGAATCAGTTGGGGACCTAATCGACTTGAACCGTAGATTACGCCTTATGGGAATTCAGTCATGTCTTGATGATGGTAATGCCTTCTGGTCGGCTTTTTAGCCAATGAATCATTTGGGGGCTTGGTCGTGTCCGAACCAACGCAATGCCACTTGATCGGCCCTTGGCCATTGAGTCACTTGGGGGCTTGGTTGACGAACCAATGCAATGCCATTTGGCCGGCATATTTGCCACGATTCAGTTAGGAACCTAGTCGACCTAAACCGTAGCTACACCTCTTGGGGGCTCGGTTTTGCCTTGACGATGGTCACGCCTTCTGAACGGTTCATAGTAGCCACTATTTGCATGCGTTTTACTATCGCGTTGCCTTTTCATATTTGGTTTTTGTTTTCTGCCTTTATTGTGGTGTTTTTTGTTCTTCGGCACGTCAAGTGTTTTTAAACCGATTCAGCTGACATAGCCTGGTCCGTTTTTTAACCCAGAGGCAAATTGCCCAGTTTGGCAAGGGCGCAGCACGGTTCATAGGGCCGGAAGATCTTGTGTACTCAATAAAGACAGGAAACAAAGTTGGAAAACGTCATTGGAAAGAGCATCAGTACCCGTGCGCGAAGGCACATTCAAATGCAGAGGTATTAAACTATCTTATTACAAGGCAAACGTAGTGCCTGAATATATTGTTCGTTGACGGATTAAAACGTCACCAAGTAAGGTGAATCGGAGCGTTGATTAGGCCTGTTCGCCGCCTTGGTTCGAAGGCTGGGGATCGTCTTGCGCCGCTTCAGCTCTATCTTGGTTACCCATTGGCTGGAAATCAGCAGTGGTCCAGTCGATTCCCATTAGCGCTTGAAAGACGGCTTCTTCGTGAATCAGCAAAGACGGTTCAATGTCAGGGGCGTAAGTATGCTTACGGATTGGAGGAATAAGGTTTCCCGCTTCAGGGACCGGAGCAGCCACTCGTTTGTTCTGGTTGTCGTATTGGGCTTGGTAACGTGACAGATCTGCTTCCTCAGCCAATTGACAAGCTAGGGGGCGCACCGCCCGGTTTATCGCCCTCAAATCGTCTTCACCAAAGTCTGAACCGTCTTCCTTCAAGCTGGGGTATCCTTGGGCCGCTTCGACAGGATCGAAATCTGGTACCCATGCTTTGGCCCGGATCAAGGCAGTAATGGCTCCAGTTCGAGCAGCTGATCTTTTCAATTCTTCAATCCGGGCTGGAAGCATGGACAGCCTCTTTAATGTGTCTTGAATCAGAGATGGCGCAGGGTTGTTATGCGACGCAGTGGTGATAGCCCTTTGTGCTCCGGTGTACAACTGTTCAATCAGAGTATAAGCAGCTTTGAGTTTCATCCGCACATCAGAACCCAAGTGTCCAATACGTGAGCCTGCAGTGTTTCAAGATGGATTACAAACCGGACATAGGATGTAACAGACAAGGTACAAATTGGAAGAAGGGCGTCGAAAAGCCTACCAAAGATAGCAGAGGTCATGGAGTGTATCTGTCGCTTCACGGTGGATAATTCATCGACCACCGGTTTAAGAGCAGCTTCGGCATTTTCAGCCCTCTTCGTCAAAAGAGCTCTCTCAGTAACCCAATCAGCTTGTTCTTTCTGGTGGCTTTCTTTCAGCTGTTCCATAACGGTTAAGGCATGGGCCAATTCGTCCTTCGTTTTTTCAGTTTCAGCCTGTTGGGTTTTTAAGATTTCCTGAAGGTCCGAGACTTGTTTCGCTTTGGTCTTTAGATCCCCCTGCAGCAGGTCGTCAAAACAGTGTTCAGAAAATATTGCACGGTTTGGAAGTATCAACCACACAAGCAAGTTATGTGCTCGATACTTGGGGGCTAATGCATATTTGATTTTAACGCAAGTTTCCCATTGCAAAAAGTCCCAAGATTAATACAAGTATTTAAACTTGGCACTTGGGGGCTAATAGTTATCTAATGATGTTTTCTGGTTATGACCTATGTTGAAGCCTTGGGTTTTCTAAACCGGACTTTAATTGTCAAGACAGCCTGATCCGGTTTACCATCTCGGTTTGGAAATATTGATAAGCTAAGTTGCAATGGAATGAAGCACAAGGGAGTTACCTCAAGTTTCTCCTTCATCATCTTGATCATGCCAGCTTCATAATCCCGACTGGTGTACAGTCGGTTCAGGTACCCGGAATAAAGATCCGGGGCGCTTAAAGCGGCGTACGTAGAAGATTCAAGATCCCATTTGCCCTTCATGGCCGAGATTTCGTCCTTGGCAGTATGCTTGGCTAAGGTAGCAGTGTTCCCCGGTTCAGAGTGACCGATGCCGGTAATCACAACATCATCATCCTTGGAATCGCTGCTCTGTAGTGGCCCTGTCGGTTTATCAGCAGTTCCAGAAGGGGGGATGGATTCCTCAACCCGAACAGGACTGGCAGGCGGATCGGTATGGCTGGCAGGTTCGATAATCCTTTCTTCAGCGCAGGTGTCATCTTGCGGAGATAGATAACTCTGAGTATCTTCACGACCCAGAGCGTCAGCACCAGGAGTTTTCTCCGGTTCAGGAGCGGCAGTTCCTCCAGCCGGGTTATCCAGACGAGCCTTCTTGCTCGGTCTAGGTTTGGCCCTGGAAAAAGCCCAAAGATTGAAAAAATGGTGTAAGATGGATTAAGAGACCCATACAGAGATATGTTGTGATCGGTCCAACTTACCCAATAACTGTCTTCAACGGTGGCAGTTGAGTGGCTGAAGATTCACCAGAAGATGAATGGGAAGTGACCTGATAATCGGAGTCAGATGGATTTAGAGGCTGACGAGTTAAACCTGCTTTAGGAGGAAAGCTAGCGCATAAATTGGAGACCTCTGAGCGGCGTTTCCGAACCGGGCTGTTCGGTAAACCGGCGGAGGTGACTACCTGGCCGCTATGCCGAGTGGTGCGTCGAGCTTCATGTTGCTGGGTCTTCACAAGAAATTTGGGATCCAAATAAGCAAGAGGGTGAGAAAATTTAATTTTCCGGTTTGCTTGGCGAGGTTTTTTCAAAGGCAAAGGAACGGCATCAGAAGAAAGAATAGTTACCTCTGGGCCTTCAGCATTGCTCGCTTCAGCGTCGTCCTGACAAATATCATCATCAATAAGACGTACAAAAAGTAAGCCAACTGAATCGAGGTCTACCCCAAGGTCCGGATTACCCACATCATCTTCCTCTAAATCAGGGGTACAGGAAGCAGTGTTCCTTTTCTTCGTAGCAGGCTTCTTCACCCTTGTCTTGGGTCTGATTATCTTTTCGGTTGGCTCCTGAAGCTTCTTGCTCCAAAACGGATCATCTCCCTGTTTCGAAAAGGACTGGAAGTTAAGAGCATATATATAAGGAGATCAAAGATTCTATAAACAGAGGAGTTACTTACAGCAGGTGGTTTGTTTGTGGCACAAAATGGAAGCAGGCCGGTTCGAGCGCAAACATGTTCCGGTTCGTTCAGCATCTTTTTCACAGCTTCAGCAACTTCGTCCTCCGTCAGCTGAATGTTGCAGTGCCTCAAAGGATCATCAACCCGACCCGTGTATTGGCACATTAAACCGGAGCGGATGCTAAGGGGCAGGATGCTCCATGTAATCCAGCAACGAGCAAGATCTACCCCCGTTAAACCGTTAGCCATGAAGGCTCTGAGCTTGGACAGCTGAGGGGCATACTTACTCCTCTCTTTGGCAGTTAGCCGTGGGGGGAAGGGGTGAGTATTGCTAAGTCTCTCTGGACGGAAACCGGGCAGTGGATTTTCTTCAGCAGGGGAAGTATCCTTGCAATAGAACCAAGTGCAATTCCATTCTTGCGGATGACTATGCAACTTGGCGTGAGGATAAGTCACCTCTTTCCTCTTCTGAATCGCCATACCACCCAGTTCCATATTAGGGCCGTCGGTAAATTTAGTACGTCGGTTCAGATGGAAAAAGTCCCGGAACAGCTCTACCGTGGGTTCCTCTTGGAAGTACGCCTCGCAAAGTACTTGAAAATGGCAGATGTTCGTGATTGAATTTGGACCAACATCTTGTGGGCGCAACCTAAAATTAGCCAAGACGTCCCGATAAAATTTTGAACCGGGTGGATTAAACCCCCGGGCCAGGTGATCCGCAAACACCACCACTTCTCCCTCCTGCGGGGTAGGAGGACATTCGTCTCCTGGAACCCTCCAATGGATGGCATTTTTGCTACTCAAAGCACCAGTCAGAACTAAGTTGTTTAGTTGGGTCTCAGTGATGCAAGAGGGAACCCAGTTGCATTCGTACACCTGTTTTGCCATGAGGAAATCTACAAGATAAATGTATTCCGGTTTGAGAACAAGTGTGATTATAAACCGAAGATGATCTTATATAGAGTCAGGTTATCCACAATGATATCAACCAGCGGTTCATCAAGGGGACTAATGGGTGTGTGGATCGTTTTGTTCACTTTGCTAAGAGTTAAACCGACCAGATCTAGCAGCTGTGAGTATGAAAGCAGAAACAGATCCCGTACGGATTCTTTCAAAGCAATGGATCTACAGCTAGGGCGAAAAAGAAATAAAAACAGGTAATATGAAGTCGGGCTCACAGCAGAACAACATAAGTTCGACAAGCAGGAACAAGAGTGAGATCTAAGGAGATGAGTGCAGATTTATGGCGACTGCTAAGAGGGACTACAGGTCACGGTACAAGTATCATCATCTGTTCGCAAAGCTGCTACGGGGATGAACAAGAAACAGTAACAGGACGACAAACCCTGGAACCCTAGAACAGATCTAAAAGCGGAAGAGCAGAGGCTTTACCGGGATCCAAAACAGATGTGGAAAGTCGCCGCGGTGCTCTGATCCGATCAGGTTGATGCAGCGGCCGGAGTTGATGCAGCAGCTGACGGCGGCGGCGGAGCTCTGAGGTCTGGGTCGTGAGGAAGACGAAGAAGGGGACGAAAGGGAGGAAAGGAAGATGGCCTTCAAGTCCTATTTATAAGGTGCGGTGCGCGTGTCAGGCGCGCGAATCCAGGGGCCGGAGATTTCGGAAGCCCAGCCGTCGCCCTGATTCTTGCGGGTTAGCGAAATGAGACGGCGACTTGCGCTGACGACATATCGGTTTACCACAGCAAGAGGAGACGGAGAAACGACGGTTTAACAAGTCACTGGAAGACATTTGAAGACAGAAATTCTTATTAAGGATTGACATGAACCTGTTCAAATCAATCTGGGGCCTAATGTTGGGGATGTTGCTATCCGGGGTAAACCGGCCTGCAGGGCCCGGGTTACCTCCGTCAACAGACCCGAGATGTTAAAACCCAAGGAGAGATGGAAGGGCCTAAGGCCCATAATCGGTTTAAAGGTTTATGGTGTAAACCGGCCTGATGTAAACTTGTATTGTAAGTTAGGAATAGAGAGACCGACCCGGGCACGTTTATAAGCCGGAGGTTGGGACTTTGCAGACCGACGGGCGTCACCCGTGTATATAAGGGGATGACCCGGCGGCGGTTTGAGGACAGAGAGAAAGAACTCGAGGTTTAGGCGAAGCTTATCGCTCCCTAAGCCCTCGAAACCCATCAATCCCATCACAACTAGACGTAGGCTCTTACCTTCATCGAAGGGGCCGAACTAGTATAAAAACCGTGTCCTCGTGTCCACTTTTAACCCCTTCAAGCTAACCCGTTGCGATGGCTCCACGACTAAGTCCTCTCACTAGGACATCTGCCGTGACAAATCCACGACAGCACTGGCTGAAAAGCCTCCCCGAAAATTCCATTGAAGTTGGGAGGAGCTCGAGGACGCTTTCCGGACTAACTTTCAAGGGACTTATGTCTGACCTCCGGACGCTGATGATTTAAGTCATATAATTCAACAGCCCGAAGAGTCAGCCCGAAAGCTTTGGAACAAGTTTCTCACTAAGAAGAACCAAATTGTCGACTGTCCGGACGCTGAAGCCCTAGCAGCTTTCAAGCATAGTGTTCGAGACGAATGGCTTGCTAGACACCTTGGCCAAGAAAAGCCGAGAACAATGGCAGCCCTAACAAGCCTCATGACCCGCTTTTGCGCGGGCGAGGACAACTGGTTAGCTCGCAGCAGCACCAGCGACCCAAGCACATCCGAGGTCAGGGATGGCAATGGAAAACCACGACACAGTAAAAACAGGCGCCGAGCTATAGAAGACAGCCCAGATAACACGGCGGTAAACGCCGGATTCAGGGGCTCTCGATCGGGTCAGCGAAAAAAGCCCTTTAAAGGCAACAGAGATGGACCGACCGGCGTAAACAAGATTGTAGACAAACTATGTCAGATCCACGGCACCCCCGACAAACCTACAAATCATACCCACAGAGAATGCTGGGTCTTCAAGCAGGCTGGCAAGCTAAATGCCGAACACAAGGGGGAGGACACTCCCAGTGAGGACGAGGATGCGCCTCGCCAGCAAGACACTGGGGAACAGAAAAAAATCCCACCAAAAGTCAAAACAGTAAATGTTATCCACGTGACAAAAAGGAGAGACAAATACGCACTCCGAAATACACAAGCCATACAGCCCGTCACCCATTAGGTGTACCCCTGGTCAGCCTGCCCGGTCACTTTTGATCGCAGGGATCACCTAATAGGTATACGACATGAAGGGTCAGCCGCCTTGGTGCTGGACCCAATAATAAACGGATACCATCTCACACAAGTCCTCATGGACGGCGGCGGTAGTCTAAATCTGATATATCAGGACACCATCCGCACAATGGGGATAAACCCAACAAAAATCAGCCACAGTAATACTACCTTCAAGGGAGTAATACCAGGCACATAGGCTCGCTGCACGGGCTCTCTAGTACTAGAGGTTGTGTTCGGCTCGCCCGACAACTTCCGGAGCGAAAGGTTAACCTTCGACATAGCTCCATTCCGAAGTGGCCATCAAGCACTACTCGGACGAGGGGCTTTCGCTCATTTTAATGCAATACCGCATTATGCCTTAATCAAGCTTAAAATGCCCTGTCCGCGTGGTATCATCACAGTAAATGGAAATGTTGAGCGCTTCTCTCGCGCAGAAGAACGCACGGCTGCTTTAAACAGTCGAACACTAGACGGCCTCACCAACCAGAACAAATGACTGGTCGTTAAGACCACGGACAGGCTCGACGGGTCCGGACAATCATTGGATAGAGATTGATTCGATGGTTATAACCTTTTAGATGGTACCAGGGGCTTCGCCGCGATAATTCGGCTCAACTTTACCCATCTCGACTTTTTCATGATTTATTTATAATAACCAAATTTTTGCACAACAACTTTACACTAAGCACATCTCTTTTACAGATGACAATTGTGCTACACCCGTCTAGGATACGGCACAACGGAGACACAAGCACAGATGTGCAGTAGGGACCCGTGCAAAGGTCTGTCTTTAGATTAAGACCCTGCGTAAACCTTTTTTACTGTCTTTTGTTGTTCACATCCTCCAGATTCTCAATACAACCGAGAAGGATGCTGACATCTTGGCATGTGGCCACGTCAAAATATTGCTCGTACCTGGACACTAGGGGTTCATTATCCAAGGGCATCATTTAAGCCCCGTATATATTTCAAACACCGAACACCTTAGGGAGTGTTCGGCGTCGCGAGTTAAGCCTTATATGCATCAGCTCCGAATCATGTCTTTGGTCAAATGTTGGGTTTGCCCGGCTCCTGTGTTTTGCTAACTTACGTTCCGCTCTATCGGCTAAGGTGGCACCAGGAGAACTGCTGTGATTGTGCCCTAGCTAGCCCGGACAAGCACCTCAGCAGATAAAGCCAAAAACTGACTTTCATGATAAAGCGAGAGACTTGTCAACCACTCGATGACTTATCGGAATCTTTGGGATTCCTCCGCATTAACGAAGGGCCGTTTCCCGGTAAGGCACGACCGCGCCCCGTATTCGGATGAGCGCGAAGCCACCAGGGGCTATATAGTAGCCCCACTGTCAAACTCCAATGGCTAAGTGAAATGTTAGTGCAATATAGTCCGATTGCCTAGTTCGCTACGCTATCACCTCCTTAATGGACCAAGATGTTGGGTCAAGTGTGAACACGCGTCTTCTACGAACACCCCCGCATTATATGCGTGGGGGCTGAAGCCGACGACTGCAAACTTTCAGGTTATATACATATATACATAAACGGCCGCACATGAGGCATCATAAGCACTTTCAGGCAAAAGTATAAAAATAGCCTTTATATAATTCAGTAAAACAATGTTTTTCAATGGGAATACATGTCATTAGAACATAATATTATTCGAGCACTACGCTTCTATTGAACGAGCGCCTTCAAGGACCTCGTCAAAGTAGTGCTCGGCCGCTACTCGGCAAACTGCCGAACTCGGGGCTGCAATTGCGGTGGCTTCCATCTCCGCCCAGTGCGTCTTGACATGGGCAAGCGCCATCCGCGCACCCTCTATGCACGCCGACCTCTTCATAGCGTCGATATGCGACACAACACCAAGTAACTGTTCGGCCTTGGCCCTGCCGGCCACAGGTGATCCACAACAGACCTCATGGCGAGTCCGGACAACCTATCGAGCTCGGCCCATTCGGCCATTCGCTCATTCAGAGGGAGCGGACTCGCTGGACCATTAAATTGCGACCAGAACAGCTTCTCCACTTCGTGATCTTTTTGATCTTTGAAGTACTCGGCTGCATCAGTAGCACTCGCTGCCAAATCCAGATACGCGTCTGCAGAACTCCACAGCTGGTCCAGAGGAGCATACTTAGGATCTACGAACTTCATCCGCAGCATAAAGGGCTTCCCAGCCATGATATCCTCGGCGTAACGCAGCTCCTCCTTCATCGCTCTAATTGTAGAGCGGGCTTCCTTGGCTGCTACCATGGCCTTCTCCAGTTCCGTAGCCTTCGATTGGCTTTCCTTCTCAAGAAGACAGTATCGGTCGGCGGCATCACTTAACTCAATGGCCATCTTCGCCATCTTCTCCTTACTTTGGCAATGGGCAGCCTGTTCAGCCCTCAGCTCTTCGGCCGCCTTCAGAGTGGTCGCATCACTATTCCTGGCTTGCTTTTTGGCTCAAGCAAGTTCCGCCCGAACGGTCTCCACTGCCGCAGCTCCATCTGCACGCTCCTCTTACCATATGTTGATCACCGGAGAAATTACATACCCTATGCCTCATCAAGCCGCTTGTTGACAAGCACGATGTCGGCATCTACCGCGTCAAGTCCCCGCGTAAGCTCGACAACCTCACCAGTCCGGCTAGCCACTGGACCTCCCGTCACCTGCATATGAAAACGGCCGGATTGTTACCTGGGACTATGATCCTCTGTTTGTCGCCGTTTCCGACGGCAACCAGAGTCTCAGGGGCTACTATCTGCACAGGGCACATCTAAAACATGTGCGGTACTGTAAAAATACACACTATTTCACGTACCTCAAAACCTTTCAGCAGACTCATAAAGGCTTCATGCAACCCGTTTTCGGCGGATGAAATCCTCTCAACCACCGCGCCCATTAGCGCACGATGCGCTTCTGAGATAGCCGCCTGCTCTAGAAGGTCCTTCAGTGCGTCCGACCGCATGACAGGCGGAGCCGGAATCTTCTGGTTGCTCTCTTCAAGAGCCGGATACTGAGGACTTTGGGTGGCCAAAGAATTACCCTCTGGCCTTGTCGGATCGGGAGAAGACCTCCGAGACGACACCTCGGGGTTGCCCACCTTGTAAGGCGGGATGGCATGGGGAGGCATTTCGTTCTCCATCATCTCCGGAAGAAGATCCCCCGAAGACGAACTCTGCCGAGCGGGGCTACGATCCGAACTACAAGACAGATGTTTCGGTCATTTTCCTCAGAGGTAAAGCGGGATGTTTTTTTACTATTAAACCCTTTTTTTACTTACAGCTCGACGGAGGGCTGATCCCCTTGTGGACACTGTACGGCCGGGGTATCCCCTGGGCCAGGACCCTCTGGCAAAGATTTCTTCCCCCGTTTAGAGACTATTGTCTCCGGGCCTTCAGAGGCGGTCCTTTTCCTTCCTTGGGGAGAGGGAACTTTGGCTTCTTCTCCCCGGTTGTCCGCCTTCACGGAGGCGTTAGCCTCTTTCTTCCCACCTTTTATCTTCCCCTGAGGGCGCTTGGTAAGGCGCAAGCTCCAACATCCGGGCTAGTACCGGATCTGGTGAGACCTCGGGGAGGGGGGCCGGACACCTGATCATCTTTGCCTTTGCTATCCAGTCCTGGTCAAAGAGCGACTTTTTAGAATGATGTTGTGATGAATAAAAATACAACGTGTTCAGCCACAGGGCGACTTACTTGGGTATCTGGACGATTGCAGCTCAGACCCGCGTCCTCGGTGGAATCCAGACACATTGCTTGTGGTCCGAAGTACAATTTGTACATCTCCTCGAGCGTCATGCCGAGGAAGTGCTGAATAGCTCATGGTCCCTCCGGATTGAATTCCCACAGATGGAGGGGACGACGTTTGCAGGGCAGGGTTCGACGAAGTAACATTACTTGCGTTACTGTGACCAGACCAATATCTCTTTCGAGGAGATCTCGGATGCAGCTCTGCAGTATGGGCACATCCTTTACTGGCCCCCAGTCCAGCCCCTTGTTGATCCATGACGTTAGTCATGGAGGGATGACCCGAGCGAAAGGCAATGGGAGCCACCCATTTGGTACCCCTGGGAGCTGTGACATAAAACCATTCTTGTTGCCATAAGCTGGACACCTCCTGGAAGGAACCCTCAGGCCATGGGGCATCGGCACTTTTGCTTATTACGGCGCCTCCGCACTCCATGTGCTTCCCCTCGATCATCTTCGGCTCCACTAGGAAGGTCTTGAGCCATAGGACGAAGTGAGGGGTGATGTGGAGAAAAGCTTCGCACACGACGAAAAAACACGAGATGTTGAGAATAGAATCCGGAACTAAATCATGGAAGTCCAGCCCGTAATAGAACATGAGCCCCCTCACGAAGGGATCCAGAGCGAGGCCTAGCCCTCGAAGGAAGTGAGATATGAACACGATGCTCTCGCCGGATTTGGGAGTAGGTATGACCTGCCCTTGAGCAGGCAGCCGGTGCGCGATCTCGCCGGTCAAAAACCTGGCCTCTCTTAACTTTTTGACGTCTTGCTCCGTGACGGAGGAGGGCATCCACCGACCTTGGGGGTTGGATCTGGACATGGCTAAAGGTCCGAAGCGCCTGACCTGAGCTTTGGGTGTTGGAACTCGAGCCGGGGGAGGGATTCGATTGAGTTCGAGGAATAAAAAGGGATAGGCCTTGGCCTCTTTATAAAGAGGGTGAATTCCAAGCATCCTCCTCGTGACCGTTTTGAACTTGCCTATAATCGAGGGGTCATATCAACGGGCGAGATTGGGTTACCCACGCCCGTATTGATGAGAATCCCGTGATAAGGGGACACGATCTCTGCTTCGATAGGACGTGCCAAGGAAACTGCCTCGCGATATGCGCCAAGGATGGTTGAAAAACACGGTTCGACAATAACCGGGCCATGGCATGATGTCACGATATCAAATACGTCAGCAGGTCGGATTGGTAGAAATACTATTCTCTCTACGGTGGTATGTGGAACTTGTTTTGCAGAGCCGGACACTATTCTTGTGTTCAAGATGTTCTATGGAGTATTCGGAGGAGGAACCCGCCTTGCAATGCCGAAGACAATTTGCGCGCCGGACTCGTCCTCATTGAAGCCTGGTTCAAGGGCTACTGAGGGAGTCCTGGATTAGGGGGTATCCGGACAGCTAGACACTATCCTTTGGCCGGACTGTTGGACTATGAAGATACAAGATTGAAGACTTCGTCTCGTGTCCGGATGGGACTCTATTGGCGTGGAAGGCAAGCTTGGCGATATAGATATGTAGATCTCTTCCCATTGTAACCGACTATGTGTAACCCTAGCCCCCTCCGTGTCTATATAAACCGGAGGGTTTAGTCCGTAGGACAACAACAATCATACCATAGGCTAGCTTCTAGGGTTTAGCCTCTACGATCTCGTGGTAGATCAACTCTTGTACTACTCATATCATCAAGATCAATCAAGCAGGAAGTAGGGTTTTACCTCCATCGTGAGGACCCGAACCTGGGTAAACATTGTGTCCCTTGCCTCCTATTACCATCCACCTTAGACACACAGTTCGGGACCCCCTACCCGGGATCCACCAGTTTTGACACCGACAGTTAGGTTTACCTTAATACTTCTTTTGTAGTTGTGGATGCTTGAAATAGGGATTAATCATTAGTGGGATGCTTGTACAAGGAAGGGCAGTACCCAAGCACCGGTCCACCCACATATCAAATTATCAAAGTAACGAACGCGAATCATATGGCGTGATGAAAACTAGCTTGACGATAATTCCCATGTATCCTCGGGAGCGTTTTTCCTTCATATAAGAGTTTGTCCAGGCTTATCCTTTGCTACAAAAAGGATTGGGCCATCTTGCTGCACCTTATTTGCTTTCATTACTTGTTACCCATTACAAATTACCTTGTCACAAAACTATCTGTTACCGATAATTTCAGGGCTCGCAGAGAATACCTTACTGAAAACCGCTTGTTATTTCCTTCTGCTCCTCGTTGGGTTCGACACTCTTACTTATCGAAAGGACTACGATAGACCCCCTATACTTGTGGGTCATCAAGACTCTTTTCTGGCACCGTTGCCGGGGAGTGAAGCACCTTTGGTAAGTGGAATTTGGTAAGGAAAAATTTATATAGTGTGCTGAGATTCACTGTCACTTGTTACTATGGAAAGTAATCCTCTGAGGGGCTTGTTCGGGGTATCTTCACCCCGACCAGTAGAGCAAAGAGTTGCTCCTCAACCTACTGAACCTACTGAAAATGTTTACTTTGAAATTCCTTCGGGTATGATAGATAAACTGTTAGCTAATCCTTTCACAGGTGATGGAACATTACATCCCGATTTGCACCTAATCTATGTGGATGAAGTTTGTAGATTATTTAAGCTTGCAGGTATGCCCAAGGATGTTATCAAGAAGAAGGTCTTCCCTTTATCTTTGAAGGGAAAGGCATTGACATGGTTTAGGCTATGTGATGATATGAGATCATGGAACTACAACCGATTGAAATTGAAATTTCATCAGAAGTTTTATCATATGCATCTTGTTCATTGTGATCATAATTATATATATAATTTTTGGCCTCGCGAAGGAGAAAGCATCGCTCAAGCTTGGGGAGGCTTAAGTCAATGTTATATTCATGCCCCAATCATGAGCTCTCAAGAGAATTATTATTCAAAAAATTTATGCTCGGCTTTCTCTCAATAATCGCTCCATGCTCGATACTTCTTGTACTAGTTCTTTTATGATGAATACTATTGAATTCAAATGGGATTTATTGGAAAGAATTAAAGGCAACTCTAAAGATTGTGATCTTGACGAAGGTAAGGAGTCAGGTATAACACCTAAGTTTGATTGTGTTAAATCTTTTATGGATACCGATGTTTTCCGTGAATTTAGCACTAAATATGGACTTGACTTTGAGATAGTAGCTTCTTTCTGTGAATCCTTTGCTACTAATGTTGATCTCCCTAAGGATAAGTGGTTTAAATTTAATCCTCCTATTGAAGTAAAAGTAGTTGCACCTATTAAAGTTGAAGAAAAGACTATCACTTATAATTTTGATCATGTTGTTCCTACTGCTTATATTGATAAACCACCTTTCCCTGTTAGAATAAAGGATCATGTTAAAGCTTCAACTGTTGTCGTGGAGTTGTCATGGCAGATGTCCTAGGGTGAGGACTTAGTCGTGAGGCCAACGCATCTATGTGGTAGCTTGAGAGGGGTTGAGCGGAATCGAGAGACGCAACACAAGACAGGGATTTAGACAGCTTCGGGCCCCGGGAAACATCATCCGGTAAAAACCCTACATGCTGTTTGAGGCTAGGTCTCATTATGATATGAGGGAGTCGCCGTAAACCGGCTCTCCTCTTTGTGTCTAACCCTATGATTGTTTCTTCTTGCTTGTAGCTTGTCCCTCTTTGGGGAGCCTGCCCCTCCTTATATAAGTTGAAGGGGCGGGTTACATGTGGAGTCCTATTAGAATTAGGAATAGTCTACCTTCTAATACAAACAGGATACAAGTCCAGGTCTTAACTCCTTGTAAGACAAATATTCCTCACGCCTTTCCTCTTAAACCGGCCCACCATAACATCAGCCGGCCTTCTGGGCCTTGGGCCTTGTCATCCGTCTGACCCGCCCGCCGAGTCACCAGTGAGTCATAATGAACAGGTGGGTTGCTTGTAAACCGCCAGGTCAGGACGGGTCGCTTGTAAACCGCCAGGTCAGGACGGGTCGCTAGTAAACCTCCAAGTGTCAGCGGGGTCTTCCAATAAACCGCCAAGTCCGACCGGGTTACACTTGCGGCGGGTTTACGCCGCGGGGTATATCCCCGACATTAGCCCCCAGTTTAATTTGGATTTATCCATGTTAAACTGATCCTGTAAAACCAATACAAGAACAATTTTGACAGATTATGCTCCAGGGTTAAGAATTCTTGTAAACCGGCATCTGATCATCCTTAAGTCCTTGTCATTTCCTCCTTATGATAAATCCGAGTCAATAGACCAGCTTCAAAATCAATTTTCCTGTAGCCCCCAAGTCTTGAGCAGGACAAAGTGATGGCTTAAGACTTGTTTCCATATAATTACTGCCACTTTGAAGAAATCCATGTTGTTCATCTCAGTCACTAGTAAAAACTGAATACTCCATATATGTAGCCCCCAAGTGCCGGGTCGTAAGCCTGGAGCGACTCGGGACTATTCCTTCCATTGTAGAATAAATCATATCCTTTGATAAAATAATAGCTATTGCGCTAAAGCGACTTTGAAAACCTCAATAATACCAGTTATTAATAACCATAATAAAATCCAGCCATGTTGGCTATTCAAGATAATATAATCCGGTATGAAAACCTTATTCATTCAATATCATAATGAAAATTCAGCCAAGTTTGGCTATTTGAATAATATAACCCAATGATTTATAAGAGCATGATTCCAACGGCGCAATCCAAATATATACTGGCAACTTACAGTCCAAAGCCCGGCCGGTTTAATAAACACCGGATAATTTCTCATCATATATTGGCGATTTATCGTCTTAAAGCCAGACCGGTTTAATAAACACCGGATAATTTATCATCATACTGGCGAAATATAGTTGAAAGACAGGCCGGTTTAATAAACACTGGTGATTTATAATCATGCTTTATTCAACCTGTTTCTGCATACAACAAGTTTAAAGTGTCCTGGCGGTTTACCGCCGGACGGGTCATAATGCCCAACATATAACCTGGGTTTATAACCAAGTCTGCACTTAAGAATAATCAAATATGAAATATATCATACCTGTGACATTGAATCACATCGTTGGTGTACCAACTTTTTGTAATAGGGGTAATAACCCAGATTTTGAGTACTGATAACTCCTTCCATATTGTGTCGGTTTATGATAAAACCATACCAGGTTGTGATAAACACCGGTTTAACCACATATAATACTGGCGACTCGTAGTCAAACCAGACCGGGTTGAAAGTCTCCGGATTATAACTTGATCGTGTACTGACAACTTGTAGTTGGAAGCCGAGCCGGGTTGATAAACACCGGTTTACTCCATAATAGGATGGCAACCGAAAATCAAACCGGGCAGATAGCCTCCGGATTAAGATTTAACCGTGTTCCGTCAATTTGTAATTTGACAGTCAAACCGGTTCAAGAATTGTCGGTTTAAAAACGCAACAAAATAAATATTTATCAAAACAAAATTTCAAGCAAAAGGCAATGATAAAACCATTTGCAAAAACAGGCTATTGAGCCGATCAAGTGGCATTACCATGGTCGGACACGACCAAGCCCCTGATAGGTGTAGCTATGGTTCAAGTCAGCCAGGTCCCCAAATGAAACAGTGGCATTATGCCGATCAAGAGGCGTGGCGATGGTTCGGGTTCTACTAAGGCCCCCAAGTGATCCTGTGGCCTTAGGCTGATCAAGAGGTGTGACAGGTTCAAACGTGACCAAGTCCCCAAGTGATCTTGTGGCTTTCGCCTATCAAAAGGTTTTGCATTGGTTCGGATACGACCAAGCCCTCAAGTGACGTTGTGGCTTTCGCTTATCAAAAGGTGTTGCATTGGTTCGGATATGACCAAGCCCCCAAGTGACGTTGTGGCATTGAGCCGATCAAGAGGTGTAGCTATGGTTCGGATACGACCAAGCCCCCAAGTGATCAATAATATGATAAGCCAATAAGGCATGATACCTATGTTTGAACCGCGCATTATGGCAGCAGGTCCTCTTTGGCACCCTTTAACTTTTTGCAAGAGATAAATCCTTCTTGAATCGGATGTTAAACCGGATATTGAGAGCTTCAAAGCTTCGTGGGAGACATCTTTCCCTTGAACCAGATTTTAAACCGGAATCTTCATTTTCAGTCGGAAATTTTCTGACGGCCTTTAAACTCGAACTTGCGAGAAGTTAATTCCTTTTTGAACCGGACATTGTTAAACCGGATCTGAGCGCTTTAGAGCTTTGTGGGAGAATAGATTTCTCTTGAACCGGATTGTAAACCGGATATTTGAGAGCTTCAGTGAGACTGACTTCCCTTGAGCCGGATTTTAAACCGGAATCCTTTCTGATGACCCGGATCTTCTTCATTGAGCCGGGATTTTGTAACTGTCATATACTTTCTAAGCCGGAAATTTTCTGACGGCCTTTAAATTTTCATCAATATAACAGTAGCCTCCAGGACCGGGTTATCTTTCCCTCCATCATCCTGGGTTTCTTAAACCGGCTGAAACTGGCAAGATTTGCTGAGTCATGTCATCATAGCCCCCGAGTCTCAAAGGTGACTCGAGGAGTTGGCTTGAGACTCTCCATATTTAACCGTGATGTAAACCGGCATAACTTGCATGTCATTGGTGTTGATAGCACAATGTGAATCCACAGAAGGTTGAGGTGACTGCGGCGGGTTACAAATGGTCCCGTATGAGCCGTGTTAGCAACTCGGCTAATGGTTCCTTCCAACTGGTGACTTCAAGTTAACCAAAACTGTAGCGGCGGCAACTTGTGCGCCTACCCGCTGAACCACCTAGTGCAGACGGCGGTTGATAGTATATAATAATTTGGCTCCATTTTGTTGAAAGAAAACCGGGCTACCCAAGTTGTGACTTGCTCACACTCAATAAACAGCTCATACAAAAAGGCGCGGCCCGGTATGTTGATGTAGGGCAGGCCGCGAGAGACGGACGGCTGCAACATCAGAGGCAGCTCGGACAGATGAATCGGCCGCGGCATTGTAAGCCGGTGCGGATGGGGAAGATTTGCACTGGTGTTGTAAACCGGCCCAGACAGGCGAGTTAATCGCGGCCGCGGTCCCGGCAAGCTGATGTAAACAGGGCCACAGGGACGGTGACTTGTGCACGCGCTTATTGGGTAATTCGCATGGTCCTAACGAATTGATGCGGACTGGATCGTGATATAAACCGGCATGGGTTATCCAATATCTCAGCGGTATAATAATCCCTTTTTGCAATAGACAATTTGTCCTGTATTGGAAAAACTTGCAAGTCAGAGTTTTTGCTCTTTTTAAAGAAAGCGATATATAATATGAAAATATAGTGGATGGATTTCACCTGATATGTTAGCCAGAAAATAAACACCGCAGAGTTGATGATCACCATGTTGAAGCTGAAATCGATCATGGGCAAGTCGGTCATGCGAGCAGACAGATGAACCGGCCGCGGCGTTGTAAGCCGGTGCGGACGAGCAAGTTTTCCCCCGCGTTGTAAACCGACGCGGACGCATGAACTGGTGGCCAGGGCGGACGGGCGAATCATCTGTGGTGTTAATGTAACCCGAACCATGATACGCGTGTCTGTGAATGGCATAAAAATTGTCCTCTGTAAAAATATTACAGGACAGAGTAATTGTTCTTGGATAAAACAATATGTGTTAAGAAAAATAAACTTAGATAGATATCACCTGATTTGTTCAGAGGACAGATGATCGTACTAGTTGCTTTTTCCTTCGTCTTCTTGTGAGAAGGTGGAGATGGCAGTACATAGTACTTTTCTTTGATCTTGTGGCTGATTTGATCACCACAGCTGCATAGTATTTTTCCTTTGATCTCTTGTTCGTTCCAACAGCAATCTTGAGACTGCGGGAGCCCATCATGACTATCGCTGCAGCCCGTCGCATGTCCAATGCCAGCACAACTCGGGCGGCGCCAGCGCCGTAGTTACTGCGCGGCCGGCTTGATGAGGGACCGTGGCATCGGAAGCGACCGCTCTGGGCGGCTCTTGGCATAGGAAGCGGAGTCCACAGCAGCGGTTCAACCATAACTGAAACAATTCCACATCCTAGGTGACTTGCTGTAGTAAAGACATCGGCCCAGCTGACGTAGGCCACGGCGGCGATTTGCAGCAAAAATTAATCATCTATT
Source organism: Aegilops umbellulata (assembly GCA_032464435.1). Taxonomy (NCBI): domain Eukaryota; kingdom Viridiplantae; phylum Streptophyta; class Magnoliopsida; order Poales; family Poaceae; genus Aegilops; species Aegilops umbellulata. Next base: position 248,732,038 of record CP136060.1, read on the forward strand.
CGGATCCGTCAGTGCAGCCGCAGTAGTAGCCCGGCTCATTGGTGCCAGCCTGTGGTAGAGGCTCCGGCAGGGGCGGTTTGATGAGGCAGGCGGAGCGAGGCGGAGCCGCGGTGGAGCGGCAGCAGGAGGCGTGGGCGGCCGGCTCATGACACGGCGGCGGCAAGCCGCTTCCAAATCCCCGGGCTTCGTTTCCCTTTTTCCCATTGCCTCGGTCTGCAACTTCTCCTACGCTGTCTTCAATATACACACACGCGTGGGATCAGTACGTGGAGGTGAAAATGCCATTGGTGATGCCTTCCACGTGAGCCATAGAGTGATCTTGCTTTGGAACTTGTGTTTTGGGGTAGTCTAATCCTTCACAGCTGCCTTCAATATGATTTTGACTTTTTCTGTTGGTACTAGGAGAAATTGGATTAAATATGTCGCTAGTAGCCGCACACGAATGTCGCTGTCTATTCTTCAGTCCAAACAATCCAAAGGTTCTGATTTTGTGCTGTAACTTGTGCAATATTGATACGGAACTGAGTTGGAAACTACTCCTGTATACGGTCTGCCGGGAAGCAAACCTGCAAAAATATTCGCGCCGAGTCACGGAAGCCGTCGGACGCTGGGTGGCGGCCATCAAACTTTATACGCGCCATATTGTATGAGCGTAGCAGAGGATCACGCCGATGCTCTGAATCTGGATTTGAACACGGACGACGGTGTAGGTCTCGGCGACTTGTCCCTCGTATCAACTAATTTTAGATGCGAGACTTAAACCTGCAGCGGCAACAGAGATTAACCCGGCCTCGACGGATCATCTATAAACGCAACCCTAACTCTCTTTTGATCTTATATCTTGCATATGTCGTCTTGACTGTTTGTCGATGATGTTTATCTTCTACGTTGGCTCTTTTTCATCCGGCACATCGCGAGTTTCTCGATCCCTGAAGGAATCCCTCCAAGAACTCAACACCACCGTGCGCAGGCCCCATGATGGGCGCCAACTGTCGTGGAATTAACACGTCAGATGTCCTAGGGTGAGGACTTAGTCGTGAGGCCAACGCATCTATGTGGTAGCTTGACAGGGGTTGAGCGGAATCGAGAGACGCAACACAAGACAGGGATTTAGACAGCTTCGGGCCCCGGGAAACATCATCCGGTAAAAACCCTACATGCTGTTTGAGGCTAGGTCTCATTATGATATGAGGGAGTCGCCGTAAACCGGCTCTCCTCTTTGTGTCTAGCCCTAAGATTGTTTCTTCTTGCTTGTAGCTTGTCCCTCTTTGGGGAGCCCTGCCCCTCCTTATATAAGTTGAAGGAGCGGGTTACATGTGGAGTCCTATTAGAATTAGGACTAGTCTACCTTCTAATACAAACCGGATACAAGTCCAGGTCTTAACTCCTTGTAAGACAAATATTCCTCATGCCTTTCCTCTTAAACCGGCCCACCATAACATGAGCCGGGCTTATGGGCCTTGTCATCCGTCTGACCCGCCCGCCGAGTCACCAGTGAGTCATAATGAACAGGCGGGTTGCTTGTAAACCGCCAGGTCAGGACGGTGTAAACCGCTAGGTTAGGACGGGTCGCTAGTAAACCGCCAAGTGTCAGCGGGGTCTTCCAATAAACCGCCAAGTCCGGTCGGGTTACACTTGCGGCCGGTTTACGCTGCGGGGTATATCCCCGACAACTGTGGTTCGTAAGAGTAATACTAGAACACCTACACCCTCTGAGCAAATTGAAGTTGAACCTAGTATTGCTATGGTTAAATATCTCTTGTCCAATAATATTGATGGGCATGTTATTTACTTCTGTGATGAAGCTGCTAGAATTGCTGGACCTGATACTAAAAATAAACATAGACCTGTTGTAGGCATGCCTGTTATTTCTGTTAAAATAGGAGATCATTCCTTATACAAAGAAATTATGCATGATTTGCACCTGCTGAGATAGAGGAAGTTGATGTTACAATTAAGCTCGACAATAGAGACACTATTTCACCAGCTGGGATTGTTAGAGATGTTGAAGTCTTGTGTGGGAAAGTTAAGTATCCTTCTGATTTTCTTGTTCTTGGTTCCCCACAAGATAACTTTTGTCCCATTATATTTGGTAGACCCTTCTTGAATATTGTTAATGCTAGGATAGACTGCAAAAAGGATGTTGTTACTATTGGTTTGGGGGATATGTCTCATGAGTTTAATTTTGCTAAATTTCGTAGACAACCCCATGATAAAGAATTGCCTAGTAAAGATGAAATTATTGGTCTTGCTTCTGTTGCCGTGCCTCCTAATGATCCTTTAGAACAATATTTGCTCGACCATGAAAATGATATGTTTATGAATGAAAGAAGGGAAATAGATAAAGTATTCTTTAAACAGGGATCTATTTTGAAACACAACTTGCCTGTTGAAATCCTAGGGGATCCTCCTCCACCCAAGGGTGATCTCGTGTATGAGCTTAAACCATTACCTAATACTCTTAAATATGCTTATCTTGATGAGAAAATGATATATCCTATTATTATTAGTGCTAACCTTTCAGAGCATGAAGAAAAGAAATTATTGAAAACTCTGAAGAAGCACCGTGCTCCTATTGGATATACTCGTGATGATCTTAAGGGCATTAGTCCCTCTCTACGCCATCACAAAATAAAATTGGAGAAAGACACTAAACTGGTTGTTGATCATCAACGACGGTTAAATCCTAAGATGAAAGAAGTGGTAAGGAAATAAATACTAAAGCTTCTAAAGGCAGGTATAATTTATCCCGTTGCTGATAGTCAGTGGGTAAGTCCTGTCCATTGTGTCCCTAAGAAGGGAGGTATTACTGTTGTTCCTAGTGATAAAGATGAATTGATCCCACAAAGAATCATTACATGTTATAGATTGGTAATTGATTTCCGTAAACTAAATAAAGCTACTAAAAAGGATCATTACCCTTTACCTTTTATTGATCAAATGCTAGAAAGATTATCCAAACATACACATTTTTGCTTTCTATATGGTTATTCTAGTTTCTCTCAAATACCTGTGTCAAAAGAGGATCAAGAAAAACTACTTTCACATGCCCTTTTGGTACCTTTGCTTATAGACGTATGCCTTTTGGTTTATGCAATGCACCTGCTACCTTTCAAAGATGCATGATGGCTATATTCTCTGATTTTTGTGAAAAGATTGTTGAGGTTTTCATGGATGATTTCTCCGTGTATGGAACTTCTTTTGATGATTGCTTGAGCAACCTTGATCGAGTTTTGCAGAGATGTGAAGAAACTAATCTTGTCTTGAACTGGGAGAAGTGTCACTTTATGGTTAATGAAGGTATTGTCTTGGGGCATAAAATTTCTGAAAGATGTATTGAAGTTGACAAAGCTAAAGTTGATGCTATTGAAAAGATGTCGTGTCCTAAGGACATTAAAGGTATAAGAAGTTTCCTTGGTCATGCCGGTTTAAATAGGAGGTTCATTAAGGACTTCTCTAAAATTTCTAGGCCTCTGACTAATCTTTTACAAAGAGATGTTCCTTTTGTCTTTGTTAAGGATTGTGTAGAAGCATTTGAAATACTTAAGAAAGCCTTGATTTCTGCACCTATTGTTCAACCACCTGATAGGAATTTACCCTTTGAAATTATGTGTGATGCTAGTGATTATGCTGTAGGTGCTGTTCTAGGACAAAGAGTTGATAAGAAATTAAATGTTATCCAATATGCTAGTAAAACTCTAGACAGTGCCCAGAGAAATTATGCTAGTACTGAAAAAGAATTTTTAGCAGTTGTATTTGCTTGTGATAAGTTCAGAACTTATATTGTTGATTCTAAAGTAACTGTTCACACTGATCATGCTGCTATTAAATACCTTATGGAAAAGAAAGATGGTAAACCTAGACTTATTAGATGGGTTCTCCTACTACAAGAATTTGATTTGCATATTATTGATAGAAAGGGAGCTGAGAACCCCGTTGCAGACAACTTGTCTAGGTTAGAGAATTATCTTGCCGACCCACTACCTATTGATGATAGCTTTCCTGATGAACAATTAGCTGTCATAAATGCTTCTCGTACTGCTCCATGGTATGCTGATTATGCTAATTACATTGTTGCTAAATTTATACCACCTAGTTTCACATACCACCAAAAGAAAAAGTTTTTCTATGATTTAAGACATTACTTCTGGGATGACCCATACCTTTATAAAGAAGGAGTGGATGGTGTTAGACATTGTGTACCTGAGCATGAACAGGAACAGATCCTACGCAAGTGTCACTCCGAGGCTTATGGAAGACACCACGCTAGAGATAGAACTGCACATAAGGTATTGCAATCCGGTTTTTATTGGCCTACTCTCTTCAAGGATGCCCGTAAGTTTGTCTTGTCTTGTGATGAATGTCATCGAATTGGTAATATTAGCAGACATCAAGAAATGCCTATGAACTATTCACTTATTATTGAACCATTTGATGTTTGGGGCTTTGATTATATGGGACCGTTTCCTTCCTCTAAGGGGTATACACATATCTTAGTTGTTGTTGATTACGTCACTAAGTGGGTAGAAGCTATTCCAACAAGTAGTGCTGATCATAACACCTCTATTAAGATGCTTAAAGAAGTTATTTTTCCGAGGTTTGGAGTCCCTAGATATTTAATGACTGATGGTGGTTCACATTTTATTCATGGTGCTTTTCGTAAAATGCTTGCTAAGTATGACGTTAATCATAGAATTGCATCTCCATACCACCCACAGTCTAGTGGTCAAGTAGAACTGAGTAATAGAGAGCTTAAATTAAATTTGCAAAATACTATTAATAGATCTAGAAAGAATTGGTCCAAGAAACTTGATGATTCTTTATGGGCCTAAAGAACTGCATATAAAAATCCTATGGGTATGTCTCCGTGTAAAATGGTTTACGGAAAAACATGTCACTTACCTCTCGAACTAGAACATAAGGCATATTGGGCCATCGAAGAGCTTAACTATGATTTCAAACTTGCGGTGGGAAGAGGCTATTTGACATTAGCTCACTTGATGAATGGAGAACTCAAACCTATGAGAATGCCAAATTGTTTAAAGAAAAAGTTAAAAGATGGCATGACAAAAGGATACAAAAGCGTGAGTTTAATGTAGGAGATTATGTGTTGCTATTCAACTCTCGTTTAAGATTTTTTGCAGGAAAACTTCGCTCTAAATGGGAAGGGCCTTACGTTATCGAGGAGGTCTATCGTTCTGGTGCCATAAAAATCAACAACTTCGAAGGCACAAATCCGAAGGTGGTGAACGGTCAAAGAATCAAACATTATATCCCAGGTAATCCTATAAATGTTGAAACTAATGTTATTGAAACCGTAACCCCGGAGGAATACATAAGGGACACCTTCCAGAATGTTTCAGACTCCGAAAAGGAATAGGTATGTGGTACGGTCAGTAAACCGACTCCAAAACAGTTCTAATAGCAGTTTTTCTCCATTTTGGAATATTTAAGAAAATAGGAAAATAAGAAGTAGTCTGCGAAGTACACGAGGGATCCACGAGGGTGGAGGGCGTGCCCTACCCACCTGGATCCATATGTTTCATGCTATGGTTAGGTTTACCTTAATACTTCTTTTGTAGTTGCGGATGCTTGCAATAGGGATTAATCATAAGTAGTATGCTTGTCCAAGGAAGGGCAGTACCCAAGCACCGGTCCACCCACATATCAAATTATCAAAGTAACGAACGCGAACCATATGAGCGTGATGAAAACTAGCTTGACGATAATTCCCATGTGTCCTCGGGAACGTTTTCCTTCATATAAGATTTTGTCCAGGCTTCTCCTTTGCTACAAAAAGGATTGGGCCATCTTGCTGCACCTTCTTTGCTTTCATTACTTGTTACCCGTTACAAATTACCTTATCACAAAACTATCTGTTACCGATAAGTTTTGTGCTTGCGGAGAATACCTTACTGAAAACCGCTTGTCATTTCCTTCTGCTCCTTGATGTCTACTACGCAACCTTCTTCTTGTAGACGTTGTTGGGCCTCCAAGTGCAAAGGTTTGTAGGACAGTAGCAATTTTTTCTCAGGTGGATGACCTCAGGTTTATCAACCCGTGTGAGGTGTAGGATGAAGATGGTCTCTCTCAAACAACCCTACAACCAAATAACAAAAAGTCTCTTGTGTCCCCAACACACCCAATACAATGGTAAATTGTATAGGTGCACTAGTTCGGCGAAGATATGGTGATACAAGTGCAACATGGATGGTAGATATAGGTTTTTGTAATCTGAAAATATAAAAACAGCAAGGTAGCAAGCGATAAAAGTGAGCGTAAACGGTATTGCAATGCTAGGAAACAAGGCCTAGGGTTCATACTTTCACTAGTGCAAGTTCTCTCAACAATAATAACATAATTGGATGACATAACTATCCCTCAACATGCAACAAAGAGTCACTCCAAAGAGACTAATAGCGGAGAACAACCGAAGAGATTATGGTAGGGTACGAAACCACCTCAAAGTTATCCTTTCTGATCGATCTATTCAAGAGTACGTAGTAAAATAACATGAAGCTATTCTTTCTGTTCGATCTATCATAGAGTTCGTACTAAAATAACACCTTAAGACACAAATCAACCAAAACCCTAATGTCACCTAGATACTCCAATGTCACCTCAAGTATCCGTGGGTATGATTATACGATATGCATCACACAGTCTCAGATTCATCTATTCAACCAACACAAAGAACTTCAAAGAGTGCCCCAAAGTTTCTACCGGAGAGTCAACACGAAAATGTGTGCCAACCCCTATGCATAGGTTCATGGGCGAAACCTGCAAGTTGATCACCAAAACATACATCAAGTGAATCACGTGATATCCCAATGTCACCACAGATGTGCACATGCAAGACATACATCAAGTGTTCTCAAATCCTTAAAGACTCAATCCGATAAGAGAACTTCAAAGGGAAAACTCAATCCATTACAAGAGAGTAGAGGGGGAGAAACATCATAAGATCCAACTATAATAGCAAAGCTCGCGATACATCAAGATCGTGCCAACTCAAGAACACGAGAGAGAGAGAGAGAGATCAAACACATAGCTACTGGTACATAACCTCAACCCTGACAGTGAACTACTCCCTCCTTGTCATGGAGAGCGCCGGGATGATGAAGATGGCCACCGGTGAGGGATCCCCCTCCGGCAGGGTGCCAAAACAGGGTTCCGATTGGTTTTTGGTGGCTACAGAGGCTTGCGGCTGCGGAACTCCCGATATATTCTGTTCTCCGATGGTTTTAGGGTATATGGGTATATATAGGCGAAATAAGTCGGCCAGGGGAGCCACAAGGGGCCCACGAGGATGGAGGGCCCACCCAGGGGGGTGGGCGTGCCCCTGCCTCGTGCCTTCCTCGTTGCTTCCCTTATGTATACTCCAAGTCTTCTAGATTGCTTCCGTTCCCAAAATAACTCTCCCGAAGGTTTCATTCCATTTGGACTCCATTTGATATTCCTTTTCTGCGAAACACTGAAACAAGGGAAAAACAAAAACTGGCACTTGGCTCTGGGTCAATAGGTTAGTCCCAAAAATAATATAAAAGTGCATAGTAAAGCCTATTAAACATCCAAGATGGATAATATAATAGCATGAATACTTCATAAATTATAGATACGTTGGAGACGTATCAGCATCCCCAAGCTTAATTCCTGCTCGTCCTCGAGTAGGTAAATGATAAAAGAAATAATTTATGAAGTGTGAATGCTAGCAGGTGCACAAGTTTGATCAATGATAATTTCAATTACCTTTTATAGCATCATTACATATCATAACAGTAGCTCATCTCATAAAGCTTCTCATGATCAAGTAACAAGCTATTCACATGTTAAAGTATAGATCATAAACTTTCTTCAAAACTAACAAACCATGTTATTAGTCATCAAACAATTGCAATTCATCTTATTTTCAGGAAGAGTCTATGTCAGAGCTTTGATTTAGCAAACCCCACATACTCAACTATCATATAGTCTTTCACAATTGCTAACACTCACGCGATATTTATGTGTTCAAAGTTTTAATCAGACGCAGAGAAAGATAGGGGCTTATATATTCGCCTCCCAACCTTTTACCTCAAGGGTAATGACAACAATAATATCTCAGTCATTGAAGCAATTGCGATTTATCATAACATCAGAAAGAGTCTATGTCAGAGATTTTCAGCAAGCCCACATACTCAACTATCATTTAGTCTTTCACAATTGCTAACACTCACGCAATACTTGTGGTTACGGAGTTTTAATCGGACAAAGAGAAAGATAGGGGCTTATAGATTCGCCTCCCAACCTTTTACCTCAAGGGTAATGTCAACAATAATAGCTCATTCTAACTTACATCCAATTATATATATATATATATATATATATATATATATATATATATATATATATATATAATATAAGGATCTTTCCAACACAATGTGCTTGCCAAAGGATAAAATGTAAAAAGGAAAGGTGACGACCACCATGACTCTTGCATAAGGTAAAAGACAAGAATAAAAGATAGGCCCTTCGCAGAGGGAAGCAGAGGTTGCCATGCGCTTTTATAGTTGGATGCACAAAATCTTAATGCGAGGGAACGTCACTTTATATTGCCACTTGTGATAGGGACCTTTATTATGCAGTTCATTGCTTTTATTGCTTCCACATCACAAGATCGTATAAAGCTTATTTTCTCCACACTAAAAGATCATACATATTTAGAGAGCAATTTTTATTGCATGCACCGATGACAACTTACTTGAAGGATCTTACTCAATCCATAGGTAGGTATGGTGAACTCTCATGGCAATACTGGTTTAAGGGATGTTTGGAAGCACAAGTAGTATCTCTACTTGGTGCAAAGAATTTGGCTGGCATGAGGGGGGAAGGCAAGCTCAGCGTGTTGGGCGATCCATGACAATATACTTTATTTTGGATATAAGAAAACATAACCCATTACGTTGTCTTCCTTGTCCAACATCAACCTTTTAGCATGTCATATTTTAATGAGTGATCACAATTACAAAAGATGTCCAATATAGTATATTTATATGTGAAACCTCTCTTCCTTCAATATTCTTTCATGAATTGTTCAAGTGACCAATACAATATTTGCTAACCTTCAATAAATTTACCACCTCTACTTCTTATATGTAAAGTCATTACTCCCCGTGGGATAAGCATATGAAACATATATAATTTCAGATTTATGACATTCAAATCATTCAACCATTTACTAATAGGATATAAGTGAAACACACGAGTAAATGACAAACTACTCCAAAAAGATATAAGTGAAGATCAATGAGTAGTTAATTAATTTTGTAGCTATGTGAAGACTCTCTAATATTTAAGAATTTCAGATCTTGGTATTTTATTCAAACAGAAAGCAATACAAAATAAAATAAAATGACGCTCCAAGCAAAACACATATCATGTGGCGAATAAAAATATAGCTCCAAGTAAAGTTACCGATGAACGAAGACGAAAGAGGGGATGCCATCCGGGGCATCCCCAAGATTAGGCTCTTGGTTGTCCTTGAATATTATCTTGGGGTGCCTTGGGCATCCCCAAGCTTAGGCTCTTGCCACTCCTTATTCCATAGTCCATCGAATCTTTACCTAAAACTTGAAAACTTCACAACACAAAACTTAACAGAAAATCTCATGAGCTCCGTTAGCGAAAGAAAGCAAAACAACACTTCAAGGTACTGTAATGAACTCACTATTTATTTGTATTGATGTTAAATCTAATGTATTCCAACTTCTCTATGGTTTATAAACTATTTTACTAGCCATAGATTCATCAAAATAAGCAAACAACACATGGAAAACAGAATCTGTCAAAAACAGAACAGTCTGTAGTAATCTGTATCAAACGTATACTTCTGGAACTCCAGAAATTCTAAAATAAATTGGTAGAGCTGAGGAATTTGTCTAGTAGTCATCTGCAAAAAGAATCAACTAAATATTACTCTCTAGTAAAACGTTTTAGCTAATCTCGTAAGCGCTAAAGTTTCTGTTTTTTACAGCATGATCATAAAGACTTCACCCAAGTCTTCTCAAAGGTTCTACTTGGCACAAACACTAATTAAAACACAGAACCACATCTAAACAGAAGCTAGATGTATTATTTATTCCTAAACAGAACCAAAAAGCAAGAAACTAAAATAAAATTGGGTTGCCACCCAACAAGCGCTAACGTTTAACGCCCCTAGCTAGGCATGATGATTTCAATGATGCTCACATAAAAGATAAGAATTGAAACATAAAGAGAGCATCATGAAGAATATTACTAGCATATTTAAGTCTAACCCACTTCCTATGCATAGGTATTTTGAGCAAACAACTTATGGGAACAATAATCAACTAGCATAGGAAGGTAAAACAAGCATAACTTCAAAACTTTAAGCACATAGAGAGGAAACTTGATATTATTGCAATTCCTACAAGCATATATTCCTCCCTCATAATAATTCTCAGTAGCATCATGAATGAATTCAACAATATAACTAGCACCTAAATCATTCTTTTCATGATCTACAAGCATAGAAATTTTACTACTCTCCTCATAAGCAAAATTCTTCTCATTCGAAATAGTGGGAGTATCATAAGAGACTTGAATACTATAAATTGTTTCCACATTAAAAGAGTAATGTTCAGAAAAAGGGTAATCATAATCATGACAAGTTTTATAAATATAATCATCACTACTTTTTATAGCATAAGTTTCATCACAATAATCATCATAAGTAGCAACTTTGTTCTCATCATAATCGATTGAAACCTCTTCCGAAATAGTTGATCCATCACTAAATAAAGTCATGACCTCTCCAAATCCACTTTCATAAATATTATAAGATTCAACATCCTCCAAAATAGTGGGATCATTACTTCCTAAAGTTGACACTCTTCCAAAACCACTTTCATCAATATAATCATCATAGGTAGAAGGCATGCTATCATCATAACAACTTTGCATATCAAAACTTGGGAGGCTAAAAATATCATCTTCATTAAACGTAGCATCCCCAAGCTTGGGAAAAACATTAATTTCAGAAAATATGTTCTCAAATGTGTCATCCTCATCAAACATAGCATCCCCAAGCTTGGGCCTTCTCATATCATAAGCATAATCACTCTCATCATTAATAGTATGGATAGCACCAATAGTATAGCAATTATCATCATCACGATGATTAATAGGAGCAACATCATTTGGGGGAGATACCTTTCTACCTTTGCTTCTCCATCTTTTCTTTTTCTTCTTCACATCATGTGTGGGTTCAATCCTCTTTTTGGAGCTCCTTATTAATGAGATTGGTTGAAAAGAAAGCTCCTCCTCGTTACCTGATTCATCATAAGAAATAACAGGAGGATATTGGGAAGTCTCTTCCCTTTCATTAGTATTATCTTCATCTTATATTTCTTTTCTTTTCTTTATGTAATTGGCTATATAAGGATTTTCAATGCAATTCACCGCACAATACATAAAATTTCTTCTAGATCAATATCAAGGAATTTCTCGAGGTTATATTCTGGAATAAACTTAGTTTGACATTTCAATTCTTCATAACCCAAAAGCAGACTAAGTTCATTACGATGTGCAAGGGAAATCAAATCATCACAATTTTTGGACACGATTCGATCATGAAACAATTTGCATTTGATATTTAAATGACCATGTTCATTGCAAAGTTCACAAGTATGGCTAAGATATTTTAAATTTTCAGCACTATGTGACGCCCGGATAATCAAGCTACAGTGAACCTCTGTTAATGATGCCACGTCACCTTGATTACTGTTGATAAACTGGTGTTGTTTCAAACCCCGTTCAAATTCAAACTTTAAAATCAAGTCGAGCTATAAAAGTTTTCAAACTTTAAAACTAAAATGTTCGAATAATTCTATAAATTCCCCTGATCATCCTGATGTTGAAACCGACTTCATTGGGCTCACAAATAAATACCTAGGAAATTAATAAGTGGTCTAACAGAAAATAAAATGGCCTTTTCAAAATAAGTAATTATTTATTTAACTCCAATTGCCTCCAAACATTGTGTGATAGCTCCTAATAATACTAGGTATTTTTGGGAAAAGTTTTAGTGGCAACAAAATTCATTTGATACAGAAATTAATTACAAAACAGGAGCAATAAAAGGAAAAGAAAATAGGAACTAACCTACTGTGCGCCTGGGTCTTGAAGTGAACAGGAAAGGCCCAACCCACCTAGAGCTCGTCCCCAACCTCTCTGTTCATCAGAGGCAGGGTGGATGCCGCTCCCACGTCCGTGGCCATGGATGGCCACGTGTCGAGCATCCAGCCCCTCCTGACGTCTATAAGCCCCCCTCGACCCAGTACGCGAACCCTAGTCCCCATCATCTCCCCCTCTCGCGCCGTCATCGTCATTTTTGTTCGCGCCCGAGCGCTGCCCGCCATGGCATTCGTCATCCTCACGCCCGCTGTCGTCCCCGCGCGGTGAGGCCATGCCCGGACGCTCATTCGTCGTCCAGTACATCTTCCTCGAGGAATAGATCGAGCAGGAGAGCCCCAAGTCGCCGGATCGAGCCGATCCCCTCCTCTGCTGTCGCCGGCGTTCGTCGACTGTCCCGGTGCCCTCTGCTGCTCCTAACCTTCCAACGAGCCACCGTGCGCTCCTACGTAAGCACCCCGACATTTCCCCTCTACTAGCGCCATCAATCTTACCCTCTAGTTGCCGTCGCCATTGCTGCTGCTCCGCCACCGCTGTCGAGCTCATCGTTGTTTCCCTCGTCCACCTTGGGATGAGCTGAAATTACTGCCGTGCTGCTGGGGCTCCATTGAAACGCGTAGCTCCTTTGGTTCGTCCACAACATGGCCGTGGCCTCGATTTCCATTGAACCGGAGCCCCTTCCTCTGCCTTAGCACGTCGCCGGCGTCGTTTCCGGTTGTCTCCGGCCAAGATGCCGCCACCGTTCGACGCAGCTCGTCATGCCCGATCGAAAGAGCCCAGTCGTGCATCCGCCCGTGGCCGCCGTGGCCGGACCTCGCCGTGGCCGCACTCTTGCTCCTGTGCGCGTCTGCTCCTACTCATGTCCATCCCCGCGCGCGCCCATGCGGCAAATTCTGGCCGCCCCTGGGCGCCACCCCCGTGTGCCGCTGCTGCTTCTTCTGGCGCGCGCGCCTGCTCAGCTGCTGCGCTACCGCTTCTCGCTGATGCTCGGGTGTTGTGCTAGTGTTGCTGCTTGCTGCCGCAGCTGCTCTGCTGCTCACTACTACTGCTGCTCATGCTAGCGACTGCCTTGCTGATGCATTGTTGCTGCTGCTGATGATGGCCATGGCCGCTGTGGCGCTGCGCCTATGCGTACAGGCCATGGCAACACATCTGTGGCATAGCTACTAGATGTGAGGCCGGCCCTTGCTCAATTAATGCCAGTTTAGATTAGGATTAATTTATTGATTAATTAGTACATAACAAATGACGTGTGAGACCACTTCGGTTATTTCACCTCTTATTAAACTAAAGTCAATGACAACCGGGACCCGCTTACACTATTCACATATTGACTGGGTCAAACCAACCCCCACAGGCCCCACTGTCATACGGTGTGGCTAGATAGCACTAGGTAGCAAACTTATATTCTGTTTATTTTTAATAAATCCAGAGAAACTTTAACCTTACAAAATTAATAGTAAATAAACCGTAACTCGGATGAAAATACTTTGTACATGAAAGTTGCTCAGAACGTTGAGACGAATCTGGATATGTAGCCCGTTCGTCCGTGACACATCCCTAGCATAGAAAACACGCAACTTTCCCCCTCCGGTTCATCTGTCCGAAAATGCAAAACACCGGGAATACTTTCCCAGATGTTTTCCCCCTTCGCCAGTACCACCTCCTACCGCTTTAGGGCACACCTAGCACCGCACATTGTCATGTCTTCCATCGTCATGCTTATGTTTGCATTATATTTATGGTTTCTTCCCCCTCTTCTCTCATTAGACACCGAGACCGACGCCGCTGCTACCCAGTAAGACTACGGTGTTGGTGACCCCTTCTTGCTAGAGCAACCAGGCAAGCACCCACTTGATCACCAGATACCGCCTATTCTTCTCTACTGCTTGCATTAGAGTAGTGTAGCATGTTACTGCTTTCGGTTAATCCTATTCTACTGCATAGCCTGTCATTGTTGCTACAGTTGTCACCCTTATCTGCTATCCTACTGCTTAGTATAGGATGCTCGTTTTCCATCAGTGGCCCTACATTCTTGTCCGTCTGCCATGCTATACTACTGGGCCGTGATCACTTCGGGAGGTGATCACGGGCATATACTATATACTTTACACTGTTACATTACCTGTGATACTGTTCGGAGATGGGAGCTGAAGGGGCAGGTGGTTCCACCCAGGTAGTGGTGGGCCTGGGATCCCGACGGCCCCCGACCGTTACTTTGTGGCGGAGCAACAGGGCAGGTTGAGACCACCTAGGAGAGAGGTGGGCCTGGCCCTGGTCGGTGTTCGCGGATACTTAACATGCTTAACGAGATCTTGGTATTTAATCTAAGTCTGGCTACTAGCCTATACGCACTAACCAACTACGCGGGAAAGATACGGGCACTCGACGTCGTGGTATCAGCCGAAGCCTTCGTGACGTCAGCGACTGAGCGGCGCGCGCCGAGTTGGACCGCGTACCGTGACTTCCTTTGTAATGGAGGTTGCTAGGTCTGCTCTCCGGCCGCGTACGCAACATGCAAGTGTGCAATGGGCGATGGGCCCAGACCCCTGTGCGCATAGGATTTAGACCGGCGTGCTGACATCTCTGTTGTGCCTAGGTGGGGCTACGACGTGTTGATCTTCCGAGGCTGGGCATGACCCAGGAAAGTGTGTCCGGCCGAATGGGATCGAGCGTGTTGGGAAATGTGGTGCACCCCTGCAGGGAAGTTAATCTATTCGAATAGCCGTGATCTTTGGTAACATGACGACTTGGAGTTGTACCTTGACCTTATGAAAACTAGAACCGGATACTTAATAAAACACACCCTTCCAAGTGCCAGATATAACCCGGTGATCGCTCTCTAACAGGGCGACGAGGAGGGGATCACCAGGTAGGACTATGCTATGCGATGCTACTCGGAGGACTTCAGACTACTCTCTTCTACATGCTACAAGACGGAGGCTGCCAGAAGCATAGTCTTCGACAGGATTAGTTATCCCCATCTTATTCTGGCATTCTGCAGTTCAGTCCACCGATATGCCCCTTTACACATATACCCATGCATATGTAGTGTAGCTCCTTGCTTGCGAGTACTTTGGATGAGTACTCACGGTTGCTTTTCTCCCTCTTTTAACCTTTCCCTTCTACCTGGTTGTCGCAACCAGATGTTGGAGCCAAGGATCCAGACGCCACCGTCGACGATGACTCCTACTACACCAGAGCTGCCTACTACTACGTGCAGACCGCTGACGACGATCAAGAGTAGTTTAGGAGGATCCCAGGCAGGAGGCTTGCGCCTCTTTCGATCTGTATCCCAGTTTGTGCTAGCCTTCTTAAGGCAATCTTGTTTAGCTTATGTCTATACTCAGATATTGTTGCTTCCACTGACTCGTGTATGATCGAGCACTTGTGTTCGAGCCCTCGAGGCCCCTGGCTTGTATTATGATGCTTGTATGACTTATTTTATTTTTAGAGTTGTGTTGTGATATCTTCCCGTGAGTCCCTGATCTTGATCGTACACGTTTGCGTGTATGATTATTGTACGATTGAATTGGGGGCGTCACAAGTTGGTATCAGAGCCGACTGCCTGTAGGAACCCCCTTTTCCAACTCCTTGGCCGAAGTTGAGTCTAGTCCTTGAAATAAAACTTTTACTAAGATGGTTGTGTAGCTTACGGGCCCATGTCGCCATTGGGTGGTAGTAGGATCTTTTATTGCTCGTCTATACTCTGGGACTCTGATCTCTCTCCTATTCGGGATAAATGAATTTTGCTAAATCTAACATTAGGATCTCGTTATCACTTTCACCCGGAGAGCACCTTATTACCGATGATCGTCTGCTACACTAGAAGACCCTGAAGATACTCTTCACTATTAACCCGAGAACTTGTGTTCATCGCGTTTGCAATTCTCCCTCCACCGTCAACCCTTATGGATAACTACATGCAATTGTCATTCTTACATTCATCCCAGTTGGTCTTGTTATTACAAGATACCCCGAAATACTCGATGTTGTTCCAAGAATCCTTGTGCCTACTGCCTTGCAGCTCTTTCCGCATTAATACCCCCATGAATAATTCCTCATACTTACCGGGGATTCGTCCATCCCCAGTTGTTCAGGTGTTCCACAAAATTCTTCAAAGTACTATCTGATCTTTCGAGAATCCTCTGCAGCCTATGGCTCTTGAAATTCTTGTCTGCCTGCATTATGGTTAATTCCAAATGCCTAGCAATATTCATTAACCTTATTTGCCTTTATCATCTTGGGTCCCTTGATTCAGTATGTTGCAAATGTTCGCAATCCTCAATCAGATCCTAGAGTTCATCCTTTCGGCTTAGACGTCATTTTAAACGTGAGCTGGTTCTCAACAAATCCAATTGCCGTCGATTGTACCCTAAGCCTACTCAACTTATCCATCCTTAATCAGAGCTTTTTCTTCTGATCCTTCATTTTGGAAATCATAATTCCTTTGTTATCTAAGCATCGAATTATTAAGATGTTCTATAATCGTATGCCCTTGCATTGTTTCTTTATCTGATTGTGTGCCGATGCTCACATCAGCTCCGTTATGGATCGTCGGATCCTTTGTTGAAATATCATCCGACAGAGTCCTTCGTATACAAAAACCTTGAGAAGTTCTTTCCCTGATACAAAATGCCATTGGTAAATCCTATTCTCGGATTTGGTCAAGCATGCTCTACCTTCGAGCTGGTGATAATTACTCTCGAAGCTTGGGGTATATGTTCCTAAGATGCCCCGATGGGTTGAACCAATGCCTTCCTTAATATGTGTGAACTCGAAAGTTTTCACGAGTCATACTCTTCTGGTGTTTTGCTAGATAACATTTCAACACTACAACTTCTTCGAAAGTGAGAGGTGAATGGAAGGTTATACATGGAAGAAGTGGGAGTCGACCTTGACCTTTGTGTTCATACCCATGGACACGATGTAGATCCTACCATAGAAGCTTCTTGTAATAATAACTATTTCGTTGATATAATATCATCTGGTACCTGTGGACTGATCCTATGCAATCGTGGTTCCGGCCATATTTTCTCTTTGATCCCATTTCTCGGACAAGTTAAAGCACTTGTCTTTTGCAAGTCAATACACCACTCCAACCTCTACCTTGATCTACCGTCGAGTATTACCCTCTGGTATCTCGAGAACATCTAAGAACTGTGTTTTTTTGAAACTATTTACTGCAAGGCAACAGCCTCACAGTATTTTATTAAATAAAATAATAGATTCTTAGTTACAACTATCAGTAGAAACAAGAAAGGAGAAATACTTACAAAAGAAAACTATAAGAGGTCAGCTATCCAAGAAATTAAACTATCCTTATATTTACATTTAACCCTGTGAGACAGAAGAGAAATGTCATGTATGAAGTTCCTTCTCCAAGCTCGAAATGAAGGTTGCTCATTCCTGAATATCTTCCCATTCCTTTGTGTCCAAATATTCCATATAGCGGTGAAAACCACCTCCGAGAAGAAAGGGTGTCCAAAATCCTTCCTAGCTGCTTGAGCCAAATCATATGTGGTTTGGTTTGGTTGTGGTGTCCAAGATATCCCAAGATAGTTCCAAACCCTGTGGCTATAGTTGCAAGCAAAGAAAAGATGAGCCCGATCCTCATGATGAGCAAGATTGCAAAGCACACAGGTGTCATCCTGGATGATCCAATGTCTTCGTTGCATCATATCTCTGGTGTTCAAACGATCCATTAACAGGAGCCAACCAAAAACCTTTATCTTTAGCGTGCAAGAACTCTTCCAAATCCACTTGAAAATTGGATCCGCCACAATCTGAGAGAAACAAGAGTTATAGTATATCTTTGCCATATAATCTCCAGACTTGGAAGGCCACTTCCACACGTCCTTGATCTCCCCATTCAAAGTGACCAAAGGCAGAAGTGCCTGCAACTGTATGAGCTCAGAAAAAGCCTCTTGCGATAATGGTAGATGAAAATTCTCCAAGATGTCAGGCCGCACAAGGAACTCTTTGATGGTAACAGCATTGTCCACGGCAAATGAGTGGAGCCTTGGGAAATAGTCCTGCAACAGCACAACATGAGTTCCCAGCTGCCAACGATCAAGCCAAAAAAGGATCGTATCACCAGCATGAACTTGGGGAACTGCCAGGTTGGAGAACTTTGGGAATAAACGCATAATATCACGCCACCAAAAGGAACCACAGACCCTGGTGCTTTGGGGTGGAGAAGATGCGTAATAGGTATCCCAGATTAGAGAAACCCAAGGCACGTCCACTTTGTTGAAGAACTTGAAGAGGTGTTTAATAAGCAAAGCTTCATTTTGGATGGTCAAGTCCATAACACCCAGACCACCAAAACCCTTAGGACGACAGACAAGATCCCAAGCAGCCAAAGATTGACGTGGGTTATCTGTATTACCTCTCCACAGGCATTGTCGCATGATCCTCTCAAGCTGCTGAATAATTCCTTTTGGAAGTGAAAGGGTACACAAAAAATATATTGGCATGGAGCACAACACGGACTGAACAAGTTGCAAGCGACAACCTTGATTAAGCAAACAGGAAGATGCAGACAAACGGCGCTCAATGCGATCCACCAGAGGCGTTAGCTCGTAAATGGTGGGCCTTGAAGTTCCCATGGGCAAGCCAAGATATGTGAATGGCAGTGTGCCAACATCGCACCCCAGCAAAGCAGCCACTCTTGCTCCTTCTTCATCGCTCATATTTATTGGAATGAGTGAAGATTTGGTGAACTTGACTCGCAGGCCAGTTGACTCCGCAAAAGTTCCAAGCATCTCCTTCAAGGCAATGAGTTGATCATCAACCGCCGGCAACACAATTAGTGTGTCGTCGGCATACTGCACTATTGGGTAGTCATTTGAGTTGGATGGAATTGGGAGAGTAAGGATACTCCTGGCGCACATCTCATTAACAACAGACTGCAACAAGTCAACTGCAATCACAAAGAGTAACGGAGATAGGGGGTCTCCTTGGCGCACTCCTGTTTTGCAAACAAAGTGCTTCCCTGATAAGCCGTTTAGAAGAACAGAAGAAGATCCTATGGATAAAATAGAATTGATCCACCCAGTCCACCTGGAGTCAAAACCCTTGTAGTGCAAAATTTTGAGAATTAGATCGTGTTCAATTGTATCAAAGGCTTTCGTGAAATCCAGCTTGAGTAAGACAATGGAACGTTTGGAAGCTTTGCATTGATGTATACACTCGAAGCACCAGGCTAGGCAATCTTGTATAGAACGAGACCGAAGAAAGCCATATTGATTGCGGTGGATGCAGCGAAGGATCGCTTTTTGAAGACGATTTGCAAGCAGCTTAGTCAGAAACTTCAGGCAAGTGTTAGTCAAAGAAATTGGTCGGAAGTCTCCGACAACTTCAGGACTTAATTTCTTTGGTATAAGAGTAATTAATGAGTTGTTCAGACATTCCAAGTTACACTTCCCCTCATGGAAATCCGTAGCAAGTTGCATGAAATCATCCTTTATAATTGGCCAACACTTCTTTAAAAACAGCCCCGAGAAGCCATCAGGTCCGGGTGCACGGTCAGGAGGCATGTTCTTAATGAAAGCATCAACCTCAGAATCCGAGAAGGGCTGAGATAGGTCCTGAAGACCATCAACTCTAGTAATTAAAGCGTCCAAATCAAAACCCATGCGAATTCCTTTTGCATTACCCATTCTCTGATTAAAATCCGACCAAAACATGCTGGCAAGTTGCTGATGATCCGAAACCACATCCCCATCAGAATTCCTCAGAGACGAGATGGTGTTTCTCCTAAACCTTTCCGTGGCCATGGCATGAAAAAATTTGGAGTTTTCCTCGCCAACTTTAATGTTACGGATGGTACAACGCTGCTTCCAATAAACATACTGCCAATGAAGAATATCTTCCAAGTGCAACTTCACAATTCGCATGAAATTAAACTCAGGCCGCGATAAAGATCTGAGCTCCTCCAGCCCATCAAAGTAAAGGATAACCTTGTTGCAATCAGCAATTAAAGCCTTGATTGTCGACAAACTCATGTGCCATTTCTTGAGGGCGTACCTTAACGCTTTAAATTTGGCGGAAATCGTGTGGGTCGTCGATTGTCTTGCCACAGGTTTGGTCCAGACATTGGCCACACAGTCAAAGAAACCAGGCAGGTCAATCCAATAATTCTCAAAGCGAAAAATTTTAGCTTTTGGAATGACAGTGGCAATCGAGACGACGCATGGGACATGATCAGAAGTCGTGCGCGCTAGCGGCAGGACAATCGTGTTAGGATGGTCAAAGGTCCATGCCACTGAAGTAAAAAACCAATCAATCTGTTCCAGTAAAGGATTAGTTTGCATGTTTGACCAGGTAAACTGTCGACCTTTAATTGGTAATTCAATGAGACCCAGATGCCCAATTACTTCATTAAACAGAAAAATGTCATTGATATTACCCCCAGGCTGATTTCTGTTATCCAACGATCTCATGAAATTAAAATCTCCCAACAATAGCCAATTATCATCACAGTTAATATCGAGGTTATAAAGCCATTGCACGAAATCATCCCGGGGAGGGCCCTGACACGGACCATACACTGACACGAGCGTCTAGATTTCAGAAGTGTGCGTCGATTGGAATTCAATAATGATGCCAAAATGCCTTGCCTCAATTAACTATCCTTGAAAGAAAGATGAATTCCAAATAACGATCATGCCAGCGGAAGCACCAACCGAAGGTACATAAGAAAAATTATCAAATCGCCGTGGACAAAACTTCCTAATGTACCTGTGATCAATATGCATGCATTTCGTTTCTTGCAGACAGATGACCGAATAACCACTTTCGTCAATTTTCTGCTTAACTGCTAATTGCCGCGCTTCAGAATTAAGACCACGCACATTACAACATAACACCTTCCAATCTTTAAACCTTGTCTGATTCATTACAAACCAAAATAAAAAGCATAGATAACAGTAGATCATGCAATGACATACACCGATCCACAAAACAGGGAGCAGATAACCTAAACAGGGAACTGAAGAACAGATAACTGACGTTTGAAAAGGTCCGCCAGGAACCATTGAGCCATCCAATGAAACTAGACATCGGAACCCTTGCTGCTGTTGGGTGTAGCAGGACCAGCCTTAAGCTTGTCCTTGGAGATCTTCTCAGGTGCAATTCGCAGACGAGCTCCAATGCGCTGAAGATCAGAAATTGGCGTTGGTGGGGGTACTGACAGCTCTTCCTCTGGCTGTGCTGAGCTAGTTCGGCGCTTCTTGAAAGAGAGCTGGTTGATGCCTTGATTGGGGCCTCTGCTTGAAGATTTATAATAACCATCCCGGAGTGCACTTAAGCGTGCACTGCGGCGTACCTCAGAGTCCACCACAACCTTAGTGGCCTTAACAGTCTTGGGCTTACGACCACGTTTGTGACTGACCTCTGGCATTGCAGAGAACTGAAAGGATTCACTGACAGGCTCAGAGAGATCATCAAGGCCATCAAAACACAAAGCGCGAGCAACAGGCCTTTTGGCTGGAGCTATTTGACGAGGATAGCGTGGAGTTGGTCCAGGTGCCGGCAGCAAAGACAAGTTGACATCATTCCCATTGAAGCAAACCTCCCAAGAGCTCTTGGACAGAAGCAGAGAGCACAGGTTAGTCTTGAACACACACTTTGGAATTTCAGCAGAAAAGATGGCTGGCTTAAACTTGCAGAAAGAACGCTGCCACTGCATCTCAGGCGGGATCACAGGACCAAAGACAGTTAGAACTCGCCCAACATTGAGAGGGGGCGGAACCGGATGCTGCAGAACCGCAAATTGCTCTTCGGGCTGCAGATCATTAACAGAATCATTTGATACTTCCAGAACAATAGATTCCTGAGACAGGTTCCCATCCAGTTGATTTTCCTCAATTACCTCATGTGGTGCATTAAGTTCCTGTGGATCCGCATGAATTTGAGGCTCATGCTCCTGCGGAGGTGGAGGCAACTCATCCCAACCAATCTCAGGAAATTCAGGCATAACCCAGTTGTGATTATGGAACTGCAGATGCCCAGGGAGAGGATGAGGATTGCCATCAAAGGGCATCGGGTCCTCGTCAGGTGGCAAGATGTCAGCAAAGTCAGCAGAGAAGATGTAGATTGGAGCAGACCATGAAATCCGAGAACCACCAAAATCTGCAAACTCCCGATAGACCACATCCCGCGGCACCAATGTCGTTGCCGGGAAAGAGACGTACGCCAGAGTGCGAACAAGTAACGGATCGTCCTGATGCCAGTGGTGGAAACGGCCAAAGGTACTGATTGCATCGGCAATGTATTGAGTGCGCCGATAGTCCAGAGGTATCCCAACAATCATAACCCAACCCCTACGAAAACCCTGAACAGCTCTGAAATTGATTCCTTCATCATGCGGCACAAATCTCACAAATCTGTTATTATCTAGCTCAAACGGGGGGTGATCAACTAGAGCCTGCCTAGCAAGAGGACTGCGAAAGCGGAGAAGACCCACTCCTTGGATCCACGGTTGAGCATCAAGAACAGCACGACCAAGGTTGTTAACAACAAAATCACTAACCATGTTTCTGAAGAGCCCAACTTCTTCAGGCAGAGGGGCAGGCTCGACGATGGCAATGGCGTATTCCTCATGCTGACGATCCGGAGCAACTGCAGGAGAATAGAAGGTGCGTGGCAGACGCCGCTGTCCATCTAAGAACTGTGTTGCATCTTATGAGTCTCCATCAGCTATTATTTCTCACTGATTCCAATTTTTCATGGGTTCTGAGTTGTTAGTCGCTCAAGAACACCGGTAAGTGAACCGACTCCGCACTCTAGTTTGATAACTCTAAGTAATCTTTATTGCTTATGATTTAATAATCCTTCAAGTCATTCCTAGCCTGATCGGTTATATCATTATTGTGCTAAATTTTAACCGTGCTACCTGGTCCTTCTTTCCGGAGCACAACCTTACGTCGGTCTTACTCCTCATATAATTTCGCCTTAAAAATTGCAAGCTTGGTTTCGAGTTTGTGTCGTATCTGTGGCTCCAATAATCTTTTGTTGCATCAGTCCTTTTGCGTGATGCAGTCGCTGTTCAATTGCTTCTTTGTGGTTCCTCTCGACAACAAATTGTCGTGATCATCATCAACATTTTGACTCCTTCCAGGATATCAATGGAATTCTAGATGATAAGTGCCATCCTCGTTCCTTGGTAATTTGAGTTACCATCAACAACATCCTTACCTTCCTTTCATCACAAACTTGTTCATGTTATGGATGCAACTTGCTATCCAGCTTGTATTATGATCTACCTTGTAGTATTACTACCTTTTCGTCAAGGATGTTGTGAGAATCTCACCACCTCTTGAGAATTCTTGATATAAGTGATATTCACCATCACCATTCTTTTCTTGGTCCCCATGTTGATCCTAACAGGAATACCGACAGATGGACTAGTAATTTTAAAACTTCTAGCAACCTTATTGCTTTGAAGTAAATGGTCAACATTTCATTCTTAGACCATTGGTTATCGAATCACCATTATAACATCGGTCATGCTACATAAGCCCATATTTTGGGAGCACCTTTCAACTGATGTTTAATTGGGTATGTTTTCCTCGAGCATATCTCATTATATCATTTGATCTGACAAATTTTATTTCCTTATTCAAATAATTGTGGAAATCCATCCTTTGAAATTCTCGAGTAATTGTTGCTGAGTCCATCAGCCACCTCCTCATCCTCTCCTTGGTTTACTGATGAACTCTTGTTTCAGAACTCGCTCCCACAGTTCATTTCTCGAGAATCTTATAATGTCTTCTCATCAATTTGTCGCACCTTTTCTTCTCAGACATCCTAGGTCTGAGGTATCCTGTCCCCAATCAGATCTGAATCTCGGTCGGATATGATGGTCGGAACATATTTCCAAGAGTTATAACATTGGTATTTTTATGACCCGGTAAGGTGATGTCATGCCTAGCACACTTGGCCGGAGGACCTATTGTTATAGTTTTCCTTTTAGCAAGGTTATCTATTCTTCCATGAGGAAATTGTAAGACTTATTCTATCAGTTGTTCCTGATGAATCCTTTGTGTATCGAGAGTCCTACATTGCTCGAAGACCATGTCAATGCTATCCCGAAGCATGTCTATGGTACTCCGATCATCAATAATAACATTTGAAGCATAATGCAAAATTTTCTTTATTAATTACCCCAAACACCGTTGTATGGGTAATGACATGATATTTCTCTCCCCTTTCCTAAAGGCTTTTCTACGTTATATCATGTCATATATATCATGTTCTGCTTGTCCTTGGGAAGGATATACCCCCGAAATTTGTGTGTATACACATTTTCCTTTCCATTGTTCTGTTTAAACCTGATAATCACTTTTCCTTTCCATTGGTTTGTTTAAACCTTCTTGTGATCTATATAATATAAGCCGTAATATTTCCCTGCTTATGTAAACACCTCGTTGTACCACTCTATCAGTAAGACCCTGTTACTATTGTTGATGACATCCCGGTAGCCACTGATGGACGAGAACCTTGCATATTGGCCCGAGTCGTTTCAACGAGCAGGAAAATGCTTCTCTTCGTCCCTCGCCATTGGTACCGATGTTGTTGCCGACATAACTGGCATGCTACTCTCTAACATGCCTTGCTATCATGACCGTGCAAAATGTCACCGCTCCTAATTTTAACCCACATGGTGGGCCCATAACCCACAGTTCCACAGGATCGAAACCTGACTCTCCTATACACCCTGTTGTCAAAGTTATTTCTCGCGCTTGACTTTGTATGTAATTCACGGGCCACCTGCCTGCTGATCTATTCTGGTATCAGATGCAATGCTTATTCACATTGCTCTAAACCCATTCAACACTTCATTTCAGGCATCGAACGATTGCCTGCCCGCTCGAAACTTCCCATGATACCTCCTTACTTTGCTCTTGATATTTTCTGAAGTTTCAATTTGAGAGTTACTTTCCGCCTCCCTCCTCGATGTTATCTACCAGATAGTCAACCTTGCCGAGGTCCGTTCTCCCGGAGTGCTCCCCTTTTATTCTTTCATAAGTACGATGGAGTTTCTGAAGAAAGGATGCTGACTTCATCTTGATGACCTGAAGCAGAAAAATGAAGACATCAATGTAATGGATCGACCACTTCGAGAAGAGCAACCAAGACCGAGAGGATTCGTTAGAATTTTGTAACCAGATCTTTCCCCCTTACTCCCCCTCTTAAATCTCGGGACGAGATTTCTTGTAGTGGAGGAGAATTGTGACGCCCGGATAATCAAGCTACAGTGAACCTCTGTTAATGATGCCACGTCACCTCGATTACTGTTGATAAACTCGCGTTGTTTCAAACCCCGTTCAAATTCAAATTTTAAAATCAAGTCGAGCTATAAAAGTTTTCAAACTTTAAAACTAAAATGTTCGAATAATTCTATAAATTCCACTGATCATCCTGATGTTGAAACCGACTTCATTGGGCTCACAAATAAATACCTAGGAAATTAATAAGTGGTCTAATAGAAAATAAAAGGGCATTTTCAAAATAAGTAATTATTTATTTAACTCCAATTGCCTCCAAACATTGTGTGATAGCTCCTAATAATACTAAGTATTTTTGGGAAAAATTTTAGTGGCAACAAAATTCATTTGATACAGATATTAATTACAAAACAGGAGCAATAAAAGGAAAAGAAAATAGGAACTAACCTACTGTGCGCCTGGGCCTTGAAGTGAACAGGCAAGGCCCAACCCACCTAGAGCTCGTCCCCAACCTCTCAGTTCATCAGAGGCTGGGTGGATGCCGCTCCCACATCCGTGGCCATGGATGGCCACGTGCCGAGCATCCAGCCCCTCCTGGCGTCTATAAGGCCCCCCTCGACCCAGTACGTGAACCCTGGTCCCCATCATATCCCCCTCTCGCGCCATCATCATCATTTTTGTTCGTGCCCGAGCGCTGCCCGCCATGGCCTTCGTCATCCTCACGCCTGCTGTCGTCCCCGCGTGGTGAGGCCATGCCCGGATGCTCCTTCGTCGTCCAGTACGTCTTCCTCAAGGAGGAGATCAAGCGGGAGAGCCCAAGTCGCTGGATCGAGCCGATCCCTTCCTCTGCTGTCGCCGGCGTTCGTCGATGGTCCCGGCACCCTCTGCCATTCCTGACCTTCCAACGAGCCACCGTGCGCTCCTACGTAAGTACCCCGACATTTCCCCTCTACTAGCGCCATCAATCTTGCCCTCTAGTTGCCGTCGCCATTGCCGCTGCTCTGCCACCGCTGTCGAGCTCATCGTTGTTTCCCTCGTCCACCTCGGGATGAGCTGAAACTACTGCCCTGCTGCTGGGGCTCCATTGAAACGCGTAGCTCCCTTGGTTCGTCAACAACATGGCCGTGGCCTCGATTTCCATTGAACCGGAGCCCCTGCCTCTGCCTTAGCACGTCGGCGGCGTCGTTTCCGGCCGTCTCCGGCCAAGATGCCGCCACCGTTCGACGCAGCTCGTCATGCCCGATCGAAAGAGCCCAGCCGTGCACCCGCCCGTGGCCGCCGTGGCCGCACTCGTGCTCCTATGCGCGTCTGCTCCTGCTCATGTCCATCCCCGCGCACCTCCTGGCCACGCGCGCGCCCATGCAGGAAATTCTGGCCGCCCCTGGGCGCCACCCCCGTGTGCCGCTGCTGCTTCTTCTGGCGCGCGCGCCTGCTAGCTGCTACGCTACCGCTTCTCGCTGATGCTCGGGTGCTGCGCTAGTTTTGCTGCTTGCTGCCGCAGCTGCTCTGCTGCTCACTACTGCTGCTGCTCATGCTAGTGGTTGCCTTGCTGATGCATTGTTGCTGCTGATGATGATGGCCATGGCCGCCGTGGCGCTGCGCCTATGTGTACAGGCCATGGCAACACATCCGTGGCACAACCACAAAGGAACCTGACCCTGTGGTATTTTCTACCTTTGGTGCGTTTGGAGTGAAGGAAAAGTGAACAGTAAAACTAGGGAAAGTCTTTGGTTTCTGTGGGATTCCTACGTATTTCACGGGAAAAGAAACATCCAGTCGGAGCTCTTGTTTCTCGCGGTTGGCCAAGGCAACACACTGGTCTGACTCTGTGCAGAGCTGAAATAGTCTTGTAATCCAATATAATATTCCATCACATGCCCAAGGGAGAGGTCTGCAGCCAAATAAAAAATTCCAAAGCTATAGTTCGCTGCTGCGTTGATGTCCAACTTCCTTTGATTACCGACGAATGCTTCACTCCCAGCTATTCCTCTCTTTTAAAATCCTCAGTTTTATAGGTGCTTGTTTCCCCTATTCCTTCCCTTTTTTTTATTCCTATGTTTTTTGATCCTGCAAACCGAACATAGCCTAGATGTGAGGCCGGCCCTTGCTCAATTAGTGCTAGTTTAGATTAGGATTAATTTATTGATTAATTAGTACATAACAAATGACGTGTGAGACCACTTCGGTTATTTCACCTTTTATTAAACTAAAGTCAATGACAACGGGACCCGCTTACACTATTCACATATTGACCAGTCAATCTTTGTCTGGGTCAAACCAACCCCCACAGGCCCCACTGTCATACGGTGTGGCTAGATAGCACTAGGTAGCAAAAGTATATTCTGTTTATTTTCAGTAAATTCAGAGAAACTTTAACCTTACAAAATTAATAGTAAATAATGCGTAACTCGGATGAAAATACTTTGTAGATGAAAGTTGCTCAGAACGACGAGACGAATCTGGATATGCAGCCCGTTCGTCCATGAAACATCCCTAGCATAGCAAACACGCAACTTTCCCCCTCCAGTTCATCTGTCCGAAAATGCAAAACACCGGGAATACTTTCCCAGATGTTTTCCCCCTTCGCCAGTACCACCTCCTACCGCGTTAGGGCACACCTAGCACCGCACATTTCCATGTCTTCCATCGTCATGCTTATGTTTGCATTATATTTATTGTTTCTTCCCCCTCTTCTCTCGTTAGACACCGAGACCGACGCCGCTGCTACCCAGTACGACTACGGTGTTGGTGACCCCTTCTTGCCAGAGCAACCAGGAAAGCCCCCCCTTGATCACCAGATACCATCTATTCTTCTCTACTGCTTGCATTAGAGTAGTGTAGCATGTTACTGCTTTCGGTTAATCCTATTCTACTGCATAGCCTGTCATTGTTGCTACAGTTGTTACCCTTACCTGCTATCCTACTGCTTAGTATAGGATGCTAGTTTTCCATCAGTGGCCCTACATTCTTGTCCGTCTGCCATGCTATACTACTGGGCTGTGATCACTTCGGGAAGTGATCACGGGCATATACTATATACTTTACACTGTTACATTACCTGTGATACTTTTCGGAGATGGGGGCTGAAGGGGCAGGTGGTTCCACCCAGGTAGTGGTGGGCCTGGGATCCCGACGGCCCCCGACTATTACTTTGTGGCGGAGCGACACGGCAGGTTGAGATTACCTAGGAGAGAGGTGGGCCTGGCCCTGGTCGACGTTCGCGGATACGTAACACGCTTAACGCGATCTTGGTATTTGTTCTGAGTCTGGCTACTGGCCTATACGCACTAACCAACTACGCGGGAAAGATATGGGCACTCGGCATCGTGGTACCAGCCGAAGCCTTCGTGACGTCAGTGACTGAGCGGCGCGCGCCAGGTTGGCCCGCGTAACGTGACTTCCTTTGTAATGGAGGTTGCTAGGTCTGCTCTCCAGCCGCGTACGCAACGTGCAGGTGTGCAATGGGCGATGGGCCCAGACCCCTGCGCGCATAGGATTTAGACCGGTGTGCCGACCTCTCTGTTGTGCCTAGGTGGGGTTGCGACGTGTTGATCTTCCGAGGTCGGGCATGACCCAGGAAAGTGTGTCCGGACAAATGGGATCGAGCGTGTTGGGAAATGTGGTGCACCCCTGCAGGGAAGTTAATCTACTCGTATAGCCGTGATCTTCGGTAACAGGACGACTTGGAGTTGTACCTTGACGTTATGACAACTAGAACCGGATACTTAATAAAACACACCCTTCCAAGTGCCAGATACAACCAAGTGATCGCTGTCTAACAGGGCGACGAGGAGGGGATTGCCAGGTAGGATTATGCTATGCGATGCTACTCGGAGGACTTCAGACTACTCTCTTCTACATGCTGCAAGATGGATGCTGCCAGAAGCATAGTCTTCGACAGGATTAGTTATCGCCCTCTTATTCTGGCATTCTGCAGTTCAGTCCACCGATATGCCCCTTTACACAATATACCCATGCATATGTAGTGTAGCTCCTTGCTTGCGAGTACTTTGGATGAGTACTCACGGTTGCTTTTCTCCCTCTTTTCCCCTTTCCCTTCTACCTGGTTGTCGCAACCAGATGTTGGAGCCCAGGATCCAGACGCCACCGTCGACGACGACTCCTACTACACCGGAGGTGCCTACTACTATGTGCAGGCCGCTGACGACGATTAAGAGTAGTTTAGGAGGATCCCTGGCAGGAGGCTTGCTCCTCTTTCGATCTGTATCCCAGTTTGTGCTAGCCTTCTTAAGGCAATCTTGTTTAGCTTATGTCTGTACTCAGATATTGTTGCTTTTGCTGACTCATGTATGATCGAGCACTTATATTCGAGCCCTCGAAGCCCCTGGCTTGTATTATGATGCTTGTATGACTTATTTTATTTTTAGGGTTGTGTTGTGATATCTTCCTATGAGTCCCTGATCTTGATCGTACATGTTTGCATGTATGATTAGTGTACGATTGAATTGGGGGCGTCACACACTAACATTTAGCCTTTCTTGCAACCATTTAGTTTCTAAGTACTTGTGCCAATTACAAAATCTATCTTCCCTTTTTGGTATGTATTTACGAACTTTATGCACTCCACAAAAATCGACATGCTTATAAGAAATATATTCATCATGACTAGTGCAATCATCATTAGTACCATGGATATTCAAGGAGTTCATACTAACAACATTGCAATCATGCTCATCATTCAAAGATTTAGTGCCAAACATTTTAATGCATTCTTTTTCTAACACTTTGGCACAATTTTCCTTTCCATCATACTCACGAAAGATATTAAAAAGATGAAGCGTATGAGGCAAACTCAATTCCATTTTTATTTTTATAGTTTTCTTTTATAAACTAAACTAGTGATAAAACAAGAAACAAAAAGATTCGATTGCAAGATCTAAAGATATACCTTCAAGCAATCACCTCCCCGGCAACGGCGCCAGAAAAGAGCTTGATGTCTACTACGCAACGTTCTTCTTGTAGACGTTGTTGGGCCTCCAAGTGCAGAGGTTTGTAGGACAGTAGCAAATTTCCCTCAAGTGGATGACTTAGACTTTATCAATCCGTGGGAGGTGTAGGATGAAGATGGTCTCTCTCAAACAACCCTGCAACCAAATAACAAAGAGTCTCTTGTGTCCCCAACACACGCAATACAATGGTAAATTGTATAGGTGCACTAGTTTGACAAAGAGATGGTGATACAAGTGCAATATGGATGGTAGATATAGGTTTTTGTAATCTGAAAATATAAAAACAGCAAGGTAGCAAGCGATAAAAGTGAGCGTAAACGGTATTGCAATGCTAGGAAACAAGGCCTAGGGTTCATACTTTCACTAGTGCAAGGTATCTCAACAATAATAACATAATTGGATCACATAACTATCCCTCAACATGCAACAAAGAGTCACTCCAAAGACACTAATAGCGGAGAACAAACGAAAAGATTATGGTAGGGTATGAAACCACCTCAAAGTTATCCTTTCTGATCGATCTATTTAAGAGTACGTAGTGCAATAACATGAAGTTATTCTTTCCGTTCGATCTATCATAGAGTTCGTACTAGAATAACACCTTAAGACACAAATCAACCAAAACCCTAATGTCACCTACATACTCCAATGTCACCTCAAGTATCCGTGGGTATGATTATACAATATGCATCACACAGTCTCAGATTCATCTATTCAGCCAACACAAAGAACTCCAAAGAGTGCCCCAAAGTTTCTACCGGAGAGTGAAGACGAAAACATGTGCCAACCCCTATGCATAGGTTCATGGGCGGAACCCGCAAGTTGATCACAAAAACATACATCAAGTGAATCATGTGATATCCCAATGTCACCACAGATACGCACATGCAAGACATACATCAAGTGTTCTCAAATCCTTAAAGACTCAATCCGATAAGACAACTTCAAAGGGAAAACTCAATCCATTACAAGAGAGTAGAGGGGGAGAAACATCATAAGATCCAACTATAATAGCAAAGCTCGCGATACGTCAAGATCGTGCCAACTCAAGAACATGAGAGAGAGAGAGATCAAACACATAGCTACTGGTACATACCCTCAACCCCGAGGGTGAACTACTTCCTCCTCGTCATGGAGAGCGCCGGGATGATGAAGATGGCCAGCGGTGAGGGATCGCCCCTCCGGCAGGGTGCCGGAACAGGGTCCCAATTGGTTTTTGGTGGCTACAGAGGCTTGCAGCAGCGGAACTCCTGATCTATTCTGTTCCCCGATGGTTTTAGGGTATATGGGTATATATAGGCGAAAGAAGTCGGTCAGGGGAGCCACAAGGGGCCCATGAGGATGGAGGGCGCGCCCCCTGCCTCGTGCCTTCCTCGTTGCTTCCTTTACGTATACTCCAAGTCCTCTGGATTGCCTCCATTCCAAAAATAACTCTCCCGAAGGTTTCATTCCTTTTGGACTCTGTTTGATATTCCTTTTCTTCGAAACAGTGAAACAAGGGAAAAACAGAAACTGGCACTGGGCTCTGGGTCAATAGGTTAGTCCCAAAAATAATATAAAAGTGCATTGTAAAGCCCATTAAACATCCAAGATGGATAATATAATAGCGTGAATACTACGTAATCTATAGATACATTGGAGACGTATCTCTCCTTGTTCGGTTCGACACTCTTACTTATCGAAAGGACTACCATAGATCCCCTACACTTGTGGGTCATCAGCAGGCGCCTCCCGAGCCTTGGTTCTGATGTTGTTGACAGTGCCAGAACACTTAGGCTCAAGGGTGACGGTCTTGCTGGTGTTGGGCAAGTTGCCCCGACATGGCTCTTGCCGGGGCAGCGTAGGTCGCTCCCGGCAAAGCTCTTGCCGGGGGAAGCCCGTCTTGTCCCTTTGCTCTTTGCGCCTCTGGCTTCAGCACTGCCCTAGTAGTTTTGTGTCTTTGCTTCCTCTGCCCTACCAAGCGTGGCTGCAGGTGTGGCTGCAATGGCCCGCGCACAAGTAAAGGGGTACAGAAAAGGCCCCTACTTTTGTATACCGACACCTCTCTTTCTTTATTACTTCCTATTAATTGCAACAATGACCAAAACTATGTTTGTCAACTCCCAACAAATTTCATGCGACATACTTCTTATATGTGAAGTCGTCACTTCCCATAAGATCATTATATAATCTTTTTTATTTCTTTTATTCTTTATTTCTTTTTCTCAAGACCGAAGAAAGAAAGCAAAGCCCTCAACTCAAAGCTACTCTTTATTATATAACTCATGGACTCGGTTACACAGATAGATCACAAAGTAAAGCTCAAAACTAAATCATACTAAAAACTTTATTCCACTAGATCAAGATATAGCCAAAAGGATCGAACTAAGAAAAACGAGAAAAATAATGATGTGATGGTGATACGATACCGGGCACCTCCCCCAAGCTTGGCAATTGCCAGGGGGAGTGCCCATACCCATGTAATTAGGTCTCTTTCTTCAGAGCTGGTGATGACAGAGTTGTTGATGATGACGAAAGCTTATCCTCCATCTTCCAAGGCATAGGTTCACCATCTTAAAAAGATGAACGAGTCTCCGGGATCCTCAAATCTGCAGCCAAACTCATCCTCTCAAATATGTATTCATACTCAGGGTTTTGGTTTTGCGGGTCATAGATCTGGGCTTGGAGATGCTCGATTTTCTCATGAAGCTTGAAGATGACCTCTGCAATGTTCTTGGCGTCCAACTTTTGGTCATGGGTAAATTCCGTGATCATGGAGTGATTGGCGTTGAGTTCGTGTTCCACCATCCTTGGCACTTAAAGACTTGCTGCTCCATTGCTTCGAGCCTTGTCTCCACGCTTCCGATCCTCTTTGGTCCTTGGACATCGCGGATGTGCAGCACCCCCGCATGCATCTCAATGGTTTGAGGGTGTTGCAGCACCTCCGCAAGGTAGGGATTGATGACCTTCTCGGAGAACTTGACCTTCAGAGCGCTCGGGGACTTCATAGCGATCTAGATCTGTCAGAAAAACAGCTCGAAACAAGAACATAGGATTTTGCTGTGGTACGGTGGTCAGAACCTTCACGAGATTATGTAATGAAATTTTACCGACTATAAGAAGTATACCACAAGAAAACAGAGTCCGCAGGGCACACGAGGTGGCCATAAGCCTGGGAGGCGCGCCCAGGGGGTAGGGCGTGCCCCCAGGGCTTATCGCTTCCTCATGCACTTTTCAGACTACTTTTTGTTTTCCTAATTTTTTAAATATTCCAAAACAGAGTAAAATTACCATTGGAAAAGTTTTGGAGTTGGTTTACTTACCGTACCACATACCTATTTCTTTTTGGAGTCTGAAACGTTCTGGTAGATATCCCTTATGTACTCCTGCGGTGTTATCGTATTAATAATATTGGTTTCAACATTTATGGGAGTACCTGAGATATAATGTTTGATTCTTTGCCCGTTTACCACCTTCGGGTTAGTGCCTTCGGCATTGTTGATTTTGATGGCACTGGAATGATAAACTTCCTCGATAATGAAAGGACCTTAACATTTAGAGAGAAGCTTTCCTGCAAAAAATCTTAAACGATAATTTTATAGCAAGACATGGTCACCTACATTAAATTCACGCTTTTGTATCCTTTATCATGCCATCTTTTAAGTTTTTCTTTAAACAACTTGGCATTCTCATAGGCTTGGGTTCTCCATTCATCAAGTGATCTAATATCAAATAACCTCTTCTCACCGGCAAGTTTGAAATCATAGTTGAGCACTTTAATTGCCCAATAAGCTTTATGTTCTAGTTCAAGAGGTAAGTGACATGATTTTCCATAAACCCATTTTATAAGGAGACATACCCATAGGGTTTTTATAAGCAGTTCTATATGCCCATAATGCATCAACAAGTTTCTTAGACCAATTCATTCTGGATCTATTAACAGTCTTTTGCAAAATCAACTTTATTTCTTGATTACTTTATTCTACTTGACCAGTAGACTGGGGATGATATGGATATGCAATTATATGATTAACATCATACTTAGCAAGCAATTTACGAAAAACAACATGAATAAAGTGTGAACCACCATCAGTCATTAAATATCTAGGGACTCCAAACCTCAGGAAAATAACTTCTTTAAGTATTTTAATGGAGGTGTTATGATCAACACTACTAGTTGGAATAGATTCTACCCACTTAGTAACATAATCAACAACAAGCAAAATATGTGTATACCCATTAGAGGAAGCAAAAGGTCCCATATAATAAAATCCCCAAACATCAAATGGTTCAATAACAAGTGAATAATTCGTAGGCAATTCTTGACGTCTACTAGTATTACCAACTCTTTGACATTCATCACAAGACAAGACAAACTTACGAGCATCCTTAAAAAGAGTATGCCAATAAAAACCAGATTGTAATACGTGTGTGCAGTTTTGTCTCTAGCATGGTGTCCTCCGTAGGCCTTGGAGTGACACTTGCGTAGGATTTGTTCTTGTTCATGCTCAGGCACACAATGTCTAATAACACCATCTACTCCTTCTTTGGGTCATCCCAGAAGTAATGTCTTAAATAGTAGAACAACTTTTTCTTTTGTTGGTATGTGAAACTAGGTGGTAAAAATTTAGCAACAATGTAATTAGCATAATCAGCATACCATGGAGTACTACGAGAAACATTTATGTTAGTTAATTGTTCATCAGGAAAGCTATCATCAATAGGTAGTGGGTCATCAAGAAAATTTTCTAACCTAGACAAGTTATCTGCTACGGGGTTCTCAGCTCCTTTCTATCAATAATATGCAAATCAAATTCTTGTAGCAAGACAACCCAATAAGTCTAGGATTAGCATCTTTCTTTTCAATAAGAGATTTAATAGCAGCATAATCAGTGTGAACAGTTACTTTGGAACCAATAATATAAGATCTGAACTTATCACAAGCAAACACAACTGCGAGAAATTCTTTCTCAGTAGTAGCATAATTTCTTTGAGCACTGTCTAGAGTTTTACTAGCATAATGGATAACATTTAATTTCTTATGAACTATTTGTCCTAGAACATCACCTACAACATAATCACTAACATCACACATAATTTCAAATGGTAGGTTCCAATCAGGTGGTTGAACAATAGGTGCAGAAATTAAGGCTTTCTTAAGTACTTCAAATGCTTCTGCACAATCATCATTAAAAACAAATGGAACATCTTTTTGCAAGAGATTAGTGAGAGGCCTAGAAATTTTAGAGAAGTCTTTCATAAACCTCCTATAGAAACCAGCATGACCAAGGAAACTTCTTATCCCTTTGATATCTTTAGGACACGACATTTTTTCAATAGCATCAACTTTAGCTTTGTCAACTTCAGTACCTCTTTCAGAAATGTTATGCCCCAAGACAATACCTTCATTAACCATAAAGCGACACTTCTCCCAATTCAAGACAAGATTAGTTTCTTCACATCTCTGCAAAACTCAATCAAGGTTGCTTAAGCAATCATCAAAAGAAGTTCCGTAAACGGAGAAATCATCCATGAAAACCTCAACAATCTTTTCACAAAAATCAGAGAATATAGCAGTCACACATCTTTGAAAGGTAGCAGGTGCATTGCATAAACCAAAAGGCATACGTCTATAAGAAAAGGTACCAAAAGGGCATGTGAAAGTAGTTTTTCTTGATCCTCTTGTGACACATGTATATGGGAAAAAATATAATAACCATCTAGAAAGCAAAACTGTGTATGTTTGGATAGTCTTTCTAGCATTTGATCAATAAAAGGTAGAGGTTAATGATCTTTCCTAGTAGCTTTATTTAATTTTCTAAAATCACTTACCATTCTATAACCTGTAACAATTCTTTGTGGGATCAACTCATTTTTATCATTGGGAACAACAGTAATACCTCCCTTCTTAGGGACACAATGAACATGACTTACCCATCTACTATCAGCAACATGATAGATTATACCTGCTTCCAGAAGCTTTAATATTTCATTTCTTACCACTTCTTTCATCCTAGGATTCAACAGTCGTTGGTGATCAACAACTGGTTTAGCATCAGGTTCCATATTAATTTTGTGCTGACATAGAGTGGGTCTGATGCATTTAAGATCATCAAGAGTATATCCAATAGCGGCATGGTGCTTCTTCAGAGTTTTCAATAATTTGTTTTCTTCATGCTCAGAAAAGTTAGCACTAATAATAACATGATATATCTTCTTTTCATCAAGATAAGAATATTTCAAAGTATCAGGTAATTGTTTAATATCAAAAATGGGATCACTCTTTGGTGGTAGAGGATCTCCAAGAGTTTTCTTTCATTCATGAACATATCAGTTTCATGGTGTAGCAAATATTGTTCTAAAGGATCAGTAGGAGGCACAACAATAGAAGCAAGACCAATAGTTTCATCTTTACTAGGCAATTCTTTATCATGGGGTTGTCTACGAAATTTGGAGAAATTAAACTCATGAGACACATCCCCGAAACTTACACTAACAATTTCTTTCTCACAATCTATCTTAGCATTAGAAGTGTTCAAGAAAGGTCTACCAAATAAATGGGACAAAAATCATCTTATTGGGAACCAAGAACTAGAAAATGAGTAGGGTTTTTTATTTTCCCACACAAGACTTCAACATCTCTAACAAACCCAATTGGTGATATAGTATCACTATTAGCAACTTAATAGTGACATCAATATCTTCTATTTCAGCGGGTGCAATATCATTCATAATCTCTTGATATAAAGTAAAAGGAATTGCACTAACACTAGTGCCCAAATCACATAAGCCATGGTAACAATGATTTCCAATTTTAACAGAAACAATAGGCATGCCAACAATAGGTCTATGATTATCTTTATTATCGGGTCTAGCAATTCTAGCAGCTTCATCACAGAAATAAATAACATGCCCATCAATATTATCGACCAAGAGATTTTTAACCATAGCAATACTAGATTCAACTTTAATTTGTTCAGGGGGTGTAGGTGTTCTAGTATAACTCTTACGAACCACAGCTGAAGCTTTAGCATGTTCCTTCATCCTAACAGGGAAAGGAGGTTTCTCAAAATAAGCAGGAGGAATAATAGGATAAACGTTATAAGTAATAGTTTCCTCTTCAGCTCTAATAGGTTCTACTATTTTTACTTCCATGGGAGGATGATATTTAAACCAATTCTCTTTAGGGAGATCAACATGAGTAGCAAATGATTCATGAAAGAAGCTACTACCTCAGAGTCAAGTCCATATTTAGTGCTAAATTCACGAAAAGCATTGGTATCCATAAAAGATTTAACACAATCAAACTTAAGGTTTATACCTGAATCCTTACCTTCGTCGAGTTCCCATTCTTCAGAGTTGCATTTAATCCTTTCCAATAAACCCCATTTCAATTCAATAGTCTTCTTCATAATAGAACCAGTACAAGAAGTATCGAGCATGGATTGATCATTACGAGAAAGTCGAGCATAAAAATTCTGAATAATAATTTCTCTTGAGAGCTCATGATTGGGGCATGAATATAGCATTGACTTAAGCCTCCCCCATGCTTGAGAGATACTTTCTCCTTCACGAGGCCTATATATATATATATATATATATATATATATATATATATATATATATATAATTCCGATCACGATGAACTAGATACATACCATAAAACTTCTGATGAAATTCCAATTTTAGTCGGTTGTAATTCCAAGTCCCAATATCATCACATAGCATATACCATGTCATGCCTTATCCTTCAAAGATAAAGGGAAGACCTTCTTCTTGACTTCATCCTTGGGCAAACCTGCAAGCTTAAATAATCCACAAACTTCATCCACATAGATTATATGTATATCAGGATGTAGTGTTCTGTCTCCTGCATAAGGATTAGCTAGCAGTTTCTCTATCATACCCAAAGGATTTTCATAATAAATATTTTCAATAGGTTGAGGGGCAACTCTTTGCTCTTCCGGTTAGGGCGAAGATACCCCGAACAAACCCCTCAAAGGATGATGTTCCATAGTAACAAGTGACAGTAAATTTCAGCATGTAATATAATTGTTTCCTTACCAAATTCCACTTACCAAAAGCGGTTCACTCCCCGACAACGGCGCCAGAAAAGAGTCTTGATGGCCCACAAGTATAGGGGATCTATCGTAGTCCTTTTGATAAGTAAGAGCGTCAAACCCAACGAGGAGCAGAAGGAAATGGCAAGCGGTTTTCATCAAGGTATTCTCTACAAGCACTTAAATTATCGGTAACAAATAGATTTGTGATAAGATAATTCTAACAAGTAAGAAGGGTAAAAAAGGTGCAGCAAGGTGGCCCAATTCTTTTTGTAGCAAAGGACAAGCCTGGACGAACTAATATATAAAGCAAAGCGCTCCCGAGGACACATGGGAATTACTGTCAAGTTACTTTTCATCATGCTCACACTGGTACAGCGAGGTGCTATACAAACGGTTTTTAACCCCTTTCCGCGACGACATTTGGAACCGTTGCCAAGTGAGTGTGGGCGATAGGGGGGTCCTTCCCACACGACCCAGAAACCATCGGGATATGCCCTCCTGGCACACACGCTCGACAAAATGAGGTCGTGTGCAACCTATGAGCGATCAAATACGGTTATACGTACAGTAGTGCTAAAAATACAATTATACAGGTGAAATCGTTTCCGGTCATAAGTACATCCCACACAGTCAGTTCCCGCAAAATGTTTCCGTTCGTATATACATCCCACACAGTCGCTCCAAGGAAAATATTTCCGTTCGTTGGTACATGACACATGATATTAACAATTTTATCATTTGCGTTATTGAATGCATCACACACGGTGCGTAGAAGAAACTGTGTGGCAAAGGCTATCCATCACACACAGTTTATATGTGGTAAATTTGCGCAAGGTGGCCTAACGCAAAAAGCTTTCAAGAGAAGGTCGTGTGTGATTGTTCACTGATCCAACACGGTTTATTCCTAGACACTGTGTGTGTTGCCTGAGGTCACCGCCCACGGTATTTTCTCAATAACCGTTTGCAATAGCAAAACCCAATTAGAAGGCTAATTCGCCATTAGCAGGCTAATTGCCCTATTATTAATAATCCATTTATTAATCTAATTGGCATTCATATTAAGCACATAATATATTTCATTTCCATATTAAGGAAGAGAATTTCATAACTGAAATACATTAGAGTACAACATGATATAGCTTCAGCACTCAGCTACCCCATTACACAACTGCACCAGCACCAAAGTTTCACATGCAGCATGTAGAACCTTTCGAAATTAGCATCATAGACAGTACATAGACATATGCATCTCATCTGGAAAACTGCTGAAGCGGAAGGCGAATATTGAGCCTTCATTCATGATGAAGGTCTTTGCAACTTTAGGCCAGTGCCTGTGGATGATTGACCGTCTGTCCTTCGTCCTCTTCAGGAACACTTCAATATTGAACCGTGGGTGTTGTATGAAAACCTTCCTTGCCTCCTGACCATAGAGGTGGTTTGAGAGGTAATCATCAGTGAACTGCTTTGGAAAGGCCTGTAAACAAGGATGTGCATAAATATCTTCTCTATATTGGAAATGGGGCAAAGGAATAAAAAAAGTTAAGGTATAATAGTTAGTAGCATCTTGTAGTGAACTGATGTCTTCTTCATTGTGCAGACAAAGATCTTGTTGTCTTTTTTCGCTAATTTCCTTATCCTAACAATCTTTCTGAGTTTTTTGACTTGATTGATATTCATGGACAACTCAGTTCCCCATATGCAAAAGGGTCGTACAGTGGGCCAAAACCTCTAACAGCAGGACCTACATGTGTAAGACCAAATTGTTAAAAACCTAAATATTAGAATGCTTCCTGCAATTGCACAATAATGTGCTATTAGACAACGGACCATGCAGGTTCTAACCTCGATTGTAAACCTCTGTGCTTCCCATTGTTTCCCTACAACACATAAAAGGTAGTTAGTCATCAAGTTAAGTAAGGGTTCGCATGCTATCAGTAAAATATGTTGATGAAAAATAAGCACATTGCAGATTCATCAGATTAATTCAAGCCAAATGGAAAACCCATTTATCCAAACCAAGCATGATTAAGAACTAGGAAATATAGCACTTGTATATGTTTCTCATGTATTAAGTGTAGCCAAATTCGATTTATTCCTCACATGCACAACAATACAAAATTCTACCCATGAAAATTGGACATCTCATTGCAGAATTGAACCAACCAGTTAACTAAACACCACAACAAATGAACCAAACATTAACTGAGCACCACATTGCACAATATAACATACTCCTAATAGAAATCAGATAGTTAACCAAACCAAGCATGCTTAACAACTTGGAAATATAGCAGTTGTATCTGTTTCTCATGTATTTACTACAACCAAATTCAATTTATTCCTCACATGGTATACAATAACAGAATGCACCCACAACAATTGAACATCACATTGCGGAATTGAACCAAACAGTTAAATAAACACCACAACAAATGAACCAAAAGTTAACTGAGCACCACATTGCACAATATAACATACTCCTCACATGCACAACAATACAAAATTCTACCCATGAAAATTGGACATCGCATTGCAGAATTGATCCAACCAGTTAACTAAACACCACAACAAATGAACCAAACATTAACTGAGCACCACATTGCACAATATAACATACTCCTAATAGAAGATCAGACAGTTAACCAAACCAAGCATGCTTAACAACTTAGAAATATAGCAATTGTACTTGTTTCTCATGTATTTAGTACAACCAAATTTGATTTACTTCTCACATGGTATACAATAACAGAATGCACCCACAACTATTAAACATCGCATTGCAGAATTGAACCAAGCAGTAAACTAAACACCACAACACAAATGAACCAAACGTTAACTGAGAACCACATTGCACAATGTATAACCAAACCAAGTATGCTTGACAACTTTGAAATATAGCAATTGTATTCGTTTCTCATGTATTTTGTAAAGATAAATTCGATTTATTTCTCACATGGAAGACAATACAAAATTACAGCTTGAAGAATTGAACATCACATTTGCAGAATTGAACCAAACAATTAACTGAAGACGACAACTAATTAACCAAACAGTTAATAAGTGAGCACCACACTGCACGACATATAGAACATATACACTAGAGCAACAGATTGCATGGTAAAATTAGATAGCACAATTCAGTAGAATTTGTTAAGGAAAGCAGGAGTAGCACACGCGAACGGGTAAACCGAGCATGCTTAACCGGCGTAGCTAGCAAATGGCAAGGTGCTCCTCCAAGAGCTGGGGGTCGACATGAATGGCAGCCATCGCGACATCATCCGCGTGTGTGGCCGCGATTTGCTTCTCCGCTGCCAAATGCTCCTTG
Organism: Aegilops umbellulata; assembly: GCA_032464435.1. Lineage (NCBI taxonomy): Eukaryota > Viridiplantae > Streptophyta > Magnoliopsida > Poales > Poaceae > Aegilops > Aegilops umbellulata. The sequence continues at coordinate 248,773,802 of CP136060.1, forward strand.
AGCTCCTGGCTATAATGCGTGCACCATGGCTTAGGGCGGTGCTTATTTGGTTGAGGGGTCAGTGATTTGGATGGAAGGTGTCGCGCCGGCGGTCAGGGCATGTGGGATGTGGAAGGAGGAGGAGGATGGGGTCGGATGTGGATTACTGGCCTGGATAGACGAGGCCGAGTAGCGTAAAGGAGGGTTGCCGACGAGGAGGCAGCGCTGCAAGCAAGGAGTGAAGGTTTCAACTTGGAAAGGAAGGCGGAAACAGGGGAAATGTGGCTTTTGGTAAGGGGAGCGGGCGCGGAGGTAGATATTTCCGTGGAAGCCGAAAATTTAGAATCGCTTCAGCGAAAAAAGAGGCGCGCAAAGTGTCATCAGACATGGTCTCTTATTCTGAACTATGTACAATATGTGAACATCACAAACGATTCAGATAGCTTAACCCATGTGTGATGAGTTTGAACGTCAAATTTTTTTGTTCGAATGTCCCTGGTTACAGTGGTTATCCACGTCATTGCATAATTTGGGTACACAAAGGAGACTACAGCACACCCACACTTCTTAATCGAGCAAGTTCAGCAATTAAACAGAGCTAGCTGGCCTAGACATTACTCTAACAAATTAAATACCGGGGCTCTTAATTAAACAAAACAAAGAGTACTACTACGGCTAGTGCTCGTCGATCTCCATTTCCTCCTCCATGTCCAGCTTGCGCCCGACGGTCTCATGTGGAAGGGGCTCCATGGCATCCATCACACCATACTCGACAAGCATCTCGCCATCCACGTCCGCCATCTCTTTGGAAAAAGCCGCCACGAGCTGGGCATGGGCGGCCGTGATCTGGGCTTGGACGGGCTCCGTCGTTGCAAGGTATGTGGCGGAGGAACGAACGGCTGCTCGAACGCTCTCGGCGATAGCCAAGTCTTCGGCCGTGGGTTGCCAACCGTTGTTGGAGAAGCTTTGTTCGATTTGTGCGGCGACCGCCATGAGCTGGGCGTGGGCGGTGATACGTCTCCAACGTATCTATAATTTTTTATTGTTCCATGCTGTTATATTATCAATCTTGGATGTTTTACAATCAGTCATTTTATACCATTTTTTGGTACTAACCTATTGACATAGTGCCAAGTGCTAGTTGCTATTTTTCCCATGTTTTTTACATCGCAGAAAATCAATATCAGACGAAGTCCAAATGCCCCGAAACTTCACGGAGAATTTTTATGGGCCAGAAGGAACACAACGGGCCCTGGCTACGCCTGGGGTGGTGCTCCGAGGGAGGTACAACCCACCAGGGCGCGCCAGGAGGCTTAGGTGTGCCCTCATGGGTTGTGCCCACCACGGGCGCCCCCCGGACCGCCTCTTTGCTCTACAAATACCACAATATTCACAGAACCCTAGAAACATCATCTCGGATGGGGTTTGCTACCTCTTGAGCCTGCATTAGTTTTCCCTTGAAGAGGAAAGGGTGATGCAGCAAAGTAGCGTAAGTATTTCCGTCAGTTTTTGAGAACCAAGGTACCAATCCAGTAGGAGACTACACGCAAGTCGCCTAGTACCTGCACAAACAATCAAGTACCTTGCAACCAACGCGATAAAGGGGTTGTCAATCCCTTCATGGCCACTTGCAAAAGTGAGATCTGATAAAGATAATAAGATAAATATTTTTTGGTATTTTTGTTGTATAGATTGAAAAGTAAAGATTGCAAAATAAATAGTAAACTAGAATTATAGATCGGAAACTTATATGATGTAAAGTAGACCCGGGGGCCATAGGTTTCACTAGTGGCTTCTCTCAAGATAGCATATATTACGGTGGGTGAACAAATTACTGCTGAGCAATTGATAGAAAAGTGCATAGTTATGAGAATATCTAGGCATGATCACGAACATAGGCATCACATCCATGTCAAGTAGACCGAAACGATTCTGCATCTACTACTATTACTCCACACATCGACCGCTATCCAGCATGCATCTAGAGTATTAAGTTCATAAGAACGGGGTAACGCGTTAGGCAAGATGACATGATGTAGAAGAATAAACTCAAGCAATATGATATAAACCCCATCTTTTTATCCTCAATGGCAACAATATAATACGCGCCTTGCTGCTCCTATTGTCACTGCGAAAGGACACCGCAAGATCGAACCCAAAACTAAGCATTTCTCCCATTGGAAGAAAGATCAATCTAGTAGGCCAAACTAATATTATAATTCGAAGAGACTTGCAAAGATATTAAACCATGCATATAAGAATTCAGAGAAGAATCAAATATTGTTCATAGATAATCTTGATCATAAACCGACAATTCATCGGATCTCGGCAAACACACCGCAAGAAGTATTACATCGAATAGATCTCCAAGAAAATCGAGGAGAACTTTGTATTGCGAACCAAAGAGAGAGAAGAAGCCATCTAGCTAATAACTATGGACCCGAAGGTCTGTGGTAAACTACTCACACATCATCAGAGAGCCTTTGGTGTTGATGTAGAAGCCCTCCATGATCGAATCCCCCTCCGGCAGATCGCCGGAAAAGGCCCCAACATGGGATCTCACGGGTACAAAAGGTTGCAGCGGTGGAAAAGTGGTTCGTGGCTCCCGTCGATGTTTTCAGGGTAAGAGTATACATAGGTGAAAGAAGTAGGTCGGTGGAGCTACGAGGGGCCCATGAGGGTGGGGGAGCGCCTACCCCTCTGTGCGCGCCCTCCTGCCTCGTGGCCGCCTCGTTGCTTCCCTGACTTCCAATCCAAGTCTCCTCGGTTGCGTTTGTTCCAAGAAAGATCCTCGCGAAGGTTTCGTTCCATTTGGATTCCGTTTGATATTCCTTTTCTGCGAAACACTGAAATAGGAAAAAAAACAGCAATTTGCACTGGGCCTTCGGTTAATAGGTTAGTCCCAAAAATAATATAAAATAGCATATTAAAGCCCATTAAACATCCAAAATAGATAATATAATAGCATGGAACAAACAAAAATTATAGATACATTGGAGACGTATCAAGCATCCCCAAGCTTAATTCCTGCTCGTCCTCTAGTAGGTAAATGATAAAAACATAATTTTTGATGTGGAATGCTACCTAACATAATTTTCAATGTAATTTTTCTTTATTGTGGCATGAATGTTCAGATTCGAAAGATTCAAGAGAAAAGTTTAATATTGACATAAAAATAATAGTACTTCAAGCATACTTACTAAGCAATTATGTCTTCTCAAAATAACATGGCCAAAGAAAGCTCATCCCTACAAAATTTTATAGTTTGGCTATGCTTAATTTTCCTCACACAAAATGCTCTGATCATGCACAACCCCGATGACAAGCCAAGCAATTGTTTCATACTTTAGTATTCTCAAACTTTTTCAACTTTCACGCAATACATGAGCGTGAGCCATGGAGATAGCACTATGGGTGGAGTAGAATATGATGATGGAGGTTGTGTGGAGAAGACAAAAAAGGAAAGTCTCACATCGACGCGGCTAATCAACGGGCTATGGAGATGCCCATCAATTGATGTCAATGGGAGGAGTAGGGATTGCCATGCAACGGATGCACTAGAGCTATAAATGTATGAAATCTCAACAAAAGAAACTAAGTGGGCGTGCATCCAACTTGCTTGCTCACAAAGACCTAGGGCAGTTGAGGAAGCACATTGTTGGAATATACAAGCCAAGTTCTATAATGAAAAATTCCCAAGTATATGAAAGTGACAATATAAGAAACTCTCTATCATGAAGATCATGGTCCTACTTTGAAGCACAAGTGTGGAAAAATGATAGTAGCATTGTCCCTTCTCTCTTTTTCTCTCGTTTTTTGGGCCTTCCTTTTTTATTTGGCCTTTCTCTTTTTTTGGCCTTTCTCTCTTTTTTTGGCATTTCTCTCTTTTTTTTGGCCTTTCTCTTTTTTCCTCACACGAGACGATGCTCTAGTAATGATGATCATCACACTTCTATTTATTTACAACTCAAGGATTAGAACTCGATACTACAACAAAACATGACTCTATATGAGTGCCTCTAGCGGTGTACCGGGATAGACGATGAATCAAGAGTGACATGTATGAGAAATTATGCATGGAGGCCTTGCCACAAATACGATGTCAACTACATGATCATGCAAGGCAATATGACAATGATGGCGTGTCATAATAAACGGAACGGTGGAAAATTGCATGGCAATATATCTCGGAATGGCTATGGAAATGCCATAATGGGTAGATATGCTGGCTGTTTTGAGGAAGATATAAGGAGGTTTATGTGTGATAGAGCATATCATATAACGGGGTTTGGATGCACCGGCGAAGTTTGCTCCAACTCTCAAGGTGAGAAAGGGCAATACACGGTACCGAAGAGGTTAGCAATGATGGAAGGGTGAGAGTGCGTATAATCCATGGACTCAACATTAGTCATAATGAACTCATATACTTATTGCAAAAATCAATAGGTCATCAAAACCAAGCACTACGCGCATGCTCCTAGGGGGATAGATTGGTAGGAAAAGACCATCGCTCGTCCTCGGCCGCCACTCATAAGGAAGGCAATCAAAGAACACCTCATGCTTCAAATTTGTTGCACAACGTGCTGGGGAAATCTGGCTCCTCGAGCACCTATGGGGACGGAGCCCCTTCTCGGTTCGGCGGGGGGCGGAGGTCGCGCAAAGAGCAGATCGAGGTGAGGCACGCGAGGGGTTTTACCCAGCTTCGGAGCTCTCCGGAGAGATAATACTCCTACTGCTGCTTTGTGGATTGTATTGAGTTCTTGCTCGGGAGCGCTGAGTGCTACAGTACACACCAGCAGCTAACGAGACCGAGCGTGAGTGTTCTACTATTCGTCCTCCTGGGGGCGATCCCCCTCTACGTTGTGCATGGGCCTCCTTTTATATGCTCAAGGGGTCTCCAACAGGTGGCAACGTAGGCAGGGGCAAAAATGGAAAGGTGGTGCGGTAGGTAAAGCTACCTACACAGTGAATCATACCTAACCCTGACGGCAGGGGACAAAGGCATTAAATGCCTATCTACGTCGCCCAGGCGGTGCAGAAAATGGACCGTCAGGGGCGCCACCGCTTGCCACGATGGCGATCTTGTCAGCGCTGCATGCCACAGTGTACCCCTGGCTGCACAGCCTCCCGCCACGTACGCCTGGAAGGGTCCCGGAGCGACACGTAGGTGGGTGAGCTAGAGCGCAGGCACAAAGTGGTTGCTTGCCATGGCAAATGCCTTGCCGCGGCCGTTGTCTTGCCGCGTTCGGGAGTTTGTCGCTCGCCGGGTCCTGCCGGGACGCCTGGCGCATCGCGGCAAGTTCTTTGAGATGCTCTGGTTGGCCTTCCCGGCAAGCTCCTCTTGCCGGGGTCTTGTGCCTCGAGTGGCCTTCCCGGCAAGCTCCTCTTGCCGGGGACTTGTCTCCTTGGCTTAAATACTTTGTTTCTTGAATGGCTCCAAAGGAACCATGGAGGACTTTGGCGGTCACCTGGCAAGCCTTGCCGCGGGGTGCTGCGACTGCCCGTGCACAAGTTCGGGATACTAGGGTACCCCTACTCTAGTACACCGACAGGAGCCCCCGGGCCTGGGCCATACACGGTGCCGAGCGCTGTTGGGCCAGGCCCAAAACAGGGCATGGGCACGCGCGGCCTGGGTCATGTCGTACCTTACTCCGCATCCACCGCGCCCTCCCCGAACGGCACGCGTCGATTGCGGCGTCGTGGGAGAGGTCGTGGGTGGTTCTTTATACGGAAAGACGGACCATCCGCCCTCCCTCCTTATAAGCGGGGGGGAACAGGGGCAGTTCACCCATCTGCCTGTTGCTATTCCCTCCTCGAGAATCTCCGCCACTCCCCTTCTTCCCAAAGCTGAAGGATAGTAGCGCCCCGCCCCTATCGCCACCAGCACCACCAACGCCGTCGTCCTCCCTCACCATTCCCACCATGGCTCCGAAAGCCGAGAAGGCGAAGTCGGCCGAGGCGCAGCGGCTCGCGGCGCTGCAAAAGGAGCGGGCAATCTTCCCTCCGAGGCTCGAGGCGGCAGAGCTGAAGGAGGACTTCTACCTCTTCTGGTCGACGGGGACGCGAGCGCATCCGCGCACGAAGGTACTCCCAGCCACTGCTTGGGATAAGTATCCCACTGGGTATCCCTTCTTCGCCTTGTTCTTCTACTGCGGGCTCTGCCCGTCCTTTTCTGAATTCTTTTGTGATATCATGAACACCTACGGGCTCCACCTCCTTGACTTCACCCCCAATGTTGTCCTGACCATGGCAGTTTTCGCACATCTCTGCGAAAACTTTGTCGGGATCCATCCCAACGTAGCCCTTTTCCGCCATTTCTTTTCGCCTCGGGTTGAGAAGGGAGCCTTTATCTGGCGGAATCGCCTGGATCTCGAAAGCCGAAGGATGCTTATGTGGAAGGAGAGTTCCGCAGCAAGTGGGAGGAGTGGAGGGCGGACTGGTGCCTGATTGTCGAGGAGAATGCGCAGCCGTTTACTGCTCTGCGCGAAACCCCAGTAGTGCGCGGCAGTGATTGGAGTAGCCTGGCCCCGGAAGACGACAGACTGAAGATTGCCGTCGCCCGGATCCTACGCCTCAGGCTTGCAGGGCTTACTGTAGGAGCGGTTGGCGCAGATTTCCTCTGCCGCCGCATCGCCCCCCTGCAGGAGAGGAGGAGACCCGCCTGGGAGTTCCAGAATGCGGCGGACATCATGAGGTTGCGGCCGGGCCTCAACTTCAACTTCACTGTCCTGGAGCTCAACGCGATGCTCCAGGAGCTGTTCAAGCACGACCCACAGCATCCCGAAGTGTTCAGGTTGCCGAGGGGCGTCGTTCCGCTGTGCAACAACTCCGCGCTCGACCGCATCCGTGCAATGATGCCGCTGTGCGACTCGCATGGAATTGATCCAGCCTGGATAGAGCCTGCAGATGATGTCGTGCGGGCGTTCTTCGACAACTTGATAGAAGTGCCGATCGACGCCGACGAGAAAAGGGGCCTCACCCGGGACACCACCGACGATGAGCTCAAGCGCATCGCCACCAGGCTGGAGGAGGCAGCGGCAGCCGCAGCTGCGGGCGAGTTTGGGTTCACCGTGGAGGAGGCAGATGCAGCAGAGGCGGCAAGCCTTGCCGACCGAGGGGAGCTTGCCGGCGATAAGAGGTCTACCGGGCATGACGTCGGGCCGAGCGGGCCTGCCGAGGATACGAGCGGCTCGTTGGAGATCGGCTCCTCTTCCTCTTCGTCTTCGGACAGCTTGCCGCAAGCAGAGCCTCCGGCTCCTCAAGCAGAGCCCCCGGCTCCACAAGCAGAGCCCTCGGTTCCATCAACAGAGCCCCCGGCTCCAAGAAGGCGTCTTCGCAAGGCCGGGGACGTAGCGGAGCGGCGGACGAGTCAACCCCCGCCGCGCCGCATGACACGCTCCACCGCGGCAAGTTCCGTCGTCGCGGAAGCACCTCACGCTGCAGCGGCAACTGGAGCGGGGTCCTCCCGATCCGCCGCTCCAGCTCCCGCCAAGCGGCCAAGGGATCCTACTCCTCCGCCTCCTCACGCCGGAGGTGGGCCAGGCTTTGACTTCTCCGCGCTCAGCTCCGACGAGGAAGAAGAAGAGTAAGATCCTTGTTGTACTTGCATGTCTTGTCCTGTATCTCATTTGCTTTACTCTGAACTTATTCCTTTTCAGGACTCTGGCCCAGAGAATGGCAAAGAGAGCCAAAGTCCCGGTGATTGTCATCGAGGATGATCCCACCGTTCCAGCAGGGGGTGCGCCCGAGACAAACTTGCCGGACCCGACAGCTGTTCTTCAGAGCAGCCCCCAGCGCAGCCCCCAACGTAAGTATATGGTTTACTTTCCGCTGTTAGGCGCACATGGATACTCTTTGCTTGCTGATATCTGACTGTTGGCTTGTGTAGGAGCAGAGCAGCCCCACCAGGAGCGTCCGGACGCCGCCCCTGACATGCCATCTGCTTTGACTACGCCGCCAAGGGAGGGTTCTCCGGCAAAGGAGAAGTCTCCGACAAGGGAGAGCTCCCCGGCAAGGGAGAAGTCTCCGACAAGGGAGAGCTCCCCGGCAAGGGAGAAGTCTCCGGCAAGGGACAGTACCAGCGACCCCCCGGCAGCGGAGATCCCAACTACCGAACCTGGTACAGGTACTCCTTGCTTCTAAACTTCCCTTGGGTTTCTCTTTTTGGGTATTTGTTTGACTTTTCTTCCTTTTCCGGCTGTCAGATCCATCTACTGTGGAGCCGATGGAGATTGAGGTCGCTGTTGACGGTGCCGCCGCTACCGAAGAAGCGGCCGGCGCTGATGATCCCGCCGGCGAAGAGGCCGCCAGGGCTGCCGCCGCAGTAGCCGACGGGGGGGGTCCGGCGATCGTACTGACGGCCCTGAGGCCGCAGGAGTGACAGGCGCTACACCGACCGCCGATCCTCCCGCTGCTGCCGCAGCGCCAGGCTCCAAAGAGCCCCAGCCAGGCATCTACTTGAAGGCCGGCGATGGCGTCTTCATCAACCTCCCTGGGCGTCGACGTCCAGGGCGCCGGTCGAAGGAGAAAGCTTTGACGTGGAGGTGCTCGCCTCTGCTGGGCTGACGCTGGTCGACGCGCCAGGCAGTAGCAGAGACGAGCCTGAGGAAGAGCGACTGCTGCGGAAGCTGGTGTCCCTCTACCGCGCTCGACAAGCCAAACTGGAGTCCCGCGAAGCGCTTGTCGCGAAGGCGGGGGTGGACATGGAGAAGCGCGTGGAGGAGCTCCGGGGTCTCAAACCAGGCAGCTCTCCAGTCGCTGGCGGCGGAGCGTGTGCAGCTTGATGAGGCACAGAAGGCCTTCATCCTCGAGAAGGCATAAGTTGCAGAGCAACAGCGGCATGCCGCCGAGGAGATATCTGCGCGGGAAGGCGGATTGGTGCAGCTGAAAGCCATCCTGAACAGCCACGAAGAGAAGTTTGCTGCGCGCGAGCAAACACTCAGCGGAGCTCTCAAGGAAACAAAGGACGCCGCCGCAGCTGCCGAGGCCGTCAAGAAGGAGCTAGAGACGAAGGTGGCGCAGCTGGAGGCTGATCTTAAGGCGAGCGGTGAAGCGCTTGCCGCGCTCAAGCATGAGCGCGATAAGGACGCCTACACCTTTGGTGAGCTGCAGGGTCGTCTCGCCGAGAAGGTCAAGGAGCTTAGCGCTGCCAAGGATTCCAACGCCGATCTGGAGCTCAAGCTGGCTGCCTTGACCAAGATGCTGGACGGCGCCAGGGAGCAGGAGGCGTCCCTGAGGAAGGAGATCAAGGCTGACAAGGCGCTGCTGGAGAACATTGCCGCCACCCAGAATGACTTTAGAGAGACTGTGGAGCAGTGGACGGAGGGTCTTGTGAATGCTGCCGCAGACATCGACAAGGAGCTGACGCAGCTAGGGATGGGGGATCTCGGGTATCCCTCCGATGAGACCCTCCCATCCAGCGCCAAGATCACTTTGTTCTTCAAAGGCGTGGCGACGGCCCTCCAGCGACTCCGGGAAAGGATCCCAAAGCAGCTGGCCGACGAGTCACGCAAGATCTACGCGGGAGCTCTTCAGAAGGTGTTGGTGAAGGTAGCCTTCCGCAACCCAGGCCTCAACCTGTGACGCCCCAAGACCGATGTGCCAGATGTCTTCCAGTTATTTGTTGTCGTTGCCATGTCATTCGCTTGCGTGTTGCATCTTGCCATGTCATCATCCACATTGCATCATCATGTTTTCAAAACCTGCATCCGTCCCGGTCTCTTTGTTCTCTCCGTTGTCCGTTCTGAGCCCACACACACTTGCACGCGTCCGTGGCACGTCCGAAATATTATTTTATAAGTGGCCGGAAAATGTTCTCGGAATGGGATGAGAGTTGACGTGTGGTCTTATTATAGTGTAGATAGACCGCCTGTCAAGTATTATCGCATTCGGAGTTCGTCTGATAGCCCAACCGTTAAACTATAGCGGCAGTATAGCCGGTCTAACGTCGGACGTTTTCGGTCTCCGGAAACAGATGTCGGGCCCTCCCTCTCTCCTCCCCCCCTCGCAGTCTCGCCACAGCCCACCTAGTCCATCCTCCTTCCCCCCTTCGCTTCTGGAGTTGTCCGATGCGACCGCGCGGTCCGAAACCCTCTCTGCACAGTGCATCGAACCCCTCACGTGCGCGTCCGAAACTGCCCCGAACCCGAACCGCTCAGTTATTACCGTTGCATTCAGATCATCTCCAAAGATCCGTAAAACATCACCGTTTTATTTGTTTGGACTCCCTAGTCTATTTTTCCTGACCGTTCAATTCAAATCTAAGGGACCAAATGCACCTAACCAAATCCACCTGCTATTTATAACCAGATCAACCCTAGACCCTAGCCAGACAATCTCCCTCCAATCCCGAGTGCGCCGCCACTCTTCTCGGATCCAGCACCGCACCAACCACCCTCCTTCCTCGTTTTCAGATCCACCAAACCTCCAGATCCATCCATCAGGACCCTTGGATGGAGATCCAACGTCCAGAAGGCGCCCCTGCAGCTTCGGCAAGCCTCCTCCTTCCTTCGATCCAACCAGCCGCAGCGTCGGAGCAGGAGCTATCGCGCCCAAGCTCCGCCGTTCCTGTAGCCTCGCCTCCGACCTCGCCGTCCCGCACCTCCTCGCTCCCCTCGTCAGCCAGGAGCTCGAGCTCCCGAGATACTCCCGCGCCCCATGGCCTCTTGCCGCTGACAGGAACTGTCAAGGCCGTCCTGGCCCCTGCTGGCGTCGCCGCCTGCGGTAACCCTGTCGCCTCCAGGACCTCCAGGTCACGCTGCCGTGCCTTCCTCGTGCCCTCTCTTCCTTTCCCTCTCTCTATCTCGCCTCTCTCTGTCTCTCTTCGTCAGGGAAAGGAACCAAGGACCGAATCCCCCCGCCTTGGCCTGAGCTCGGCTCGAGGTCCCGTCGCCGTCTTCTGCAGCTGCTGCTCTGCTGCCTTGCCCGCTGGTAGCCGGCACGCCTCGCCGGTGAGGTCCTGCCTCCCCAACGACCCAAGAGCGTTGCCTCCTTTGCTTCGATGCAGGAGGACGACGGCCTCGCTCGTGCGCACCTTCAGCGCCAGCTGGGCAGCGTCGATCCGCCGTCCCACGACCCAGATCCGCATCGCGCCCGGTTCCACGCCCTCCGTCCTTCGCCTTCGCGCCGGAGATCCTGACGCCGCTGCTCTACTCTGCTTCTTCTCGAGGAGAGGAGCGCGCCCGCAAACCTCTGCCTCGCCCACTCGTCCAGCCGCGTGTTGACCTCCAGCGTCGACCGCGCGAAGCCCAGCTCCAGGCCACCTGCCTCCTGCGCGTGTGGGCCACAAGCAGGCCGGCCCCGCGTGCACCTTGCCTCCATCGACCAGGGCCTGGCCCATGGTGAGCACCCCAGCGCCCAGCAGTTTCGGCCCATGTCTTGTTTTTTTTGATCTGCGATTTAGCTATTATCCAGTGATTTACTGTTTTACAGAAAAACCCTCATACTTCATGCATCTAATAACCTTTCACTCGTGCATCGGAACCTAATAAACTTTATATGCAAAATGCTTAGAATTTCTCCTAGTTTCATAATATGTTGCTTTCATGTATGTTTAAAATGTTTAAAATGCTGTTTGTGTTTATTTTGCATGATGCCATGCTAAAATGATTTATTTCATAACTAAATAACCGTAGCTCCGATTTTAATAAACTTCATATGTAAATGGGGTAGAAAAATGCGTAGATTAACATGTTGCACTTCATTTTGCTGTTTAACAATATTAAAATTGTGTTTAGGGCAGAACAGTACCAAATCTATTATATGCTCATTAGGAGTTTCCGGAATTGTTGTTCGTTGCTTCCGGCCTCATTTAAACTTGTCTAGATAGGTAGTTTTATTATGCTTCACCCCTTGCCATGTCAATCAACATTTAATATTGTTGGGTACATAAACGAGATCGAACTAAATAACTTGTCGTGGTGTTTCGTCAATATGCACCGTTGCATATTGAGCTCCACTTAATTTGTAGTGTTGGTTGTTGCACTTTGCCATGCCATGCTATTTAAACCGGACATGCATAATACTTGATTGTGCATCATGCCATGTTTATGTGAAGGTTGTTTACTATGCTGTTTGTGTCTTTTCGGGTTGCTTCTCTCGTTAGCTTCGGTTTCGTTCCGGAGTTGTGAGGATTCGTTCGACTACGTCCGTTTGTCTTCTTCATGGACTCGTTCTTCTTCCTTGCGGGATTTCAGGCAAGATGACCATACCCTCGAAATCACTTCTATCTTTGCTTGCTAGATGCTCGCTCTTTTGCTATGCCTATGTTGCGATACCTACCACTTGCTTATCATGCCTCCCATATTGTTAAACCAAGCCTCTAACCCACCTTGTCCTAGCAAACCGTTGTTTGGCTATGTTACCACTTTGCTCAGCCCCTCTTATAGCATTGTTAGTTGCAGGTGAAGATGAAGTTTGTTCCTTGTTGGAACATGGAGATGTTGTTCCCTGTTGGAACATGTTTACTTGTTGGGATATCACAATATCTCTTATATTATTAATGCATCTATATACTTGGTAAAGGGTGGAAGGCTCGGCCTTATGCCTGGTGTTTTGTTCCACTCTTGCCACCGTAGTTTCCGTCATATCGGTGTTATGTTCCCGGATTTTGCGTCCCTAACGCAGTCGGGTGATTTATGGGACCCCCTTGATAGTTCGCTTTGAATAAGACTCTTCCAGCAAGGCCCAACATTGGTTTTACCATTTGCCTCACCACCAGCTATCCCCTTCCCTTGGGTTCTGCAGACTCAAGGGTCATCTTTATTTTAGCCCCCCGGGCCAGTGCTTCTCTAAGTGCTGGTTTGAAACGAGCAGACTGCAGGGCCCCCTCGTGGAAACTCGAGGCCTGGTTTTACTCGTAGGATGTCTCATCCGGATGTGCCCTGAGACCGAGATATGTGCAGCTCCTATCAGGATTTGTCGGCACAATCGGGCGGCTTTGCTGGACTTGTTTTATTACTGTCGAAATTTCTTGTAGCCGGGATTCCGAGACTGATCGGGTCTTCCCGGGGAGAAGGAATATCCTTCGTTGATCGCGAGAGCTTATAATGGGCTAAGTTGGGACACCCCTGCAGGGTTTGAACTTTCGAAAGCCGTGCCCGCGGTTATGTGGCAGATGGGAATTTGTTAATGTCCGGTTGTAGAAAACCCGAAGTTGATCTTAATTAAAACACATCAACCGCGTGTGTAACCGTGATGGTCTCTTCTCGGCGGAGTCCGGGAAGTGAACACGGTGTTGGAGTTATGTTTGACGCAAGTAGTTTTGGGATCACTTCTTGATCATAGTTAACCGACCGTGCTTTTGCCTTCTCTTCTCGCTCTCATTTGCGTAGTTTAGCCACCAGATATGCTAGTCGCTTGCTGCAGCTCCACCTCATACCTTTACCATACCTATAAGCTTAAATAGTCTTGATCTCGCGGGTGTGAGATTGCTGAGTCCCCATGACTCACAGATACTTCCAAAACCAGTTTGCAGGTGCCGAAGAAACCGTGCAGGTGACGCACCCGAGCTCAAGGAGGAGCTCGATGAAGATCTTGTCCTTTATGTTGTTTCGTTCTTATCGATTAGTAGTGGAGCCCAGTTGGGGTCGATCGGGGACCTTTGTCGCTTTTGGGGTTTCTTCTTTTATTTTGGCTCCGTAGTCGGGCCTTGATTGTATCTGGATGATGTAATGCTTTACTCATGTATTGTGTGAAGTGGCGATTGTAAGCCAGCTATGTATCTCTTTCCCTTATGTATTACATGGGTTGTGTGAAGATTACCTCACTTGCGACATTGCTTTCAATGCGGTTATGCCGCTAAGTCGTGCTTCGACACGTGGGAGATATAGCCGCATCGAGGGTGTTACAAGTTGGTATCAGAGCCTTCCCCGACCTTAGGAGCCCCCACTGATTGATCATTTTTAGCGGCCGAGTTGTGTCTAGAAAAATGTTTTGAGTCATTTAGGAATTATGTATCGGAGAGTTTAGGAATTCTTTTTACTTCCCAGTCTCCACATCGCTCTGGTAAGGCATCCTGACGTAGAGTTTTGACTCTTCTCTTCTCAAATTTCACTAAAAAAATTTTAGGATCACGCGGGTATCTTAGAATCGTTCCGATGGTTTTGTGATGACAACATTGTCTTGGTGCCTCCCGTCAGCAGGGGTTTAGTGGAAGTGTCCCGGGGAGTTGAGCTCCGAGGTGTTGTCGTCATAATTTTATCGTTGCAGTTCTGGAATACCTGAGTTTAGTACGCCGACATCGAAAATCTCTTTTGTATAGTTGTTGGTGAGATAACCCTGATAGCCCAGTACTGAGGCGAGTGCGGGAGTATTGCCATAACTCGTATAACGGATGCTTTTCGAAGGTTGAGGTAGACGATTTCCGAAGGTTTCTTGGTTATGTGTTGACGGATGGATACAGCTGGATCTAGGTATTGTTAGTTCGCGTGATATATTTTGTGTCCCCTGTATCCCCAACACCTGATTGCATAACCAGAAAGTTTCGGGAGTTTATAAGTGGGAATTCAAGTAGCTCCTAGAATATCTTTCCAACCGACACATGATACGATATGGGATCTATCATCTGTTTGTTCCGGCTTATTCTGCAAGCCAATCCTTTGTTTTTGTTTTGTTTTGTGGTATTCAAGTTGCTTCGATGTCAAGTGTTGATCCATACCTTCCCTAAATGGTGTTCTCATATTGCTATGTGAATACTAATCCTTCTTGATCATCAAGATTATCATGCCAATTCTTTTCCAACCGGTGTGTCCCTCTTCAAGTGGATCCGATCACTTCAACATTCGCAAGATCAATTGTCAGTTCTTCTCAACGGTGTTTGCTTCATCCGTTCCAAGTTGTCTTTGTTTTTCCCGCCCTCCCACCCTTATTTCTTCAAGGACGCAGATTTCTTAATCAAGTATCCATTTTATTCTTGTGAAACCTCTCCATTCTTCTCCTTCATGTTCTTACCCGGTGTTTCTCATGAAGATTCTAACAGAGCCTCAAGTTTGTAATTCTTTGTTCTTTTATCTTCCCCGGTGTGTTCAATGCATCCTTTCGATGGTGATCACATTTTTTTCCTCGTTTCAATACCTTCTCATACCGGTGCACCTAATAATAATTCACTTCTCGCTATTCAATTTGTTCTGAAGTGTTGAAGATATCTCTGAAGATTCGTGTTTCCACTCCGCATCAATTCTAACTATTTCGAGGTTGTTACCTCATTCAAGCCATTTAATTCAACCGGTTCTATCTTTCTTTTAAGCGTTCAACGGTGTTTCTTTTGAGTGGGCCCTAACCCACAGGTCTTTTTCCAGGATCTTACCTGACTCGTCTAAATTTTCCCGGAGCTTCTAAAATTCTTTTCAAAGTGTGATGTAAGAATGAATTATCATCAGTCATATTCCTTCTCCAAGATCGCTTTCAAATTCTTTTCATCATTGGCTAAACCTTTCTAATTTTCATCCCGGAGTATCTCAACAATTCATAGTGGTGTTTCCCATCGTCATTCTCAACATTTGAAGACCGAAGAAGAGTTTCCCTTAAATCTTGTCCATTCTCTTGAAGATGCGTGGTTCTAGATTGATGCCATCCTCTCATAATTGTTTTGATTGTGAGAATTCTTTTCACCCATCCGGAGCATTTCAGGAGTCTTTTCAGTTTGATTCTTCGGAGCCCATCATCTCAGAATTATTCATTCTCAGCTTTCAGCTCTCGTTATCCAAATCTTACCGGTGCATCATTCAATATTCTCTAATCAGTTCATGATCTCTTCGTTCTCATGTATCTAAATTCTAGCAAGCATCTTCGTTCATTTGCTAATTCTTCCCGGTGTTTCCTTATCTTTTCTTCGTTCATTTTTAATTCTTACGGTGTTTCGTTCAAGAGTTCTCTTCCTTCGTTGTCATATAGATTCATTTGTTCTTTCCAATCCTACCGGTGGTTCGTTGAAGACCTTCCCAAGTTGAGCAATATCTCTCTTTAATCCTTTCTACGAGAATAAGCAGTATGCCAAATCCGTTGCTTGTCATCAATTTAATTTGATGAAGGATAAACATACAATAAATCTTATTCTTGTTTCATCCAAGTGATTAATTCCTCCTTTCGGAGTTTGTTCATGATGAATAAATTCTTGATTTCAATTGTTCATCTTTCTTTCCGGAGTTCCAAGTTTTCTTGGTTACGGTGTCCCGAAGCCCCATCTAAATCATTGCAAGGTTCCACCTTGTGTTTTTTTCAACTTCTCTTTCTTTTTATCATCCTTTCCTAACCGGAGTTCTTCATGGAGGCTCTACATGGTGGTTTATCAAGGATCCCTTTCATTCTTCAATTGTTCTTCAAGATTTCTCTCAGAGTTAAGATCCGCCAAGCTAGACTCTAAAATAAACATGGTGTTCAACACATGTTTTGTTTTGAGGAGTTCAAACATTCTTCTTCTTGCATTTCGAAGTGCAATTCGTTCTACCTTATCATTTGAGGTGGTATTATGTCATTCTTGATAATTTGAGTTCATGTCTCATGATTCACATGTTGTTAAGAATGAGATATTTTAAATCCATCAATCTCTTCGTTAGAGTTATCTCGTGTCATGTTTCACCTAAAGCTTTCCCTAAGGATTGTTGCTTTTTATGGTGCTTATAAATGACCCAAGTTCTTGTTTATCCTCCCGGTGGTATAGCTTTCTCGTCTCCTTGTTCTTATCAATCCAATTCTTTTCCCGTGAGTGGCAGGTTGTCACCTCATAATTTGAGATGCATTCCTTAAGACCATATCAATCTTATTCTTTTCGTTGTTGATTCTCCAACAACTCCGTTCAATTCCTCTTTGCAAGGATGCTTTTCAAGATCATTTGTGGCAGAAGATGTCATTTTCTTCTCCATTATGTTATTCCAATGGTCTATCTTCTATTTCTTCTTCCGGAAGCATTGTCATGTTGCGCTTTTCAACCCATCATCTCGTTTTTGTCAAAGTCCATGTTCTTTTCGTGCTTATCCGTTTAACCGGAGTGTTGTATCATCTCTTCAAGTTCTTTTCATCTTATCAAATTTTGCCTCCCTTCTCAACCGGAGTGCTGTCTGAAATCATTCTTACCCCTTGTGTCATTCGTTTAATTGTTGTGGAGTCAGTGTGTTGTTCATTTCGTCAAGTATCGTCCAATCTTCCCAAGTTCATGATCAATTCCTTCCATTTTCAGTCGGAGTGCTGCCCAAATTATATCAACCCTATTCCTTCTCTATCTAGTTTTAACCGGAGTGGTTTCAATATCTATCTTATCACGAAATCTCTTGGTTCTCGTCGTATCACTTGTTCCTCTTTTTCTAACGGGGTGTTTTCAGCTTTGTTGATCTTCGTTGTTTTCCTTCTTTCATTTTCCTCAACCTCTCAAGGTTCGTTGGTTTCACTCGTTTGTCAAATAAGCAACTTTGTTTTACCTATTCCTCTTCCGCTTCCCTCCGGTGCCATTCTAGATCTCGGGACGAGATCCTCTCGTAGTGGTGGAGTGTTGTGACGCCCCGAGACCGATGTGCCAGATGTCTTCCAGTTATTTGTTGTCGTTGCCATGTTATTCGCTTGCATGTTGCATCTTGCCATGTCATCATCCGCATTGCATCATCATGTTTTCAAAACCTGCATCCGTCCCGGTCTCTTTGTTCTCTCCGTTGTCCGTTCTGAGCCCACACACACTTGCACGCGTCCGTGGCACGTCCGAAATATTATTTTATAAGTGGCCGGAAAATGTTCTCGGAATGGGATGAGAGTTGAAGTGTGGTCTTATTATAGTGTAGATAGACCGCCTGTCAAGTTTTATCGCATTCGGAGTTCGTCTGATAGCCCAACCGTTAAACTATAGCGGCAGTATAGCCGGTCTAACGTCGGACGTTTTCGGTCTCCGGAAACAGATGCCGGGCCCTCCCTCTCTCCTCTCCCCCTCGCAGTCTCGCCACAGCCCACCTAGTCCATCCTCCTTCCCCTCTTCGCTTCCGGAGTTGTCCGATGCGACCGCGCGGTCCGAAACCCTCTCTGCACAGTGCATCGAACCCCTCACGTGCGCGTCCGAAACTGCCCCAAACCCGAACCGCTCAGTTATTACCGTTGCATTCAGATCATCTCCAAACATCCGTAAAACATCACCGTTTTATTTGTTTGGACTCCCTAGTCTATTTTCCCCGACCGTTCAATTCAAATCTAAGGGATCAAATGCACCTAACCAAATCCACCTGCTATTTATAACCAGATCAACCCTAGACCCTAGCCAGACAATCTCCCTCCAATCCCGAGTGCGCCGCCACTCTTCTCGGATCCAGCACCACACCAACCACCCTCCTTCCTCGTTTTCAGATCCACCAAACCTCCAGATCCATCCATCAGGACCCTTGGATGGAGATCCAACGTCCAGAAGGCGCCCCTGCAGCTTCGGCAAGCCTCCTCCTTCCTTCGATCCAACCAGCCGCAGCGTCGGAGCAGGAGCTCTCGCGCCCAAGCTCCGCCATTCCTGCAGCCTCGCCTCGACCTCGCCGTCCCGCACCTCCTGGATCCCCTCGTCAGCCAGGAGCTCGAGCTCCCGAGCTACTTCCGCGCCCCATGGCCTCTTGCCGCTGACAGGAACTGTCAAGGCCGTCCTGGCCCCTGCTGCCATCGCCGCCTGCGGTAACCCCGTCGCCTCCAGGACCTCCAGGTCACGCTGCCGTGCCTTCCTCGCGCCCTCTCTTCCTTTCCCTCTCTCTGTCTCACCTCTCTCTGTCTCTCTTCGTCAGGGAAAGGAACCAAGGACCGAATCCCCCCTCCTTGGCCTGAGCTCGGCTCGAGGTCCCATCGCCGTGTTCTGCAGCTGCTGCTCTGCTGCCTTGCCCGCTGGTAGCCGGCACGCCTCGCCGGTGAGGACCTGCCTCCCCAACGACCTGAGAGCGTTGCCTCCTTTGCTTCGATGCAGGAGGACGACGGCCTCGCTCGTGCGCACCTTCAGCACCAGCTGGGCAGCGCTGATCCGCCGTCCCACGACCCAGATCCGCATCGCGCCCGGTTCCACGCCCTCCGTCCTTCGCCGCCGCGCCGGAGATCCTGACGCCGCTGCTCTACTCTGCTTCTTCTCAAGCAGAGGAGCGCGCCCCGCAAACCTCTGCCTCGCCCATTCGTCCAGCCGCGTGTTGACCTCCAGCGTCGACCGCGCGAAGCCCAGCTCCAAGCCGCATGCCTCCTGCGCGTGTGGGCCACAAGCAGGCCGGCCCCGCGCGCACCTTGCCTCCATCGACCTGGGCCTGGCCCATGGTGAGCGCCCCATCGCCCAGCAGTTTCGGCCCATGTCTTGTTTTTTTTTATCTGCGATTTAGCTATTATCCAGTGATTTACTGTTTTACAGAAAAACCCTCATACTTCATGCATCTAATAACCTTTCACTCGTGCATCGGAACCTAATAAACTTTATATGCAAAATGCTTAGAATTTCTCCTAGTTTCATAATATGTTGCTTTCATGAATGTTCAAAATGTTTAAAATGCTGTTTGTGTTTATTTTGCATGATGCCATGCTAAAAGATTTATTTCATAACTAAATAACCGTAGCTCCGATTTTAATAAACTTCATATGTAAATGGGGTAGAAAAATGCGTAGATTAACATGTTGCACTTCATTTTGCTTTTTAACAATATTAAAATTGTGTTTAGGGCAGAACAGTACCAAATCTATTATATGCTCATTAGGAGTTTCCGGAATTGTTGTTCGTTGCTTCCGGCCTCATTTAAACTTGTCTAGATAGGTATATTTATTATGCTTCACCCCTTGCCATGTCAATCAACATTTAATATTGTTGGGTACATAAACGAGATCAAACTAAATAACTTGCCGTGGTGTTTCGTCAATATGCACCGTTGCATATTGAGCTCCACTTAATTTGTAGTGTTGGTTGTTGCACTTTGCCATGCCATGCTATTTAAACCGGACATGCATCATACTTGATTGTGCATCATGCCATGTTTATGTGAAGGTTGTTTACTATGCTGTTTGTTTCTTTTCGGGTTGCTTCTCTCGTTAGCTTCGGTTTCGTTCCGGAGTTGTGAGGATTCGTTCGACTACGTCCGTTTGTCTTCTTCATGGACTCGTTCTTCTTCCTTGCGGGATTTCAGGCAAGATGACCATACCCTCAAAATCACTTCTATCTTTGCTTGCTAGATGCTCGCTCTTTTGCTATGCCTATGTTGCGATACCTACCACTTGCTTATCATGCCTCCCATATTGTTAAACCAAGCCTCTAACCCACCTTGTCCTAGCAAACCGTTGTTTGGCTATGTTACCGCTTTGCTCAGCCCCTCTTATAGCATTGTTAGTTGCAGGTGAAGATGAAGTTTGTTCCTTGTTGGAACATGGAGATGTTGTTCCCTGTTGGAACATGTTTACTTGTTGGGATATCACAATATCTCTTATATTATTAATGCATCTATATACTTGGTAAAGGGTGGAAGGCTCGGCCTTATGCCTGGTGTTTTGTTCCACTCTTGCCGCCGTAGTTTCCGTCATATCGGTGTTATGTTCCCGGATTTTGCGTCCCTAACGCAGTCGGGTGATTTATGGGACCCCCTTGATAGTTCGCTTTGAATAAGACTCTTCCAGCAAGGCCCAACATTTGTTTTACCATTTGCCTCACCACCACCTATCCCCTTCCCTTGGGTTCTGCAGACTCAAGGGTCATCTTTATTTTAGCCCCCCGGGCCAGTGCTTCTCTAAGTGCTGGTTCGAAATGAGCAGACTGGGGGCCCCCTCGTGGAAACTCGAGGCCTGGTTTTACTCGTAGGATGTCTCATCCGGATGTGCCCTGAGACCGAGATATGTGCAGCTCCTATCAGGATTTGTCGGCACAATCGGGCGGCTTTGCTGGACTTGTTTTATTACTGTCGAAATGTCTTGTAGCTGGGATTCCTAGACTGATCGGGTCTTCCCAGGGAGAAGGAATATCCTTCTTTGATCGCGAGAGCTTATAATGGGCTAAGTTGGGACACCCCTGCAGGGTTTGAACTTTCGAAAGCCGTGCCCGCGGTTATGTGGCAGATGGGAATTTGTTAATGTCCGGTTGTAGAAAACCCGAAGTTGATCTTAATTAAAACACATCAACCGCGTGTGTAACCGTGATGGTCTCTTCTCGGCGGAGTCCGGGAAGTGAACACGGTGTTGGAGTTATGTTTGACGTAAGTAGTTTCAGGATCACTTTTTGATCATAGTTGACCGACCGTGCTTTTGCCTTCTCTTCTCGCTCTCATTTGCGTAGTTTAGCCACCAGATATGCTAGTCGCTTGCTGCAGCTCCACCTCATACCTTTACCCTACCTATAAGCTTAAATAGTCTTGATCTCGCGGGTGTGAGATTGCTGAGTCCCCGTGACTCACAGATACTTCCAAAACCAGTTTGCAGGTGCCGAAGAAACCGTGCAGGTGACGCACCCGAGCTCAAGGAGGAGCTCGATGAAGATCTTGTCCTTTATGTTGTTTCGTTCTTATCGATCAGTAGTGGAGCCCAGTTGGGGTCGATCGGGGACCTTTGTCGCTTTTGGGGTTTCTTCTTTTATTTTGGCTCCGTAGTCGGGCCTTGATTGTATCTGGATGATGTAATGCTTTACTCATGTATTGTGTGAAGTGGCGATTGTAAGCCAGCTATGTATCTCTTTCCCTTATGTATTACATGGGTTGTGTGAAGATTACCTCACTTGCGACATTGCTTTCAATGCGGTTATGCCTCTAAGTCGTGCTTCGACACGTGGGAGATATAGCCGCATCGAGGGTGTTACACAACCTCACCAATGTCCTCAGATCCCTGCCGGCGGAAGCTGATCTGGAGGCGCTCAAGGACCTTGTCGCACCCATTGTGGACAAGGTGAGCGGGATCAAGAGGGTTGAGGGCGATCGTGTGGACTAGGCCGCCCGTTTTCTTCTTTTCTTGTCACTGCTAATCATGTTATGAAAGCAGTCTATTAGAGCCGCGACAAGCTATCTTGTAATATATGACTTTATTTTGGGTAGTGATTGCAATGTTATTTCCTTTACTTGACTCCTTCCTTTGTATGTTTTTGCCCTATGCTCTTAGGGAACTTGCCGGCGTAGGCACTTTTGCCGCGAGCGCTGAGTGCGGGACGTCAGCAGCTTGCTGGCAGTGCAGTTGCCGACAAGAAACCTTGTCGTAACTAGTCGCAGCTCACTTAAGTTGTTGAGCGGGCTCGAAACAAAGTAAGGGTGCGACTCTAGCCGCAGCACACTTAAACTGTTGAGCGAACTCGAAACAAAGTAAGGGCGCAACTAGCCACGAGCCAGTTCCTTCGCGCACAGGTTTTCCATACAAAGCATGGTCGTTCAAGGAAAATAACTTAGAATTAAAAAATCTGATTGCTCAAACTTTGGCACTTAGCTTTTCTGTTGTTTGCTTCCCGGCAAGGCGAAACTTTTCTTGAACGACGCCTGGTCCATACCATTATCTTCCCCTTCCCCCCGGCAAACTTGTGGGCGAAGGAGCCTTCATTTCCTTGAGAAAAAAGAAAGTAGAAGAAATAATGATATGGAGCCTTATGGCTCGTTATTGCTTACCGGGGGCGTTCGCTGCACAAAGTGTTAGATAATTCATGCAAAAAAAAGCATGAAGTTGACAAAGTGTGCGGAGCACGTGAGCTTTATTTATGTACAGGGTCTGCGCCTGGTTTGTACAAAGGTTTACATGCAACAGCGGCAAGACTTGTACAAAATGGTGGTTGCCGGACAGGGCCCGACAACCGCGCCTTACGGGTAAAACTTACGAAGATGCTCGATGTTCCAGGAGTTGCTCACTGGAAAGCCATCTTCGGTCTCAAGGCGGACAGCGCCAGGCCTAGTGACTCGTTTCACCCGGTAAGGGCCTTCCCACTTCGGCATCAACTTGTTGGAATTCTTGGCGGAATGAACGCGCCGAAGAACAAGGTCGCCTTCCTCGAGACTTCTGGCTTTAACTTTGCGGCTGTGGTAGCGGCGCAAAGCTTGCTGGTATCGAGCAGCTCGTACAGCAGCATGAAGACGGTCTTCCTCAAGGAGCAGCGCGTCATCTTGTCACAGCTGCTCTTGCTCAAGCTCATCATAAGCGAGCACTCGAGGTGACCCGCATACGAGTTCCGTGGGGATAACTGCCTCTGCTCCATAGACTAGAGCGAAAGGTATCTTGCTAGTGGCTCGATTTGGCGTCGTCCTGATCGACCAAAGAACCACCGACAGCTCCTCGATCCAGTTTCTTCCGCACTTGTGCAGCCTATCGAAAGTCCTGGTCTTGAGCCCACGCAGCACTTCAGCATTTGCCCTCTCCGCTTGATCGTTTCTCCTGGGGTGAGCAACAGAAGCGAAGCAGACCTTGGCGCCAAGATCTTGGACGTACTGCATGAAGGTGCGGCTCGTGAATTGCGTACCATTGTCAGTGATGATCCTATTAGGGATCCCGAAGCGGCAAACAATCGACCTGAAGAACTTGACTGCTGACTGTGCTGTCACCTTCCTCACTGGTTCCACTTCCGGCCACTTTGTGAACTTGTCGATAGCGACGTACAAGTACTCAAAGCCCCCGACTGCTCGGGGGAAGGGGCCGAGGATGTTGAGCCCCCAGACCAAAAATGGCCAGGATAAAGGGATCGTCTGGAGAGCTTGAGATGGCTGGTGTTTCTGCTTGGAATGGAACTGGCACGCTTCACACTTGGTTACTTGTGCAGTTGCATCCTGGAGGGCTGTCGGCCAAAAGAAGCCTTGCCGGAACGCTTTATCGGCAAGCGCTCTTGCGCCAATGTGGTGACCACAAATGCCTCCATGTATCTCTGCCAACAGCTTCTGTCCATCTTCCCGGTGAATACACTTCAATTTCACTCCGTTGAGTCTTCTTCTGTACAGTGTGTTGTCAACGAACTGGTACATACTTGACTGCCGGGCTACTCTTTCCGCGTCTTCTGGCTCTTCGGGAAGTTCTCCTGTCTGGAGGAAACGGACGATCTGCTGTGCCCATGCTGGAGCCTGTGGCTCGACAACAAGGACTAAAGGCATATCTGCTGCTGCGGGAACATCCGCTTCTACGGCGAGAACCTGCGGCTCAGCCAGAGCTTGACGATCCCCGGCAAGCTTGCCGGAGCAAAACTTGTCGGGAGCGTCTGCTACAACGAAACAAGCCCTGGGGCTTGTCGGAGCAGACTGCTCCTCAGCACTCTTGGCGTTGATCTTGGGGACCTTCTTCGTGGCGGCTTCGGGAAGCTCTGCCGGAAAATAGTCACCAGAAATCAACTTCCTCTTCTTGCTCTGTCCAGTTGATGGCGTCACAGACGGTTGAGTCAGCTTGAGCACAAAGATCCCTGGTTCCACAGGTAACTTAAGTGCTGCGCACTTTGACAGGCCGTCGGCAATGTCGTTCTGAGCTCTTGGAACGTGTTCCATCTGTAGGCCGACAAAGCGCTCTTCTAGCTTCCTCACTTCATCAACGTAAGCTTCCATCAACGGACTCTGATAATTCTTGTTCACTTGGCGGACGACAAGCTGCGAGTCACCCCTGACAATGAGCTGCTTGATCCCAAGGTCTGCCGCGATCCTGAGACCGGCGAGCAATCCTTCATACTCTGCAGTATTGTTTGTTGCTTGCTCCTTGGGAAAGTGCATCTAGACCACGTACTTGAGGTGCTCTCCGGTGGGTGCGACAAGCAGCACGCCAGCATCGGCGCCTTGCAGCGAGAAAGCACCATCAAAGTACATCAGCCACTCTTTGTTTGCTTCCTTGACGGGGATGCTCGTCTCTGGAATTTCTTCGTCTGGTGTTGGCGTCCACTCTGCTATGAATTCTGCCAATGCTCTGCTCTGGATAGTTGAAGTGCTCTCAAACTTGAGGCCAAAGCTTGACAGTTCCAGTGCCCACTCAACAATCCTGCCTGTTGCTTCTGGATTCTGCAGTATCCTCTTCAGCGGAAAGCGAGTGACAACTGTGATCTCATGTGCTTGGAAGTAATGGCGCAGCTTTCTCGAGGCCATAGAAGGCCGAAAAGCAATTTCTGCACACCAGAGTACCTTGACCTAGCCCCCTGCAGAAGGGAACTGACAAAGTAAACTGGGCGCTGCACCATTTTCTTCTGTTGTATCCCTTCACGCATCTGCGTAGATCCTTCCTTGTCGGGACCAGAGCTTGTCGGGGAAGCCCCCTGCTTGTCGCTGGATGTGCTTGCCGCGGTCGCTGGCTCATCATCTGCCTCTCTCTCCACTACTAACGCAACACTAACCACTTGATTGGTTGTCGCCAGATATAGCAGCAACTTCTCTTGTGGTTTAGGAGCGACAAGTATTGGAGTGGAGGACAGGTATCTCTTCAAGTCCTGCAGCGCAGCCTCTGCTTCCGGAGTCCATTTCATTGGACCTGCCTTTTTCAAGATTTTGAAAAACAGCAGGGCGCGCTCAGCGGACTTAGAGATAAACCTGCTGAGAGCCGCTACGCAGCCGGCGAGTTTCCGCACATCCTTGACGCGCTTCGGTGCTTCGATCTGCTCAATGGCCTTGATCTTGTCGGGATTGGCTTCAATTCCCCTCTGAGACACGAAGAACCCGAGAAGCTTGCCGGAAGGGACTCCAAACACGCACTTCTCGGGGTTGAGCTTGAGGCTGATCTTGCGCAGATTTGCAAAAGTCTCTTCTAGATCTTGAATCAGAGTTGCTTTGTCCCTGCTCTTGACCACTATATCATCCATGTAGGCTTCCACATTTCTGTGTATTTGTGGTTCAAAAGCAGTATGGACTACCCTTGCAAATGTTGAACAAGCATTCTTCAACCCGAAAGGCATCCGTACAAAACAGTACGTGCCGCATGGAGTGATGAATGCGGTTTTCTCCTCATCCTCTTCTGCCATGAAGATCTGATGGTATCCTGAGTATGCATCAAGAAATGAAAGCAAGTCACATCCAGCCGTGGAGTCAACAATCTGGTCAATGCGCGGCAAGGGAAATGGATCCTTGGGACAAGCTTTGTTAACATCGGTAAAGTCGATACAAAGCCTCGACTTCCCGTTTGCCTTGCGCACAACCACAGGATTGGCTAACCACGTAGGATGGAGCACTCCTCTGACAAGGCCTGCTGCTTCCAACTTCTTGATCTCTTCTGCTATGAATTCTTGGCGCTCCACTGCTTGTTTCCTGACTTTTTGCTTGACGGGCCGCGCATGAGGACAGACGGCAAGGTGGTGCTCAATTACTTTCCTGGGAACGCCGGGGATGTCAGACGGTTGCCACGCAAACACATCGACATTCGCCCGCAGGAAAGCAACGAGCACGCTTTCCTATTTAGGGTCGAGAGTGGCACTGATGGTGAAAGTACCACCAGTGTCGTCCTCCTTGGCGGACACCTTCTTGGTCGCTGGCGGAGCTGCCATCGTCTTCTTACAATTGCCGGTGGAGCTCGATGGTGCGTCTTCGACGATAGCGCAGCACTCCGAAGAGGTGCGCTTGCCGGATTGGGCATCAGAACTCTTGCCGGACTTGGTCTTCTTCTTCCCCCCGGGAGCTTCAGCGGCAAGTGCCTCGCGATCCGCTGCGGCTGCTGCTTCCCGGTAGATCTTGTCGGCACAGATAAGAGCATCTTTTTTGTCGCCATGTACAGAGATGACACTTATTGGGCCTGG
The DNA here is from genome assembly GCA_032464435.1 of Aegilops umbellulata. Lineage (NCBI taxonomy): Eukaryota > Viridiplantae > Streptophyta > Magnoliopsida > Poales > Poaceae > Aegilops > Aegilops umbellulata. The sequence goes on from CP136060.1 coordinate 248,800,389, forward strand.
CATCTTCAGAATGTTGTACGCGTAGTGAGAGGCCGCCATGAACTTGGCGAGCGCTGGACGGCCGAGAATTCCATTGTAAGGCAATGGAAAATCAGCAACGTCAAAAGTGATCCTCTCAGTCCTGAAGTTCAGCTCGCTGCCAAATGTCACCGGCAGCGTGATCTTCCCCTTCGGCTTGCTCCTTCCCGGGTTGATTCCTTGGAACGTGCCGGTCTCTTCGAGCTCGTTGTCAGGGACTTGGAGTTTCCGGAGCACAGCGGAGGAGATCAGGTTCAAGCCGGCCCCGCCGTCAACTAGCATCTTAGTGACCTTGAGGTTGCAGATAGTTGGTGAGACCAACATCGGCAAGCACCCGACCGCAGTTGTGCGATCAGGGTGGTCCTCAATATCAAAGATGATAGGCGTGCTGGACCATTTTAGAAGCTTGCGTGATTCGACGGGTGGCTCTGCCGCATTGACTTCTCGCACCCACTGCTTGAGTTGGCGGTGCGAAGTATGCAGAGAAGCACCGCCGTCAACACACAAGACCTCTGTGGCTTTCTGAAACTCCTGCTCACTGGTCTCGTCATCATCCAATGCTTCATCGTCGTCGTCTTCATCTTTGTCGCGGCCGCGGGGAGGTCTGTCTCCTTGCCGTTGATTGGTCTTGCCGCGACGTCCTCCCCGGCCGGTGCGCTTCGCACCGGATCCTCCAGAACCTGCTTGGGCTTTCTCCTTGTCGCGTCACTCGTACTCGGCCTTTTGCAGCTCGACAAGCTGCTCGACCTTCTTGCAGCTCTGGAGGTCATGGCCCTTGGTGCGGTGGATCTTGAAGTACTGTTTGTTGGTGCCGTCCTGCTTGTCGGCGGCCGCCACAGCCTGGCAGTTGGCGCATGCGGCAACCTCCTTGCCGGAGCCACCATCTTTGGCTTTCTTGGCACCACCGTCGACGCCGAACTGCTCAACAACTAGCACATCCTTGCCTTTCCTCTTCCTATTGTTCTGCCGCCGGTTTTTATTTGCCGGGGCAGCATCCTCACTGTCAGATCCTCCTGTTCCTGTATTCTCTCCGGGGAGTTTCCTCCCTTCCTCAGCGCGTGCACACCTGTCGGCCAGAGCATACAGCTCGCTGACGTCTCTGATCTTGCACATCGCCATCTCCTCCCGCATCCTGCGGTTACGCACGTTCTGATGGAACGCGCTGATGACCGCGGCAGGGTGGACATCTGGGATGTTGCGTTGCACTTGGCTGAATCTCTGGATGTACTTGTGCAAGGGCTCTCCTTCTTTCTGGGCAAGCAGGTGAAGGTCACTCTCCTGGCCATGGGGTTTGTGGCCTCCCGTAAAGGCGCCGACAAACTGATGGCATAGGTCTGCCCAGGAAGATATGGAGTTTTCCGGCAAGTGCATGAGTCAGGACCTGACGTTGGGTTTGAGCACTAGCGGGAAGTAGTTGGCAAGGATCTTGTCGTCTCGCCCCCCGGCAGCCTGCACCGCGATGGTGTAGATGCTGAGGAACTCTGACGGATGCAACCTGCCGTCGTACTTCTCTGGTACGCCTGGCTTGAAATTCTTTGTGCTGAGCCACTGGACTTGTCGCAGCTCACGAGTAAACGCAGGGCAACCTACCGCATACGGCAGGTCGCCTGGTTCCCCTGGCGCATGCATGTCGACAGTGGGCCCAGCGTGCCGGTCTGATTGACGCCGCGTTTCTCTTCGGCGCTCGATGCGGGTACGAGCGTCTTCTTGCTGCCGTTCGTGAAGAACGTGGCGCTGATCGCGACGAGTTCGCGGATCAGATGAAGCGGTGGAGTCGCTGTCGCGGTGGACCCGGCGAGTCGGCGATCTTGGCCTTCGGGGCGGGGAGTGCACGGTGGTCGCACCCCCGCCGGTCTTGTCGCCATCGGCTCGCACCTGGCTAGCTTGCCGCGGCTGCGATGTGGTCGGCTGCCGCGGAGTGTCGCCGTTGGCGAAGCCGATGAGGCTCTGAATGGTGGCCCTCCAGTCGTCGATCTTGTCTGGCGTTGGAGGGAAGTCTAGGAGCAGCTGAGCTCGCGCCAAAGCTTCTGCTGGAGTGGCGGGTAGCGGTGGCGAACAGTGCAAGGAGCGGGATATGCTCGGACTTCCAACGATGTTAGAAGGAGCAGTATTCCGTCCAGGCGACCGTGCCTCGCTCGCGCCAGCACATTGGTGTGCATGCTGGCCTTGAGCATCCCGAGATCCGCCAGCTCGATTTGGGTCTAGTGAACCTATGGTACCGTGAGTACCACGACGCTGCCGGTCTCGCGCTTCCTGAGATGGGCGCGGAGCATCCACGGACGCCCGGTCGTCGTGGGAGCCTGCTACGCCGCCGACGGGCAGCGCAGCCTTGTCCTTGGACTTGGCGGCACCATGGGCTACCTCGTCGACGCCCGTTCTTCTGCCGGCGTCTTCCCCACCAGCCGTTTGCTCCGGCGGTGGAGGGTTCGACGCGGACGGAGCAGCTGCCTCCGAAGCCTTCTTCTTCGGCGGCATGTCGATGAAGTCGATGAAGATCTAGCTCGCGTGAACGCCGGATCAGGTTCAAACAACCTCGACGCCCCCTACCTGGCGCGCCAAAGATGCCGGGGAAATCTGGCTCCTCGAGCACCTATGGGGACGGAGCCCCTTCTCGGTTCGGCGGGGGGCGGAGGTCACGTGAAGAGCGGATCGAGGCGAGGCATGCGAGGGGTTTTACCCAGCTTCGGAGCTCTCCGGAGAGATAATACTCCTACTGCTCCTTTGTGGATTGTATTGAGTTCTTGCTCGGGAGCGCTGAGTGCTACAGTACACACCAGCAGCTAACGAGACCGAGCGTGAGTGTTCTACTGTTCGTCCTCCTGGGGGCGATCCCCCTCTACGTTGTGCATGGGCCTCCTTTTATATGCTCAAGGGGTCTCCAACAGGTGGCAACGTAGGCAGGGGCAAAAATGGAAAGGTGGTGCGGTAGGTAAAGCTACCTACACAGTGAATCATACCTAACCCTGACGACAGGGGACAAAGGCATTAAATGCCTATCTATGTCGCCCAGGCGGTGCAGAAAAGGGACCGTCAGGGGCACCACCGCTTGCCACGATGGCGATCTTGTCAGCGCTGCATGCCACAGTGTACCCCTGGCTGCACAGCCTCCCGCCACATACGCCTGGAAGGGTCCCGGAGCGACACGTAGGTGGGTGAGCTAGAGCGCAGGCACAGAGTGGTTGCTTGCCGCGGAAAATGCCTTGCCGTGGCCATTGTCTTGCCGCGTTCGGGAGTTTGTCGCTCGCCGGGTCCTGCCGGGACGCGTGGCGCGTCGCGGTAAGTTCTTTGAGATGCTCTGGTTGGCCTTCCCGGCAAGCTCCTCTTGCCGGGGTCTTGTGTCTCGAGTGGCCTTCCCGGCAAGCTCCTCTTGCCGGGGACTTGTCTCCTTGGCTTAAATACTTTGTTTCTTGAATGGCTACAAAGGAACCATGGAGGACTTTGGCGGTCACCTGGCAAGCCTTGCCGCGGGGTGCTGCGACTGCCCGTGCACAAGTTCGGGATACTAGGGTACCCCTACTCTAGTACACTGACACAACGGTTACCATACGTGCATGCTATGGGACTTGCAAACCTCAACACAAGTATTTCTCAAATTCACAATTAATCAACTAGCATGATTCTAATATTACCATCTTCATATCTCAAAACAATCATCAAGTATCAAACTTCTCATAGTATTCAATGCACTCCATATGGAAGTTTTTATTATACCCATCTTGGATGCCTATCATATTAGGACTAATTTTATAGCCAAAGCAAATTACCGTGCTGTTCTAAAAGACTCTCAAAATAATATAAGTGAAGCACGAGGGATCAACAATTTCTATAAAATAAAACCACCACTGTGCTCTAAAAAGGTATAAGTGAAGCACTAGAGCAAAATTATCTAGCTCAAACGATATAAGTGAAGCACATAGAGTATTCTAATAAATTCCGATTCATGTGTGTCCCTTCAAAAGGTGTGTACAGAAAGGATGATTGTGGTAAACTAAAAAGCAAAGACTCAAATCATACAAGACTCTCCAAGCAAAACACATATCATGTGGTGAATAAAAATATAGCCTCAAGTAAAGTTACCGATAGGCGAAGAAGAAAGAGGGGATGCCTTTCGGGGCATCCCCAAGCTTAGGCTTTTGGTTGTCCTTGAATTTTACCTTGGGGTGCCTTGGGAATGCCCAAGCTTAGGCTCTTTCCACTCCTTATTCCAAAATCCATCAAATCTTTACTCAAAAACTTGAAAACTTCACAACACAAAACTTAAACAGAAAATCTCATGAGCTCCGTTAGTGTAAGAAAACAAACCACCACTTTAAGGTACTGTAATTAAATCATTCTTTATTTGTATTGGTGTTAAACCTACCGTGTTCCAACTTCTCTATGGTTCATACCCCTGGATAGTAGCCATAGATTCATCAAAATAAGCAAACAACACACGAAAAACAGAATCTGTCAAAAACAGAACAGTCTGTAGTAATCTGTATCAAACGTATACTTATGGAACTCCAAAAATTATTAAATAAATAGGTGAATTTATCTATTACTCATCTGCAAAAAGAAGCAACCTAACAGCACTCTCCAGTAAAAAATGGCAGCTAATCTCGTGAGCGCTAAAGTTTCTGTTTTTTACAACAAGATCACAAAGACTTCACCCAAGTCTTCTCAAAGGTTCTACTTGGCACAAACACTAATTAAAATATAAAACCACATATAAACGGAGGCTAGATGAATTATTTATTACTAAATAGGAACAAAAAGCAAGGAACGAAATAAAATTGGGTTGCCTCCCAACAAGCTCTATCGTTTAACGCCCTAAGCTAGGCATTAAGATTTCGATGATGCTCACATGAAAGACAAGAATTGAAGCACAAAGAGAGCATCACAAAACACATGACAAACGCATCTAAGTCTAACATACTTCCTATGCATAGCCATTTTATAAGCAAACAAATTAGCAAGATAAGAAAACGAAAAGGGCGAACAGAAGAGGGGCGAAGAAAACGGCAAAGGTGAAGTGGGGGAGAGGAAAACGAGAGGCAAATGGCAAATGATGTAATGCGAGGGATAAGAGTTTGTGATGGGTACTTGGTATGTCTTTATTGTGCGTAGATCTTCCTGGCAACGGTGCCAGAAATCCTTCTTGCTACCTCTTGAGCATGTGTTTGTTTTCCCTTGAAGAGGAAAGGGTGATGCAGCAAAGTAGCGTAAGTATTTCCCTCAGTTTTTGAGAACCAAGGTATCAATCCAGTAGGAGACTACACGCAAGTCGCCTAGTACCTGCACAAACAATCAAGAACCTTGCAACCAACGCGATAAAGGGGTTGTCAATCCCTTCACGACCACTTGCAAAAGTGAGATCTGATAAAGATAATAAGATAAATATTTTTTGGGTATTTTTGTTGTATAGATTAAAAAGTAAAGATTGCAAAATAAATAGTAAACAAGAATTATAGATCAGAAACTTATATGATGTAAAGTAGACCCGGGGGCCATAGGTTTCACTAGTGGCTTCTCTCAAGATAGCATATATTACGGTGGGTGAACAAATTACTGCCAAGCAATTGATAGAAAAGTGCATAGTTATGAGAATATCTAGGCATGATCATGAACATAGGCATCACGTCCGTGTCAAGTAGACCGAAACGATTCGGCATCTACTACCATTACTCCACACATCGACCGCTATCCAGCATGCATCTAGAGTATTAAGTTCATAAGAACAGAGTAACGCATTAGGCAAGATGACATGATGTAGAGGGATAAACTCAAGAAATATGATATAAACCTCATCTTTTTATCCTTGATGGAAACAATACAAGACGTTCCTTGCTGCCCCTACTGTCGCTGGGAAAGGACACCGCAAGATTGAACCCAAAGCTAAGCTCTTCTCCCATTGCAAGAAAGATCAATCTAGTAGGCCAAACTAAACCGATAATTCGAAGAGACTTGTAAAGATATTAAATCATGCATATAAGAATTCAGAGAAGAATCAAATATTGTTCATAGATAATCTTGATCATAAACCCACAATTCATCGGATCTCGGCAAACACACCACAAAAGGTATTACATCGAATAGATCTCCAAGAAAATCGAGGAGACTTTGTATTGAGAACCAAAGAGAAAGAAGAAGCCATCTAGCTAATAACTATGTACCCGAAGGTCTGCGGTAAACTACTCACACATCATCGGAGAGGCTATGGTGTTGATGTAGAAGCCCTCCGTGATCCAATCCCCCTCCGGCAGATCACCGAAAATGGCCACAAGATGGGATCTCATGGGTACAGAAGGTTGCGGCAGTGGAAAAGTGGTTTCGTGGCTCCCCTGGATGTTTTCAGGGTATAAGACTATATATAGGCGAAAGAAGTAGGTCGGTGGAGCCACGAGAGGCCCATGAGGGTGGGGGCGCGCCTACCCCCCTGGGCGTGCCCTCCTGCCTCGTGGCCACCTCGTTGCTTCCTTGACTTCCACTCCAAGTCTCCTGGCTTGCGTTTGTTCCAAGAAAGATCCTCGCGAAGGTTTCGTTCCGTTTGATATTCCTTTTCTGCGGAACACTGAAATAGGCAAAAAATCATCAATTTGCACTGGGCCTTCGGTTAATAGGTTAGTCCTAAAAATAATATAAAAGAGCATATTAAAGCCCATTAGACATCCAAAATAGATAATATATTAGCATGGAACAATCAAAAATTATAGATACGTTGGAGACGTATCAGGGTTCACCACCTCCATTGGTGCCTCACCGATGATGTGTGAGTAGTTCTTTGTAGACCTTCAGGTTCGTAGTTAGTAGCTAGATGGCTATCTCTCTCTCTCTCTCTCTCTCTCTCTCTCTCTCTCTGAATTCTCAATACAATGGTATCTTGGAGATCTATATGATGTAACTCTTTTGCGGTGTGTTTGTTGGGATCGATGAACTTCAAGTTTATCATAATATCTATCTTTTTATATCCATGGAAGTATTTGAGTTTCTTTGATCTCTTTTATGCATGATCTCTTACAGCCTCGTATTTCTTCTCCGACATTTGGGTTTTGTTTGGCCAACTTGATCTATTTATCTTGCAATGGGAAGAGGTGCTTTGTAGTGGGTTAGATCTTACGGTGCTTGATCCCAGTGACAGAAAGGGAACCGACACGTATGTATCGTTGCTACTAAGGATAAAATGATGGGGTCTATCTCTACATAGATAGATCTTGTCTACATCATGTCATCGTTCTTATTGCATTACTCCGTTTTTCCTTGAACTTAATACACTAGATGCATGTTGGATAGCGGTCGGTGTGTGGAGTAATAGTAGTAGATGCAGGTAGGAGTCGGTCTAGTAATCTTGGACGTGATGCCTATATAATGATCATTGCCTGGATATCGTCATGAGTATTAGAAGTTCTATCGATTGCCCAACAGTAATTTGTTCACCCACCGTTTGCTATTTTTCTCGAGAGAAGCCACTAGTGAAACCTACGGCCCCGGGGTCTCTTTCTCATATATTTGCCTTTGCGATCTACTTTTTCCTTGCATTTATTTTCAGATCTATTAAACCAAAAAATACAAAAATACCTTGCTGCAATATTTCCTTATTTATTTTATTTAGCGTTCGTTCTATCAATTTATTACAATTTATCTCACGTCTGTTTGCCTACTTGAGGCGTCGTACCCCGGAAGGGATTGACAACCCCTTTAACACGTCGGGTTGCGAGGATTTGTTATCTGTGTGCAGGAGCTGTTTACGTTGTGTTGCTTGGTTCTCCTACTGGTTCGATAACCTTGGTTTCATATCTGATGGAAATACCTACCGCCGATGTGCTGCATCATCCCATCCTCTTTGGGGAAATACCGACGTAGCTTCAAGCGATATCAAAAGGAATTTCTTGCGCCGTTGCCGGGGAGGATCTTCAACATATACCAGGTTCCTAATCACAAATCTCATCTCCTCGCAACTTACATTATTTGCCATTTGCCTCTCGTTTTCCTCTCCCCCACTTCACAAAAATTTGTCATTTTATTCGCCTCTCTTTTTCGTTTGTCATTTTCTTGCTCTCCGGTCTTGATGGCTAGCATTCCTACTCCTCCTTTGTCACCAGATTTTGAAGTTCTTTGCTTCAAGCAAAGACAAGGAGAAAATTTGAAGCATGTCTGGTATAGGCTTATGGAATCTTATCGTATTTCCAACTTAAAGGGGGACGCTAAAGTTTTGCTTCGTAATTTTTACATAGGATTGGCTTTACATCATAGACAACTCCTAGATTTTGCCGCTAAAGGGAATTTTATTGAGCTTGATGCCAATGTTGCCTATGAAATTTTAGAAGGCATTTTTTGGGGTTCCACCTCAAAAGAAGGGGTTTTCTTTCACCCTTGAGGGAGTTCAGATGTTGGACAAACTTGGTGATTTACATAAACATATGGTCTCAATGGTAGTATCAGTCGCATGAATACCTTGATTACTCTTTGCAACAAGCGATTGGATATTTTGGATCTAAAGATGGTTTCTTTTCTAGAGAATTTGGGGAAGCGTAAAGAGCCTCCCGAGTTTGAGAAAACCCTTACAAAAGTTGCCAAAACTTCGGAGGACAAAACTTAAAACCTTGCCTTATGCCTAGCTAAGGGCATAAAACTATAGCGCTTGTTGGGAGGCAACCTAATGAATAAAATTTATTTTTGTTTTTTGTTTTCTGTTCTTGAGTGTTTACACAATTATGCTACTGTTATGACTATGTTTTTTGTGTTTTAGTTAGTGTTTGTGCCAAGTAAAGCCTTTAAGATCTTCTTGTGTGATAGTTGTTTAATCTTGCTGAAAACAGAAACTTTTGCGATTACGAATACAATTTTTTTACGAGAGCATGATAAAATACCAATTCCAATTGCAGTCGATCAATATACAAATTGCTCAGGTCATCCTAATTTTTCAGAATTTTTGGAGTTCCAGAAGTTTCAAAATAGTAAGTTTGCTACAGACTATTCTGTTTTGACAGATACTGTTTTCTTTGTGTTGTGTGCTTATTTTGATGGTTCTATGGTTTTCTTTGATGAGTTTTTGCCATAGAAAAGTTGGAATACAGTAGATATAATGCAAAAAAATATGAATTGGTTTGGTACAATACTTATAGTAGTGATTTGCTTTCTTACACTAACGGATCTCACGAAGGTTTTGTTGAGTTTTATGTGATTGAAGTTTTCAAGTTTTGGGTTATCTTACGATGGATGAAGGAATAAAGGATAGACGAGCCTAAGCTTGGGGATGCCCCGGCATCCCAAGCTATTTCCAAATATGAGCAACCAACTAACCTTGGGGATGCCCTCGAGTGGCATCCCCTCTTCCTTCTAACGACCATCAGTATTTTACTCGAGGCTATATTTTTATTCATGTGATGCCCCCGATTCAATCGTACACTAATCATGCACGCAAACGTGTATGATCAAGATCAGGGACTCACGGGAAGATATCACAACACAACTCTAAAAAGATAAATAAGTCATACAAGCATCATAATACAAGACAGGGGCCTCGAGGGCTCGAATACAAGTGCTCGATCATAGACGTGTCAGCGGAAGCAACAATATTTGAGTACAGACATAAGTAACAAGTTTGCCTTAAGAAGGCTAGCACAAACTGGGATACAGATTGAAAGAGGCGCAGGCCTCCTGCCTGGGATCCTCCTAAACTACTCCTGGTCGTCGTCAGCGGGCTGCACGCAGTAGTAGGCACCTCCGGTGTAGTAGGAGTCGTCGTCGACGGTGGCGTCTGGCTCCTGGGCTCCAGCATCTGGTTGCGACAACCAGGAAGAAAGGAAAGGGGAAAAGGGGGAGAAAAGCAACCGTGAGTACTCATCCAAAGTACTCGCAAGCAAGGATCTACACTACATATGCATGGGAATCTGTGTACAGGGGCTATATTGGTGGACTGAACTACAGAATGCCAGAATAAGAGGGGGATAGATAATCCTATCGAAGACTACGCTTCTGGCAGCCTCCATCTTGCAGCATGTAGAAGAGAGTAGATGGTAAGTTCACCAAGTATCATCGCATAGCATAATCCTACCCGGCGATCCTCTCCTCGTCGACCTGTGAGAGAGCGGTCACCGGGTTGTATCTGGCACTTGGAAGGGTGTGTTTTATTAAGTATCCTGTTCTAGTTTTCATAAGGTCAAGGTACAACTCCAAGTCGTCCTGTTACTGAAGATCACGGCTATTTGAATAGATAAACTTCCCTACAGGGGTGGACCACATTACCCAACACGCTCGATCCCATTTGGCCGGACACACTTTCCTGGGTCAATGCCCGGCCTTGGAAGATCAACATGTCGCAAGCCTACCTAGGCACATCAGAGAGGTCAGCACGTCGGTCTCAATCCTATGGCGCAGGGGTCTGGGCCCCTCGCCCATTGCACACCTGCACGTTGCGAACGTGGCCGGAAGCGGACCTAGCCCCCTTAATACAAGCGCAGGCTTATGCTCCAATCCAGCGCGCGCCGCTCAGTCGCTGACGTCATGAAGGCTTCGGCTGATATCACGACGCCGAGTGCACATAACTGTTCCCGCGTAGTTGGTTAGGGCGTATAGGCCAGTGGCCAGACTAAGATCAAATATCAAGATCTCGTTAAGCGTGTTATTATGAAGTAACCACGGACGCCGACCAGGGCCAGGCCCACCTCTCGCCTAGGTGGTCTCAACCTGCCCTGTCGCTCCGCCACAAAGATCCACTCGCGGGTACTCCACGAGCCGACCCGACTTTAGTCACCACGGGTATCATGTAAAGTATATAATTATATACCCGTGATCACCTCCCGAGTGATCACGGCCCGATAGTATAGCAAGGCAGATGGACAAGAATGTAGGGCCACAGATGGAATACTAGCATCCTAAAGTAAGCATGTAGGATTGCAGGTAAAGGTAACAACAGTAGTAGGAAGGACAAGCTATGCAGCAGAATAGGATTAACGGAAAGCAGTAACATGCTACACTACTCTAATGCAAGCAGTATAGAGAAGAATAGTCGATATCTGGTGATCAGGGGGGCTTGCCTGGAAGCTCAGCCGAGAAGCAGGGGTCGTCAACACCGTAGTCGTACTGGGTAGCAGCGGCGTCGGTCTCGGTGTCTAGCGAGAGAAGAGGGGAAAGAAACAATAAATACAATGCAAACAAATGCATGACGATGCATGACATGACAAAGCGTGATGCTAGGTGTGCCCAATCGCGGTAGTAGGTGATACCGGCGAAGGGGGGAAACATCCGGGAAAGTATTCCCGATGTTTCACGTTTTTGGACAAATGAACCAGAGGGGGATAGTTGCGAGTTCGATAGGTTAGGGATGTGTGGCGGACGAACGGGTTGCGCACCCGGATTGTTCTCGCCATTCTGAGCAACTTTCATGTAGAAAGTATTTTCATCTGAGTTACGGATTATTTTATATGATTTTCTAAATATTTAATCATTTTCTCAATTTTATTTAATTAATTTAAATCAACATTATCTAGAATAGTATGGGATGACATCAGCATGACGTATGTGTGATGTCAGCAGTCAACAGTGCGGTTGACTGGAGTCAAAACTGACTTGTGGGTCCAGTGGGACCTACCTGTCATTGAGACAGAGGTGAAATATGATTTGTTTTAAACTAATTATGATTAACTAAGTATGGGCCCCATTAGTCAGTGACTAATTAGCCTAGATTAATTAATTTAACTAATTTAATTAGCTTATAGGGTGGCGGCCACTGGTCAGCTACTGGGACCAGCCCAATCAGCAAGTTGACTCAGTCAACTAGTTAATAGGGGGCCCTGGGCCCACCAGTCAGTGGCCCAGGAGGTGGGACCCACGGCGCCAGGTCAGCGTGGCCGACTCTCGCCGCCGGCGACCAAATGCACGACGCTGACCCGCCGGAGTTCGTCGGAAAATGGGCACAGGGCACGGATCCGTGCACGCATGGGCTCGTTCGAACGAGCGCGAAGAGGCGCATCTAGTGGCGTGGGCGGTTCGTCCCGACGTCACAGGAGATGTCGCCGGCGTCGAGCTGACCGGCGGCCGGAGCTCCGCATCCACAGGAAAATGGCCATAGGCCATCATTTTGGACGCGGATGGTCGCGTTCAAACGCGCACGAGCTGGCGCATCCAGCGGTGGCACCAGCACGACCGGAGATGGGCTAAAATGACGGCGGCGAGCAGCGAGGCGGACGGCGGAGTTCGGTCGTCGCCGAGTTCGTACTTATGATGTGCTAAACGAGCAGCGTGAGGCATCTACGGCGTCTACACCATGCAGCGAATGCAACGGAGGCATGCACGGGACCTAAAGGTCACCGCGGCCATGTCGGCAACGAGCTCGCGCGGTCGTGGATTCGGCCATAGTGGTAGGGGGAGCTAGAGGGCACGCGAGAGGGAACAGAAAGATGGGAGAGGAATAGGGGCTCACCTTGCAGCACGCACGGTGGCCCTCGGAGGTTTAGTAGCAGCAGAGACGACGGCGCTCGTCGGAGACGCGCCGGGGATTCGAGGAAGAAGACGAGGCCGGGGCATTGTTCGTGGGCGCCCGGCATCCTGTGGCTCGTCGGGGAGGCGTAGTCGAGGGAAGTGGAGTGAGCGGACAGGTCGGAGAGGTGCGGAGGTCGCAGTGGACGTGAGTTCTACGGCGGCGAGACCATGGCGGCGCTCAGGTGCGATGGGGAACGAGGGGGAGAGCGAGGTGGATCTGAGGGGGGAATGCGCAGGAGCCGAGAGGGAGAGCGAGGGAGAGTGGGAGGTGGGATCGAGGAGGCGGGGGGCGTGGCGGCCTTATCCCCTGCCGGCGTCGGTGCCGGCGAGGCGGTTGGGCGGGAGCACGCCCCTGTTCCGACCCGGGTCGGGGGAACAGGGAAGGGAGACGAGCCAGGGGGCCGGGCCGGCTTTTGGCTAGCTGGGCCAGGTGGGCCTGTGAGCTGGGCCGCCTGATCTAGTGGGGGGTCTATTCTTTATGTTTTATTTTCACTTTTCCTTTTTATTTATTTTCTTTTCTATTTTATTTCATTTTAAAATATTTAGGCACTTTCTAAAATATTCTTTTCTCCACAATAATTACTAGTGCAATATTTGGCACCCACCGAACATTTTTGTTTCAAGGTTTGAAAACTTTTGTAGTTTGCCATATTTTGAATTGATTTTTGAATCGGTTTTGAACTAACGAAAGATTAGCAACCGTAATGGAGGTGACGTGGCATCATTAGCAGAGTTTTACTGTTGCTTAATTATCCGGGCGTTACAGTTCATCACATAATATGTATTTTGCTCGGAGCGTCTTGTATGATATGAGTCTTTGCTTGTTTCATTTTGTGTTTTAAGTCTCGATCCCTTGCTGGACAAACCTATTTGAGAGAGCCAAAATTATGTCATGACTTGTTAGAATTGCTCTCTATGCTTCACTTAAATTTTTATGAGCAATGGACTTGCTCTAGTGCTTCACTTATATCTTTTTGAGCACGGTGTGCTTAATTATTTTTGAAGAAATACTATCTTGCTTCACTTAGATTTATTTGAGAGTTGGTAAAATTTTCAAGAAATTCTCTCTTGCTTCACTTAAATTAATTTGAGAGAAAGAAAGAAAAACTTAAGCTCACAATCTTCACTTATATTTGTTTGAGCTTGTGAAAAGCAACACATCAAAATTAGTCCCAAAGTGATAGATATCCGAGAAGGATATAATAAAAACTTTCATGAAGATCATTGGACAAAATAAACTTGATTCTTAGCAATAGTTTTGAGATATGATGATGTGACATGTGAGTTATGTTGATGAGTAATTATGCTTTAGTAAGAATATTGGTGTTAAGGTTTGTGATTCCCTGTGCAAGTACGGAAGTCAATAGTCATGCAATGAAATTATATCCTACTTGTGGTGCATTATTCAGTGTTATTTATTCTTAATGCTTGCTTATGAGATTATTCATTTCTTGATTGGTCGCTTCTCAATCCTTTGCTAGCCTTCATTTTCACTAAGTATGATATCTACTTGTGCGTCCAAAAACCCTTAAACCAGTTTTGCCACATGAGTCCACTATACCTACCTATATGCGGTATTCTTTTGCCGTTCTAAGCAAATATGTATGTGCCATCTCTAATTTTCAAAATAAAATTCTCTTTTGTGTGTTTGTTTCGCTCGCGGAGCGGTGAGGGGTGGCTAATATTTTCCATGCTAGATGTGTTATTCTCAAGATGAGTGTTTATTCGCTTGTCATTTAACGAGAGTAAGGCAAAGGTATTAGGGATGCCTAGTCCCAAAATGAAATATGAATTTACTTTATGTTGTCAAATAATAAATTCCTTGGAAAGTGTTGGTATGGAGGGCAACCGTGGATACGGCTAGCCATGGAAAGTGAAAGTATGGTTGAAAAAGGAATAAACTTTATTTTCTGTTTGGGAACCGCCTATGATATATCTAGCATGGAAAGCATTGGGAACTATAAGTCGTTCTTCTTGGTGAGATGGATACACCTCCGAAAATGTTTTTATCTCTAAGTTTTTCGCTTTGAGCTCTGGCACCTCTACAAATCCCTACTTCCCTCTGCGAAGGGCCTTTCTTTTACTTCATGCAATTTTTATTTTTGAATTTGAGTCTCCATCTTCTCTTACAAAAGCACCAACTAGGAGGCAATATGATTGTAATTAAGTATTGGGTGTAACTAATATTCGAGTGTGTTTCATGAATGGATCAACGATTAAGCATGATGGGCTAGGGATAACTTATTTTAGCGTTGATATTTTGGAAGACATGGTTGCTTGTTGATATGCTTGAGTATTTAAATTATCATGTCAAAACTAGACTATTGCTTTGCACAATATAAAAGTCCAAATGTCCATGCTATAAAGAAAGAAATATGATATGACATGATAGGCAGCATTCCACATCAAAAAAATCTGTTTTTATCACTTCCCTACTCAAGGACGAGTAGGAGTTAAGCTTGGGGATGCTGATACGTCTCCAACGTATCTATAATTTTCGATTGTTCCATGTTGTTATATTATCAATCTTGGATGTTTTGTAATCATTTTATAGTCATTTTATATCATTTTTTGGTACTAACCTATTGACATAGTGCCAAGTGCCAGTTGCTGTTTTTTTCCATGTTTTTTACATAGCAAAAAATCAATATCAGACGACGTCCAAATGCCCCGAAACTTTACGGAGAATTTTTATGGGCCAGAAGGAACACAACGGGCTCTAGTTGCACCTGGAGGGGTGCCCCGAGGGAGGCACAACCCACCAGGGCATGCCAGGAGGCCCAGGCGCGCCCTGGTGGGTTGTGCCCACCTCGGGTGCCCCCCGGACCGCCTCTTTGCTCTATAAATACCCCAATATTTCCAGAACCCTAGAAACGTCGACGAATATTCATCCAGCCGCCGCAGAGTCCAGAACCACCAGATCCAATCTAGATACCATCTCGGATGGGGTTCACCACCTCCTTTGGTTCCTCTCCGATATGCGTGAGTAGTTCTTTGTAGACCTTCGGGTCTGTAGTTAGTAGCTAGATGGCTATCTCTCTCTCTCTCTCTCTCTCTCTCTCTAAATTCTCAGTACAGTGGTCTCTCGGAGATCCATATGATGTAACTCTTTTGCGGTGTGTTTGTTGGGATCGATGAACTTTGAGTTTATGATCAGATCTATCTTTTTATATCCATGAAAGTATTTGAGTTTCTTTGATCTCTTTTATGCATGATCTCTTATAGCCTCGTATTTCTTCTTTGATATTTGGGTTTTGTTTGGCCAACTTGATCTACTTATCTTGCAATGGGAAGAGGTGCTTGGTAGTGGGTTTGATCCTACGGTGCTTGTCGGGGAAACTGCCTCCACGAGCACCTATGGGGACGGAGCCCCTTCTTGGTTCGGCGGGGGGCGGAGGTCGCACGAAGAGCAGATCGAGGCGAAGCACACGAGCGGTTTTTACCCAGCTTCGGAGCTCTCCGGAGAGATAACACTCCTACTGCTGCTTTGTGGTTTGTATTGAGTTCTTGCTCGGGAGCGTTGAGTGCTACAGTACACTCCAGGAGCTAAGGAGACCGAGCGTGAGTGTTCTGCCGTCCTCCCCTCTACGTTGTGCATGGGCCTCCTTTTATATGCTCAAGGGGTCTCCAACAGGTGGCAACGTAGGCAGGGGCAAAAATGGAAAAGGTGCTGCGGTAGGTACAGCTACCTACAGAGTGTATCATACCTAACCCTGACGGCAGGGGACAAGGGCATTAAATGCCTATCTACGTCGCCCAAACAGTGCAGAAAAGTGACCGTCAGGGACGCCACCGCTCGCCACGATGGCGATCTTGTCAGCGCCGCTTGCCACAGTGCACCCCTGGCTGCACAGCCTCCCGCCACGTGCGCCTGGAAGGGTCTCAGGGCGACACGTTGGTGGTTGAGCCGGAGCGCGGGTACAGAGTGGTTGCTAGCCGCGGCAAACGCCTTGCCGCGTCCGGGAGCTTGTCACACGCCGGGTCTTGCCGGGATGCGTGGCGCGTCGCGGCAAGTTCCTTGAGATGCCTTGGTTGGCTTTCCCGGCAAGCTCCTCTTGCCGGGGTCTTGTGTTTTGAGGGGCCTTCCCGGCAAGCTCCTCTTGCCGGGGCCTTGTCTCCTTGGCTTAAATACTTTGTTCTTGAATGGCTCCAAAGGAACCACGGGGGTCCTTGGCGGTCACCTGGCAAGCCTTGCCGCGGGGTGCTGCGACTGCCCGTGCACAAGTTCGGGATACTAGGGTACCCCTACTCTAGTACACCGACAGGAGCCCCCGGGCCTGGGCCATACACGGTGCCGAGCGCTGTTGGTCCAGGCCCAAAACAAGGCACGGGCACGCGCGGCCTGGATCACGCCACACCTGACTCCGTATCCACCGCGCCCTCCCCGAACGGCACGCGTCGATTGCGGCGTCGTGGGAGAGGTCGTGGGTGGTTTCTTTATTCGGCAAGGCGGAACGTTCGCCCTCTCCCTCCTTATAAGCAGGGGAAACAGGGGCAGTTCGCCCATCTGCCCGTTGCTATTCCAGACTCGAAAATCTCCGCCGCTCCCCTTCTTCTCAAAGCTGAAAGAGAGCAGCGCTCCGCCCCCATCGCCACCAGCACCACCAACGCCGTCGTCCTCCCTCACCACTCCCGCCATGGCTCCGAAAGCCGAGAAGGTGAAGTCGGCCGAGGCGCAGCGGCTCGCGGCGCTGCGAAAGGAGCGGGCAATCTTCCCTCCTAGGCTTGCTGCGAAGGAGCTGAAGGAGTTCTACTACCTCTTCTGGTCGACGGGGACGCGAGCGCATCCGTGCACGAAGGTATTCCCAGCCACTGCTTAGAAAAAGGCTCCCACTGGTTACCCTTTCTTCGCCTTGTTCTTCTACTGCGGGCTCTGCCCGCCCTTTTCTGAATTCTTCTGTGACGTTATGAACAACTACGGGCTCCACCTCCTTGACTTCACCCCCAATGCTGTCCTGACCATGGCAGTTTTCGCACATCTCTGCGAAAACTTTGTCGGAATCCATCCAAATGTAGCCCTTTTCCGCCACTTCTTTTCGCCTCGAGTTGAGAAAGGAGAGCCTTTATCCGGCGGAATCGCCTGGATCTCGAAATCCGGCAAGAAGGATGCTTATCTGGATGGGGAGTTCCGCAGCAAGTGGGAGGAGTGGAGGGCAGACTAGTGCCTGATTGTCGAGGAGAACCCGCAGCCGTTTACTGCCCTGCGCCAAACTCCAGTAGTGCGCGGCAGTGATTGGACTAGCCTGGCCCCGGAAGACGACAGACTGAAGATTGCCGTCGCCCGGATCCTACGCCTCAGGCTTGCCGGGCTTACTGTAGGAGCGGTCGGCGCAGATTTCCTCCGCCGCCGCATCGCCCCCCTGCAGGAGAGGAGGAGACCCACCTGGGAGTTCCAGAACGCGGCAGATATCATGAGGCTGCGGCCGGGCCTCAACTTCAACTTCACTATCCTGGAGTTCACCGCGATGCTCCAGGAGCTGTTCAAGTACGACCCTCAGCATCCCGAAGTGTTCAGGTTGCCGAGGGGCGTCGTTCCGCTATGCAACAACTCCTCGCTCGACCGCATCCGTGCAATGATGCCGCTGTGCGACTCGCATGGAATTGAGCCAGCCTGGATAGAGCCTGCAGATGATGTCGTGCGGGCGTTCTTCGATAACTTGGTAGAATTGCCGATCGACGCTGAAGAGCAGAGGGGCCTCACCCGGGACACCACCGACGATGAGCTCAAGCGTATCGCCACCAGGCTGGAAGAGGCGGCGGCAGCCACAGCTGCGGGCGAGTTTGGGTTCACCGCGGAGGAGGCAAAGGCAGCAGAGGTGGCAAGCCTTGCCGAGCGAGAGGAACTTGGTGGCGAGGAGAAGTCTGCCGGGCGTGACGTTGGGCCGAGCGGGCCTGCCGAGGATACGAGCGGCTCGTTGGAGATCGGCTCCTCTTCCTCTTCATCTTCGGGCAGCTTGCCGCAAGCAGAGCCCCCGGCTCCACAAGCAGAGCCCCCGGCTCCACCAACAAGGCGTCTTCGCAAGGCCGGGGACGTAGCGGAGCGGCGGACGAGTCAACCCCCGCCGCGCCGCACGACGCGCTCCACCGTGGCAAGTTCTGTTGCCGCGGAAGCACCTCACGCCGCAGCGGCAACTAGAGCGGGGTCCTCCCGCTCCGCCGCTCCAGCTCCCGCCAAGCGGCCAAGGGATCCTACTCCTCCGCCTCCTCATGCTGGAGGAGGGCCAGGCTTTGACTTCACCGCGCTCAGCTCCGACGAGGAAGAAGAAGAGTAAGATTCTTGTTGTACTTGTATGTCTTCAATACTTGCTGTCTTGTCTTGTATCTCATCTGCTTTACTCTGAACTTATTCCTTTTTAGGACTCTGGCCCAGAGAGCGGCAAAGAGAGCCAAGGTCCAGGTGATTGTCATCGAGGATGATCCCACCGTGTCAGCAGGGGGTGCGCCTGAGACAAGCTTGCCGGACCCGGCAGCTGTTCTTCAGAGCAGCCCCCAGCGCAGCCCCCAGCGTAAGTATATGGTTTGCTTCCCACTGTTGAGCGCGCATGGATACTCTTTGTTTGCTGATATCTGACTGTTGGCTTGTGTAGGAGCAGAGCAGCCTCGCCAGGAGCTCCCGGAGGCCGCCCCTGACATGACATCTACTTCGACTACGCCGCCAAGGGAGAGTTCTCCGGCAAGGGCGGATCCTTCGACAAGGGAGAGCTCTCCAGTAAGGGGAGCTCTCCGGCAAGGGAGGAGTCTCCGGCAAGGGACAGCACCAGCGGCCCTCCGGTGGTGGAGACCACAACTGCCGAGCCTAGTGCAGGTAAACCTCTTGCTTCGAAACTTCAATTGGGTTCTTCTTCTTTTGATCTTATTTTTGGATATTTGCTTGACTTTTCTCCCTATTTCGGCCGTCAGATCCACCCACTGCGGAGCCGATGGAGACCGAGGTTGCTGTTGATGATGCTGCCGCCACCGAAGAAGCGGCCGACGCTGATGATCCCGCCGGCGAAGAGGCCGCCAAGGCTGCCGCCGCAGCAGCTGACGAGGGGTCTGGCGATCGTACTGACGACCCTGAGGCCGCAGGAGCGACAGTCGCTACACCGACCGCCGATCCTCCCGCCGCTACCGCAGCGTCAGGCTCCGAAGAGCCCTAGCCAGGCGTCTACTTGAAGGCCGGCGATGGCGTCTTCATCAACCTCCCCTGGCCGTCAACGTCCAGGCCGCCAGTCGAAGGAGAAAGCTTTGACGTGGAGGTGCTTGCCTCCGCTGGGCTGACGCTGGTCCATGCGCCAAGCAGCAGCAGCGACGAGCCTGAGGAGGAGCGACTGCTACGGAAGCTGGTGTCGCTCTACCGCGCTCGACAAGCCAAACTGGAGTCCTGCGAAGCGCTTGTCGCGAAGGCGGGGGTGGACATGGAGAAGCGCGTGGAGGAGCTCCGAGGTCTCAACCAGGCAGCTCTCCGGTCGCTGGCGGCGGAGCGTGTGCATCTTGATGAGGCACAGAAGGCCTTCATCCTCGAGAAGGCAGAAGTTGCAGAGCAACAGCGGCTTGCCGCCGAGGAGCAATCTGCGCGAGAGGGCGAGTTGGTGCAGCTAAAGGCCAGCCTGGACAGCCACGAAGAGGAGCTTGCTGCGCGCGAGCAAACACTCAGCGGAGCTCTCAAGGAAGCAAAGGATGCTGCCGCAGCTGCCGAGGCCGCCAAGAAGGAGCTGGAGACGAAGGTGGCGCAGCTGGAGATTGATCTCAAGGCAAGCGGTGAAGAGCTTACCGCGCTCAAGCATGAGCGCGAGAAGGACGCCTACACTTTTGGCGAGCTGCAGGGTCATCTTGCCGAGAAGATCAAGGAGCTCAGCGCCGCCAAGGATTCCAATGCCGATCTTGAGCTGAAGCTGGCTGCTTTAACCAAGACGCTGGACGGCGCCAGGGAGCAGGAGGCGACCCTGAAGAAGGAGATCAAGGCCGACAAGGCACTGCTGGAGAGCATAGCCTCCACCCAGAACGATTTTAGAGAAACCGTGGAGCAGTGGACGGAGGGTCTTGTGAATGCTGCCGTAGACATCGACAAGGAGCTGGCACAGCTGGGGATGGAGGATCTCGGGTATCCCTCCGATGAGACCCTCCCATCCAGTGCCAAGCTCACTCTGTTCTTCAAAGGCGCGGCGACGGCCCTCCAGCGACTCCGGGAGAGGATCCCAAAGCAGCTGGCCGACGAGTCACGCAGGATCTGCGCAGGAGCTCTTCAGAAGGTGTTGGTGAAGGTAGCCTTCCGCAACCTGGGCCTCAACCTCACCAACGTCCTCAGATCCCTGCCAGCAGAAGCTGATCTGGAGGCGCTCAAGGACCTTGTCGCACCCATTGTGGACAAGGTGAGTGGGATCAAGAGGGTTGAGGGCGATCGCGTGGACTAGGCCACCTGTTTCCTTCTTTTCTTGCCGCTGCTGGTCATGTTATGAAAACAGTCTATTAGAGCCGCGACAAGCTATCTTGTAATATATAACTTTTATTTTGGGTAGTGACTGCAATGTTATTTCCTTTACTTGATTCCTCCTTTGTATGTTTTTGCCCTACGCTTTTAGGGAACTTGCCGGCGCAGGCACTCTCGCCGCGAGCGCTGAGTGCGGGACGTCAGCAGCCTGCTGGCAGTGCCGTTGCCGACAAGAAACCTTGTCGTAACTAGCCGCAGCTCGCTTAAGTTGTTGAGCGAACTCGAAATAGAGTAAGGGCGCGACTCTAGTCGCAGCACACTTAAACTGTTGAGCGAACTCGAAACAAAGTAAGGGCGCAACTAGCCATGAGCCGGTTCCTTCGCGCACAGGTTTTCCATACAAAGCATGGTCATTCAAGGAAGATAACTTAAAAAATTTAAAAACATCTGATTGCTCAAACTTTGCCAACTTAGCTTTTCTGTCGTTTGCTTCCCGGCAAGGCAAAACTTTCTGGAACGACGCCTGGTCCACACCATTATCTTCTGCTTCCCCCCCGGCAAACTTGTGGGCGAGAGGAACCTTCCTTTCCTTGAGAAAAGAGAGAAGAGAAAATAATGATATGGAGCCTTATGGATCGTTGTTGCTTACCGGGGTTTGGCGCTGCACAAAGTGTCAGATAACTCATGCAAAAAATAAAAAGCATGAAATTGACAAGATGTGCGGAGCTCATGAGCTTTATTTACACATAGGGTCTGCGCCTAGCTTTGTACAAAGGATTACATGCAACAGCGGCAAGACTTGTACAAAAGGTGGTTGCCGGAGCAGGGTCCGGCAAGCGCGCCTTACGGGTAAAACTTATGAAGATGCTCGATGTTCCAGGAGTTGCTCACCGGAATGCCATCTTCGGTCTCAAGGTGGACAGCGCCGGGCCTAATGACTCATTTCACCCGATAAGGGCCTTCCCACTTCGGCGTCAACTTGTTGGAATTCTTGGCGGAATGAACGCGCCGAAGAACAAGGTCGCCTTCCCCGAGACTTCTGGCGTTAACTTTGCGGCTATGGTAGCGGCGCAAAGCTTGCTGGTAGCGAGCAGCTCGTACAGCAGCCTGAAGACGGTCTTCCTCGAGGAGCAGCGCGTCATCTTGTCGCAGCTGCTCTTGCTCAAGCTCATCATAAGCGAGCACTCGAGGTGACCCGTATATGAGTTCCGTGGGGAGAACTGCCTCTTCTCCATAGACTAGAGTGAAAGGTGTCTGGCCAATGACTCGATTTGGCGTCGTCCTGATCGACCAAAGAACCACCGGCAGCTCCTCAATCCAGTTTCTTCCGCACCCGTGCAGCCTGTCGAAAGTCCTGGTCTTGAGTCCACGCAGCACTTCAGCATTTGCCCTCTCCGCTTGACCGTTGCTCCTGGGGTGAGCAACAGAAGTGAAGCAGACCTTGGCGCCAAGGTCTTGGACGTACTGCACGAAGGTGCGGCTCGTGAATTGTGTACCGTTGTCGGTGATGATCCTGTTAGGGATCCCGAAGCGGCAAACAATCGACCTGAAGAACTTGACTGCTGACTGTGCTGTCACCTTCCTCACTGCTTCCACTTCCGGCCACTTTGTGAACTTGTCGATTGCGACGTACAAGTACTCAAAGCCCCCGACTGCTCGGGGGAAAGGGCCGAGGATGTCGAGCCCCCAGACCGAAAATGGCCAAGATAAAGGGATCGTCTGGAGAGCTTGAGCTGGCTGGTGTATCTGCTTGAAATGGAACTTGCACGCTTCACACTTGGTTACTTGTGCAGTTGCATCCTGGAGGGCTGTCGGCCAAAAGAAACCTTGCCGGAAAGCTTTGCCGGCAAGTGCTCTTGCGCCAATGTGGTGACCACAAATGCCTCCATGTATCTCTGCCAACAGCTTTTGTCCGTCTTCCCGGTGAATACACTTCAATTTCACACCATTGAGTCTTCTTCTGTACAGTGCGTTGTCGACAAACTGGTACATACTTGACTGCCGGGCTACTCTTTCCGCTTCTTCTTGCTCTTCGGGAAGTTCTCCTGTCTGAAGGAAACGGACGATCTGCTGTGCCCATGCTGGAGCTTGCAGCTCGACAACAAGGACTAAAGGCATATCTGCTGCTGTGGGAACATCCGCTTCTACGGCGAGAAACTGCGGCTCAGCCGGAGCTTGACGTTCCCCGGCAAGCTTGCCGTAGCAAAACTTGTCGGGAGCGTCTGCTTCAACGAAACAAACCCTGGGGCTTGTCGGAGCAGACTGCTCCCCAGCACTCTTGGTGTTGATCTTGGGGACCTTCTTGGCGGCGGCTTCGGGAAGCTCTGCCGGAAAACAGTCACCAGAAATCAACTTCCTCTTCTTGCTCTGTCCAGTTGATGGCGTCACAGACGGTTGAGTCAGCTTGAGCACAAAGATCCCTGGTTCCACAGGTAACTTAAGTGTTGCGCACTTTGACAGGCCATCGGCAATGTCGTTCTGAGCTCTTGGAACATGTTCCATCTGTAGGCCGACAAAGTGCTCTTCTAGCTTCCTCACTTCATCAACGTAAGCTTCCATCAACGGACTCTGACAATTCTTGTTCACTTGGCGGACGACAAGCTGCGAGTCACCCCTGACAATGAGTTTCTTGATCCCAAGGTCTGCCGCGATCCTGAGACCGGCAAGCAAACCTTCATACTCTGCAGTATTGTTTGTTGCTTGCTTCTTGGGAAAGTGCATCTGGACTACGTACTTGAGGTGCTCTCCGTGTTGGAAATATGCCCTAGAGGCAATAATAAAAGCATTATTATTATATTTCCTTATTCATGATAATTGTCTTTATTCGTGCTATAATTGTGTTATCCGGAAATCGTAATACATGTGTGAATAACAGACAACAATATGTCCCTAGTGAGCCTCTAGTTGACTAGCTCGTTGATCGACAGATAGTCATGGTTTCCTGACTATGGACATTGGATGTCATCGATAATGGGATCTCATCATTAGGAGAATGATGTGATGGACAAGACCCAATCCTAAACATAGCATAAGATCGCATAGTTCGTTTGCTAGAGTTATCCAATGTCAAGTATCCTTTCCTTAGACCATGAGATCGTGTAACTCCCGGATACCGTAGGAGTGCTTTGGGTGTGCCAAACGTCACAACGTAACTGGGTGACTATAAAGGTATACTACGGGTATCTCTGAAAGTGTCTGTTGGGTTGACATGGATCGAGACTGGGATTTGTCACTCCGCTTGACGGAGAGGTATCACCGGGCCCTCTCGGTAATGCATCATCACAATGAGCTCAAGGTGATCAAAGTGTTTGATCACGGGATCATGCATTACGGAACGAGAAAAGTGACTTGCCGATAACGAGATTGAACGAGGTATTGGGATACCGACGATCGAATCTCGGGCAAGTAAAATACCGATTGACAAAGGGAATCGTATACGGGATTAATTGAATCCTTGACATCGTGGTTCATCTGACGAGATCATCGTGGAGCATGTGGGAGCCAACATGGGTATCCAGATCCCGCTGTTGGTTATTGCCCGAGAGCCGTCTCGGTCATGTCTGCATGTCTCCCGAACCCATAGGGTCTACACACTTAAGGTTCGGTGACGCTAGGGTTGTGAAGATATGTATGTGCAGTAACCCGAATGTTGTTCGGAGTCCCGGATGAGATCCCGGACGTCACGAGGAGTTCCGTAATGGTCCGGAGGTAAAGAATTATATATAGGAAGTGCTATTTTGGCCATCGGGACAAGTTTCGGTGTTATCGGTATTGTACCGGGACCACCGGAGGGGTCCCGGGGGTCCACCGGGGGGGTCCACCTGCCCCGGGGGGCCACATGGGCTATAGGGGGTGCGCCCTGGCCTATATGGGCCAAGGGCACCAGCCCCAAGGGCCCATGCGCCAAGGAGACTTGGAGAGGGAAGAGTCCAAAGAGGGGAAGGCACCTCCGAGGTGCCTTGGGGAGGATGGACTCCTCCCCCCCCTTTGGCCGCACCCCTTCCTTGGAGGAAGGGGCAAGGCTGCACCCTCCCCCCTCTCATGCGCCTATATAAAGGGAGGGGAGGGAGGGGTGGCCGCACCCTATTGCCCTGGCTCCTCCCTCCTCCCTGCAACACCTCCTCCTCCTCCCGTAGTTGCTTAGCGAAGCCCTACCAGAGTTCTGCTGCATCCACCACCACACCGTCGTGCTGGATCTTCCTCAACCTCTCCTTCCCCCTTGCTGGATCAAGAAGGAGGAGACGTCTCCCGTCCCGTACGTGTGTTGAACGCGGAGGTGCCGTCCGTTCGGCACTAGATCATCGGTGAATTGGATCACGGCGAGTACGACTACCTCATCCACGTTCACTCGAACGCTTCCGTTGCGATCTACAAAGTGGTATGTAGATGCTATCTAATCTGAATACTCGTTGCTAGATGAACTCATAGATGGATCTTGGTGAAACCGTAGGAAAAATTTTAATTTTCTGCAACGTTCCCCAACAGTGGCATCATGAGCTAGGTCTATGCGTAGTTCTTCTTGCGCGAGTAGAACACAATTTGTTGTGGGCGTAGATGTTGTCAACTCTTCTTGCCGCTACTAGTCTTATCTTGCTTCAGCGGTATTGTGGGATGAAGCGGCCCGGACCAACCTTACACGTACGCTTACGTGAGACCGGTTCCACCGACTAACATGCACTAGTTGCATAAGGTGGCTGGCGGGTGTCAGTCTCTCCTACTTTAGTTGGAGCGGATTCGATGAAAAGGGTCCTTATGAAGGGTAAATAGAAGTTGACAAATCACGTTGTGGTTTTAACGTAGGTAAGAAAACGTTCTTGCTAGAACCCTAATTCAGCCACATAAAACTTGCAACAACAATTAGAGGACGTCTAACTTGTTTTTGCAGCAAGTGCTTTGTGATATGATATGGCCAAAGTTGTGATGAATGATGAATGATCTATATGTGATGTATGAGATGTTCATGCTATTGTAATAGGAATCACGACTTGCATGTCGATGAGTATGACAACTGGCAGGAGCCATAGGAGTTGTCTTTATTTTTTGTATGACCTGCGTGTCATTGAGAATCGCCATGTAAGTTACTTTACTTTATTGCTAAACGCGTTAGCCATAGTAGTAGAAGTAATAGTTGGCGAGCAACTTCATGGAGACACGATGATGAAGATCATGATGATGAAGATCATGGTGTGAAGCCGGTGACAAGATGATCATGGAGCCCCAAGATGAAGATCAAAGGAGCTATGTGATATTGGCCATATCATGTCACGTTTATTATTTGATTGCATGTGATGTTTATCATGTTTTGCATCTTGTTTACTTAGAACGACGGTAGTAAATAAGATGATCCCTCATAATAATTTCAAGAAAGTGTTCACCCTAACTGTGCACCGTTGCTAAGGTCCGTCGTTCCGAAGCACCACGTGATGATCGGGTGTGATAGGTCCTTACGTTCGCATACAACGGGTGTAAGCCAGATTTACACACGCAAAACACTTAGGTTGACTTGACAAGCCTAGCATGTACAGACATGGCCTCGGAACACAGAAGACCGAAAGGTCGAGCATGAGTTGTATAGAAGATACGATCAACATGAAGATGTTCACCGATGTTGACTAGTCCGTCTCACGTGATGATCGGACACGGCCTAGTTGACTCGGATCATGTAATACTTAGATGACTAGAAGAGGGATGTCTATCTAAGTGGAAGTTCATTAAATAATTTGATTAAATGAACTTTATTATCATGAACTTAGTCTAAATATTTACAATATGTCTTGTAGATCAAATGGCCAACGTAGTCCTCAACTTCAACGCGTTCCTAGAGAAAACCAAGCTGAAAGACGATGGTAGCAACTATACGGACTCGGTCCGGAACCTGAGGTTTATCCTCATAGCTGCCAAGAAAGATTATGTCCTAAGAGCACCGCTGGGTGACGCACCTATTCTCCCTGGAGAACAAGATGTTATGAACGCTTGGCAGTCACGCTGCGATGATTACTCCCTCGTTCAGTGCGGCATGCTTTATAGCTCAGAGCCGGGACTCCAAAAGCGTTTTGAGAGACATGGAGCATATGAGATGTTCGAAGAGCTGAAAATGGTTTTCCAAGCTCATGCCCGGGTCGAGAGATATGAAGTCTCCGATAAATTCTTTAGCTGTAAGATGGAGGAAAATGGCTCTGTCAGTGAGCACATACTCAAAATGTCTGGGTTGCACAACCGCTTGACTCAACTGGAAGTTAATCTCCCGGATGAAGCGGTCATTGACAGAATCCTCCAGTCACTTCCACCTAGCTACAAGAGCTTTGTGATGAACTACAATATGCAGGGGATGGTAAAGACCATTCCTGAAGTATATGCTATGCTGAAATCAGCAGAGGTAGAAATCAAGAAGGAGCATCAAGTGTTGATGGTGAATAAAACCACTAAATTCAAGAAGGGCAAGGGTAAATAGAACTTCAAGAAGGACGGCAAGGAAGTTGCCGCGCCCGGTAAGCAAGTTGCCGGGAAGAAGCCAAAGAATGGACCCAAGCCCGAAACTGAGTGCTTTTATTGCAAGGGAAGTGGTCACTGGAAGCGGAACTGCCCCAAATACTTAGCGGACAAGAAGGCCGGCAAAACCAAAGGTATATGTGATATACATGTAATTGATGTGTACCTTACCAGTACTCGTAGTAGCTCTTGGGTATTTGATACCGGTGCAGTTGCTCACATTTGTAACTCAAAGCAGGAGCTGCGGAATAAATGGAGACTGGCGAAGGACGAGGTGACGATGCGCGTCGGGAATGGTTCCAAGGTCGATGTGATCGCCGTCGGCACGCTGCCTCTACATTTACCTATGGGATTAGTTTTAAACCTCAATAATTGTTATTTAGTGCCAAGTTTGAGCATGAACATTGTATCTGGATCTCGCTTAATTCGAGATGGCTACTCATTTAAATCCGAGAATAATGGTTGTTCTATTTATATGAGAAATATGTTTTATGGTCATGCTCCGATGGTTAATGGTTTATTCTTAATGAATCTCGTACGTGATGATACACATATTCATAGTGTGAATACCAAAAGAGTTAAAGTTGATAACAATAGTCCCACATATTTGTGGCACTGCCGCCTTGGTCACATAGGTGTCAAACGCATGAAGAAGCTCCATGCAGATGGACTTTTAGAGTCTCTTGATTATGAATCATTTGACACGTGCGAACCATGCCTCATGGGTAAAATGACCAAGACTCCGTTCTCAGGAACAATGGAGCGAGCAACCAACTTATTGGAAATCATACATACCGATGTGTGCGGTCCAATGAGTGTTGAGGCTCGCGGTGGCTATCGTTATGTTCTCACCCTCACTGATGACTTGAGTAGATATGGGTATATCTACTTAATGAAACACAAGTCTGAAACCTTTGAAAAGTTCAAGGAATTTCAGAGTGAGGTTGAAAATCAACGTGATAGAAAGATCAAGTTTCTGCGATCAGATCGTGGAGGAGAATACTTGAGTCACGAATTTGGCACACACTTGAGAAAATGTGGAATAGTTTCACAACTCACGCTGCCTGGAACACCTCAGCGTAATGGTGTGTCCGAACGTCGTAATCGCACTCTATTAGATATGGTGCGATCTATGATGTCTCTTACCGACTTACCGCTATCTTTTTGGGGCTATGCTTTAGAGACTGCCGCATTCACTTTAAATAGGGCTCCGTCGAAATCCGTTGAGACGACACCGTATGAATTATGGTTTGGGAAGAAACCTAAGCTGTCGTTTCTAAAAGTTTGGGGATGCGATGCTTATGTCAAGAAACTTCAACCTAAAAAGCTCGAACCCAAGTCGGAAAAATGCGTCTTCATAGGATACCCTAAAGAAACTGTTGGGTATACCTTCTACCTCAGATCCGAAGGCAAGATCTTTGTTGCCAAGAATGGATCCTTTCTAGAGAAAGAGTTTCTCTCGAAAGAAGTAAGTGGGAGGAAAGTCGAACTTGATGAAGTGTTACCTCTTGAACCGGAAAATGGCGAAACTCAAGAAAACGTTTCTGAGGTGCCTGCACCGACTAGAGAGGAAATTAATGATGATGATCAAGATGCTTCTGATCAAGCTCCTACTGAAATTCGAAGGTCCACAAGGACACGTTCCGCACCAGAGTGGTACGGCAACCCTGTCTTGGAAATCATGTTGTTAGACAACGGTGAACCTTCGAACTATGAGGAAGCAATGGCGGGCCCGGATTTCGACAAATGGCTAGAAGCCATGAAATCCGAGATAGGATCCATGTATGAAAACGAAGTATGGACTTTGACTGACTTGCCCGTTGAACGGCGAGCGATAGAAAATAAATGGATCTTTAAGAAGAAGACAGACGCGGATGGTAATGTGACCATCTATAAAGCTCGGCTTGTCGCTAAGGGTTATCGACAAGTTCAAGGGGTTGACTATGATGAGACTTTCTCACCGGTAGCGAAGCTGAAGTCCGTCCGAATCATGTTAGCAATTGCCGCATACTATGATTATGAGATATGGCAAATGGACGTCAAAACGGCATTCCTTAATGGTTTCCTTAAGGAAGAATTGTATATGATGCAGCCGGAAGGTTTTGTCGATCCTAAGAATGCTGACAAGGTATGCAAGCTCCAACGCTCGATTTATGGGCTGGTGCAAGCATCTCGGAGTTGGAACATTCGCTTTGATGAGATGATCAAAGCGTTTGGGTTTACACAGACTTATGGAGAAGCCTGTGTTTACAAGAAAGTGAGTGGGAGCTCTGTAGCATTCCTCATATTATATGTAGACGACATACTTTTGATGGGAAATGATATAGAACTCTTGGACAGCATCAAGGCCTACTTGAATAAGAGTTTTTCAATGAAGGACCTTGGAGAAGCTGCTTATATATTAGGCATCAAGATCTATAGAGATAGATCGAAACGCCTCATAGGTCTTTCACAAAGCACATACCTTGATAAGATATTGAAGAAGTTCAATATGGATCAATCTAAGAAGGGGTTCTTACCTGTGTTACAAGGTGTGAAATTGAGCTCAGCTCAATGTCCGACCACGGCAGAAGATATAGAAGAGATGAGTGTCATCCCCTATGCCTCAGCCATAGGTTCTATTATGTATGTCATGCTGTGTACCAGACCTGATGTAAACCTTGCCGTAAGTTTGGTAGGTAGGTACCAAAGTAATCCCGGCAAGGAACACTGGACAGCGGTCAAGAATATCCTGAAGTACCTGAAAAGGACTAAGGAAATGTTTCTCGTTTATGGAGGTGACGAAGAGCTCGTCGTAAAAGGTTACGTCGACGCTAGCTTCGACACAGATCTGGATGACTCTAAGTCACAAACCGGATATGTGTATATTTTGAATGGTGGGGCAGTAAGCTGGTGCAGTTGCAAGCAAAGCGTCGTGGCGGGATCTACATGTGAAGCGGAGTACATGGCAGCCTGGGAGGCAGCACATGAAGCAATTTGGGTGAAGGAGTTCATCACCGACCTCGGAGTCATACCCAATGCGTCGGGGCCAATCAAGCTCTTCTGTGACAACACTGGAGCTATTGCACTTGCAAAGGAGCCCAGGTTTCACAAGAAGACCAGGCACATCAAGCGTCGCTTCAACTCCGTTCGTGAAAATGTTCAAGATGGAGACATAGAGATTTGTAAAGTGCACACGGATCTGAATGTCGCAGATCCGTTGACTAAACCTCTCCCTAAGGCAAAACATGATCGGCACCAGAACTCTATGGGTGTTCGATTCATCACAATGTAACTAGATTATTGACTCTAGTGCAAGTGGGAGACTGTTGGAAATATGCCCTAGAGGCAATAATAAAAGCATTATTATTATATTTCCTTATTCATGATAATTGTCTTTATTCGTGCTATAATTGTGTTATCCGGAAATCGTAATACATGTGTGAATAACAGACAACAATATGTCCCTAGTGAGCCTCTAGTTGACTAGCTCGTTGATCGACAGATAGTCATGGTTTCCTGACTATGGACATTGGATGTCATCGATAATGGGATCTCATCATTAGGAGAATGATGTGATGGACAAGACCCAATCCTAAACATAGCATAAGATCGCATAGTTCGTTTGCTAGAGTTATCCAATGTCAAGTATCCTTTCCTTAGACCATGAGATCGTGTAACTCCCGGATACCGTAGGAGTGCTTTGGGTGTGCCAAACGTCACAACGTAACTGGGTGACTATAAAGGTATACTACGGGTATCTCTGAAAGTGTCTGTTGGGTTGACATGGATCGAGACTGGGATTTGTCACTCCGCTTGACGGAGAGGTATCACCGGGCCCTCTCGGTAATGCATCATCACAATGAGCTCAAGGTGATCAAAGTGTTTGATCACGGGATCATGCATTACGGAACGAGAAAAGTGACTTGCCGATAACGAGATTGAACGAGGTATTGGGATACCGACGATCGAATCTCGGGCAAGTAAAATACCGATTGACAAAGGGAATCGTATACGGGATTAATTGAATCCTTGACATCGTGGTTCATCTGACGAGATCATCGTGGAGCATGTGGGAGCCAACATGGGTATCCAGATCCCGCTGTTGGTTATTGCCCGAGAGCCGTCTCGGTCATGTCTGCATGTCTCCCGAACCCATAGGGTCTACACACTTAAGGTTCGGTGACGCTAGGGTTGTGAAGATATGTATGTGCAGTAACCCGAATGTTGTTCGGAGTCCCGGATGAGATCCCGGACGTCACGAGGAGTTCCGTAATGGTCCGGAGGTAAAGAATTATATATAGGAAGTGCTATTTTGGCCATCGGGACAAGTTTCGGTGTTATCGGTATTGTACCGGGACCACCGGAGGGGTCCCGGGGGTCCACCGGGGGGGTCCACCTGCCCCGGGGGGCCACATGGGCTATAGGGGGTGCGCCCTGGCCTATATGGGCCAAGGGCACCAGCCCCAAGGGCCCATGCGCCAAGGAGACTTGGAGAGGGAAGAGTCCAAAGAGGGGAAGGCACCTCCGAGGTGCCTTGGGGAGGATGGACTCCTCCCCCCCCTTTGGCCGCACCCCTTCCTTGGAGGAAGGGGCAAGGCTGCACCCTCCCCCCTCTCATGCGCCTATATAAAGGGAGGGGAGGGAGGGGTGGCCGCACCCTATTGCCCTGGCTCCTCCCTCCTCCCTGCAACACCTCCTCCTCCTCCCGTAGTTGCTTAGCGAAGCCCTACCAGAGTTCTGCTGCATCCACCACCACACCGTCGTGCTGGATCTTCCTCAACCTCTCCTTCCCCCTTGCTGGATCAAGAAGGAGGAGACGTCTCCCGTCCCGTACGTGTGTTGAACGCGGAGGTGCCGTCCGTTCGGCACTAGATCATCGGTGAATTGGATCACGGCGAGTACGACTACCTCATCCACGTTCACTCGAACGCTTCCGTTGCGATCTACAAAGTGGTATGTAGATGCTATCTAATCTGAATACTCGTTGCTAGATGAACTCATAGATGGATCTTGGTGAAACCGTAGGAAAAATTTTAATTTTCTGCAACGTTCCCCAACACTCCGATGGGTGCGACAAGCAGCACGCCAGCACCGGTGCCTTGCAGCGAAAAGGCACCATCAAAGTACATCAGCCACTCTTTGCTTGCCTCCTTGACGTGGATGCTCATTTTTGGAATTTCTTCATCTGGTGTTGGCGTCCACTCTGCTATGAATTCTGCCAATGCTCTGCTTTGGATAGTTGAAGTGCTCTGAAACTTGAGACCAAAGCTTGACAGTTCCAGTGCCCACTCAACAATCCTGCCTGTTCCCTCTGGATTCTGCAGTATCCTCTTCAGCGGAAAGCGAGTGACAACTGTTATCTCATGTGCTCGGAAGTAATGGCGCAGTTTTCTCGAGGCCATGAGAAGGCCGAAAAGCAATTTCTGCACACCAGAGTACCTTGACCTAGCCCCCTGCAGAAGGGAACTGACAAAGTAGACTGGGCGCTGCACCATTTTCTTGTGTATTTCCTCGGGCGCCTGCGCAGATCCATCTTTGCCGGGACCAGAGCTTGTCGGGGAAGCCCCCTGCTTGTCACTGGATGCGCTTGCCGTGGTTGCTGGCTCATCATCTGCCTCACTCTCCGCTACTAACGCAGCACTAACCACTTGATTGGTTGCCGCCAGATACAGCAGCAACTTCTCTTGTGGCTTAGGTGCGACAAGTATTGGAGTGGAGGCCAGGTATCTCTTCAAGTCCTGCAGCGCAGCCTCCGCTTCCGGAGTCCATTTCATTGGACCTGCCTTTTTCAAAATTTTGAAAAACGGCAGGGCGCGCTCAGCAGACTTAGAGATAAACCTAATGAGAGCCGCCACGCACCCGGCAAGTCTCCGCACATCTTTGACGCGCTTCGGTGCTTCAATCTGCTCAATGGCCTTGATCTTGTCGGGATTGGCTTCAATTCCCCGCTGAGACACGAAGAACCCGAGAAGCTTGCCGGAAGGGACTCCAAACATGCACTTCTCGGGGTTGAGCTTGAGGCTGATCTTGCGCAGATTTGCAAAAGTCTCTTCTAGATCTTGAATCAGAGTTGCTTTGTCCCTGCTCTTGACCACTATATCATCCATGTAGGCTTCCACATTTCTGTGTATTTGTGGCTCAAACGTGGTATTGTCACACCCTGATTTTCATGCCACAAAACTTAAGCAAATAAATCATGATAAAATGTGGTTTGACAAAAACTTTTGCGTGTTTTGGACTTTGCTTGATTTGATTTTTTTGTGTTGTTTGCAAGTGCTCTAAAAATCAAATAAATCCTCCAACTCTCCTTCTCCTTGATCCAAAACCTTTTCCCAATGATCATGCCATGTGTATAGAGCAATATAGTATTTTCCTACAAAAATAATTTGGCCAAAAAGTCTTTTCAAAAATTAGTTTTCCAAAAACCCTTGAGTTGAGGTTTGCACTGCAAATACTTAATTAAGGGCAGTAAAAATCTTTCCAAAAATATTTTTGACTCCTATTAGATATAGGTTACCCAGAAACCACAAAAATATAATTTTAAAAGTTATTTTCCTATTTTATTTAAAGGGTTTTTCTTAAGGCCAGAACTGGTCCTAAATAGGTTAAAATTATTTAAAAGCTTTAAAAATATTTGAGAAAAATTAGGGAGACTCAATGGACATATATTTTCCATATATATGAGTTTCAACATATGGTTATGATCAAAATATTGGTCAAAACCTCCCAAAACCATTTCTGCTGATTTCAAGGATTTGAAATATTTCTATAGGAAATATTTTCATAAAAATCCAAGAAAATTCTAGCATGTCACACATGACATTTTTGATGATCTTGCCGAGTCTCATGTCATGGAGAATAGTATAACCCCATGAAACCCTCTCAAAACCACTTCTGTCCTTTTTCAAGTTTGAACAGCTTTGCACTGTCAAACATGTCCAAATGCTCTCAAACTTGATGCACATTCTCAAATGGTGTAATAATGAATCTAGACCAAATGGCACAAGTGGGAGAGAATTTTATCTTGATCAAAGTGCCCCAAAACCCTCTCTGACCAGAATCAAATTTGAACAAGTTTGTACGACCAACTTTCTCTCATTGACCCCAACTTTTGTGAGCATGTTCACATGACCAAATAAGGCCACTACACCAAGTTGTGCATCAAGGAGAAGTGATTTGCTCAACTAGATCTACACAAGTTCATTTCTGTTGATTTCTAGGGTTTACAAAAGTTGCATTGGCAACTTTGCCCAATTAAGCTCCAAATTGGTGAAAGGCCCTAATTATATGTGTCATTTCACCCTGTGGAGTATCATGGCAATCGGAGATCATTTTCTTGCCCAAACCAACATCAAACACCTTCTGGCATTTTGCAAAAACCACTGTTTTGACCCCTTCCACTATTCTTGGTGAGCTCCAATTTT
The DNA here is from genome assembly GCA_032464435.1 of Aegilops umbellulata. NCBI lineage: Eukaryota > Viridiplantae > Streptophyta > Magnoliopsida > Poales > Poaceae > Aegilops > Aegilops umbellulata. The sequence continues at coordinate 248,835,171 of CP136060.1, forward strand.
TACCACAACCCCTTCTAGTCCCCTTTCACCTCCAGTAACAATGGCAAGTCCCCAGCTCAATAATTGAGGGGTGAAACCCCCCTCTTTCTCTCTCTGGACAGCCACTTTCCCCCTCTTCCTCACCTCCCTCCTCACTCCACTGGCCATCCAGGGCATCCAATGCCCCTCTCCTCTTCTTTACTCCCCCTAGACCTGCTAGACACTAGTGGGCACACCCCTGCCCTTTAAACAATGCCATGGCAGCCAAAGGCGTGCTCTGGAGCATGCTACAGTGCGCTGCCGCACTGTAGCCGCCCTCTGCCCGACGCCCCCGACCACCTCGAGCCTCCCCCGCGCGCCTGCTGTTGTGCCTCGACGTCCGCGACACGCTACGCGGTCGGCCCCCTACTCTCTCCTCCTCCCTGCTCCTCCGCGCTAACGGACACCGGCCGCCCGAGCGCGCCAATGGCGCGGCTCACACGCGCGCTGCCCTGTCGCTTTCCCGCTCCCTCTCTTCTTTCCCCTGGACGTAGTCAACCCCCACTAGCACCCTAGACACGGCGCAGCACCCTCCCGAGGCCCGTAGCAATGAGCACGAACCCGCCGGCGCACGAGCCCACGGTGGACCGACGTTCGCCTATATAAAGGCCTCCCCGAGCCCTTCCATCCTCACCACTCGCTCTCTGCACCACCAAAACCTCCCCCTGCACCCCCAGTTCGCCTCTAGAGCCGCCCGAGCTCGAGATCGAGCTCGAGCTCCGCCGCATCGGCTCGCCGGAGTTCGCGAGGTAGAAGCCTCCCCCGCTCCTCCTTTGCCTCGATCTTTGTTGGGCCTGCTGCGCTGCGGCTGTTCTGGCCCAGAAGGCACAGTGCCCTTTTTCTTTTTCTTTTCTGTCTCTTTTTCCAAATATTCCACAGGACAAAATAATAGTCCAAATAAATTAATTCCAATTTCTAAATTCCTAGAATATTGCAACCTATTTAATGGTGCAACTTCCATTCAAATCCAACCAACTTTTCTTTACTATAAATATTTAAATGTGATTTTAAGCATTTAAATATGCCTTTGAAAATCCATTTCTCCTGTTCCACAACTCCAAATCCAAAACTAGGAATTTTCCCCTTCTTATATTTCCACCTAGTATTTTAAAAAAACAATTTGACATTTTTCTGAGCACTTTGGTTTTGCTGTTTTACTATTGCCTTATTTTCTCGTTATTTTCTTGCGACGAATAGATCTCGTATTTAACGAGGTAGTTGGATAAGAAGAAGGAGAAGGACTTGAAGACCTTGAAGACTAAGGCAAGCAGCCCTTTGACCATGTCTATGAACCCCCTTTTTATGCATGTCATACAGCACTTTATTGTTGTTGCAATGGAATCATGTTGAGGTGGAAACCACTTTGATGGGTTGCCTCTGTTACTTCCTCGTTGATACTTGCATTGTGCATGACCCTACCTCCTTATGAGGGTTATGCCGGTGGGAGTAGATAGGATGCTAAAGTAGTGCTACGCAAAAAGGGACGGGTATATGCATGGTTATGGAGGCAAAGCATTTTCAAAGGACTTTTCGAAAACCCCATCGGGTGCCACTTATGCCCGAGGGAGATGATGAGATGGGTAGCCACTTGATGACGAATTGGTGTACCGAGGCAAATGTGTGTGTTGTTTTCGAAAACGGATTAGATTTAAGATTTGTCGACTGTCCCAACCTTACATGCGCAACCACTCTACCCTTATATCGGAAAGGGCATTATTGATTACCTAAGTCGATACTAGCTTGGAGCCCGCATTACTAGTGACGAGGGAGAGTTGGTGCTCTCTCTCGGGACGGGGTCGTGCCAGGTAGGGCGGCCATGACTGTTTTCACAGGGCACCGGATACACCGTTGTGTCCCCTCTCGGATGTTACGATCTCGAGCGAGTCTCGTATGATGTACATCGTGAGGATACGGAACAACGAGTGGACTCCTTGTTAGTGTCGTCTAGGGAAAGATAGTTATCGGGTGCTTACCCCGGGTACTTGAGGTACCGCGGGTCGTGGATGACACGGAAGCTCCCCGGATCTTGTGGGTAAAGTGTCCAACCTCTGTAGAGTGTAAAACTATTCGAATAGCCGTGTCCACGGTCACGGACAGTTGGGCGGTGCTGCTTAAACTACGTCCACTTGTTTACAAACCGGTGTGTGTGGGAAGAATTACTTGGGTCAAGTCAAGGACTTGACATGATTGAGTTGGGTTGGTGCCCACTCTAACTATGTTGATATCTGTAACCTGTCCTCATGATTACTTGAATTCTCCTGATGCATGTCTTACAAGTTGTTGAACATGTCATGGCACTCAAAACTAGCTTTCCGCAAAAATTTACCTATGTCATGCATTATTGTACCTTGAACCAAAACATGGGTTGCTTGCGAGTACATTCAAAGTACTCATTGGCTTGCCACTGGTTATTTAATTGACCAGGCATGGAAGAACAGGAGTTCGAGGAAGAATCCTTTGGAGACGAACATGCGAACTAGGAAGCTTCCCAGTCAGAATGCCTGTAGGGTTAAGGCAGATGGCATGGGTTCTACTTATCGACGAAGATTTCCGCTGCTTGTGTTTCATTTGATGTTCAGCCCTTAAGGCTTTATCTATGTAAGACTTGACCATAATGGTCATAATTTGTGTAAGACGGTATGTATGGATGTAAGACTCTTGTTATTCAGCTTCTGTGTGTTCAGTGATCATTGATCTCTGGGATCACTGTACACGTGCATTCGGTGATCACGACTTATGAGTCGGGGTCCCCACAGAGCTGGTATCAGAGCCATCCTGACTGTAGGAAGCCTTAGTTAGCATGGACGTTAGTTAGCTTGAGACCATCTGAACTTCTCTTCTTTTCTAAGCTTATCGAACCCGAGGAATATTTTTCCATGTTGACCTCCCCTATTCAACTTTTGTAGATGGCTGTCGCCCCCTTGAGACTTCTTATGACAGTATTTCCATCACTCTTAAAAGACTGCCTCCAACAATGCCACTACCCCTTGCTGCCCGTATACACCCTGCATGAACTGGAAAATGATGTGCTCGAGAAGGAGTTCTATGCCAAGTTTTTTGTGCCTGCCAAGACCTCACCCCAGGGGTGGTTCTTCATTGGACCACCTATGCCAACAAAAGACCTGGCCATTAAGCAAGTGGCATATGAAGCACTCCTCCGTGTTCGAGGCCTCCTGCCAGAAATGAAAGAAGAACACGCCACCCGCTATCTACCTGGAAAGAATGGATTTGGAGCCCCAGCTCAAGTGATGATTTCCCCAGAAGATGAGGATCCAACCCTCAAGTACCAGATCCGCTTCATCAACGCCGGAGACTACCTTCTACGTCACCTTACCGAAGCATTCCTTAAGGCTCGCCAAGACCTCCCTTCACTTCTGCACCTCCACTGCCTCGAGAAGAAGAAGGTGGTCGAGCGAGAACAGCAAATCACTGCCTTAGAAGCCCACATTTTTAATCAAGAGCAGCAAATCAAGGGACTTCAGAAAGCTCGCAACCAAACCCCACGCAAAAGGCATAGGAATGGATTTCCATATCCACCTCATAAAGGATCATCGACAGGACCCCGACGACAATATCCAAGACTGAATAGACACCCTTTTTCTTCCATCACTTGTCACGGGTGTGGTGAACATGGGCACATTAAAAGAATGTGTCCCAACAAGCAGCCAACTACTGCATACCCTTTGGCACCACAAGGGGAACCCAGAAACTGAAGACTGAGCACCCTTCTCTCCAAGCAAGCACGACTACCAAGTCCGAGGACCCCTAGGGTAGGATGAGTCGTGTACCCCCATTGCGTAGTCAAGTCCGTGGGATGTTTCGAATGGAACCACGTTTTGTGTTGCTGTTTTTACTTGTTTGTGTTTTGATATAAGTCGCACATTTGCCCTAGGCAGCTTGTACGCGACTATATCACCTATCTTATCTTAATGATTGTGTGTCGCCTTTACGACACTTGTTTGCTTACACTTACACCATAAAACCCCCTTTTTAGGCATTCCCCTCCTCTATGCTACCTTCCCCCTCTCTTCTCTCTGATCAACTGAAGATCAGCAAGACAAGATGCACCAAGGATCCTACCTCGGCAACCAACTAGCAATAAAGCCTTCTGCTACAATCTCCACGACCAAACGCAACCCCGTAAAGTTATATTTGACCCTCCAGACTAGAAACCCATTCCTAGACCCTTTGAGACTTCATAAGATTCCCCATCTCGAATCCTTAACCATGTGCTTAACCCACATACTTGGAAGAGAACCAGTTAAGCCTCAGTAAGCCTTGCTTATCAACTGGGTTCATTATGGAACTAGTGGACATAGTGAACGAGCACATTATCGTCCTAAGATAGCACCAAAACTGACAATGCCATAGGGAAGACCAGTATAAGGATGTAGGAATTAAGGTCAAATGACTATATGAGTTTATATCTATGGCTTGAGGAATTATATGAGACTATTTGGAGGATTATGAGGCTTTCATGTTGGTAGATGAACGTGGTTGGATCATGATTATAGAGTAGCATAGCTTTACCCTGGATAAATTGGATTTAGTGGGACAATTAAGACCGCAAGCTGAATTCTTGAACGTATGAGGATTTGACTTAGCCAGGGGATATTGATAGGAGATAGTTGTCATGATGATAATGACTTGGGGGAAATAGATAGGAATCCTCGTTGGACATGAGGTTTGGATTCAATAGGTTATCCTAGTGGAGTATGGATGCAGAGTAATTATACATGGTTCGGAGTAAATTGGATTTAGACTGATGATCTCGATCATGATACCATGTTTCTTGGAGGGCAATAAACTAGGAGATTGGATTAATTATCGGAGTTTATCTAGGGATATGTATGAGCTTGATCTTGGAGTTTACCTGATCATGATAATGGGAATTGGTGGACTTACTATAGTAGAGACAGCCCTTTCAAGCATTGGGGATTACATAGACTTTAGGAGATCATGTGGAACACCATAGACATTGGATTTGTAAAATTAATGGATTATGTAGCGATTAATGGAAGTTAATGGGCTATTGGAGTTGATTCATAGGAAGGAAACAAGATCTTGGAGTGGCTTACGACGTGTTTCCTTAGGATAGAGATGCTTTATCGCGGACCTTGGATCAATAGACTAAGCACTTGGATTGTGGTGATTAAATTCAAGCTTAGCAGCTTATGTGTTCAACCCATGGATTTTTAGGGGTAGCCATACATACGAGTTTGGGGATTGTAGACATATATGATTTTGTTAGACCTCCTCTCGAGAGTCATGAGGATATGAATAACATGATGTGATTATTTGGAAAGACTAGATGGAACAGTTGGCATCTCAGGAACTGTGCTCAAGGATAAGATGATAAACGTTCACTCGCACACTAGAATCCTTGAAACCCTTGAGCCCCACCTAGCCTCGACATGGTAGGAATCACGACCATGGGCTTTGGCTCTAGGACAAGGAAACCTTGGCCAAAACCCAACCATGACCACCACCGATACCCCAACCTATACTCTATGTACCCCGTGGGCAAGTCTTCGCGGAGTACTCGGACAAGTTAGTTGCCATCTTTCCTTGATGACATACTTGCCTACCCAAAGACGGAAGAAGAATCGTTCAGCTGGTTAGGGAACATCTGAAGATCGCCATGTCCAGGAGGAAGAACTACACCAACCACCAACGTTAAGAAGTAAACCTCCGCATCGAAGACCAGGCGTATCTGCAAGCCACTTCTCTCAAGGGAACTAAGCATTTTCGTGACAAGGAAACCCACGCCAAGATTCATCGGCCCTCTTCGAGATCACTCCAAGATTTAACAACCCCCTCCGAGATCGCCACAAGACGAAGAGAAGACAGCTACCAGTCAGAGTTACCGCCTGAGTCACCCACTGTGCACAGCGCTTTCCACGCGACACACCCTCAAAAGCGTTTCCAACTTCCTAATTAGCCCGGTCTCAACCAGGGCATCAATCATCAAACCATTGACCCCCAGCCCAATATGACATACGCGAGAGACCCCAATTGCAATCCAGATCAAGCAGGACGACAAATGCAAAGCCACACCATCGAGTACTTCAAGGTTCGATGGAGCACCAAACGGAAGCAGAAGCAGTATGAGGACGTGAAAACTACCCCATATCCAAGTTTCCGTATTCCTTTCCGCGCTTAGTCTGGGAATCTCGGGGACGAGATTCTTGTAAGGGGGGTAGGTCTGTCACACCCTGATTTTCATGCCACAACACTTAAGCAAATAAATCATGATAAAATGTGGTTTGACAAAAACTTTTGAGTGTTTTGGACTTTGCTTGATTTGATTTTTGTGTGTTGTTTGCAAGTGCTCTAAAAATCAAATAAATCCTCCAACTCTTATACTCCTTCTCCTTGATCCAAAACCTTTTCCCAATGATCATGCCATGTGTATAGAGCAATATAGTATTTTCCTACAAAAATAATTTGGCCAAAAAGTCTTTTCAAAAATTAGTTTTCCAAAAACCCTTGAGTTGAGGTTTGCACTGCAAATACTTAATTAAGGGTAGTAAAAAATTTTCCAAAAATATTTTTGACTCCTATTAGATATAGGTTACCCAGAAACCACAAAAATATAATTTTAAAAGTTATTTTCCTATTTTATTTAAAGGGTTTTTCTTAAGGCCAGAAATGGTCTTAAATAGGTTTAAATTATTTAAAAGCTTTAAAAATATTTGAGAAAAATTAGGGAGACTCAATGGACATATATTTTCCATATATATGAGTTTCAACATATGGTTATGATCAAAATATTGGACAAAACCTCCAAAAACCATTTCTGCTGATTTCAAGGATTTGAAATATTTCTATAGGAAATATTTTCATAAAAATCCAAGAAAATTCTAGCATGTCCCACATGACATTTTTGATGATCTTGCCAAGTCTCATGTCATGGAGAACAGTATAACCCCATGAAACCCTCTCAAAACCACTTCTGTCCTTTTTCAAGTTTGAACAGCTTTGCACTGTCAAACATGTCCAAATGCTATCAAACTTGATGCACATTCTCAAATGGTGTAATAATGAATCTATACCAAATGGCACAAGTGGGAGAGAATTTTATCTTGATCAAAGTGCCCCAAAACCCTCTCTGACCAGAATCAAATTTGAACAAGTTTGTGCTACCAACTTTCTCTCCTTGATCCCAACTTTTGTGAGCATGTTCACATGACCAAATAAGGCCACTACACCAAGTTGTGCATCAAGGAGAAGTGATTTTCTCAACTAGATCTACACAAGTTCATTTCTGTTGATTTCTAGGGTTTACAAAAGTTGCATTGGCAACTTTGCCCAATTAAGCTCCAAATTGGTGAAAGGCCCTAATTATATGTGTCATTTCACCCTGTGGAGTATCATGGCAATTGGAGATCATTTTCTTGCCCAAACCAACATCAAACACCTTCTGGCATTTATCAAAAACCACTGTTTTGACCCCTTCCACTATTCTTGGTGAGCTCCAATTTTTACCACAACCCCTTCTAGTCCCCTTTCACCTCCAGTAACAATGGCAAGTCCCCAGCTCAATAATTGAGGGGTGAAACCCCCCTCTTTCTCTCTCTGGACAGCCACTTTCCCCCTCTTCCTCACCTCCCTCCTCACTCCAATGGCCATCCAGGGCATCCAATGCCCCTCTCCTCTTCTTTACTCCCCCCTAGACCTGCTAGACACTAGTGGGCACACCCCTACCCTTTAAACAATGCCATGGCAGCCAAAGGCGCGCTTTGGAGCACGCTACAGTTCGCTCCCGCACTGTAGCCGCCCTCTGCCCGACGCCCCTCACCACCTCAAGCCTCCCCCGCGCGCCTGCTGTTGTGCCTCGACGTCCGCAACACGCTACGCGGTCGGCCCCCTCCTCTCTCCTCCTCCCCGCTCCTCCACGCTAACGGACAACGGCCGCCCGAGCGCGCCAATGGCGCGGCTCACACGCGCATTGCCCTGTCGCTTCCCCGCTCCCTCTCTTCTTTCCCCTGGACGTAGTCAACCCCCACTAGCACCCTAGACACGGCGCAGCACCCTCCCGAGGCCCGTAGCAACGAGCACGAACCCGCCGGCGCACGAGCCCACGGTGGACCGCCGTTCGCCTATATAAAGGCCTCCCCGAGCAATTCCACCCTCACCACTCGCTCTCTGTACCACCAAAACCTCCCCCTGCACCCCCAGTTCACCTCCAGAGCCGCCCGAGCTCGAGATCGAGCTCGAGCTCCGCCGCGTCGGCTCGCCGGAGTTCGCGAGGTAGAAGCCTCCCCCGCTCCTCCTTTGCCTCGATCTGGAACCCCTGCACCCCACTGATCATTTCCCCCTTGCTTCCCCTCTCTGTAGCTGCCGGAATCGACCGAAGCGACCACCACCCGAAGCTCCTCCGCCGCGAGACCTTGTCGCCGGCGAACCAGGCAGCTCCGGTGACGCCCGCCACCTCCACCCGAATGGCGACACGACGCTGAGTCCAGCCGTGCCCTCACCTGACCTCGCCGTGCCATGCGCCATCGCCGGTGAGCTCGCCGACCCCTCTAGCCTAGGGTTGACGACGACGGCCGTGGGCCCCGTCTGTCAGCCCCTCGCCCTGACGCCTGGGCCCCGCTCGTCAGGTTTAAACCTGGCGCGCGCGCATGCACGGGTGCGCTGGGCCGCCTCTCTGTTGGGCCTGCTGCGCTGCGGCTGTTCTGGCCCAGCAGGCACAGTGCCCTTTTTCTTTTTCTTTTCTGTCTCTTTTTCCAAATATTCCACAGGACAAAATAATAGTCCAAATAAATTAATTCCAATTTCTAAATTCCTAGAATATTGCAACCTATTTAATGGTGCAACTTCCATTCAAATCCAACCAACTTTTCTTTACTATAAATATTTAAATGTGATTTTAAGCATTTAAATATGCCTTTGAAAATCCATTTCTCCTGTTCCACAACTCCAAATCCAAAACTAGGAATTTTCCCCTTCTTAGATTTCCACCTAGTATTTTACAAAAACAAGTTGACATTTTTCTGAGCACTTTGGTTTTGCTGTTTTACTATGGCCATATTTTCTCGTTAGTTTCTTGCGACGAATAGATCCCGTATTTAACGAGGTAGTTGGATAAGAAGAAGGAGAAGGACTTGAAGACCTTGAAGACTAAGGCAAGCAGCCCTTTGACCATGTCTATGAAACCCCTTCTTATGCATGTCATACAACACTTTATTGTTGTTGCAATGGAATCATGTTGAGGTGGAAACCACTTTGATGGGTTGCCTCTGTTACTTCCTCGTTGATACTTGCATTGTGCATGACCCTACCTCCTTATAAGGGTTATGCCGGTGGGAGTAGATAGGATGCTAAAGTAGTGCTACGCAAAAAGGGACGGGTATATGCATGGTGATGGAGGCAAAGCACTTTCAAAGGACTTTTTGAAAACCCCATCGGGTGCCACTTATGCCCGAGGGAGATGATGAGATGGGTAGCCACTTGATGACGACGTGGTGTACCGTGGCAAGTGTGTGTGTTGTTTTCGAAAACGGATTAGATTTAAGATTTGTCGACTGTCCTAACCTTACATGCGCAACCACTCTACCCTTATATGGGAAAGGGCATTATTGATTACCTAAGTCGATACTAGCTTGGAGCCCACATTACTAGTGACGAGGGAGAGTTGGTGCTCTCTCTTGGGACGGGGTCGTGCCAGGTAGGGCGGCCATGACTGTTTTCACAGGGCACCGGATACACCGTTGTGTCCCCTCTCGGATGTTACGATCTCGAGCGAGTCTCGTATGATGTACATCGTGAGGATACGGAACAACGAGTGGACTCCTTGTTAGTGTGGTCTAGGGAAAGATAGTGATCGGGTGCTTACCCCGGGTACTTGAAGTACCGCGGGTCGTGGATGACACGGAAGCTCCCCGGATCTTGTGGGTAAAGTGTGCAACCTCTGCAGAGTGTAAAACTATTCGAATAGCCGTGTCTATGGTCAAGGACAGTTGGGCGGTGCTGCTTAAACTACGTCCACTTGTTTACAAACCGGTGTGTGTGGGAAGAATTACTTGGGTCAAGTCAAGGACTTGACATGATTGAGTTGGGTTGGTGCCCACTCTAACTATGTTGATATCTGTAACCTGCCCTCATGATTACTTGAATTCTCCTGATGCATGTCTTACAAGTTGTTGAACATGTCATTGCACTCAAAACTAGCTTTCCGCAAAAAATTACCTATGTCATGCATTATTGTACCTTGAACCAAAACATGGGTTGCTTGTGAGTACATTCAAAGTACTCATTGGCTTGCCACTGGTTATTTAATTGACCAGGCATGGAAGAACAGGAGTTCAAGGAAGAATCCTTTGGAGACGAACATGCGAACTAGGACGCTTCCCAGTCAGAATGCCTGTAGGGTTAAGGAAGATGGCATGGGTTCTACTTATCGACGAAGATTTCTGCTGCTTGTGTTTCATTTGATGTTCAGCCCTTAAGGCTTTATCTATGTTAGACTTGACCATAATGGTCATAATTTGTGTAAGACGGTATGTATGGATGTAAGACTCTTGTTATTCAGCTTCTGTGTGTTCAGTGAGCATTGATCTCTGGGATCACTGTACACGTGCATTCGGTGATCACGACTTATGAGTCGGGGTCCCCACAGGTATGGACGACCCTTGCAAATGTTGAACCCGCATTCTTTAAACCGAAATGCATCCGTATGAAACAGTATGTGCCACATGGAGTGATGAATGCGGTTTTCTCCTCATCCTCTTCTGCCATGAAGATCTGATGGTATCCTGAGTATGCGTCAAGAAACGAAAGCAAGTCACATCCGGCCGTGGGGTCAACAATCTGGTCGATGCGCGGCAAGGGAAATGGGTCTTTGGGACAAGCTTTATTGACATCGGTAAAGTCGATACAAAGCCTCAATTTCCCGTTTGCCTTGCGCACGACTACAGGATTGGCCAACCACGTAGGATGGAGCACTCCTCTGATGAGGCCTGCTGCTTCCAACTTCTTGATCTCTTCTGCGATGAATTCTTGGCGCTCCACTGCTTGCTTTCTGACTTTCTGCTTGACGGGCCGCGCATGAGGACAGACGGCAAGGTGGTGCTCAATTACTTTCCTGGGAACACCGGGGATGTCAGACGGTTGCCACGCAAACACATCGACTTTCGCCCACAGGAAAGCAATGAGCGCGCTTTCCTATTTAGGGTCGAGAGTGGCACTAATGGTGAAAGTACCACCAGTGCCGTCCTCCTTGGCGGACACCTTCTTGGTCGCTGGCGTAGCTGCCATTGTCTTCTTACACTTGCCGGTGGAGCTCGATGGTGCGTCCTCGACGGTAGCGCAGCACTCCGAAGAGGTGCGCTTGCCGGAGTGGGCATCAGAACTCTTGCCGGACTTGGTCTTCTTCTTCCCCACGGGAGCCTCAGCGGCAAGTGTCTCGCGATCCGTTGCGGCTGCTGCTTCCCGGTAGATCTTGTCGGCACAGATAAGAGCATCTTTCTTTTTGCCAGGGATAGAGATGATACTTATCGGGCCTGGCATCTTCAGCATGTTGTACGCGTAGTGAGAGGCCGCCATGAACTTGGCGAGCGTTGGACGACTGAGAATCCCATTGTAAGGCAATGGAAAATCGGCAACGTCAAAAGTGACCCTCTCAGTCCTGAAGTTCAACTCGCTACCAAACGTCACCGGCAGCGTGATCTTCCCCTTCGGCTTGCTCCTTCCCGGGTTGATTCCTTGGAATGTGCCAGTCTCTTCGAGCTCGCTGTCTGGGACTTGGAGTTTCCGGAGCACAGCGGAGGAGATCAGGTTCAAGCTGGCCCCGCCGTCAACTAGCATCTTAGTGACCTTGAGGTTGCGGATAGTTGGTGAGACCAACATCGGCAAACACCCGACAGCAGTTGTGCGATCAGGGTGGTCCTCAATATCAAAGATGATAGGCGTGCTGGACCATTTCAGAAGCTTGCGTGACTCAACGGGTGGTTCTGCCGCATTGACTTCCCGCATCCACTGCTTGAGTTGGCGGTGTGAAGTATGCAGAGAAGCACCGCCGTCAACGCACAACACCTCTGTGGCTTTCTGTAACTCCTGCTCACTGGTCTCATCATCATCCATGTCTTCGTCGTCGTTGTCTTCATCCTTGTCGCGGCCGCGGGGAGGTCTGTCTCCTTGCTGCTGCTTGTCCTTGCCGCGGCGTCCTCCCCGGCCGATGCACTTCGTACCAGATCCTCCAGCACCTCCTTGGGCTTTCTCCTTGTCGCGTCGCTCGTACTCGGCCTTTTGCAGCTCGACAAGCTGCTCGACCTTCTTGCAGCTCTGGAGGTCATGGCCCTTGGTGCGGTGAATCTTGCAGTACTGTTTGTTGGTGCCTTCCTGCTTGTCGGCGGCCGCCGCAGCCTGGCAGTTGGCGCATGCGGCAACCTCCTTGCCGGAGCTACCATCCTTGGCTTTCTTGGTGCCACCTTCGTTGCCGGACTGCTCAACAACTAGCACATCTTTGCCTTTTCTCTTCTTGTTGTTCCGCTGCCGGTTTTTCTTTGCCGGGGCTGCATCATCACTGTCAGATCCTCCTGTTCCTGTACTCTCTCCGGGGAGTTTCCTCCCTTCTTCAGCACGTGCACACCTGTCGGCCAGGGCATACAGCTCACTGACGTCTCTGATCTTGCACATCGCCATCTCCTCCCGCATCCTGCGGTTACGCACGTTCTGATGGAACGTACTGATGACCGCGACAGGGTGGACATCTGGGATGTTGCGTTGCACTTGGCTGAATCTCTGGATGTACTTGCGCAGGGGCTCTCCTTCTTTCTGGGCGAGAAGATGAAGATCACTCTCCTGGCCATGAGGTTTGTGGCCGCCTGTAAAGGCGCCGACAAACTGATGGCATAGGTCTGCCCAGGAAGATATGGAGTTGTCTGGCAAGTGCATGAGCCAGGACCTGACGTTGGGCTTGAGCACCAGCGGGAAGTAGTTGGCAAGGATCTTGTCGTCCCGCCCCCAGCAGCTTGCACCGCGATGGTGTAGATGCTGAGGAACTCCGACGGATGCAACTTGCCGTCGTACTTCTCGGGTACGTCTGGCTTGAAATTCTTCGTGCTGGGCCACTGGACTTGCCGCAGCTCACGGGTAAACGCAGGGCAACCTACCACGTACGGCAGGTCGCCTGGTTCCCCTGGCGCATGCATGTCGACAGTGGGTCCAGCGCGCCGGTCTGATTGACGCCGCGCTTCTCTTCGGCGCTCGATGCGAGTACGAGCGTCTTCTTGCTGTCGTTCGTGAAGAACTTGGCGTTGATCACGGCGAGCTCGCGGATCTTATGAAGCGGTGGAGTCGCTGTCGCGGTGGACCCAGCGAGTCGGCGATCTTGGCCTTCGGGGCGGAGAGTGCACGGTGGTTGCACCCCCACCAGTCTTGTCGCCATTGGTTCGCGCCTGGCTGACTTGCCGCGGCTGCGACGTAGTCGGCTGCCATGGAGTGTCGCCGTTGGCGAAGCCGATGAGACTCTGAATGGTGGCCCTCCAGTCGTCGATCTTGATTGGCGTTGGAGGGAAGTCTAGGAGTAGTTGAGCTCGTGCCAAAGCTTCTGCTGGAGTGGCGGGTAGCGGTGGCGAACGGTGCGAGGAGCTGGATATGCTCGGACTTCTAACTGCGTTAGAAGGAACAATATCCCGTCCAGGCGACCGTGCCTCGCTCGCGCCAGCATGTTGGCGTGCATGCTGGCCTGGAGCATCCCGAGATCCGCCAGCTTGATCTGGGTCCAGCGAGCGTATGGTACCGTGAGTACCACGACGCTGTCGGTCCTGCGCCTCCTGAGATGGGCGCGGTGCATCTACGGACGCTCTGTCGTCGTGGGAGCCGGCTACACCGCCGATGGGCAGCGCAACCTTGTCCTAGGACCCGGCGGCACCATGGGCTCCCTCGTCGACGCCCGTTCTTCCGCCGGCGCCTTCCCCACTAGCCGTTTGCTCCGGCGGCGGTGGGTTCGACGCGGACGGAGCAGCCGCCTCCGAAGCCTTCTTCTTTGGCGGCATGTCGATGAAGTCGATGAAGATCTAGCTCGTGTGAACGCCGGATCAGGTTCACACAACCTCGACACCCCCTACCTGGCGCGCCAAAGATGTCGGGGAAACTGCCTCCACGAGCACCTATGGGGACGGAGCCCCTTCTCGGTTCGGTGGGGGGCGGATGTCGCATGAAGAGCAGATCGAGGCGAGGCACACGAGCGGTTTTTACCCAGCTTCGGAGCTCTCCGGAGAGATAACACTCCTACTGCTGCTTTGTGGTTTGTATTGAGTTCTTGCTTGGGAGCGCTGAGTGCTACAGTACACACCAGCAGCTAACGAGACCGAGCGTGAGTGTTCTGCCGTCCTCCCCTCTACGTTGGGCATGGGCCTCCTTTTATATGCTCAAGGGGTCTCCAACAGGTGGCAATGTAGGCAGGGGCAAAAATGGAAAAGGTGTTGCGGTAGGTACAGCTACCTACACAGTGTATCATACCTAACCCTGACGGCAGGGGACAAGGGCATTAAATGCCTATCTACGTCGCCCAAACAGTGCAGAAAAGGGACCGTCAGGGACGCCACCGCTCGCCACGATGGCGATCTTGTCAGCGCCGCTTGCCACAGTGCACCCCTGGCTGCACAGCCTCCCGCCACGTGCGCCTGGAAGGGTCTCAGGGCGACACGTTGGTGGGTGAGATGGAGCGCGGGTACAGAGTGGTTGCTAGCCGCGGCAAACGCCTTGCCATGGCCGTTGTCTTGCCGCGTCCGGGAGCTTGTCGCACGTCGGGTCTTGCCGGGACGCGTGGCGCGTCGCGGCAAGTTCCTTGAGATGCCTTGGTTGGCTTTCCCGGCAAGCTCCTCTTGCCGGGGTCTTGTGTTTTGAGTGGCCTTCCCGGCAAGCTCCTCTTGTCGGGGCCTTGTCTCCTTGGCTTAAATACTTTGTTCTTGAATGGCTCCAAAGGAACCACGGGGGTCCTTGGCGGTCATCCGGCAAGCCTTGCCGCGACTTCACCCCCAATGCTGTCCTGGCCATGGCAGTTTTCGCACATCTCTGCGAAAACTTTGTCGGAATCCATCCAAACGTAGCCCTTTTCCGCCACTTCTTTTCGCCTCGAGTTGAGAAAGGAGAGCCTTTATCCGGCGGAATCGCCTGGATCTCGAAAGCCGGCAAGAAGGATGCTTATCTGGATGGGGAGTTCCGCAGCAAGTGGGAGGAGTGGAGGGCAGACTTGTGCCTGATTGTCGAGGAGAACCCGCAGCCGTTTACTGCCCTGCGCCAAACTCCAGTACTGCGCGGCAGTGATTGGAGTAGCCTGGCCCCGGAAGACGACAGACTGAAGATTGTCGTCGCCCAGATCCTATGCCTCTGGCTTGCCGGGCTTACTGTAGGAGCGGTCGGCGCAGATTTCCTCCGCCACCGCATCGCCCCCCTGCAGGAGAGGAGGATACCCGCCTGGGAGTTCCAGAACGCGGCGGATATCATGAGGCTGTGGCCGGGCCTCAACTTCAACTTCACTGTCCTGGAGCTCACCGCGATGCTCCAGGAGCTGTTCAAGTACGACCCTCAGCATCCCGAACTGTTCAGGTTGCTGAGGGGCGTCGTTCCGCTGTGCAACAACTCCTCGCTCGACCGCATCCGTGAGATGATGCCGCTGTGCGACTCGCATGGAATTGACCCAGCCTGGATAGAGCCTGCAGATGATGTCGTGCGGGCGTTCTTCGATAACATGGTAGAAGTGCCGATCGACGCAGAAGAGCAGAGCGGCCACACCCGGGACACCACCGACGATGAGCTCAAGCGTATCGCCACCAGGCTGGAAGAGGCGGCGGCAGCCGCAGCTGCGGGCGAGTTTGGGTTCACCGCGGAGGAGGCAGAGGCAGCAGAGGCGGCAAGCCTTGCCGAGCGAGAGGAACTTGCTGGCAAGGAGAAGTCTGCCGGGCGTGACGTCGGGCCGAGCGGGCCTGCCGAGGATACGAGCGGCTCGTTGGAGATCGGCTCCTCTTCCTCTTCGTCTTCGGGCAGCTTGCCGCAAGCAGAGCCCCCGGCTCCACCAAGAAGGTGTCTTCGCAAGGCCGGGGACGTAGCGGAGCGGCGGACGAGTCAACCCCCGCCGCGCCGCACGACGCGCTCCACCGCGGCAAGTTCTGTTGCCGCGGAAGCACCTCACGCCGCAGCGGCAACTGGAGCGGGGTCCTCCCGGTCCGTCGCTCCAGCTCCCGCCAAGCGGCCATGGAATCCTACTCCTCCGCCTCCTCGCGCCGGAGGAGGGCCAGGCTTTGACTTCTCCGTGCTCAGCTCCGACGAGGAAGAAGAAGAGTAAGATTCTTGTTGTACTTGTATGTCTTCAATACTTGCTGTCTTGTCTTGTATCTCATTTGCTTTACTCTGAAATTATCCTTTTTAGGACTCTGGCCCAGAGAGCGGCAAAGAGAGCCAAGGTCCCGGTGATTGTCATCGAGGATGATCCCACCGTGTCAGCAGGGGGTGCGCCTGAGACAAGCTTGCTGGACCCGGCAGCTATTCTTCAGCGCA
The DNA here is from genome assembly GCA_032464435.1 of Aegilops umbellulata. NCBI lineage: Eukaryota > Viridiplantae > Streptophyta > Magnoliopsida > Poales > Poaceae > Aegilops > Aegilops umbellulata. Next base: position 248,851,695 of record CP136060.1, read on the forward strand.
GCCCCCAGCGTAAGTATATGGTTTGCTTCCCGCTGTTGAGCGCGCATGGATACTCTTTGTTTGCTGATATCTGACTGTTGGCTTGTGTAGGAGCAGAGCAGCCTCGCCAGGAGCTCCCGAAGGCCGCCCCTGACATGACATCTGCTTCGACTACGCCGCCAAGGGAGACTTCTCCGGCAAGGGCGGATCCTCCGACAAGGGAGAGCTCTCCGGCAAGGGGGAGCTCTCCGGCAAGGGAGGAGTCTCCGGCAAGGGACAGCACCAGCGGTCCTCCGGTGGTGGAGACCACAACTGCCGCGCCTGGTGCAGGTAAACCTCTTGCTTCGAAACTTCCCTTGGGTTCTTCTTCTTTTGATCTTCTTTTTGGATATGTGCTTGACTTTTCTCCCTTTTTCGGCCGTCAGATCCACCCACTGCGGAGCCAATGGAGACCGAGGTTGCTGTTGATGATGCCGCCGCCACCGAAGAAGCGGCCGGCGCTGATGATCCCGCCGGCGAAGAGGCCGCCAAGGCTGCCGCCGCAGTAGCTGACGAGGGGTCTGGCGATCGCACAGACGACCCTGAGGCCGCAGGAGCGTCAGGCGCTACGCCGACCGCCGACCCTTCCGCCGCTGCCGCAGCGCCAGGCTTCGAAGAGCCCCAGCCCGACGTCTACTTGAAGGCCGGCGATGGCGTCTTCATCAACCTCCCCTGGGCGTCAACGTCCAGGGCGCCGGTCGAAGGAGAAAACTTTGATGTGGAGGTGCTCGCCTCCGCTGGGCTGACGCTGGTCGACACGCCAAGTAGCAGCAGCGACGAGCCTGAGGAGGAGCGACTGCTGCGGAAGCTGGTGTCGCTCTACCGCGCTCGACAAGCCAAACTGGTGTCCCGCGAAGCGCTTGTCGCGAAGGCGGGGGTGGACATGGAGAAGCGCGCGGAGGAGCTCCGAGGTCTCAACCAGGCAGCTCTCCGGTCGCTGGCGGCGGAGCGTGTGCAGCTTGATGAGGCGCAGAAGGCCTTCATCCTCGAGAAGGCAGAAGTTGCAGAGCAACAGCGGCTTGCCGCCGAGGAGCAATCTACGCGGGAGGGCGAGTTGGTGCAGCTGAAGGCCAGCCTGGACAGCCACGAAGAGGAGCTTGCTGCGCGCGAGCAAACACTCAGCGGAGCTCTCAAGGAAGCAAAGGATGCTGCCGCAGCTGCCGAGGCCGCCAAGAAGGAGCTGGAGACGAAGGTGGCGCAGCTGGAGATTAATCTCAAGGCGAGCGGTGAAGAGCTTACCGCGCTCAAGCATGAGCGCGAGAAGGACGCCTACACTTTTGGCGAGCTGCAGGGTCGTCTCGCCGAGAAGATCAAGGAGCTTAGCGCCGCCAAGGATTCCAACGCCGATCTTGAGCTGAAGCTGGCTCCTTTAACCAAGACGCTGGACGGCGCCAGGGAGCAGGAGGCGACCCTGAAGAAGGAGATCAAGGCCGACAAGGCGCTGCTAGAGAACATTGCCGCCACCCAGAACGATTTTAGAGAAACTGTGGAGCAGTGGAAGGAGGGTCTTGTGAATGCTGCCGCAGACATCGACAAGGAGCTGGCGCAGCTGGGGATGGAGGATCTCGGGTATCCCTCCGATGAGACCCTCCCATCCAGCGCCAAGCTCACTCTGTTCTTCAAAGGCGTGGCGACGGCCCTCCAGCGACTCCGGGAGAGGATCCCAAAGCAGCTGGCCGACGAGTCGCGCAAGATCTACGCAGGAGCTCTTCAGAAGGTGTTGGTGAAGGTAGCCTTCCGCAACCCGGGCCTCAACCTCACCAACGTCCTCAGATCCCTGCCGGCAGAAGCAGATCTGGAGGCGCTCAAGGACATTGTCGCACCCATTGTGGACAAGGTGAGCGGGATCAAGAGGGTTGAGGGCGATCGCGTGGACTAGGCCGCCCGTTTCCTTCTTTTCTTGCCGCTGCTGGTCATGTTATGAAAACAGTCTATTAGAGCCGCGACAAGCTATCTTGTAATATATAACTTTTATTTTGGGTAGTGACTGCAATGTTATTTCCTTTACTTGATTCCTTCCTTTGTATGTTTTTTCCCATAGAGGGGTAGAGAAAATAATGACATAGAGCACCACCTTGCCGTCTGTCCTCATGCGCGGCCCGTCAAGCAGAAAGTCAGAAAGCAAGAAGTGGAGCGCCAAGAATTCATCGCAGAAGAGATCAAGAAGTTGGAAGCAGCAGGCCTCGTCAGAGGAGTGCTCCATCCTACGTGGTTGGCCAATCCTGTAGTCGTGCGCAAGGCAAACGGGAAATGGAGGCTTTGTATCAACTTTACCGCTGTCAATAAAGCTTGTCCCAAAGACCCATTTCCCTTGCCGCGCATCGACCAGATTGTTGACTCCACGGCCGGATGTGACTTGCTTTCGTTTCTTGACGCATACTCAGGATACCATCAGATCTTCATGGCAGAACAGGATGAGGAGAAAACCACATTCATCACTCCATGTGGCACGTACTGTTTCATACGGATGCCTTTCGGTTTGAAGAATGCTGGTTCAACATTTGCAAGGGTCGTCCATACTGCTTTTGAACCGCAAATACACAGAAATGTGGAAGCCTACATGGATGATATAGTGGTCAAGAGCAGGGACAAAGCAACTCTGATTCAAGATTTAGAAGAGACTTTTGCAAATCTGCGCAAGATCAGCCTCAAGCTCAACCCCGAGAAGTGCGTGTTTGGAGTCCCTTCCGGCAAGCTTCTCGGGTTCTTCGTGTATCAGCGGGGAATTGAAGCCAATCCCGACAAGATCAAGGCCATTGAGTAGATTGAAGCACCGAAGCGCGTCAAAGATGTGCGGAGACTTGCCGGGTGCGTGGCGGCTCTCAGCAGGTTTATCTCTAGGTCTGCTGAGCGCACCCTGCCGTTTTTCAAAATTTTGAAAAAGGCAGGTCCAATGAAATGGACTCTGGAAGCGGAGGCTGCGCTGCAGGACTTGAAGAGATACCTGGCCTCCACTCCAATACTTGTCGCACCTAAGCCACAAGAGAAGTTGCTGCTGTATCTGGCGGCAACCAATCAAGTGGTTAGTGCTGCGTTAGTAGCGGAGAGGGAGGCAGATGATGAGCCAGCAACCACGGCAAGCGCATCCAGCGACAAGCAGGGGGCTTCCCCGACAAGCTCTGGTCCCGGCAAAGATGGATCTGCGCAGGCGCCCGAGGAAATACACAAGAAAATGGTGCAGCGCCCAGTCTACTTTGTCAGTTCCCTTCTGCAGGGGGCTAGGTCAAGGTACTCTGGTGTGCAGAAATTCCTTTTCGGCCTTCTCATGGCCCCGAGAAAACTGCGCCATTACTTCTAAGAACATGAGATAACAGTTGTCACTCGCTTTCCGCTGAAGAGGATACTGCAGAATCCAGAGGCAACAGGCAGGATTGTTGAGTGGGCACTGGAACTGTCAAGCTTTGGCCTCAAGTTTAAGAGCACTTCAACTATCCAAAGCAGAGCATTGGCAGAATTCATAGTAGAGTGGATGCCAACACCAGATGAAGAAATTCCAAAAATGAGCATCCCCGTCAAGGAAGCAAGCAAAGAGTGGCTGATGTACTTTGATGGTACCTTTTCGCTGCAAGGCGCCGGTGCTGGCGTGCTGCTTGTCGCACCCACCGGAGAGCACCTCAAGTACGTAGTCCAGATGCACTTTCCCAAGGAGCAAGCAACAAATAATACTGCAGAGTATGAAGGTTTGCTTGCCGGTCTCAGGATCGCGGCAGACCTTGGGATCAAGAAACTCATTGTCAGGGGTGACTCGCAGCTTGTCGTCCGCCAAGTGAACAAGAATTATCAGAGTCCGTTGATGGAAGCTTACGTTGATGAAGTGAGGAAGCTAGAAGAGCACTTTGTCGGCCTACAGATGGAACACGTTCCAAGAGCTGAGAACGACATTGCCGATGGCCTGTCAAAGTGCGCAGCACTTAAGTTACCTGTGGAACCAGGGATCTTTGTGCTCAAGCTGACTCAACCGTCTGTGACGCCATCAACTGGACATAGCAAGAAGAGGAAGTTGATTTCTGGTGACTATTTTCCGGCAGAGCTTCCCGAAGCCGCCGCCAAGAATGTCCCCCAGATCAACACCAAGAGTGCTGGGGAGCAGTCTGCTCCGACAAGCCCCAGGGTTTGTTTCGTTGAAGCAGACGCTCCTGACAAGTTTTGCTCCGGCAAGCTTGCCGGGGAATGTCAAGCTCCGGCTGAGCCGCAGTTTCTCACCGTAGAAGCGGATGTTCCCACAGCAGCAGATATGCCTTTAGTCCTTGTTGTCGAGCTGCAAGCTCCAGCATGGGCACAGAAGATCGTCTGTTTCCTTCAGACAGGAGAAATCCCCGAAGAGCAAGAAGAAGCGGAAAGAGTAGCCCAGCAGTCAAGTATGTACCAGTTTGTCGACAACGCACTGTACAGTAGAAGACTCAACGGTGTGAAATTGAAGTGTATTCACCGGGAAGACGGACAAAAGCTGTTGGCAGAGATACATGGAGGCATTTGTGGTCACCACATTGGCGCAAGAGCACTTGCCGGCAAAGCTTTCCGGCAAGGTTTCTTTTGGCCGACAGCCCTCCAGGATGCAACTGCACAAGTAACCAAGTGTGAAGCGTGCCAGTTCCATTCCAAGCAGATACACCAGCCAGCTCAAGCTCTCCAGACGATCCCATTATCCTGGCCATTTTCGGTCTGGGGGCTCGACATCCTCGGCCCTTTCCCCCGAGCAGTCGGGGGCTTTGAGTACTTGTACGTCGCAATCGACAAGTTCACAAAGTGGCCGGAAGTGGAAGTAGTGAGGAAGGTGACATCACAGTCAGCAGTCAAGTTCTTCAGGTCGATTGTTTGCCGCTTCGGGATCCCTAACAGGATCATCACCGACAACGGTACACAATTCACGAGCCGCACCTTCATGCAGTACATCCAAGACCTTGGCACCAAGGTCTGCTTCGCTTCTGTTGCTCACCCTAGGAGCAACGGTCAAGCGGAGAGGGCAAATGCTGAAGTGCTGCGTGGACTCAAGACCAGGACTTTCGACGGGCTGCACTGGTGCGGAAGAAACAGGATTGAGAAGCTGCCGGTGGTTCTTTGGTCGATCAGGACGACGCCAAATCGAGCCACTGGCCAGACACCTTTCGCTCTAGTCTATGGAGCAGAGGCAGTTCTCCCCACGGAACTCGTATACGGGTCACCTCGAGTGCTCGCTTATGATGAGCTTGAGCAAGAGCAGCTGCGACAAGATGACGCGCTGCTCCTTGAGGAAGACTGTCTTCAGGCTGCTGTACGAGCTGCTCGCTACCAGCAAGCTTTGCGCCGCTACCATAGCCGCAAAGTTAACGCTAGAAGTCTCGAGGAAGGCGACCTTGTTCTTCGGCGCGTTCATTCCGCCAAGAATTCCAACAAGTTGACGCCGAAGTGGGAAGGCCCTTATCGGGTGAAACGATTCACTAGGCCCGGCGCTGTCCGCCTTGAGACCGAAGATGGCATTCCGGTGAGCAACTCCTGGAACATCGAGCATCTTCGTAAGTTTTACCCGTAAGGCGCGGTTGCCGGACCCTACTCCGGCAACCACCTTTTGTACAAGTCTTGCCGCTGTTGCATGTAATCCTTCGTACAAAGCCAGGCGCAGACCCTGTGCGTAAATAAAGCTCATGAGCTCCGCACATCTTGTCAATTTCATGCTTTTTATTTTTTGCATGAGTTATCTGACACTTTGTGCAGCGCCAAACCCCGGTAAGCAACAACGAGCCATAAGGCTCCATATCATTATTTTCTCTTCTCTCTTTTCTCAAGGAAAGGAAGGTTCCTCTCGCCCACAAGTTTGCCGGGGGGAAGGAGAAGATAATGGTGTGGACCAGGCGTCGTTCAAGAAAGTTTCGCCTTGCCGGGAAGCAAACGACAGAAAAGCTAAGTTGCCAAAGTTTGAGCAATCAGATGTTTTTAAATTTTTTAAGTTATCTTCCTTGAATGACCATGCTTTGTAAGGAAAACCTGTGCGCGAAGGAACCGGCTCGTGGCTAGTTGCGCCCTTACTTTGTTTCGAGTTCGCTCAACAGTTTAAGTGTGTTGCGACTAGAGTCGCACCCTTACTCTATTTCGAGTTCGCTCAACAACTTAAGCGAGCTGCGGCTAGTTACGACAAGGTTTCTTGTCGGCAACGGCACTGCCAGCAGGCTGCTGACGTCCCGCACTCAGCGCTCGCGGTGAGAGTGCCTGCACCGGCAAGTTCCCTAAAAGCGTAGGGCAAAAACATACAAAGGAAGGAATCAAGTAAAGGAAATGACATTGCAGTCACTACCCAAAATAAAAGTTATATATTACAAGATAGCTTGTCGCGGCTCTAATAGACTGTTTTCATAACATGACCAGCAGCGGCAAGAAAATAAGGAAACAGGCGGCCTAGTCCACGCGATCGCTATCAACCCTCTTGATCCCGCTCACCTTGTCCATAGTGGGTGCGACAAGATCCTTGAGCGCCTCCAGATCAACTTCTGCCGGCAGGGATCTGAGGACGTTGGTGAGGTTGAGGCCCGGGTTGCGGAAGGCTACCTTCACCAACACCTTCTGAAGAGCTCCTGCGCAGATCTTGCGTGACTCGTCGGCCAAATGCTTTGGGATCCTCTCCCGGAGTCGCTGGAGGGCCGTCGCCACGCCTTTGAAGAACAGAGTGAGCTTGGCGCTGGATGGGAGGGTCTCATCGGAGGGATACCCGAGATCCTCCATCCCCAGCTGCGCCAGCTCCTTGTCGATGTCTGCGGCAGAATTCACACGTCCCTCCGTCCACTGCTCCATAGTTTCTCTAAAATCGTTCTGGGTGGCGGCAATGCTCTCCAGCAGCGCCTTGTCGGCCTTGATCTCCTTCTTCAGGGTCGCCTCCTGCTCCCTGGCGCCGTCCAGCATCTTGGTTAAAGCAGCCAGCTTCAGCTCAAGATCGGCGTTGGAATCCTTGGCGGAGCTAAGCTCCTTGATCTTCTCGGCGAGACGACCCTGCAGCTCGCCAAAAGTGTAGGCGTCCTTCTCGTGCTCATGCTTGAGCGCGGTAAGCTCTTCACTGCTCGCCTTGAGATCAATCTCCAGCTGCGCCACCTTCGTCTCCAGCTCCTTCTTGGCGGCCTCGGCAGCTGCGGCAGCATCCTTTGCTTCCTTGAGAGCTCCGCTGAGTGTTTGCTCGCGCGCAGCAAGCTCCTCTTCATGGCTGTCCAGGCTGGCCTTCAGCTGCACCAACTCGCCTTCCCGCGCAGATAGCTCCTCGGCGGCAAGCCGCTGTTGCTCTGCAACTTCTGCCTTCTCGAGGATGAAGGCCTTCTGCGCCTCATCGAGCTGCACACGCTCTGACGCCAGCGACCGGAGAGCTGCCTGGTTGAGACCTCGGAGCTCCTCCGCACGCTTCTCCATGTCCACCCCCACCTTCGCGACAAGCGCTTCGCGGGAATCCAGTTTGGCTTGTCGAGCGCGGTAGAGCGACACCAGCTTCCGCAGCAGTTGCTCCTCCTCAGGCTCGTTGCTGCTGCTGCTTGGCGCATCGACCAGCGTTAGCCCAGTGGAGGCAAGCACCTCCACATCAAAGTTTTCTCCTTCGACCGGCGCCCTGGACGTGCCCAGGGGAGGTTGATGAAGACGCCATCACCGACCTTCAAGTAGACGCCAGGCTGGGGCTCTTCGGAGCCTGGCGGTGCGGCAGCGGCGGAAGGGTCGGCGGTCGGCGTAGAGCCTGACGCTCCTGCGGCCTCAGGGTCGTCAGTGCGATCGCCAGACCCCTCGTCAGCTGCTGCGGTGGCAGCCTTGGCGGCCTCTTTGCCGGCGGGATCATTAGCGCCGGCTGCTTCTTCGGTGGCAGCGGCATCATCAACAACAACCTCGGTCTCCATCGGCTCTGCAGTGGGTGGATCCGACGGCCGAAAAAGGGAGAAAAGTCAAGCAAATATCCAAAAATAAGATCAAAAGAAGAAGAACCCAAGGGAAGTTTCGAAGCAAGAGGTTTACCTGCACTAGGCTCGACAGTTGTGGTCTCCACCACCGGAGGACCGCTGGTGCTGTCCCTTACGGGAGAGCTCTCCCTTGTCGGAGGATCCGCCCTTGCCGGAGAACTCTCCCTTGGCGGCGTAGTCGAAGCAGATGTCATGTCAGGGGCGGCCTCCGGGAGCTCCTGGCGAGGCTGCTCTGCTCCTACACAAGCCAACAGTCGGATATCAGCAAACAAACAGTATCCATGCGCGCTCAACAGCGGGAAGCAAACCATATACTTACGCTGGGGGCTGCGTTGGGGGCTGCTCTGAAGAACAGCTCCCGGGTCCGGCAAGCTTGTCTCAGGCGCACCCCCTGCTGACACGGTGGGATCATCCTTGATGACAATCACCGAGACCTTGGCTCTCTTTGCTGCTCTCTGGGCCAGAGTCCTAAAAAGGAATAACTTCAGAGTAAAGCAAATGAGATACAAGACAAGACAGCAAGTATTAAAGACATACAAGTACAACAAGAATCTTACTCTTCTTATTCCTCGTCGGAGCTGAGCGCGGAGAAGTCAAAGCCTGGCCCTCCTCCGGCGCGAGGAGGCGGAGGAGTAGGATCCCTTGGCCGCTTGGCGGGAGCTGGAGCGGCGGACCGGGAGGACCCCGCTCCAGTTGCCGCTGCGGCGTGAGGTGCTTCCGCGACAATAGAACTTGCCGCGATGGAGTGCGTCGTGCGGCGCGGCGGGGGTTGACTCGTCCGCCGCTCCGCTACATCCCCCGCCTTGCGAAGACGCCTTCTTGGTGGAGCCGGGGGCTCTGCGCGCCAGAGATGTCGGGGAAGCTGCCTCCGCGAGCACCTATGGGAACGGAGCCCCTTCTCGGTTCGGCAGGGGGCGGAGGTCGCGCGAAGAGCAGATCGAGGCGGGGCACACGAGCGCGGCTTTACCCAGCTTCGGAGCTCTCCGGGGAGATAATACTCCTACTGCTGCTTTGTGGTTTGTATTGAGTTTTTGCTCGGGAGCGCTGAGTGCTACAGTAGACACTAGCAGCTAACGAGACCGAGCGTGAGTGTTCTCCTGTCCTTTCCCCTACGTTGTGCATGGGCCTCCTTTTATATGCTCAAGGGGTCACCGACAGGTGGCAACGTTGGCAAGGGCAAAAATGGAAAAGGTGTTGCGGTAGGTACAGCTACCTACACAGTGTATCATACCTAACCCTGATGGCATGGGACAAGGGCATTAACTGACTATCTACGTCGCCCAAACAGTGCAGAAAAGGGACCGTCAGGGACGCCACCGCTCGCCATGATGGCGATCTTGTCAGCGCCGCTTGCCACAGTGCACCCCTGGCTGCACAGCCTCCCGCCACGTGCGCCTGGAAGGGTCTCAGAGCGACACATTGGTGGGTCAGCTGGAGCGCGGGTACAGAGTGGTTGCTAGCCGCGGCAAACGCCTTGCCGCGGCCGTTGTCTTGCCGCGTCCGGGAGCTTGTCACTCGTCGGGTCTTTCCGGGACGCGTGGCGCGTCGCGGCAAGTTCCTTGAGATGACTTGGTTGGCCTTACCGACAAGCTCCTCTTGCCGGGGTCTTGTGCCTTGAGTGGCCTTGTCTTCTTGGCTTGAATACTTCGTTCTTGAATGGTCCCAAAGGAACCACAGAGGTCCTTGCCGGTCACCCGGCAAGCCTTGCCGCGGGGCGCTCCGACTGCCCGTGCACAAGTTCGGGATACTAGGGTACCCCTACTCTAGTACACCGACAGGAGCCCCCGGGCCTAGGCCATACACGGTGCCGAGCGCTGTTGGGCCAGGCCAAAAACAGGGCATGGGCATGCGCGGCCTGGGTCACGCCGCATCTTACTCCGCATCCACCGCGCCCTCCCCGAAGGGCACGCGTCAATTGCGGCGTCGTGGGAGAGGTCGTGGGTGGTTTCTATATTCGGAAAGGTGAAACGTCCGCGGCCTCTATGGGCGCAGATGGGCGAACTGCCCCAGTTTCCCCTGCTTATAAGGAGGGAGAGGGCGGACGTTCCGCCTTTCCGAATAAAGAAAGCACCCACAACCTCTCCCACGACGCCGCAATCGACGCGTGCCGTTCGGGGAGGGCGCGGTGGATACAGAGTAAGATGCGGCGTGACCCAGGCCGCGCGTGCCCGTGCCCTGTTTTGGGCCTGGCCCAACAGCGCTCGGCACCGTCTATGGCCCAGGCCCGGGGGCTCCTGTCAGTATACTAGAGTAGGGGTACCCTAGTATCCCGAACTTGTGCACGGGCAGTCACAGCGCCCCGCGGCAAGGCTTGCCGGATGACCGCCAAGGACCCCCATGGTTCCTTTGGAGCCATTCAAGAACAAAGTATTTAAGCCAAGGAGACAAGGCCCCCGCAAGAGGAGCTTGCCGGGAAGGCCACTCAAAACACAAGACCCCGGCAAGAGGAGCTTGCCGGGAAAGCCAACCAAGGCATCTCAAGGAACTTGCCGCGACGCGCCACGCGTCTCGGCAAGACCCGGTGTGCGACAAGCTCCCGGACGCGGCAAGACAACGGCCGCGGCAAGGTGTTTGCCGCGGCTAGCAACCACTCTGTACCCGCGCTCCTGCTCACCCACCAACGTGTCGCCCTGAGACCCTTCCAGGCGCACGTGGCGGGAGGCTGTGCAGCCAGGGGTGCACTGTGGCAAGCGGCGCTGACAAGATCGCCATCGTGGCGAGCGGTGGCGTCCCTGACGGTCCCTTTTCTGCACTGTTTGGGCGACATAGATAGGCATTTAATGCCCTTGTCCCCTGCCATCAGGGTTAGGTATGATACACTGTGTAGGTAGCTGTACCTACAGCAGCACCTTTTCCATTTTTGCCCCTGCCTACATTGCCACCTCTTGGAGACCCCTTGAGCATATAAAAGGAGGCCCATGCACAACGTAGAGGGGAGGACGGCAGAACACTCACGCTCGGTCTCGTTAGCTGCTGGTGTGTACTGTAGCACTCAGCGCTCCCGAGCAAGAACTCAATACAAACCACAAAGCAGCAGTAGGAGTGTTATCTCTCCGGAGCCCGCTACCCTCGTCGTCGATGCCGCTGTCCTCCTCGTCACTCCCGCCCGAGGAGGAGTCTTCGCTATCGGAGGAGCTCTCCACGCAGCACCTTGCCCGAGTCCCGAAGCACCCGAAGACCTTGATGGAGAGGAGACCGCCCTCCATCAGCTTAAAATGGAGGGTGAGCCCCTCCGTCAAGCTGTGGATACAGGCGAACGTCTTCCACCCTCGACCAAGATACATCACATTAGGGGCCGGGAAGTCAACGCGGACTCGCGTACCGCTGATTCCACAGCCCCTCATGTGCAACCTCAGTGTCTCGGGCGGATCCAACTCCATCTCGTTCGCAAATGGAGTCGGGAGACGAAGGCGACGATGAGGCGGCCGACTCAGCCTGACAAAGAACTCGCAAGGGTCGTCCCCAATATGGTCCGCCACGGGAAGAGGAACCGCTGGCGGAGGCGAGGCCGGCGAGCCGCCCCGTCCAGCTCTTTCCTGAGCGCCTCGGCCTCGCCCTCGACGTCGCCCGCGGCCTCGCCCCTCCCTCTTCCCCTTACGGCTGGCTCTGCCACCACAGGTGCGGGAGAGGGAGGGACGCGTTGTCTAGTGGCGACCCTCGCCGCCACCGTTGAAGGACCAGGGTTCCCTTTCTCCATGGCGAATGGGAGAGAGGGGAGCAGAAGCTGAAGGAAAGAGGAGATGAAAGAATACAGGCTTCCGTCCCCCCACTCCCGCTCCTTATAAAGGAACAGGGTGGGGGCTCGGCCGCCCCGCTCAGCTAATCAAGACACAGAAGGAGTAGGAACTGGGACCGACCCGCTGCCTCGACCCGTGACGGCCCGGTTTCCCGCCTCCACCGTTCGCCACCCCAAGCGCATGGAAGCCGCGTGGCGGGCGTACAGAACCGAGGCGACGGGTGAGGCGACCTCTCCCCACCCCGTGATCATGGGGAGTGGACGCCTCGAAAACCACGCCTCCACGCCTCCCTCCGTTTATGGGGAAGGCGCGAACTGCCCCTGTTTCCCCTGCTTATAAGGAGGGAGGGGGCAGACGTTCCGCCTTTTCCGAATAAAGAAACCACCCACGATCTCTCCCACGACGCCGCAATCGACGCGTGCCGTTCGGGGAGGGCGCGGTGGATACGGAGTAAGATACGGCGTGATCCAGGCTGCGCGTGCCCGTGTCCTGTTTTGGGCCTGGCCCAACAGCGCTCGGCACCATGTATGGCCCAGGCCCGGGGGTTCCTGTCGGTGTACTAGAGTAGGGGTACCCTAGTATCCCAAACTTGTGCACGGGCAGTCGCAGCGCCCCGCGGCAAGGCTTGCCGGATGACCGCCAAGGACCCCCGTGGTTCCTTTGGAGCCATTCAAGAACAAAGTATTTAAGCCAAGGAGACAAGGCCCCGGCAAGAGGAGCTTGCCGGGAAGGCTACTCAAGGCACAAAGCCCCGGCAAGAGGAGCTTGTCGGGAAGGCCAACCAAGTCATCTCAAGGAATTTGCCGCGACGCGCCACGCGTCCCGGCAAGACCCGGCGAGCGACAAGCTCCCGGACGCGGCAAGACAACACCCGCGGCAAGGCGTTTGCCGCGGCTAGCAACCACTCTGTACCTGCGCTCCAGCTCACCCACCAACGTGTCGCTCTGAGACCCTTCCAGGCGTACGTGGCGGGAGGCTGTGCAGCCAGGGGTGCACTGTGGCAAGCGGCGCTGACAAGATCGCCATCGTGGCGAGCGGTGGCATCCTTGACGGTCCCTTTTCTGCACTGTTTGGGTGACGTAGATAGGCATTTAATGCCCTTGTCCCCTGCCGTCAGGGTTAGGTATGATACACTGTGTAGGTAGTTGTACCTACCGCAACACCTTTTCCATTTTTGCCCTTGCCTACGTTGCCACCTGTCGGTGACCCCTTGAGCATATAAAAGGAGGCCCATGCACAACGTAGGGGGGAGGATGGCAAAACACTCACGCTCGGTCTCGTTAGCTGCTGGTGTGTACTGTAGCACTCAGCGCTCCCGAGAAAGAACTCAATACAAACCACAAAGCAGCAGTAGGAGTGTTATCTCTCTGAAGAGCTCCGAAGCTGGGTAAAAACCGCTTGTGTGCCTCGCCTCGATCTGCTCTTCGTGCGACCTCCGCCCCCCGCCGAACCGAGAAGGGGCTCCGTCCCCATAGGTGCTCGTGGAGGCAGTTTCCACGACATCTCCTGGCGCGCCAAAGATGTCGGCGAAACTGCCCCCACGAGCACCTATGGGGACGGAGCCCCTTCAAGGTTCGGCGGCATGTCGATGAAGTCGATGAAGATCTAACTTGTGTGAACGCCGGATCAGGTTCACACAACCTCGACGCCCCCTACCTGGCGCGCCAAAGGATCAGGGACACAATCTCGGATCTAGCTTGTGCAGGCATTCTTCGATAACTTGGTAGAAGTACCGATCAACGCCGAACAGTAGAGGGGACTCACCCGGGACACCACCGACGATGAGCTCAAGCGTATCGCCACCAGGCTGGAAGAGGCGGCGGCAGCCGCAGCTGCGGGCAAGTTTGGGTTCACCGTGGAGGAGGCAGAGGCAGCAGAGGCGGCAAGCCTTGCCGAGCGAGAGGAACTTGCTGGCGAGGAGAAGTCTGCCGGGCGTGACGTCGGGCCGAGCGGGCCTGCCGAGGATACGAGTGGCTCGTTAGAGATCGGCTCCTCTTCCTCTTCGTCTTCGGGCAGCTTGTCGCAAGCAGAGCCCCCGGCTCCACAAGCAGAGCCCCCGGCACCACCAAGAAGGCGTCTTTGCAAGGCCGGGGACGTAGCAGAGCGGCGGACGAGTCAACCCCCGCAGCGCCGCACGACGCGCTCCACCGCGGCAAGTTCTGTTGCCGCGGCAGCACCTCACGCCGCAGCGGCAACTGGAGCGGGGTCCTCCCGGTCCGCCGCTCCAGCTCGCGCCAAGCGGCCAAGGGATCCTACTCCTCCGCCTCCTCGCGCCGGAGGAGGGCCAGGCTTTGACTTCTCCGCGCTCAGCTCCGACGAGGAAGAAGAAGAGTAAGATTCTTGTTGTACTTGTATGTCTTCAATACTTGTTGTCTTGTCTTGTATCTCATTTGCTTTACTCTGAACTTATTCCTTTTTAGGACTCTGGCCCAGAGAGCGGCAAAGAGAGCCAAGGTCCCGGTGATTGTCACCGAGGATGATCCCACCGTGTCAGCAGGGGGTGCGCCTGAGACAAGCTTGCCGGACCCGGCAGCTGTTCTTCAGAGCAGCCCCCAGCGCAGCCCCCAACGTAAGTATATGGTTTCCTTCCTGCTGTTGAGCGCGCATGGATACTCTTTGTTTGCTGATATCTGACTGTTGGCTTGTGTAGGAGTAGAGCAGCCTCGCCAGGAGCTCCCGGAGGCCGCCCCTGACATGACATCTGCTTCGACTACGCCGCCAAGGGAGAGTTCTCCGGCAAGGGCGGATCCTCCGACAAGGGAGAGCTCTCCGGTAAGGGGGAGCTCTCCGGCAAGGGAGGAGTCTCCGGCAAGGGACAGCACCAGCGGTCCTCCGGTGGTGGAGACCACAACGGCCGAGCCTAGTGCAGGTAAACCTCTTGCTTCGAAACTTCCCTTGGGTTCTTCTTCTTTTGATCTTATTTTTGGATATTTTCTTGACTTTTCTCCCTTTCTCGGCCGTCAGATCCACCCACTGCGGAGCCGATGGAGACCGAGGTTGCTGTTGATGATGCCGCCGCCACCGAAGAAGTGGCCGGCGCTGATGATCCCGCCGGCGAAGAGGCCGCCAAGGCTGCCGCCGCAGCAGCTGACGAGGGGTCTGGCGATCGTACTAACGACCCTGAGGCCGCAGGAGCAACAGGCGCTACACCAACCGCTGATCCTCCCGCCGCTGCCGCAGCGTCAGGCTCCGAAGAGCCCCAGCCAGGCGTCTACTTGAAGGCCGGCGATGGCGTCTTCATCAACCTCCCCTGGGCGTCAACGTCCAGGGCGCCAGTCGAAGGAGAAAGCTTTGACGTGGAGGTGCTTGCCTCCGCTGGGCTGACGCTGGTCGACGCGCCAAGCAACAGCAGCGACGAGCCTGAGGAGGAGCAACTGCTGCGGAAGCTGGTGTCGCTCTACCGCGCTCGACAAGCCAAACTGGAGTCCCGCGAAGCGCTTGTCGCGAAGGCGGGGGTGGACATGGAGAAGCGCGCGGAGGAGCTCCGAGGTCTCAACCAGGCAGCTCTCCGGTCGCTGGCGGCGGAGCGTGTGCAGCTTGATGAGGCGCAGAAGGCCTTCATCCTCGAGAAGGGAGAAGTTGCAGAGCAACAGCGGCTTGCCGCCGAGGAGCAATCTGCACGGGAGGGCGAGTTGGTGAAGCTGAAGGCCATCCTGGACAGCCACGAAGAGGAGCTTGCTGCGCGCGAGCAAACACTCAGCGGAGCTCTCAAGGAAGCAAAGGATGCAGTCGCGGCAAGTCAGCCAGGCGCGAACCAATGGCGCCATGACTGGTGGGGGTGCAACCACCATGCACCCTCCGCCCCGAAGGCTAAGATCGCCGACTCGCTGGGTCCACCGCGACAGCGACTCCACCGCTTCATCAGATCCATGAGCTCGCCGCGATAAGCGCCAAGTTCTCCACAAACGACAACAAGAAGACGCTCGTACTCGCATCGAGCGCCGAAGAGAAGCGCGGCGTCAGTCAGACCAACGCGCTGGACCCACTGTCGACATGCATGCGCCAGGGGAACCAGGCGACCTGCCGTACGCGGTAGGTTGCCCTGCGTTTACCCCTGACCTGCAGCAAGTCCAGTGGCCCAGCACAAAGAATTTCAAGCCAGACGTACGCGAGAAGTACGACGGGAAGTTGCATCCGTCGGAGTTCCTCAGCATCAACACCATCGCGGTGCAAGCTGCTGGGGGGCGGGACGACAAGATCCTTGCCAACTACTTCCCGCTGGTGCTCAAGCCCAACGTCAGGTCCTGGCTCATGCACTTGCCGGACAACTCCATATCTTCCTGGGCAGACCTATGCTATCAGTTTGTCGGCGCCTTTACAGGCGGCCACAAACCTCATGGCCAGGAAAGTGATCTTCATCTGCTTGCCCAGAAAGAAGGAGAGCCCTTGCGCAAGTACATCCAGAGATTCAGCCAAGTGCAACGCAACATCCCAGATGTCCACCCTGCCGCTGTCATCAGCGCGTTCCATCAGAACGTGCGTAACCGCAGGATGCGGAAGGAGATGGCGATGTGCAAGATCAGAGACGTCAATGAGCTGTATGCCCTGGCCGACAGGTGTGCACGTGCTGAAGAAGGGAGGAAACTCCCCGGAGAGAGTACAGGAACAGGAGCATCTGACAGTGATGATGCAGCCCCGGCAAAGAAAAACCGGCGGCGGAACTACAAGAAGAGAAAATGCAAAGATGTGCTAGTTGTTAAGCAGTCCGGCAGCAAAGGTGGCGCCAAGAAAGCCAAGGATGGTAGCTCCGGCAAGGAGGTTGCCGCATGCGCCAACTGCCAGGCTGTGGCGGCCGCCGACAAGCAGGACGGCACCAATAAACAGTACTGCAAGATTCACCGCACCAAGGGCCATGAGCTCCAGAGCTGCAAGAAGGTCGAGCAGCTTGTTGAGCTGCAAAAGGCCGAGTACGAGCGACGCGACAAGGAGAAAGCCCAAGGAGGTGCTGGAGGATCCGGTACGAAGCACACCGGCCAGGGAGGACGCCGCGGCAAGGACAAGCAGCGGCAAGGAGACAAACCTCCCCGCGGCCGCGACAAGGATGAAGACGACGACGACGAAGACATGGATGATGACGGGACCAGTGAGCAGGAGTTCCAGAAAGCCACAGAGGTCTTGTGCGTTGACGGCGGTGCTTCTCTGCATACTTCACACCGCCAACTCAAGCAGTGGGTGCGGGAAGTCAATGCGGCAGAACCACCCGTTGAGTCACGCAAGCTTCTGAAATGGTCCAGCACGCCTATCATCTTTGATATTGAGGACCAGACTGATCGCACAACTGCTGTCGGGTGTTTGCCGATGTTGGTCTCACCAACTATCCGCAACCTCAAGGTCACTAATATGCTAGTTGACGGCGGGGCCGGCTTGAACCTGATCTCCTCTGCTGTGCTCCGGAAACTCCAAGTCCCTGACAGCGAGCTCGAAGAGACTGGCACATTCCAAGGAATCAACCCGGGAAGGAGCAAGCCGAAGGGGAAGATCACGCTGCCAGTGACATTTGGCAGCGAGTTGAACTGCAGGACTGAGAGGATCACCTTTGACGTTGCCAATTTTCCATTGCCTTACAACGGGATTCTCGGCCGTCCAGCGCTCGCCAAGTTCATGGCAGCCTCTCACTACGCGTACAACATGCTGAAGATACCAGGCCCGATAAGTGTCATCTCTGTCCCTGGCGACAAGAAAGATACTCTTATCTGTGCCGACAAGATCTACCGGGAAGCAGCAGCCGCAACGGATCGCGAGACACTTGCCGCTGAAGCTCCCGGGGGGAAGAAGAAGACCAAGTCCGGCAAGAGTTCTGATGCCCACTCCGGCAAGCGCACCTCTTCGGAGTGTTGCGCTATCATCGAGGACGCACCATCGTGCTCCACCGGCAAGTGTAAGAAGACAATGGCAGCTCCGCCAGCGACCAAGAAGGTGTCCGCCAAGGAGGACGGCACTGGTGGTACTTTCACCATCAGTGCCACTCTCGACCCTAAATAGGAAAGCGCGCTCATTGCTTTCCTGCGGGCGAACGTCGATGTGTTTGCGTGGCAACCGTCTGACATCCCTAGTGTTCCTAGGAAAGTAATTGAGCACCACCTTGCCATATGTCCTCATGCACGGCCCGTCAAGCAGAAAGTCAGGAAGCAAGCAGTGGAGCGCCAAGAATTCATCACAGAAGAGATCAAGAAGTTGGAAGCAGCAGGAGTGCTCCATCCTACGTGGTTGGCCAATCCTGTAGTTGTGCGCAAGGCAAACGGGAAATGGAGGCTTTGTATTGACTTTACCGATGTCAATAAAGCTTGTCCCAAAGACCCATTTCCCTTGCCGCGCATCGACCAGATTGTTGACTCCACGGCCGGATGTGACTTGCTTTCGTTTCTTGACGCATACTCAGGATACCATCAGATCTTCATGGCAGAAGAGGATGAGGAGAAAACCGCATTCATCACTCCCTGTGGCATGTACTGTTTCATACGGATGCCTTTCGGTTTGAAGAATGCTGGTTCAACATTTGCAAGGGTCGTCCATACTGCTTTTGAACCGCAAATACACAGAAATGTGGAAGCCTACATGGATGATATAGTGGTCAAGAGCAGGGACAAAGCAACTCTGATTCAAGATTTAGAAGAGACTTTTGCAAATCTGCGCAAGATCAGCCTCAAGCTCAACCCCGAGAAGTGTGTGTTTGGAGTCCCTTCCGGCAAGCTTCTCGGGTTCTTCATGTCTCAGCGGGGAATTGAAGCCAATCTCGACAAGATCAAGGCCATTGAGCAGATCGAAGCACCGAAGCGCGTCAAGGATGTGCGGAGACTTGCCGGCTGTGTGGCGGCTCTCAGCAGGTTTATCTCTAAGTCTGCCGAGCGCGCCCTGCCGTTTTTCAAAATTTTGAAAAAGGTAGGTCCAATGAAATGGACTCCAGAAGCGGAGGCTGCGCTGCAGGACTTGAAGAGATACATGTCCTCCACTCCAATACTTGTCGCACCTAAGCCACAAGAGAAGTTGCTGCTGTATCTGGCGGCAACCAATCAAGTGGTTAGTGCTGCGTTAGTAGCGGAGAGGGAGGCAGATGATGAGCCAGCAACCACGGCAAGCGCATCCAGCGACAAGCAGGGGGCTTCCCCGACAAGCTCTGGTCCCGGCAAAGATGGATCTGCGCAGGCGCCCGAGGAGATACAGAAGAAAATGGTGCAGCGACCAGTCTACTTTGTCAGTTCCCTTCTGCAGGGGGCTAGGTCAAGGTACTCTGGTGTGCAGAAATTGCTTTTCGGCCTTCTCATGGCCTCGAGAAAGCTGCGCCATTACTTCCAAGCACATGAGATAACAGTTGTCACTCGCTTTCCGCTGAAGAGGATACTGCAGAATCCAGAGGCAATAGGCAGGATTGCTGAGTGGGCACTGGAACTGTCAAGCTTTGGCCTCAAGTTTGAGAGCACTTCAACTATCCAAAGCAGAGCATTGGTAGAATTCATAGCAGAGTGGACGCCAACGCCCGACGAAGAAGTTCCAGAAATGAGCATCCCCGTCAAGGAAGCAAGCAAAGAGTGGCTGATGTACTTTGATGGTGCCTTTTCGCTGCAAGACGCCGGTGCTGGCGTGCTGCTTATCGCACCCACCGGAGAGCACCTCAAGTACGTAGTCCAGATGCACTTTCCCAAGGAGCAAGCAACAAACAATACTGCAGAGTATGAAGGATTGCTTGCCGGTCTCAGGATCGCGGCAGACCTTGGAATCAAGCAGCTCATTGTCAGGGGTGACTCGCAGCTTGTCGTCCGCCAAGTGAACAAGAATTATCAGAGTCCGTTAATGGAAGCTTACGTTGATGAAGTGAGGAAGCTAGGAGAGTACTTTGTCAGCCTACATATGGAACATGTTCCAAGAGCTCAGAACGACATTGCCGATGGCCTGTCAAAGTGCGCATCACTTAAGTTACTTGTGGAACCAGGGATCTTTGTGCTCAAGCTGACTCAACCGTCTGTTACGCCATCAACTGGATAGAGCAAGAAGAGGAAGTTGATTTCTGGTGACTATTTTCCGGCAGAGCTTCCCGAAGCCGCCGCCAAAAAGGTCCCCAAGATCAACACCAAGAGTGCTGGGGAGCAGTCTTCTCCGGCAAACCCCAGGGTTTGTTCCATTGAAGCAGACGCTCCCGACAAGTTTTGCTCCGGCAAGATTGCCGGGGAACGTCAAGCTCCGGCTGAGCAGCAGTTTCTCGCTCTAGAAGCGGATGTTCCCACAACAGCAGATGTGCCTTTAGTCCTTGTTGTCGAGCCACAAGCTCCAACATGGGCGCAGCAGATCGTCCGTTTCCTTCAGACAAGAGAACTTCCCGAAGAGCAAGAAGAAGCGGAAAGAGTAGCCCGGCAGTCAAGTATGTACCAGTTTGTCGACAACGCACTATACAGAAGAAGACTCAACGGTGTGAAATTGAAGTGTATTCACCGAGAAGATGGACAGAAGCTGTTGGCAGAGATACATGGAGGCATTTGTGGTCACCACATTGGCGCAAGAGCACTTGCCGGCAAAGCTTTCTGGCAAGGTTTCTTTTGGCCGACAGCCCTCCAGGATGCAACTGCACAAGTAACCAAGTGTGAAGCGTGCCAATTCCATTCCAAGCAGATACGCCAGCCAGTTCAAGCTCTCCAGACGATCCCTTTATCCTGGCCATTTTCGGTTTGGGGGATCGACATCCTCGGCCCCTTCCCCCGAGCAGTCGGGGGCTTTGAGTACTTGTACGTCGCAATCGACAAGTTCACAAAGTGGCCGGAAGTGGAAGTAGTGAGGAAGGTGAAAGCACAGTCAGCAGTCAAGTTCTTCAGGTCGATTGTTTGCCGCTTCGGGATCCCTAACAGGATCATCACCAACAACGGTACGCAATTCACGAGCCGCATCTTCATGCAGTACATCAAAGACCTTGGCACCAAGGTCTGCTTCGCTTCTGCTACTCACCCCAGGAGCAACGGTCAAGCGGAGAGGGCAAATGCTGAAGTGCTGCGTGGACTCAAGACCAGGACTTTCGACAGGCTGCACAAGCGGAAGAAGCTGGATCGAGGAGGTGCCGGTGGTTCTTTGGTCGATCAGAACAACGCCAAATCGAGCCACTGGCCAGACACCTTTTGCTCTAGTCTATGGAGCAGAGGCAGTTCTCCCCACGGAACTCGTATACGGGTCACCTGGAGTGCTCGCTTATGATGAGCTTGAGCAAGAGCAGCTGCGACAAGATGACGCGCTGCTCCTTGAGGAAGACCGTCTTCAGGCTGCTGTACGAGCTGCTTGCTACCAGCAAGCTTTGCGCCGCTACCATAGCCACAAAGTTAACGCCAGAAGTCTCGAGGAAGGCGACCTTGTTCTTCGGCGTGTTCATTCCACCAAGAATTCCAACAAGTTGACGCCGAAGTGGGAAGGCCCTTATCGGGTGAAACGAGTCACTAGGCCTGGCGCTGTCCGCCTTGAGACCGAAGATGGCATTCCGGTGAGCAACTCCTGGAACATCGAGCATCTTCGTAAGTTTTACCCGTAAGGCGTGGTTGTCGGACCCTGCTCCGGCAACCACCTTTTGTACAAGTCTTGCCGCTGTTGCATGTAATCCTTTGTACAAAGCCAGGCGCAGACCCTGAGCGTAGATGAAGCGCTGGCGCCCTAAGTTATAGCATGCGTGCTAGGTCGAGTCTCGTCCTTGGTTAGGGTTGATAGTGCTTAGTAGCGGCTAACCCCTAGCTTAGAGGTCGGGTGTGAGTCCCTTTGCCTTTCTTTCGTTTCCCTTGGTTCGCAGGGCTCGCATATCCTGGCCGGACCACTTGAGGACGAAAAAGAGAAGCAGGACGAACCAGCATCTGGACCCCGGCAAGCCAGTGTTGCAGGGGGCTGCAAGTACAAAGACTCACCCACGGCAAACCAGAGTTGCCGGGGGCTGCAATCTCTGATAAGTTTTTCATCCCTTATCATGCATTCTCTTATGGACTGAGGTATGCGAAACCTCGTTTCTTCCTAAAAGCTACCATGCTCCCTTAACTCTAGGCCCTAGGGCTCATTCCCGGGGCCAAGTTTGGTCATAGTCGCGGCAGCAAAGGGACGAAACGAGGAGCCTGAACCCGCCTCATCCCTGCCTCCGCCAAAAGCGTGAGAAAGGTCGAGCGACGTGGGAAGACGGCAGGGCCTGCTGCCGGGAAAAGAAGTGTCTATCTTAAAGATATTAAGGATCTGTTCCTTGACGTGGGTTCCACCCACAAGACAAGTGACCCGGCAAGCATCCCCTTTTCACAAAAAAAACATTCCACTCAAGTACAGTCCATAGAGAATGAAAAACATGAATGATGGGATTACAAGCTTTAAATGCAGCTAAGGCCCGAGGGCTTAAAAATTAAAAAGAGATAAGGTGCCCGTAATCCCTTTCTTGTCCCTCTCTTTAGGAGGCAGTTCAAGGAGGCGAAAAGGGCAAAAGGGGCGCCTAGACGAGCTACAGGTGGTAGAAGACACCAAGAGAACATCTCGGTGGTCGTCCAAAGGCTGGATGGTGATGGCGTCGCCGGAGGCAGGGCTCGAAGACGAGGCGGCAGGACGTCAGCACGCTGTCGAGGGCGTCGTGCCCACATACTCCGGGTTGACGGCCTTGCCGCCTGCCCTCTTCCTCTTCCGCAGCCTCCCTACGCCAGCCGCCCAAGGAGACGACCCCGAGAAGCTCAAGGAGCCGGCGACACGGATGATGGGGTAGCCGGTGCCGCATGGAGCGGCGCCCGACACCTAGTCGGACCCGTCATCCTGCCGCCCGCTACCCTCGTCGTCGCTGCCGCTGTCCTCCTCGTCACTCCCGCCCGAGGAGGAGTCTTCTCTATCGGAGGAGCTCTCCACGCAGCACCTTGCCCGAGTCCCGAAGCACCCGAAGACCTTGACGGAGAGGAGACCGCCCTCCATCAGCTTAAAATGGAGGGTTAGACCCTGGGCGTGACGTCGGGCCGAGCGGGCCTGCCGAGGATACGAGCGGCTCGTTGGAGATCGGCTCCTCTTCCTCTTCGTCTTCGGGCAGCTTGCCGCAAGCAGAGCCCCCGGCCCCACCAAGAAGGCGTCTTCGCAAGGCCGGGGATGTAGCGGAGCGGCGGATGAGTCAACCCCCGCCGCGCCGCACGACGCGCTCCACCGCGGCAAGTTCTCTTGCCGCGGAAGCACCTCACGCCGCAGCGGCAACTGGAGCGGGGTCCTCCCGGTCCGCCGCTCCAGCTTCCGCCAGGCGGCCAAGGGATCCTACTCCTCCGCCTTCTCGCACCAGAGGAGGGCCAGGCTTTGACTTCTCCGCGCTCAGCTCCGACGAGGAAGAAGAAGAGTAAGATTCTTGTTGTACTTGTATGTCTTCAATACTTGCTGTCTTGTCTTGTATCTCATTTGCTTTACTCTGAACTTATTCCTTTTTAGGACTCAGGCCAAGATCGCCGACTCGCCGGGTCCACCATGACAGGGACTCCACCGCTTCATCAGATCCGCGAGCTCGCCGTGATCAACGCCAAGTTCTTCACGAACGACAGCAAGAAGACGCTCGTACTCGCATCGAGCGCCGAAGAGAAGCACGGCGTCAATCAGACCGGCGCGCTGGACCCACTGTCGACATGCATGCGCCAGGGGAACCAGGGGACCTGCCGTACGCGGTAGGTTGCCCTGCGTTTACCCGTGAGCTGCGGCAAGTCCAGTGGCCCAACACGAAGAATTTCAAGCCAGACGTACCCGAGAAGTACGATGGCAAGTTGCATCCGTCGGAGTTCCTCAGCATCTACACCATCACGGTGCAAGATGCTGGGGGGCGGGACGACAAGATCCTTGCCAACTACTTCCCGCTGGTGCTCAAGCCCAACGTCAGGTCCTGGCTCATGCACTTGCAAGACAACTCCGTATCTTCCTGGGCAGACCTATGCCATCAGTTTGTCGGCGCCTTTACAGGCGGCCACAAACCTCATGGCCAGGAGAGTGATCTTCATCTGCTCGCCCAGAAAGAAGGAGAGCCCCTGCGCAAGTACATCCAGAGATTCAGCCAAGTGCAACGCAACATCCCAGATGTCCACCCTGCCGCGGTCATCAGCGCGTTCCATCAGAACGTGCGTAACCGCAGGATGCGGGAGGAGATGGCGATGTGCAAGATCAGAGACGTCAGTGAGTTGTATGCCCTGGCCGACAGGTGTGCACGTGCTGAAGAAGGGAGGAAACTCCCCGGAGAGAGTACAGGAACAGGAGGATCTGACAGTGATGATGCAGCCCACGGCAAAGAAAAACGGGCGGAGGAACAACAAGAAGAGAAAAGGCAAAGATGTGCTAGTTGTTGAGCAGTTCGGCAGCGAAGGTGGCGCCAAGAAAGCCAAGGATGGTAGCTCCGGCAAGGAGGTTGCCACATGCGCCAACTTCCAGGCTGTGGCGGCCGCCGACAAGCAGGACGGCACCAACAAACAGTACTGCAAGATTCACCGCACCAAGGGCCATGACCTCCAGAGCTGCAAGAAGGTCGAGCAGCTTGTCGAGCTGCAAAAGGCCGAGTATGAGCGACGCGACAAGGAGAAAGCCCAAGGAGGTGCTGGAGGATCCGGTATGAAGTGCACCGGCCGGGGAGGATGCCGCGGCAAGGACAAGCAACGGCAAGGAGACAGACCTCCCCGCGGCCGCGACAAGGATGAAGACGACGACGACGAAGACATGGATGATGATGAGACCAGTGAGCAGGAGTTCCAGAAAGCCACAGAGGTCTTGTGCATTGACGGCGGTGCTTCTCTGCATACTTCACACCGCCAACTCAAGCAGTGGGTGCGGGAAGTCAATGCGGCAGAACCACCCGTTGAGTCACGCAAGCTTCTGAAATGGTCCAGCATGCCTATCATCTTTGATATTGAGGACCACCCTGATCGCACAACTGCTGTCGGGTGTTTGCCGATGTTGGTCTCACCAACTATCCGCAACCTCAAGGTCACTAAGATGCTAGTTGACGTGGGGCCGTCTTGAACCTGATCTCCTCCGCTGTGCTCCAGAAACTCCAAGTCCCTGACAGCGAGCTCGAAGAGACTGGCACATTCCAAGGAATCAACCCGGGAAGGAGCAAGCCGAAGGAGAAGATCACGCTGGCGATGATGTTTGGCAGCGAGTTGAACTTCAGGACTGAGAGGGTCACTTTTGACGTTGCCGATTTTCCATTGCCTTACAATGGGATTCTCGGCCGTCCAGCGCTCGCCAAGTTCATGGCGGCCTCTCACTACGCGTACAACATGCTGAAGATGCCAGGCCCGACAAGTATCATCTCTGTCCCTGGCGACAAGAAAGATGCTCTTATCTGTGCCGACAAGATCTATCGGGAAGCAGCAGCCGCAACGGATCGCGAGACACTTGCCGCTGAAGCTCCCGGGGGGAAGAAGAAGACCAAGTCTGGCAACAGTTCTGATGCCCACTCCGGCAAGTGCACCTCTTCGGAGTGCTGCGCTACCATCGAGGACGCACCATCGAGCTCCACCGGCAAGTGTAAGAAGACAATGGCAGCTCCCCCAGCGACCAA
Organism: Aegilops umbellulata; assembly: GCA_032464435.1. Taxonomy (NCBI): domain Eukaryota; kingdom Viridiplantae; phylum Streptophyta; class Magnoliopsida; order Poales; family Poaceae; genus Aegilops; species Aegilops umbellulata. The sequence continues at coordinate 248,876,846 of CP136060.1, forward strand.
GAAGGTGTCCGCCAAGGAGGACGGCACTGGTGGTACTTTCACCATCAGTGCCACTCTCGACCCTAAATAGGAAAGCGCGCTCATTGCTTTCCTGCGGGCGAACGTCGATGTGTTTGCGTGGCAACCGTCTGACATCCCCGGTGTTCCCAGGAAAGTAATTGAGCACCACCTTGCCGTCTGTCCTCATGCGCGGCCCGTCAAGCAGAAAGTCAGAAAGCAAGCAGTGGAGCGCCAAGAATTCATCGCAGAAGAGATAAAGAAGTTGGAAGCAGCAGGCCTCGTCAGTGGAGTGCTCCATCCTACGTGGTTGGCCAATCCTGTAGTCGTGCGCATGGCAAACGGGAAATGGAGGCTTTGTATCGACTTTACCGATGTCAATAAAGCTTGTCCCAAAGACCCATTTGCCTTGCCGTGCATCGACCAGATTGTTGACTCCATGGCCGGATGTGACTTGCTTTCATTTCTTGACGCATACTCAGGATATCATCAGATCTTCATGGCAGAAGAGGATGAGGAGAAAACCGCATTCATCACTCCATGTGGCACATACTGTTTCGTACGGATGCCTTTCGGTTTAAAGAATGCTGGTTCAACATTTGCAAGGGTCGTCCATACCGCTTTTGAGCCACAAATACACAGAAATGTGGAAGCCTAGATGGATGATATAGTGGTCAAGAGCAGGGACAAAGCAACTCTGATTCAAGATTTAGAAGAGACTTTTGCAAATCCGCGCAAGATCAGCCTCAAGCTCAACCCCGAGAAGTGCGCGTTTGGAGTCCCTTCCGGCAAGCTTCTGGGGTTCTTCGTGTCTCAGCGGGGAATTGAAGCCAATCCCGACAAGATCAAGGCCATTGAGCAGATCGAAGCACCGAAGCGCGTCAAGGATGTGCGGAGACTTGCCGGCTGCGTGGCGGCTCTCAGCAGGTTTATCTCTAAGTCTGCTGAGCGCGCCCTACCGTTTTTCAAAATTTTGAAAATGGCAGGTCCAATGAAATGGACTCCGGAAGTGGAGGCTGCGCTACAGGACCTGAAGAGATACCTATCCGACACTCCAATAATTGTCGCACCTAAGCCACAAGAGAAGTTGCTGCTGTATCTGGCGGCAACCAATCAAGTGGTTAGTGCTGCGTTAGTAGCGGAGAGGGAGGCAGATGATGAGCCAGCAACCACGGCAAGCGCATCCAGCGACAAGCAGGGGGCTTCCCCGACAAGCTCTGGTCCCGGCAAAGATGGATCTGCGCAGGCGCCCTAGGAGATACAGAAGAAAATGGTGCAGCGCCCAGTCTACTTTGTCAGTTCCCTTCTGCAGGGGGCTAGGTCAAGGTACTCTGGTGTGCAGAAATTGCTTTTCGGCCTTCTCATGGCCTCGAGAAAACTGCGCCATTACTTCCAAGCACATGAGATAACAGTTGTCACCCGCTTTCCGCTGAAGAGGATACTGCAGAATCCAGAGGCAACAGGCAACATTGTTGAGTGGGCACTGGAACTGTCAAGCTTTGGCCTCAAGTTTGAGAGCACTTAAATTATCCAAAGCAGAGCATTGGCAGAATTCATAGCAAAGTGGACGCCAACACCAGATGAAGAAATTCCAGAAATGAGCATCCCCGTCAAGGAAGCAAGCAAAGAGTGGCTAATGTACTTTGATGGTGCCTTTTCGTTGCAAAGCGCCGGTGCTGGCGTGCTGCTTGTCGCACCCACCGGAGAGCACCTCAAGTACGTAGTCCAGATGCACTTTCCCAAGGAGCAAGCAACAAACAATACTGCAGAGTATGAAGGTTTGCTTGCCGGTCTCAGGATCGCGGCAGACCTTGGGATCAAGAAACCCATTGTCAGGGGTGACTCGCAGCTTGTCGTCCGCCAAGTGAACAAGAATTATCATAGTCCGTTGATGGAAGCTTACGTTGATGAAGTGAGGAAGCTAGAAGAGCACTTTGTCGGCCTACAGATGGAACACGTTCCATGAGCTCAGAACGACATTGCCGATGGCCTGTCAAAGTGCGCAGCACTTAAGTTACCTGTGGAACCAGGGATCTTTGTGCTCAAGATGACTCAACCGTCTGTGACGCCATCAACTGGACAGAGCAAGAAGCGGAAGTTGATTTCTGGTGACTATTTTCCGGCAGAGCTTCCCGAAGCCGCCGCCAAGAAGGTCCCCAAGATCAACACCAAGAGTGCTGGGGAGCAGTCTGCTCCGACAAGCCCCAGGGTTTGTTTCGTTGAAGCAGATGCTCCCGACAAGTTTTGCTCCGGCAAGCTTGCCGGGGAACGTCAACCTCCGGCTGAGCTGCAGTTTCTCGCCGTAGAAGCGGATGTTCCCACAACAGCAGATATGCCTTTAGTCCTTGTTGTCGAGCTGCAAGCTCCAGCATCGGCACAGCAGATCGTCCGTTTCCTTCAGACAGGAGAACTTCCCGAAGAGCAAGAAGAAGCGGAAAGAGTAGCCCGGCAGTCAAGTATGTACCATTTTGTCGACAACGCACTGTACAGAAGAAGACTCAACGGTGTGAAATTGAAGTGTATTCACCGGGAAGACGGACAAAAGCTGTTGGCAGAGATACATGGAGGCATTTGTGGTCACCACATTGGCGCAAGAGCACTTGCCGGCAAAGCTTTCCGGCAAGGTTTCTTTTGGCCAACAGCCCTCCAGGATGCAACTGCACAAGTAACCAAGTGTGAAGCGTGCCAGTTCCATTCCAAGCAGATACGCCAGCCAGCTCAAGCTCTCCAGACGATCCCTTTATCCTGGCCATTGTCGGTCTGGGGGCTCGACATCCTCGGCCCTTTCCCCCGAGCAGTCGGGGGCTTTGAGTACTTGTATGTCGCAATCGACAAGTTCACAAAGTGGCCGGAAGTGGAAGCAGTGAGGAAGGTGACAGCACAGTCAGCAGTCAAGTTCTTCAGGTCGATTGTTTGCTGCTTCGGGATCCCTAACAGGATCATCACCGACAATGGTACACAATTCACGAGCCGCACCTTGATGCAGTACGTCCAAGACCTTAGCGCCAAGGTCTGCTTCGCTTCTGTTGCTCACCCCAGGAGCAAGGGTCAAGCGGAGAGGGCAAATGTTGAAGTGCTGCATGGACTCAAGACCAGGACTTTCGACAGGCTGCACGGGTGCGGAAGAAACTGGATTTAGGAGCTGCCGGTGGTTCTTTGGTCGATCAGGACGACGCCAAATCAAGCCACTGGCCAAACACCTTTCGCTCTAGTCTATGGAGCAGAGGCAGTTCTCCCCACGGAACTCGTATACGGGTCACCTGGAGTGGTCGCTTATGATGAGCTTGAGCAAGAGCAGCTGCGACAAGATGACGCGCTGCTCCTTGAGGAAGACCGTCTTCAGGCTGCTGTACGAGCTGCTCGCTACTAGCAAGCTTTGCACCGCTACCATAGCCGCAAAGTTAACGCCAGAAGTCTCGAGGAAGGCGACCTTGTTCTTCGGCGCGTTCATTCCGTCAAGAATTCCAACAAGTTGACGCCGAAGTGGGAAGGCCCTTATCGGGTGAAACGAGTCACTAGGCCCGGCGCTGTCCGCCTTGAGACCGAAGATGGCATTCCGGTGAGCAACTCCTGGAACATCGAGCATCTTCGTAAGTTTTACCCGTAAGGCGCGGTTGCCGGACCCTGCTCCGGCAACCACCATTTGTACAAGTCTTGCCGCTGTTGCATGTAATCCTTCGTACAAAGCCAGGCGCAGACCTTGTGCGTAAATAAAGCTCATGAGCTCCGCACATCTTGTCAATTTCATGCTTTTTATTTTTTGCATGAGTTATCTGACACTTTGTGCAGCGCCAAACCCCGGTAAGCAACAACGAGCCATAAGGCTCCATATCATTATTTTCTCTTCTCTCTTTTCTCAAGGAAAGGAAGGTTCCTCTCGCCCACAAGTTTGCCGGGGGGGGGGGGGAGGAGAAGATAATGGTGTGGACTAGGCGTCGTTCAAGAAAGTTTTGCCTTGCCGGGAAGCAAACGACAGAAAAGCTAAGTTGCCAAAGTTTGAGCAATCAGATGTTTTTAAATTTTTTAAGTTATCTTCCTTGAATGACCATGCTTTGTATGGAAAACCTGTGCACGAAGGAACCGGCTCGTGGCTAGTTGCGCCCTTACTTTGTTTCGAGTTCGCTCAACGGTTTAAGTGTGTTGCGACTAGAGTCGCGCCCTTACTCTGTTTCGAGTTTGCTCAACAACTTAAGCGAGCTGCGGCTAGTTACGACAAGGTTTCTTGTCGGCAACGGCACTGCTAGCAGGCTGGTGACGTCCCGCACTCAGCGCTCGTGGCGAGAGTGCCTGCGCCGGCAAGTTCCCTAAAAGCGTAGGGCAAAAACATACAAAGGAAGGAATCAAGTAAAGGAAATAACATTGCAGTCACTACCCAAAATAAAACTTATATATTACAAGATAGCTTGTCGCGGCTCTAATAGACTGTTTTCATAACATGACCAGCAGCGGCAAGAAAAGAAGGAAACGGGCGGCCTAATCCACGCGATCGCCCTCAACCCTCTTGATCCCGCTCACCTTGTCCACAATGGGTGCGACAAGGTCCTTGAGCGCCTCCAGATCAGCTTCTGCCGGCAGGGATCTGAGGACGTTGGTGAGGTTGAGGCCCGGGTTGCGGAAGGCTACCTTCACCAACATCTTCTGAAGAGCTCCTGCGCAGATCTTGCGCGACTCGTCGGCCAGCTGCTTTGGGATCCTCTCCCGGAGTCGCTGGAGGGCCGTCGCCACGCCTTTGAAGAACAGAGTGAGCTTGGCGCTGGATGGGAGGGTCTCATCGGAGGGATACCCGAGATCCTCCATCCCCAGCTGCGCCAGCTCCTTGTCGATGTCTGCGGCAGAATTCACACGGCCCTCCGTCCACTGCTCCATAGTTTCTCTAAAATCGTTCTGGGTGGCGGCAATGCTCTCCAGCAGCGCCTTGTCGGCCTTGATCTCCTTCTTCAGGGTCGCCTCCTGCTCCCTGGCGCCGTCCAACATCTTGGTTAAAGCAACCAGCTTCAGCTCAAGATCGGCGTTGGAATCCTTGGCGGAGCTAAGCTCCTTGATCTTCTCGGCGAGACGACCCTGCAGCTCGCCAAAAGTGTAGGCGTCCTTCTCGTGCTCATGCTTGAGCGCGGTAAGCTCTTCACTGCTCGCCTTGAGATCAATCTCCAGCTGCGCCACCTTCATCTCCAGCTCCTTCTTGGCGGCCTCGGCAGCTGCGGCAGCATCCTTTGCTTCCTTGAGAGCTCCGCTGAGTGTTTGCTCGCGCGCAGCAAGCTCCTCTTCATGGCTGTCCAGGCTGGCCTTCAGCTGCACCAACTCGCCTTCCCGCGCAGATATCTCCTCGGCGGCAAGCCGCTGTTGCTCTGCAACTTCTGCCTTCTCGAGGATGAAGGCCTTCTGCGCCTCATCGAGCTGCACACGCTCCGACGCCAGCGACCGGAGAGCTGCCTGGTTGAGACCTCGGAGCTCCTCCGCGCGCTTCTCCATGTCCACCCCCGCCTTCGCGACAAGCGCTTCGCGGGACTCCAGTTTGGCTTGTCGAGCGCGGTAGAGCGACACCAGCTTCCGCAGCAGTCGCTCCTCCTCAGGCTCGTCGCTGCTGCTGCTTGGCGCATCGACCAGCGTTAGCCCAGTGGAGGCAAGCACCTCCACATCAAAGTATTCTCCTTCGACCGGCGCCCTGGACGTTGACGCCCAGGGGAGGTTGATGAAGACGCAGCGGCGGAAGGATCGGCGGTCGGTGTAGCGCCTGTCGCTCCTGCGGCCTCAGGGTCGTAAGTACGATCGCCAGACCCCTCGTCAGCTGCTGCGGCGGCAGCCTTGGTGGCCTCTTCGCCGGCGGGATCATCAGCGCCGGCCGCTTCTTCGGTGGCGGCGGCATCATCAACAGCAACCTCAGTCTCCATCGGCTCCGCAGTGGGTGGATCTGACGGCCGAAAAAGGGAGAAAAGTCAAGCAAATATCCAAAAATAAGATCAAAAGAAGAAGAATCCAAGGGAAGTTTCGAAGCAAGAGGTTTACCTGCACTAGGCTCGGCAGTTGTGGTCTCCACCACCGGAGGACCGCTTGTGTTGTCCATTGCCGAAGAGCTCCCCCTTACCGGAGAGCTCTCCCTTGTCAGAGGATCCGCCCTTGCGGGAGAACTCTCCCTTGGCGGCGTAGTCGAAGCAGATGTCATGTCAGGGGCGGCCTCCAGGATCTCCTGGCGAGGCTGCTCTGCTCCTACACAAGCCAATAGTCAGATATCAGCAAACAAACAGTATCCATGCGCGCTCAACAGCGGGAAGCAAACCATATACTTACGCTGGGGGCTGCGCTGGGGGCTGCTCTGAAGAACAGCTGCCGGGTCCGGCAAGCTTGTCTCAGGCGCACCCCCTGCTGACACGGTGGGATCATCCTCGATGACAATCACCGGGACCTTGGCTCTCTTTGCCGCTCTCTGGGCCAGAGTCCTAAAAAGGAATAAGTTCAGAGTAAAGCAAATGATATACAAGACAAGACAGCAAGTATTGAAGACATACAAGTACAACAAGAATCTTACTCTTCTTCTTCCTCGTCGGAGCTGAGCGCGGAGAAGTCAAAGCCTGGCCCTCCTCCGGCGCGAGGAGGTGGAGGAGTAGGATCCCTTGGCCGCTTGGCGGGAGCTGGAGCGGCGGACCGGGAGGACCCCGCTCCAGTTGCCGCTGCGGCGTGAGGTGCTTCCGCGGCAAGAGAACTTGCCGCGGTGGAGCGCGTCGTGCGGCGCAGCGGGGGTTGAGTCGTCCGCCGCTCCGCTACGTCCCCGGCCTTGCAAAGACGCCTTCTTGGTGGAGCCGGGGGCTCTGCTTGTGGAGCCGGGGGCTCTGCTTGCGGCAAGCTGCCCGAAGACGAAGAGGAAGAGTAGCCGATCTCCAACGAGCCGCTCGTATCCTCGGCAGGCCCGCTCGGCCCGACGTCACGCCCGGCAGACTTCTCCTCGCCAGCAAGTTCCTCTCGCTCGGCAAGGCTTGCCGCCTCTGCTGCCTCTGCCTCCTCCGCGGTGAACATAAACTCGCCCGCAGCTGCGGCTGCCACCGCCTCTTCCAGCCTGGTGGCGATATGCTTGAGCTCATCGTCGGTGGTGTCCCGGGTGAGGCCCCTCTGCTCTTCGGCGTCGATTGGCACTTCTACCAAGTTATCGAAGAACGCCCGCACGACATCATCTGCAGGCTCTATCTAGGCTGGGTCAATTCCATGCGAGTCACACAGCGGCATCATTGCACGGATGCGGTCGAGCGAGGAGTTGTTGCACAGCGGAACGACGCCCCTCGGCAACCTGATGTAACACCCCGGATGTAACTTGCCATATTTGTAACTCCAACTCTTGTCATTTCCGGCTATGTGATATGATATTCCCTCCGTGGTTGGGTTTTCCTTCATTTTCTGTTTGTTCATGTCATGCATTTCTTATCATGTCATCATGTGCATCGCATTTGCATACGTGTTCGTCTCATGAATCCGAGCATTTTCCCCGTTGTCCGTTTTGCAATCCGGCGCTCCTATGTTCCCCGGCGTCCCCTTTTACCTTTTTCCGTGAGTGGGTGTTAAACGGTCTCGGAATGGACCGAGGTTTGTCAAGCGGCCTTGGTATAGCACCGGTAGATCGCCTGTCATGTTTCGGGTCATTCGGAGGTCGTTTGATACTCCAACGGTTAACCAGGTAACCGCGAAAGCCTCTTTTGGGTTGCAGCACAAAACCCCTTCAAAACAGCCCAATAACCCATCTAAGTCACTCCCATGTCCATCGTCGTTCGATCACGATCGTGTGGGCGAAAACCGCACTCCATTTGGAGCTTCCTAGCCCCTCCCACCTATAAATAAGTGCCTCCCTCTCCATTTTCGGATCAAACCCTAGCTCCCCGCTCCATCCGCGTACCGGACACGTCCGGTCCGCGCCGGACGCGTCCGCCGCCACGCCCCGTCCAACCGCCGCGCGCCACGTGTCCCGCCGCCGCCGCCCACCTCCGCCGGCCCGCGAGGCCCGCGCCAGGCCCCCGCGGCCCATTCCCCACGCGCGCCTCCCCAGCGCCCGCCGCCTTCCGCACCGCTCCGGCCGCCGCCGCCGCCCGGCGCTGTCCGCCGCCCGAGGCGCCCCGCCGACCTCCGCCGCCGCGCGCCCCACGCCGCGCCTCCCGCGCCTCCTCTCCTCCGCACCGGCCAGATTCGGCCGCGGGAGGACCGGATCCGGCCCGATCCACCGTCCCTCGCCCCTCCCCGGCGACTCCGGCGACCATCTCCGGCGAGCTCCGACCTCCACCTCGGTTCACGCGCCAGTGCAACCCTAGGTCGTTATTCCTCCAAGTCTTTTTCTGATGATATTTTGTTGCATGTTCATCGCGTCATAACTCTGCACCCGTGGCTCCGTTTTGGGCGTATAGCATGTCAAATTGTTCGCCTAGATGAGTACATCATTTCATCTCATTGCATCATTTTCATTTGAGCTCATCTTAACGCCAGAAATGCTGTTAGAAGAGGGCTATGTGATGTTAGTTTCAGATCTGTTTCAGAACATGCACTTTAGTCATTTTTGCCATGATTGATGTGTGCACCCTATGAAGTTGAGTCCTACATGTGTTTTGTAATATGCCATGCCAAATTTACAGGGGTGTATGCCATGTATTTTTGTGATCTTTGTGGTGACTAGCACAAGCATGCAAACTAGGGATCATGATGTTGCTGATTTCAAAGACTTAGTATTTTCACCGTCATGTTCTGCTGTTATCTTTATGCCATGTGTTCATGTTGTTTCAGTGAGATCTATGCCTCATTTGAGCATGATCAGTAAGAGTGTTTTGAGCATATGGATTTTCTCTATCCATCCATGCCTTTGTTTGTAATTATGGAGTGCCATAGCTTGAGTCAATCGAGCTCTACTTTTGCTATAAAATGTTACTGGCAGATTGTTTACATGTTATTCGATTTTGCCAAGCTTGTTGTAGTTGATCCGTGCATGTTATGATGGTATTCTTGCCATGCCTAGCTTCTATGCCATGTCTTATTGACGTATGTATGCTTAGTTTATCATGAAATGCTCTGTAGTGAGTGAATCCAGCTCGTAAACATGCCTACTTGTTATCTATTTTTGACATGTCCAGTTTTCTGCTAAGTCTGAAACCTGTAACGAAACTTGCTTATTTCACATGGGTGTTATTATATTTTCTGCTCCTTTTTGGCTCATGGTCAGTAAGGGACTTTTGTTCTATGCTTTGAGTAGATTCATTCCATGCCATATTTTGCTATTTCCTGTTCCGGTAGCATGTGGGTTGCTTGCTCTAAACATGTCATCCTGATGTTAATTTCTGGCATGTTGATTTCTCTAAGTCTGTGAACCTGATTATGTTTTGCACATTTGCCATGCTTGTTTGAACCTGTTATGGTGTGATTTAGCCATAGCTCAATGTTTATCTTTTGTCAAGCATCTTGATTAGGTGACTGCTATATGCTTTGCTGTTGTGTTTGGGTGCAGTAGCTTAATTTATTGTTGCTTGCTAAGTAGCATCATGCTGTTAATGGCAGAATATTGTCATTCTTGTTTTGATTGTCATTTGCAAACCGTGCATCCGATTCCGGTGATCTTTATATCGATTTCAACCGAAATCACCTCATCTTTCCAGTGGCATACTTGGTTTGCCAAGATTATGCCTTGTTCATCTTTTCCTTCCGGAGCACGCATATGCATTGCATACCACATCTCGCATATCATGCCATGTTTTGCATCATGTTGCTTGCGCATTGCATCGTGGTTGATAGTTGTTCCTTTGCTTGTGTTCTTGTTTGGGTAGAGCCGGGAGACGAGTACGCGAACGAGGAACCTATTGAGAACGCTTACGAGGATCAAGCTTTCGACAACTCTGAGAACCTTGCAGGCAAGATGACCATACCCTCGAAATCACTTCTATCTTTGCTTGCTAGATGCTTGCTCTTTTGCTATGCCTATGCTGCGATACCTACCACTTGCCATATCATGCCACCCATATTGCCATGTCAGCCTCTAACCATCCATGTCCTAGCAAACCGTTGATTGGCTATGTTACCGCTTTGCTCAGCCCCTCTTATAGCGTTGTTAGTTGCAGGTGAAGTTGAAGTTTGTTCCATGTTGGAACATGATTATTTTTGGGTTATCACAATATCTCTTATTTAATTAATGCATCTATATACTTAGTAAAGGGTGGAAGGCTCGGCCTTATGCCTGGTGTTTTGTTCCACTCTCGCCACCCTAGTTTCCGTCATACCGGTGTTATGTTCCTTGATTTTGCGTTCCTTACACGGTTGGGTGATTTATGGGACCCCCTTGACAGTTCGCTTTGAATAAGACTCCTCCAGCAAGGCCCAACATTGGTTTTACCATTTGCCTACCACCTACACCTTTTTCCCCCGGGTTTTCGCGAGCCCGAGGGTCATCTTTATTTTAACCCCCCCCCCGGGCCAGTTCTCCTTCGATTGTTGGCCCGAACGAGTAGACTGCGGGGCCACCTCGGGGAAACTTGAGGCTTGGTTTTACTCGTAGGATGTCTCATCCGGATGTGCCCTAAGACCGAGATATGTGCAGCTCCTATCAGGATTTGTCGGCACAATCGGGCGGCTTTGCTGGACTTGTTTTATTACTGTCAAAATGTCTTGTAGTTCGGGATTCCGAGACTGATTGGGTCTTCCCGGTAGAAGGAATATCCTTCGTTGACCGTGAGAGATTATAATGGGCTAAGTTGGGACACCCCTGCAGGGTATTATCTTTCGAAAGCCGTGCCCGCGGTTATGAGGCAGATGGGAATTTGTTAATGTCCGGTTGTAGAAAACCCGAAGTTGATCCTAATTAAAACACATCAACCGCGTGTGTAACCGTGATGGTCTCTTCTCGGCGGGGTCCGGGAAGTGAACACGGTGTTGGAGTTATGTTTGACGTAAGTAGTTTCAGGATCACTTCTTGATCACTTCTCGCTTCACGATCGTGCTTTGCTTCTCTTCTCGCTCTCTTTTGCGTTGTTAGCCACCATATATGCTAGTCGCTTGCTGCAGCTCCACCTCACAACCCTATCCTACCTTTAAGCTTAAATAGTCTTGATCTCACGGGTGTGAGATTGCTGAGTCCCCGTGACTCACAGATTCTACCAATACAGTTGCAGGTGCCAACGATGCCAGTGCAGATGATTCAACCGAGCTCAAGTGGGAGTTCGACGAAGAACGTGGTCGTTACTATGTGTCTTTTCCTGATGATCAGTAGTGGAGCCCAGTTGGGGTGATTCGGGGATCTATGTAGCATTTGGGGTAGTCTTCTTTCATTTTTGTTCCGTAGTCGGACCTTGAGTGTATTCTGGATGATGTATGTTTCTTTATGTATTGTGTGAAGTGGCGACTGTAAGCCAACTATGTATCTTTCCCTTATGTATTACATGGGTTGTGTGAAGATTACCTCACTTGCGACATTGCTTTCAATGCGGTTATGCCTCTAAGTCGTGCCTCGACACGTGGGAGATATAGCCGCATCGAGAGCGTTACAAGTTGGTATCAGAGCCTTCCCCGACCTTAGGAGCCCCCACTGATTGATCGTTTTTAGCGGCCGAGTTGTGTCTAAAAAAATGTTTTTAGTCATTTAGGAATTATATATCGGAGAGTTTAGGAATTCTTTTTACTTCCCAGTCTCCTCATCGCTCTGGCAAGGCATCCTGACGTAGAGTTTTAACTCTTCTCTTCTCAAATTTCACTAAAAAAAATTTAGGATCACGCGGGTATCTTAGAATTGTTCCGATGGTTTTGTGATGACAACATTGTCTTGGTGCCTCCTGTCAGCAGGGGTTTAGTGGAGGTGTCCCGGGGAGTTGAGCTCCGAGGTGTTGTCGTCATAATTTTATCGTTACAGTTCTGGAATACCTGAGTTTAGTACGCCGACATCGAAAATCTCTTTTGTACAGTTGTTGGTGACATAACCCTGATAGCCCAGTACTGAGGCGAGTGCGGGAGTATTGCCATAACTCGTATAACGGATGCTTTTTGAAGGTTGAGGTAGACGATTTCCGAGGGTTTCTTGGTTATGTGTTGAAGGATGGATACAGCTGGATCTAGGTATTGTTAGTTTGGGTGATATATTTTGTGTCCCCTGTATCCCCAACACCTGATTGCATATCCAGAAAGTTTCGGGAGTTTATAAGTGGGAATTCATGTAGCTCTAGTATTTCTTCCCGCAGATATTTGGTTCGTGATTGGGTAATCCTTACCAAGTATTTGTTCACATCCGTACCTTGTTGATTTTATTCCATACATTTTTCTAAGTGGCTTCTCAACTTATGGAAGTGTGATGATTTACTTTGGAATTCATTCGTTCATTCTCGTTCGAAAGTTTATTGTGAAGACTATATGTTGCAATTTCGATCCTTTGATTCAGCTTGAATATATCTCTTTCAAGATGCTAATGGATGTCACCCTCTTCAGGATGGCTCCGCCAACGCGTCAGAATCCGGAACGCAATGAAGGAAGTCAGGCTAACCCTCCGCCACCACCTCCGCCTCCGGAGGCATGGCAAGCCCTGATGACTGCCACAAATGCCAATGCTCAGATTCTGATTCAGCTCTTGCAAGATCGCAACCAAGGGCAAGGTAATCAAGGAAATCAAGGCCAAGGCAACAATCAGCTGCATTTTGCTACCCTCAATCAGTTCCTTGCAAATCAGCCAAAGACTTTCAGCTACTGTGTCGAGGCCACAGACGCCGATGATTGGCTCGTGGACATCAACAAGCACTTCGAATGTAGCAATGTCAGACCTGAGGACTTTGTCAAGTTTGCCTCGTTTCAACTCAAGGATCAAGCTGCTGAGTGGTTCCAACAATACAAAGATTCCAGAGGAGGTCGTGTGATTACCTGGGATGATTTCCGCCGTGACTTCAAAGCTCATCACATTCCAGAAAGTGTTGTTGAGACTAAGCGTGAGGAATTCCGCAATCTCAAGCAAGGCAACATGTCTGTGTATCAATACAACACTCAGTTCCAGAAACTCTCTCGTTTTGCGAAGCAAGACATCCCTGATGAGAAGAGCATGATTTACCAATTCAGGCGTGGTCTCAGAGAAGATTTGCAACTAGCTCTCGTGCTTTTTGAGCCGTTAAAGTATGATGAATTCTACAACATGGCACTGAAACAAGAAGCTGCTCAGCTCAAGTGTGAGGCATCTAAGAAGAGAGTTAGAGACGCAGTTCAATCTTCTTCTTCCTCACTTGTGGCAGCTAAGCAACAGAAGTTCTGGTTGCCTCCTCCTCCGTTCCGTCAGCCTTATCAGCAGAAGAACTCAGGTGGTCGTGGATCTTCCCACCCACCCAACCCTGGCTATCAAAACAAGTCTCAGAACCAAGCTCCAAGGCCTAATGCTCCTTACCATCGTCCGCTCTCAGAAGTGACTTGCAACAAATGTCAGCAAACGGGTCACTATGTGAACAAGTGCTTCAACCAAAGGCGCCTTCCGCCTCCTCCTCCTGTGAGATCTTCCAGTAATGCAGTGGTCAAGCATAATCCTAAGCATGCCAAGGTGAACATGATGAATGCATCTCAAGCGGAGGATTCTTCTGAAGTGATAATGGGTAATCTCTCAGTTAATGATATTCCTGCAAAAGTCTTATTTGATACCGGTGCATCGCATTCTTTCATGTCATATCCGTTTGCATCGAAGCATAATGTTGACACAGAGATTTTGTCCAAAGTTATGCAAGTTGTTTCTCCTGGAAAACTCTTGTCTTCTAGATTGGTTGCTCCCGATGTCTCTATCAAGATGGGTGACTATAGATTTCTGGCTAAACCAATTGTTCTTGGTGACTCTGACATTGATCTTATTCTCGGAATGGACTGGCTTTCTAAGCACAAGGCTCAGCTTGATTGTGCTGCCAGGGAAATTCAATTGACTCAGTCTTCTGACGATGTGATCATCTATGCCGCTCGTGATGATACCATTCGGTTGTTTTCTATCAATGAGAAGGGCGAATTGGATGCTATCTCTCAGATTCCAGTCGTTTGTGAGTACCAAGATGTCTTTCCAGAAGAGCTTCCGGGTATGCCTCCTCACCGGCCAGTGGAATTCGTTATTGATCTTGAGCCTGGTACGGAACCCTTTTGCAAGCGTCCATACAAGCTTGGGCCAAAAGAGTTGAAGGAATTGAAGAAACAACTCGATGAACAAGAGCGTCTGGGTTTGATCAGACCGAGTTCTTCTCCTTGGGGCTGTGGTGTTCTTTTTGTCCAGAAGAAGGATGGCACGGACCGACTTTGCGTCGATTACCGTCCATTGAACAAGAAGACAATCAAGAACAAGTACCCACTTCCCAACATCAATGAGCTATTCGAGCAACTTAAAGGTGCTAAAGTGTTCTCCAAGCTTGACCTTCATATGGTTTATCATCAGATTCGCATTCGTGAAGAAGATATTCCCAAGACAGCATTCAGAACAAGCTTTGGTTCTTATGAATATACTGTCATGTCTTTCGGCCTTGTCAATGCTCCTCCAACTTTCTCTCGAATGATGAACTTCATCTTCAACCCCTACACCAACGAATTCGTCTTGGTCTATCTCGATGATATATTGGTCTTCTCCAAGAATAAGAAGGATCATGCCAAACATTTGCGATTGGTGCTCGACAAGCTCAGAGAGTATAAATTCTATGCGAAGTTCTCCAAATGTGAATTCTGGCTTGATGAAGTTCTTTACCTTGGGCATATCATCTCTGCCAAGGGCATTGCTATTAATCCAGAGAGGGTGTCTGCAGTTTTGAATTGGGAACCTCCTCAGAATGTCAAGCAGCTTCGCAGTTTTCTTGGACTTGCAAGCTATTGCCGAAGATTCGTTGAGAATTTCTTAAAGATTGCAAAGCCTCTTTCCAACCTCCTCCAGAAGCATGTGAAGTATGTATGGTCTCTTTAGTGTGACGTTGCTTTCAATACTATCAAAGAGAAACTCGTCACTGCTCCAGTCTTGACTCCTCCTGACGAATCCAAGCCTTATGAAGTTTTCTGTGATGCTTCTCTTCAAGGTCTCGGTGTTGTCTTAATGCAAGATAAGAAGGTTGTGGCCTATACCTCTCGTCAGTTGAAGACCAACGAAAAGAACTACCCCACTCACGATCTTGAGTTGGCGGCAGTTGTCCATGCATTAATAACATGGAGACATCTCTTGTTGGGAAGGAAAGTGGACATATTCACTGATCACAAGAGTCTCAAGTACATCTTCGCTCAGCCCAACCTCAACCTCAGGCAAACTCGATGGGTCGAAATGATTCAATACTATAATCCGAGTATTGAATATACTCTAGGCAAGCTAATGTGATTGCAGACGCTTTGAGCTGGAAGGCTTATTGCAACAGCTTAATCCTCAAGCCCTTTCAACCGGATCTTTGTGAAGCTTTCCGCAAGTTGAATCTTCAAGTTGTTCCTCAAGGTTTTCTTGCCAACCTCATCGTCTCTCCTACTTTGGAAGATCAAATTCGTGAGGCACAACTGATGGATACCATGGTGTAGAAGGTGAAACATGGTATTGACAAGGGCATTTCCAAATACAAGTGCTATCGAGTTGATGACAGAGATACCCTTTTCTTCGAGGACCGGATTGTGGTTCCAAAGGGTGATCTTCGTAAAGTCATTATGAACGAGGCGCACAATTCTCTTCTGTCAATTCATCCTGGAAGTACAAAGATGTACCATGACCTCAAGCAGTCTTATTGGTGGACTCGAATGAAGCGAGAAATTGCTCAATTCGTGAATGAATGTGATGTCTGTCGAAGGGTGAAAGGAGAACACCAACGACCAGCTGGTCTACTCCAACATCTTGCTATTCCAGAATGGAAGTTTGGTCATATCGAAATGGACTTCGTGACTGGATTTCCTAAGTCCAAGCGTGGAAATGATGCTATCTTCGTCGTCATCGACAAGCTCACTAAAGTGGCTCATTTTCTTCCTATCAAAGAGTCTATCACAGCAGCGCAGCTGGCAGAGCTCTACACATCCAGAATTGTCTCCTTGCATGGCATTCCACAATTGATTTCTTCAGACCGTGGCAGCATCTTTACCTCCAAGTTTTGGGATTCTTTTCAGAAGGCCATGGGCACAAACATTCGCTTCAGCACAGCTTTCCATCCTCAAACTAGTGGACAAGTCGAGCGTGTCAACCAAATTCTTGAAGATATGCTCAGGGCTTGTGTTATCTCTTTCGGCATGAAGTGGGAGGATTGTCTTCCTTATGCTGAGTTCTCTTACAACAACAACTTTCAAGCCAGCTCGGGCAAAGCCCCATTCGAGATTCTCTATGGCAGAAAGTGCCGTACTCCTCTCAATTGGTCTGAGACGGGCGAACGTCAACTTCTTGGCAACGATTTGATCTCAGAGGCTGAGGCAATGTGCAAGATCATTCGCGAGAATCTCAAAGCCGCGCAATCGCGCCAGAAGAGCTATTACGATAGCAAACACCGGGATTTGGCATTCGAGATCGGAGACCATGTCTACCTCCGCGTCTCTCCAATGAAAGGAACTCGTCGCTTCGGTATCAAGGGGAAACTTGCCCCTAGATACGTGGGCCCTTTCAAGATCATCGGCAAACGAGGCGATCTCGCCTATCAACTTGAGCTTCCCTCCAACTTTGCAAATGTGCACGATGTGTTCCACGTGTCACAGCTTCGCAAGTGCTTCAAGACGCCTGAGCGCACCATCAACTTCGAAGAGATTGATCTTCAAGAAGATTTGTCCTATCAAGAGCATCCCGTTGCTATTCTTGAAGAAACCGAGCGCAAGACTCGCAACAAGTCCATCAAGTTCCTGAAAGTGAAGTGGTCTCACCATTCAGACCGAGAAGCCACCTGGGAGCGCGAGGACCACCTCCGTTCCAAATATCCGGAGTTCTTTCAGTCCTAGATCTCGGGACGAGATCCTCTCGTAGTGGTGGAGTGTTGTAACACCCCGGATGTAACTTGCCATATTTGTAACTCCAACTCTTGCCATTTCCGGCTATGTGATATGATATTTCCTTCATGGTTGGGTTTTCCTTCATTTTGCTTTTTGTTCATGTCATTCATTTCTTATCATGTCATCATGTGCATCGCATTTGCATACGTGTTCGTCTCATGAATCCGAGCATTTTCCCCATTGTCCGTTTTGCAATCCGGCGCTCCTATGTTCCCCGGCGTCCCCTTTTACCTTTTTCCGTGAGCGGGTGTTAAACGGTCTCGGAATGGACCGAGGTTTGTCAAGCGGCCTTGGTATAGCACCGGTATACCGCCTGTCAAGTTTCGGGTCATTCGGAGGTCGTTTGATACTCCAACGGTTAACCGGGTAACCGCGAAAGCCTCTTTTGGGTTGCAGCCCAAAACCCCTTCAAAACAGCCCAATAACCCATCTAAGTCACTTCCATGTCCATCGCCGTTCGATCACGATCGTGTGGGCGAAAACCGCACTCCATTTGGAGCTTCCTAGCCCCTCCCACCTATAAATAAGTGCCTCCCTCTCCATTTTCGGATCAAACCCTAGCTCCCCGCTCCATCCGCGCGCCGGACACGTCCGGTCCGTGCCGGACGCGTCCGCCGCCACGCCCCGTCCAACCGCCGTGCGCCACGTGTCCCGCCGCCACCGCCCACCTCCGCCGGCCCGCGAGGCCCGCGCCAGGCCCCCGCGGCCCATCCCGCGCGCGCGCCTCCCCAGTGCCCGCCGCCTTCCGCGCCGCTCCGGCCGCTGCCGCCCGCCGCCGCCCGGCGCTGTCCGCCGCCCGAGGCGCCCCGCTAACCTCCGCCGCCGCGCGCCCCACGCCGCGCCTCCCGCGCCTCCTCTCCTCCGCACCGGCCAGATCCGGCCATGGGAGGACCGGATCCGGCCAGATCCGCCGTCCCTCGCCCGTCCCCGGCGACTCCGGCGACCAACTCCGGCGAGCTCCGACCTCCACCTCGGTTCGCATGCCAGTGCAACCCTAGGTCGTTATTCCTAGTCTTTTTCTGATGATATTTTGTTGCATGTTCATCGCATCATAACTCTGCACCCGTGGCTCTGTTTTGGGCGTATAGCATGTCAAATTGTTCGCCTCGATGAGTACATCATTTCATCTCATTGCATCATTTTCATTTGAGCTCATCTTGACGCCAGAAATGCTGTTAGAAGAGGGCTATGTGATGTTAGTTTCAGATCTGTTTCAGAACATGCATTTTTGTCATTTTTGCCATGATTGATGTGTGCACCCTATGAAGTTGAGTCCTACATGTGTTTTGTAATATGCCATGCCAACTTTATAGGGGTGTATGCCATGTATTTTTGTGATCTTTGTGGTGACTAGCACAAGCATGAAAACTAGGGATCATAATGTTGCTGATTTCAGAGACTTTGTATTTTCACCGTCATGTTCTGCTGTTATCTTTATGCCATGTGTTCATGTTGTTTCAGAGAGATCTATGCCTCTTTTGAGCATGATCAGTAAGAGTGTTTTGAGCATATGGATTTGTTCTATCCATCCATGCCTTTGTTTGTAATTATAGAGTGCCATAGCTTGAGTCAACCGAGCTCTACTTTTGCTATAAAATGTTACTGGCAGATTGTTTACATGTTATTCGATTTTGCCAAGCTTGTTGTAGTTGATCCGTGCATGCTATGATGGTATTCTTGCCCTGTCTAGCTTCTATGCCATGTCTTCTTGATGGATGTATGCTTAGTTTATCATGCAATGCTCTGTAGTGAGTGCATCAAGCTCGTAAACATGCCTACTTGTTATCTGTTTTTGACATGTCCAGTTTTCTGCTAAGTCTGAAACCTGTAACGAAACTTGCTTATTTGACATGGGTGTTATTATATTTTCTTGTCCTTTTGCGCTCATGGTCAGTAAGGGACTTTTGTTCTATGCTTTGAGTAGATTCACTCCATTCCATATTTACTATGTCCTGTTCCTGTAGCATGTGGGTTGCTTGCTCTAAACATGTCATCCTGATGTTAATTTCTGGCATGTTGTTGATTTCTCTAAGTCTGTGAACCTGATTATGTTTTGCACTTTTGCCATGCTTGTTTGAACCTGTTATGGTGTGATTTAGCCATAGCACAGTGTTTATCTTTTGTCAAGCATCTTGAGTAGGTCACTGCCATATGCTTAATTTGCGGTTGTGTTTGGGTGCAGTAGCTTAATTTCTTGTTGCTTGCTAAGTAGCATCATGCTGTTAATTGCAGAATATTGTCATTCTTGTTTTGCTTGTCATTTGCAAACCGTGCATCCAATTCCGTGGCTATGGATAATTGCCCGCTCAACCTTCATCCTCTTCAGCAAGACTTCAATATTGTACTGTGGGTGTTGAATGAATACCTTCCTTGCCTCTTAAACCATGCAGGTGGTTTGAGAGGTAATCATCGGTGAACTGCTTTGAAAAGTACTGAAAACAAAGATATGCATAAAGATATGCATAAATCGCTGTTATAAATTTTGAAATGGCGCAAGGGGTAAAAACAAGTTAAAAGAGTTAGTACCATCCTATAGTTGTTTGATGTCTTCTTCATTGTGCAAACAAAGATCTTGTTGTTATTCGTCGCAGGTTTCTTCATCCTAACAATCTTTCTGAGTTTCTTGACTTGATTGATATTCATGGACATCTCATTTCCCCATATGCAAAATGGGTCGAACAGTGGGTCTAAGCCTTTGACAGCAGGACCTACATGTGCAAGACCAAATTGTAAGAAACCTAAATATTAGAATGATTCCTGCAACTACACAATAATGTGCTATTAGCCAAAGACCCTGCTTGAACAAACCTTGATGGTAAACCGCAGTGTCTCCCATTGTTTCCTTGCAACACACATAAGGAAGATCTTGATCAGGTTAACTGAGAGTTGCCATACTATCAGTAGAATATGTATTGGGTACAACCAAATTCAATTGGTGGCACATGCATAACAATACAAAATTGTACCCACAGCAAATGAAAATTAAATTGCAGAACTGAACCAAACAGTTATATGGACATCAGACCAAATGAACCAAAATAGTTAACTGAGCACGACATTGCAGAATAGAAACATGTACTAGAAGATAAGACAGTTAACAAAACAAAGAAAGCTGGAGAACGGTACTACGAAATGTAGCAATTGTTGGACCAAAATGTTAACTGAATATTACATTTCAGAGGACCAAACTGTTAACTGAACATCAGATTGCATATTAACATTACAGAGTACAAATCACTAGAAGGCATTGGCGGTGGCCTCAAGAAAATAGCAAGAACTGTATTTTAAAGTAGACAACCGCGTCGCGGTGTTGACGGTGGCCTTGAAGACGAGTTGCTCCTCCAAGATCTGGTGGTCGACATGCATGGCAGCCATAGCGACCTCGTGTGTGCATGCGGGTGCATGCTACTGAGCTCCATGTTATACTGCGTGCAAAATGGTCGTGGGTGGCGCTTAATTGGAGGAGGGGGGCAGTGATTTCGGTGGAAGGTGTCGCACCATCGGTCGGGGCATGTGGGACGGGAAAGGAGGAGGATGGTGTGGGTGGGGTGTGGATTACTGATACGCCTCCGTCGTATCTATAATTTTTTATTGTTCCATGACAATATTATACAACTTTCATATACTTTTGGCAACTTTTTATACTATTATTGGGACTAACATATTGATCCAGTGCCTAGTGCCAATTCCTGTTTGTTGCATTTTTCGTTTCGGAGAAAATCCATATCAAACAGAGTCCAAACGGGATAAAAACTTACGAAGATTTTTTTGGAATATATGTGATCTTTTGGAAGAAGAATCAATGCGAGACGGTGCCCGAGGGGGCCACGAGGCAGGGGCACGCCCCTGACCCTCGTGGCCACCCCGTAAGGTGGTTGGTGCCCTTCTTTCGCTGCAAGAAAGCCAATATCTGGATAAAATCGTGTCCAAATTTCAGCCCAATCGGAGTTACGGATCTCCAGGAATATAAGGAACGATGAAAGGGCGGAATCAGGAATGCAGAAATAGAGAGAGACAGAGAGACAGATCCATTCTCGGAAGGACTCTTGACCCTCCCATGCTATGGAAGCCAAGGACCAGAGGGGAAACCCTTCTCCCATTTAGGGAGAAGGTCAATGAAGAATAAGAAGAAGAAGAAGGGGGGGCCCTCTCCCCCTCTCCTCCGGTGGCGCCGGAACACCGCCGGGGCCATCATCATCACCGCAATCTACACCAACACCTCCGTCATCTTCACCAACATCTTCATCACCTTCCCCAATCTATCTACAGCGGTCCACTCTCCCGCAACCTGCTGTACCCTCTACTTGAACATGGTATTTTATGCTTCATATTATTATCCAATTATGTGTTGCCATCCTATGATGTCTGAGTAGAGTTTCGTTGTCCTATCGGTAATTGGTCAATTGCTATGATTGGTTTAATTTTCTTGTGGTTATGTTGTTGTCCTTTGGTGCCCATCATATGAGCGCGCGCGTGGATCACACCATAGTGTTAGTTTTATGTTGACAGGACTATGTATTGGAGAGCAAGAGTGACAGAAGCTTCAATCTAGCATAGAAATTGATGCATACGGGATTGAAGGGGACAAATATATCTTAATGCTATGGTTGGGTTTTACCTTAATGAACGTTAGTAGTTGCGGATTCTTGCTAATAGTTCCAATCATAAGTGCATAGAATTCCAAGTCAGGTATGACATGCTAGCAGTGGCCTCTGCCACATAAAACTTGCTATCGGTCTAGTAAAGTAGTCAATTGCTTAGGGACAATTTCGCAACTCCTACCACCACTTTTCCACACTCGCTATACTAACATTATTACTTCTTTACCTAAAACAGCCCCTAGTTTCTATTTACGTGCTCTTTATACTCTTGCAAACCTATCCCGTTACACCTACAAAGTACTTCTAGTTTTATACTTGTTCTAGGTAAAGCGAACGTCAAGCGTGCGTAGAGTTGTATCGGTGGTCTATAAAACTTGAGGGAATATTTGTTCTACCTTTAGCTCCTCGTTGGGTTCGACACTCTTTCCTATCGAAAGAGGATACAATTGATCCCCTATACTTGTGGGTTATCAAGACCTTTTTCTGGCACCGTTGCCGGGGAGTTATAGCGTGGGGTGAATATTTTCGTGTGTGCTTGTTTACTTTATCACTAAGTAGTTTTTATTTTGTTCTCTTGTTTTCTATCTTTAGTTATGGGTAGGAAACGCAAAATACCAAAAAAATTAGTGGTACCTACTGAAGCAATGGTTGAAGAACCACTCAAAATCTATCACACTACTGAAGCTTTTTACTTGGATCATCTTCGATCCCTATGCGCTTGGGCTGAAACCCCAACTAGCTTAATTGAGGGAAAATCTTTAGATGAGCATGCTTGTTATGTGCGACACCGCATATCTGAAAAAGGGAAACTTTTACTGGATCAAATTCATCGTTTGCAGTGCTATGCTTGGAATTTATGTGAAATATATGATTGTACTTGTTGTTCTAAAGACCCTAAGAAACACCTTCCTTACCAATGCGAGTTTAGTGATAATGGAATCGTATCTTCGTATACTAAGGGTGTTTATAATTACTATGATGTTCAAACAATTGAAGAATTTGTTGCTTTTAGGGGTACTTGTGAAATTGCTTCTTTTATTGAAGAGTGTGATACTACTCTCTACAAATCTGAAAATTTGGCCATACTTAAATATTGCTATGATAATTATGCTTCTAATCCTTATATTAAACCATATATTGAGGACTCCTCCGCTGTCCAAGAAGAGATTAATATTTTGCAGGAGTCTATGGAAGAAGAAATTAATGACATTATGAGCTCATTGAATGAAAAAGATGAGGAGGAGAGCGAAGAACAAAAGGAGGAAGAGCGGATTGATCACCCGTTCCCACCATCTAATGAGAGTAACTCTTTATCCCATACATTGTCTAATTTCCCTTCGAATTTACCGAAGGATGAATGCTATGATGATTGTTATGATCCCGTTGATTCTTTTGAAATATCCCTTTTTGATGATGCTTGCTATGCTTGTGGCCAAGATGCCAATATGAATTATTCTTATGGATATGAACTTGCTATATTTCCTTATGTTAAACATGAAATTGTTGATATTGCACCCACGCATGATAGTCCTATTATCTTTTTGAATTCTCCCAACTACACTATATCGGAGAAGTTTGCCCTTATTAAGGATTATATTGATGTGTTGCGTTTTACCACTACACATGAGATTTTGATCGATATAATATGCATGTGCTTGCTGCTCATACTTGCAATTATTATGAGAGAGGAACTATATCTCCACCTCTCTATGTTTCCCACACAATAAAATTGCAAGAAACTGCTTATGCTATGTATTGGCCTTTACTTGATGTGCATGAATTGTTCTTGTATGACACGCCGATGCATAGGAAGAGAGTTAGACTTTGTCATTGATTGATATATGTTGCTTTGTGCTCACTACTAAATGCCAAATCATTGCTAATTCAAATTGGCTTTGATATACCTTGGTATTCGGGTGGATTCATTACTTGAGCACCTTATGCCTAGCTTAATGGCTTTAAAGAAAGCGCTGCCAGGGAGACAACCCAGAAGTTTTAGAGAGTCATATATTTCTGTTGAGTGCTTTTATAGAGTTTAAAAACAAAAAAATAAAGAGGGGAACCCAAAACTTTTCAAAAAGGAAAGTGAAAGTGAGAGAGACAAGCATTGTTGAAGTGAGGGAGTTCCTTGAACTTTCTTCATGCTCACGGAAACTTTGTGAATCTTAATTACAGAAACTTCTCAAAAAAAAATTATCCCCTTGTACAATTCCATTGTATTATAAAAATAATGTGCCAAGGTTTGCCTTTAGGATGTTTAGATTGCTTGTTGGTTTGTGCGGTGCAAAACAGAAACTTTGGCTGTAGTGCGCGATTTTACATTTTTTACTAGAACATCAAACGGTTCTGAAACTTTTTGCACTGTCTTTCTATACAATTTTTTTATTTTTCCTAATTTGTTCAGAATTTGTCGAGTACCATAATTATGGTGAATGTTCAGATTACTACAGACTGTCCTGTTTAAGACACATTTTGTTTTTGATGCATAGTTTGCTTGTTTTGATGAAACTATCGATTTCTATCAGTGGATCAAGCCATGGAAAAGTTATATTACAGTAGCTATAATGCAAAAACAAAATATGAATTGGTTTTCAACAGTACTTAGAGCAGTGATTTGCTTTATTATACTAACGGATCTTACCGAACTTTCTGTTGAGTTTTGTGTGGATGAAGTGATCAAAGATCGAGGAGGTCTCGATATGAGGAGAAGTAGGAGGGACAAGAGCTCAAGCTTGTGGATGCCCAAGGCACCCCAAGTAAATATTCCAGGAGACTCAAGTGTCTAATCTTGGGGATGCCCCGAAAGGCATCCATCTTTCTTCAACAACTATCGGTATGTTTTCGGTTTTGTTTCGTTCATGTGATATGTGCAAATGTTGGAGCGTCTTTTGCATTTAGTTTTCACTTTTCTTTGATGCACCATGCTGGTATGAGATAGTCCATGGTTGATTTATAGAATGCTCATTGCACTTAACTTATATCTTTTGAGTATGGCTTTATAGAATGCTTCATGTGCTTCACTTATATCATTTGAAGTTTGGATTGCCTATTTCCCTACACATAGAGAACCGCCATTTGTAGAATGATCTTTTTCTTCACTTATATTTGTTAGAGCGTGGGCTTATCTTTTGTAGAAAGAATTAAACTCTCTTGCCTCACTTATATCTATTTAGAGAGTTGACAGGAACAGGTCATTCACATGGTTAGTCATAAAATCCTACATAAAACTTGTAGATCACTGAATATGATATGTTTGATTCCTTGCAATAGTTTTGCGATATAAACATGGTGATATTAGAGTCATGCTACTGGGTAGTTGTGGATTGTAGAAATACTTGTGTTGAAGCTTGTGATTCCCGTAGCATGCAAGTATGGTGAACCGTTATGTAACGAAGTCGGAGCATGATTTATTTATTGATTGTCTTCCTTATGAGTGGCGGTCAGGGACGAGCGATGGTCTTTTCCTACCAATCTATCCACCTAGGAGCATGCGTATAATGCTTTGTTTTGATAGCTTCTAGACTTCTGCAATAAGTATGTGAGTTCTTTATGACTAATGTTGAGTCCATGAATTATTCGCACTCTCACCCTTCCATCATTGCTAGCCTCTTCGGTACCGTGCATTGCCCTTTCTCACCTCGAGAGTTGGTGCAAACTTCGCCGGTGCATCCAAACCCCGTGATATGATACGCTCTGTCACACATAAGCCTCCTTATATCTTCCTCAAAACAGCCATCATACCTACCTATCATGGCATTTCCATAGCAATTCCGAGATATATTGCCATGCAACTTCCATCATCTTCATATACATGACTTGAGCATTCATTGGCATATTGCTTTGCATGATCGTAAGATAGCTAGCATGGTGTTTTCATGGCTTGTCCGTTTTTTGATGTCATTGCTATGCTAGATCATTGCACATCCCGATACACCGCCGGAGGCATTCATATAGAGTCATACTTTGTTCTAGACATCAAGTTGTAATATTGAGTTGTAAGTAAATAAAAGTGTGATGATCATCATCATTAGAGCATTGCCCCAATGAGGAAAGGATGATGGAGACTATGATTCCCCCACAAGTCGGGATGAGACTCCAGGCTTTAAAAAAAAGAGGCCAAAGAAGCCCAAATAAAAAAAGGCCAAAGAAGCCCACCAAAAAAACAAAAAAATGCGAGAAAAAAAGAGAAGGGGCAATGTTATTATCCTTTTACCACACTTGTGCTTCAGAGTAGCACCATGTTCTTCATATAAAGAGTCTCTTGAGTTATCACTTTCATATACTAGTGGAATTTTCATTATAGAACTTGGCTTGTATATTCCAATGATGGGCTTCCTCAAATGCCCTAGGTCTTCATGAGCAAGCAAGTTGGATGCACACCCACTTAGTTTCAGTTTGAGCTTTCATACACTTATAGCTCTAGTGCATCCGTTGCATGGCAATCCCTACTGACTTGCATCGATATCGATTGATGGGCATCTACATAGCCCATTAATTTTCCTAGTTGATGTGAGACTTTCTCCCTTTTTGTCTTCTCCACACAACCTCCACCATCATATTTTATCCCACCTATAGTGTTGTGCCCATGGCTCACGCTCATGTATTGCGTGAAAGTTGAAAAGGTTTGAGATCATCAAAAGTATGAAACAATTGCTTGGCTTGTCATCGGGATTGTGCATGATTTGAATATTTTGTGTGGTGAAGATGGAGCATAGCCAGACCATATGATTTTGTAGGGATAACTTTCTTTGGCCATGTTATTTTGAAAATACATGATTGCTTTATTAGTATGCTTGAAGTATTATTGTCTTATGTCAAAAGATAGACTATTGCTTTGAATCTCTCGTGTCTTAATATTCATGCCATGATTAGATTACATGATCAAGATTATAGTAGGTAGCGTTCCACATCAAAAATTATCTTTTTTTATCATTTACCTACTTGAGGACGAGCAGGAATTAAGCTTGGGGATGCTGATACGTCCCCGTCGTATCTATAATTTTTGATTTTTCCATGCGAATATTATACAACTTTCATATACTTTTGGCAACTTTTTATACTATTTTTGGGACTAACATATTGATCAGGTGCCCAGTGCCAGTTCCTGTTTGTTGCATGTTTTTTTTGTTTCGCAGAAAATCCATATCAAATGGAGTCCAAACGGGATAAAACTTTACGGAGATTTTTTGGAATATATGTGATTTTATGGAAGAAGAATCAACACGAGACGATGCTCGAGGGGGCCACAAGGCAGGGGGCGCGCCCCTGACCCTCGTGGCCACCCCGTAAGGAGGTTGGTGCCCTTCTTTCGCCACAAGAAAGCCAATATCCGGATAAAAATCATGTCCAAATTTCAGCCCAATCGGAGTTACGGATCTCCGGGAATATAAGAAACGGTGAAATGGCAGAATCAGGAATGCAGAAACAGAGAGAGAGAGAGAGAGAGAGAGAGAGAGAGAGAGAGAGAGAGAGAGAGAGATCCAATCTCGGAGGGGCTCTCGCCCCTCCCATGCCATGGAAGCCAAGGACCAGAGGGGAAACCCTTCTCCTATCTAGGGAGAAGGTCAAGGAAGAAGAAGAAGAAGGGGGGGCCCTCTCCCCCTCTTCACTACAAAAAAATACACTTCCATGATGATACGTGTTTGTCACAGTAGGTCGCATTTTTTGTCATGCATGTACATCCATGACAAATTTATGACAGAATCAAGATAGTCATACTTGTGCTGTCGTAGAAGTGTTCCATGACATTACAAAAATCTTCATCACGGAAGTGTCCACTTCCATGATGATAAATCGCGCGTCACAGAAGTGCTTTCGTCAAGGGTGACCGACACGTGGCATCCACCGTAACGGAACACCGTTAAGCTATCGGGTCGGGTTTTGGATCCGATAACCCGTTAACAGCCCCGACCAATGGGAAATTTCCACGTGTAAAATTCTTATTGGCTGGACGAAACACATGTTAGCTCGTCAGTGGGTCGGATAGGTGCCTATGATATGTTGACACGTGCCACGGCCCACCACTGGCCCATTTAGCTTACAAAGCCGGCCCGTTTGACTTGGTCAAAAGTTAACGGGCTGGCCCATGAAAAGCATGTTAACGGTCTCTTCGCAAATAGGCCATTTTACGACCCGTTAACTCACGGCCCGTTAGGCCCTAAAGGAAATCGGCCCAACAACGTCATGTGGGCCGTCGAATATAACACCAGCCCATTTCACTTTTGGCTCATGTATGGCCCACGACGTCTTTCGGCCCATATGAGGCCATCGTATCTTTCGGACCTTTATAGGCACACGGTGACTCTAGCTCATAATGAACAGTAATTTTCTTTATACCCATTAACGGCCCGTGATTTACATGGGACGTTTCCAGCCCGTGTTAGCTTTCGGCCTATTGACGGCCCATACGTTCTTCGGCTCCTTTTCGGCCCTCGATTACTTCCGGCCCATTACTGTACTGTTCCCCTAATGGGCCAAATTCGGCCCATGGCAAGAGTCGGCCTATTACTGGCCTGTTCCCCTAATGGGCCAAATTCGGCCCATGGCAAGAGTCGGCCCATTACTGGCCTATTACCCTAATGGGCCAAATTCGGCCCATGGCAAGAGTCGGCCCGTTTCTGGCCTGTTAACCCGTTGCGTCGTTTCCAGCCCGTCCTATATTCTGGCCCATTAACGACCCATTATGCCTATGACAGAATTAAGCCTTTGCTATCCTACGGCCTGTTAACGGCCTGTTACCATGCTGGGCCGATACCAATTACGCCCAATTACGGCCCATGTAGACCCATTTATCCGACGGCCCGAGGCCCACCGATTATAGGCCCATTTATCGACGGCCCGTAGGAGACCCATGGATCCTACGGCCCATATATGGCCCATGGTAGTTGCGGCCACTAGCAAACCAGGGAAAAAGAAGACTGGGAAATAAATAAGGCCGAAACTAACGCTGGGCTATTAAGGCGATTGCACAGATTAAATCCACTCGGCATCAAAGATCGCCACCAGTGCAAATATAGGGAACACCCTACACTATAAAAAATGGCTTGTTGTTTTCTTCAGCCGGTGGCTGCACGTTAAGAATAAATTTTGTATCGCACCAAAAGGAAAGTTAGCATAAAACTTAACAGTCTAGGAGAAAAATGCACCACCAGAAGTTCAGAAGCTCAGTTCATTTGACCTGACTGTTACGTTTTCATGTTGTATTGTCTGATGAAGCACCATAACCCTCGCCTTCATTTCCCCTAGGATCCTGAACAACATAGCAAATGTCTGATAGTCTGGTTTCAAAACCATGCATATCTTGACGACATTGAGCAATGTTTCTCCTTGTTTCACAAACGGTCTCTATTAGGGAATGGACTTGTGTCTGCAGCGCAGATACAACATTGCTTTGAGCTTGCATATCTTGATCATGAGGTAGTTTGAACGATATTGCCTTAACAAACAACCCAGTATTACGCAGGAACGTGCTTTTGGCACTGTTAGCGGACAGGTACTGACCCACTGCAGCAAGAGCTGACATTGCGGTTATAGTTGCCTCGCCACCTTCAGAAGTTGGCGGTTCCACCATTTTATTCATAGCTCGCTGAAAAGTTGAGGTTTTACATTAGTAGTACCAGAACAGAAGATATTAAGGAGGCAGCAAAACCAAGCAAAATAGCTTTGGTCTATATACAGAACTTATTCTGGTGAACCCATGTAAAATGTTAGTTGTATTTTATTGCAAAGTACATAATAAAACCAGGTTCCAAACATATGACCATGTACCATCGCTAATGTATTGTCTATTTCTTCACATTGTATTGAGGGCTAAGGATAAAGAGACGAAGTTTATAATACGGTAAGCATAGTGTGACATCATTCATATCACAAAACAACTGAGAACAGACAAACAGGCAATTGTAACGTTGTGTGGGCAAGTCCAGCACGGAACTAGATTACGAGTCAAGATCAAAGGAACATCACTCCTCTATTTTAAACGTTGTAAGGTGCAATGATACGCTAAGACAATTGTGTATAAAATTGAAAAGAGTAATAGACATTGGCTGCAAACCATGCAGTTCAAGGCACAAGTCAGAGTAAGTAGTAGTTAAAAGGCATGAGGATTAAGGACTTACAACAACGGCTTTGACTGGTGTAGTCATGCCCTTCCTCTTGCTGGTGCGACAGTCCTTGAAGATTTCCACAACATTTGGTTCAGGTACTTTTTGGTCCTTGCGGGCTTTCCTCTGCATTTCAAACAAGTCAATATAGATCTGATAATATGGTACAGCGAAAAGAGTGAAACAACAGCTAATTACAAGAGCCTCGCAGTGTGCAATATAGCTACGAGATCCTGTCGTCTGTTGGAATTTCACTTTCGTACGGTTGGCCTTGTTCTTTGAACAGTTCAACTACAAGAAGATAGATTTGTGTGGCACATGCGTAAATAGGACTTCAACATGTGATCTGATCACATATATATATATATATGTATAATGTACCTGATACTTCGGATCAGACCAGTGTTTAACAAGGCCCCTCCAGTCTTCATCCAATATATTTTCCACTGGAGATGTTTGGGAAAGTTCACTGTTAGCCTTGCCTTCAAAGTGATTTTTCCTCAAGTTATCCCGATACTGTCGCAAAGCAGACTTGAAAACATGGGTGCAAGCTTGTCTGGTTGCATCATCTTGGCTATCCAACTTGAACCTCATCTGTTGAAAATTACGGGAGTCTCATTATCAGCAACCTAGAAAGTATGGGACAGAGCAAGACGATATTACTAGTTTCCATACATAACCATACTTACAGATAAATGGTCGAGGAAGGTGTTGAACTGGGTTTTGTCTTTCTCATTCCTGTACTAAATCCATGTTGAGAGGATACGTACATGACACCTAACGGCAACCGCTGCCTCTGATACTAACTTGGTTGACTCTGTAGCATCACGTGGCCTTTTTAAACCTGCCTCAAAACGGATCTCCATTCTTCCTCCTCTAGATTTAGTTAACCTATCGAGCATTATCCCTGATGTTTGTTTCCTCTTGCGCCTAGGTGCTAGTCCAACAACGAACATAGGAAGTGTTAGTGTACATCAAACTGTGAGACTACATATAAAGAAGCATGCAACTGTAAGTTGACTCCAGCAATTACCTTCTTGCTGTTGAAGCTCACAAGGTTCATCTGATATTGCCAACTCGACTTGTGTCAAGAGTGCTTGGGAAGTAGTGTCAGGTGGTAAGGGAGCTTGGGAACGTGCTGCTAGCTCAGTTGATGCACGAGTAAGTCGTGCAGCTGGTAGTACTGTGGTAGGTGTTGCAAGAATTAGGGTTGTCTCTGCTTGTTTGGTGGCAGCTATTTGTTTTTGTTTGGCATTTTTTGCAACTCGTGTAACATGGGATGCCGTGTTTGTAGAATTTTCGGCTGGACTTTGACCTTCTATTGCACCATCAGTACCAGCAGAATCTGCAGGATTCATCCGCTTCTCATTCCCTGCCATTCTGTGTTTCTTCCTCTTTCTCTGTGCCATGTTAAGTCAAGCCAACAAGAAAAATGAATAACAATTTAGTTCTTCAGAACAAATTGATGCGTGATGCGGACGAACTGAACTTTGATGTTAGACAACCACATTATAGGAGGATGTAATATGTATGAAAAACAGGACGGAAGAGATAACCAGAACTATGATGTGTAAACTAAGAAGAAGACATTTCACCAAATTAGAAGCAATGCAATGGAAGGTAGACACCATATGAAAGATGCTACAAATACCACTCTGCCAAGTTAACAGTGTCTCATCATAAATGGCGTTTAAACAAATATGAAGCAGTACAAGAAATAAATCATATGCAAGATGCAAACAACATCACACTACCATGTTAGAGATCTCTCGTCATTAGTGCCATTGCATATTCACAGCATTGCATATTCACGGCTTATGATGTGTAAACTAAGGAGAAGGCATTTCAACAAATTAGAAGCAATGAAAGCTAGACACCATATGAAAGATGCAATGAATATCACTCTACCAAGTTAAAACTGTCTCGTCATAAGTGCCATTTCAACAAGTTAGTAGTACAAGCTAGAAAATAATGTGAGATGTAACCTATATCACACTCCGAAGTCAAACGTGTCTTATGATAAGTGATTGTTGCAGGTTACACAACGGTAGTAATTTGATGTAAGAACATGGTGTGATAGACAGATATTGTATGTTCTAGAAACGGGAACATGTGTCTTATTCAAGATTAATGTGTAAAGTAAGCAGATGGAATTCAACAAAATTAGAAGCAATACAAGCTAGACATCACACATAACATGCAACCACATATAACAGTGCCAAGTTAGAGGGAGCATCGGTGATGCTGCACTAGGTGTAAGTGCATCTAGTGCCCCTTAGTGATTTTGGTGTATTGAAGACTTATAGGTTAAGAATCTAATGTGTTTATGAGTGTACACAGGTCTATAAGTCTATGAGGAGTTTGATATTTACAGAGAAAGTCGACCCCTAAAAATGAAGTTCTTCGACTGAAGACTTTGATATACCGAAGACTTTCTGAAGACTTTGAAAGTGAAGAAATTGGTGTGACCTTGAAGACTTGGTATTCATTCGAGGAACATGAAGCGTGAAGACTTTTGTTTTTGTAGTTTCATTTTCTCTTTTCTTGAGTCATAGGAAACACATTACTGTTAAAGGGGGTCGAGGAAATACTAAGGACAAAATTTCCATTTGATGCTCAACTCAAATCCTACACCTACCAATCCCTTCGAGTGAAGCCATTGGAAATCTCATACAGTTCAGTCAATTTCTTCAGTGACAGAGATGCAGTTCTTCTGGTCACTGAGTACTTTGCTCTGACTGAGGAGTTAGGAATTCGCCAGTGCGGATTGCCTACACAGTGAGGAACATGGTAGCCCTGAGGAATTTGAATCTCAAATTTCCGACCGTTGCTGTGCTACGCGCCAGCTGTCCCAAAATATCTTATCCATCCAACGGTCATATCATTGAAGGGCATTTATGTCTTATCATGTCGGGCTGCTCCCTAGGCTATAAATAGCCGCCCCCTACAACCACTAGCTGGTTGGCTGCTCCGCTAGAACTTGACACTTGTCATTTGAGAGCAACCCATCCTCCGAGGACTTTGAGCGAAAATCATCAAGTGAGGAAAATCCAAACCCAAACACTTACAAACCCAAAGTGATTGAGCATCATTGAAGAGATTGATCCTGCGTGGATCCGACGCTTGTTACCTTTGAAGACTGTGCTTCTTCCAGACGGTTAGGCGTCATGGTCTAGAGCATCCAAGAGGAATTGTGGATCGCCGAGTGACCGAGTTTGTGAAGGTTCGGAAGTCACCTGAAGACTTAGCACAAGTGATTGGGCAAGGACTGTGTGTCCTTAGCTCAAGGAGAATACGGTGAGGACTGTGTGTCCGGGACTGGGTGTCCTCGAGTTTAAATACTCAGCCGCTCCAACCAGATGCACAACTGAGACAGCAGTTGGAACTGGTCTACCAAATCATCGTCTTCACCAAGCCAACTGGTTCTATTTCCTCAACACTTTCATTTCCTCATTACTGTGTTGTGTGTCTGTTCATATCTGTGTTTGAAGACTTTGACTGAAGACTTTCTCAATTTCCTCAGTTCAATTTCTTCAGTCTGTTCGTCTTCATCTTGTGCTATCCTGTGTTTACGCTTTCTGTACTATGTGTCTGTCTTCATGTCATCATGATGACCATGCATGTATTCTGCTATGTTTACTTTTGAGTACTTATTCTGCTGCTAGTAGTTCTTCGCTAAGGAATTTCCTCACTAGCAAATTCCTCAGTGAAGAATTTCATAAAAATCGCCTATTCACCCCCCCTCTAGTCGATATAACGCACTTTCAATTGGTATCAGAGCAAGGTACTCCCTTGTTCTGTGTGATTTTGGTTTAACCGTCTGGAGTTTTAGTTATGTCGACCACAGGTATGATCAAGGTCTTTGCAGGGTGTCCTACCTTTGACGGGACGGACTACCCCTACTGGAAGAACAAGATGCGCATGCATCTTGAGGAAATTGATAACGATCTCTGGTACGTTGTGGAAAATGGTGTTCCCTCCGTCTCACCCTCACTGAACGCTACCGACGTGAAGAGATTCAAGCAACTCGATTCCCAAGCGAAGAATATCATATGTGGCCATCTGAGTAAAGGACAGTATGGTAGAGTGAGTGCTTTGGAAACTGCTAAGCTTATCTGGGATAGGCTGTCCAAGGTCAATGAAGGAGTTTCAACTCAGCGTGACTCTCGAGTTGATGTTCTTCGCAATCTCTTCAACCGCTTCAAAAGACTCGACAATGAAAATGTTCAGCAAACCTTCGATCGCCTCACTGACATCTCAAATGAGCTTTAAGCACTTGGTGCCACTGATTTCACCGACCATGAAGTGGTGAAGAAATTCCTGAGATCGCTTGATTCCTCATTTGATACTCTGGCACTGATGATACAAGAGCGTGCTGATTACAAGTCACTTGACCCCGCTGATATCCTCGAGAGGCTAAACACTCATGAGTTCCATCTTGCTGAAAAGAGAGATCTCTATGGTTCGAGCTATGGCAGATCACGTGCATTGAAGGCCAAGGCTGTTTCAGAATCCGAAGATGAAGACTCTGGTAGCAGCCTTGGTGACCCTGAAGAACTGAGTCATGATCTAGCACTGCTTGTGAAGAAATTCCAGAAGTTCTCAAGACGTGGTCGCTTTGGAAAACCCTCAAGGAGCAATGATTCCTCATCCAGTGACTACAAGAAGAGACTTTGTCACAAGTGCAAGAAACCAGGACATTACATTCAAGATTGTCCTCAGTGGGAAAAGGAATCAAAGAAGAAGAAATACAAGGATTACAGTTCTGATGGTGCGAAGAAAAAGAAGAAGTCCTCAAAATCTTCATCATCAAAATCCTCAAAGTCTTCATCTCACAAGAAGAGCAGCTCCAAGAAGGCTCGGGCATTCATTGGCAAGGAAATGGACTCTGATGCTGAATCTGAGGAACAAGAAGAAGAGGAGGCTTCTGAGGACTCTGAGTCTGGTGTGGCAAGCCTAGCCCTCGCTACTGCATTCGTGAGCAAGTCTATCTTCAACTCTGAAGAAAATGACCTCACCAACAAGGCTGATGAAGGAAACGATGACTATGCTCCCACCTATTGCTTCATGGCAAAGGGTGCCAAGGTACCTAAATATACCTCCTCTGAGTCTAGTGAAGATGAATCTGATGAAAATCTTAAGCCCAGCTACACAAAACTTGCTAAGATTGCTGTGAAACAACAAATGGCTTTTGAAAAGGTTCAAAACACGGTAGACAAAAGTGATGATATGTTGGGTGAAGAAATGGATCGCACTAAAGCCTTGACTGAAAATCTTCAGAGACTTCAGACCAGGTTTGATAACCTTCAAGGTCATCATAACACTCTCTTATCTGATCATGAGAAGCTTTCTTATGAATTTCTTCAAAGAAAGCAAGATCTTGAGGAGCTAAGAGTGAGTTATGAAGATCTTCAGAAGGAGCACGATTCATTGCTTGCTCAACAAATCAGCGCTGCTCAGGAAGAATTTATTCCTCCATGTTTGAAATGCATTGATCGAGAATCTGCTAATTCCTCACTTGAATGTTCAAATGCTTCTAATGTTAAAAATTCTTCACCTGTCTCTGCTATCACTAATTCCTCATCTGAGGACAGTGCTAGTATCACTGACGATGCAGGGCTGAAGGAATTGTACATGACAGGCATGTACAAAAGCCTCAAAGGGCACCAGACCCTTTGTGATGTGCTTAAAAAGGAGATCCTCAACAGAAACCCTAGGAAAGAGGGTATTGCCTTTGAGAGGAAACTCAATGCTGATGGTACATATTGGAAGCCTGAGC
Organism: Aegilops umbellulata; assembly: GCA_032464435.1. Classification (NCBI taxonomy): domain Eukaryota; kingdom Viridiplantae; phylum Streptophyta; class Magnoliopsida; order Poales; family Poaceae; genus Aegilops; species Aegilops umbellulata. Next base: position 248,912,248 of record CP136060.1, read on the forward strand.
AGTACCCCAAAACTTCATGGGTTGCTGCAAAGGGACCTCCAGTTGATCCATCTAATCTATCTGGTTATACATGTGAATCTTCTCATTCTTTTGATGAGTCATTTGACTCCAACTATAAAATGTTCAAAAATCAGAATGGTGAAGTATTTGCTAGATATGTTGGCACTAACTGCAGGAATGGTTCCCCTATGAAGAAAATCTGGGTTCCCAAAAGGTGCCTTGAAAGTCTTCAGGTGAATGTCCTCATGACACCACCTGTGAAGAATAGGAACCCCAGATCAAATTCTTCATATGGACCAAATTCTTCATATGGATCCAAGTCCTCATACGGACCAAATTCCTCACGTGGATCAAATTCCTCACATGGATCAAAGTCCTCATATGAACATCATCGTGCTAACAACTCTGTTTCATAGGGAAGAGCCAAGGGCTATGAATAGGAGCTTTATTCTTCTAATCATTATGTTCATAAGTCCTCAAAGAATTTCTCTGCCTATTCATATGCTTACCCTAACCACTCTTATGTGAAACGAAATGGTTCGGCCGCTATGCCACCATTCTCATATGGAGCTCGCAGAGTGATGAACTCTTTGCCACCCCTTCAGATGTGGGTGGTGAAGAAAAAGAACTAATCTCTTATGCAGGGTCAGGTCTCCAGACATACTGTAACTTTTAAAGAATTTGCTGGGGACCTGACAAAATGCCTGAAAGGACGCAGGCTAATCATGAAGAAATGGACTTTCATTTCACACGTCCACCTACTGCTTTATCTGTGTTACTGCTTGATGAAATTGATCTGATGAATTGTGATATCATATTCTTCACTGCTGAAGTATATGAGTTCGTAAGTTGCACTAATTCATCTGCAGGATGATCAACCCAAAGCCACTGAGTGGGTACTTGATAGTGGATGTACAAATCACATGACTGGTGACAGGAATCTGTTGATGGATGCTCCTTTATCGTCATCACATCTGAAGCATATCATCTTCGCTCATAAAAGCAAAAGTCAGGTATTGGGTCTAGGTAAAGTTGCTATCACAAAGGATTGACACATGGACAAAGTCATGCTTGTTGAGTCCTTAGGATACAACCTTATGTCTGTCTCAATGCTTTGTGATCTTGATATGGTTGTTGTCTTTGGCAAGTATCGCTGCGTTGTGATTATGGAAGCTGACAATTCCAAAGTCTTCGAAGGGTTTAGGAGAGGAGACTTGTATATTGTTGATTTATCTGCAGATTCACAACCAGCCGTGTGCCTACTTGCAAAAGCTTCAGAAGGATGGCTATGGCATCGACGACTTGGTCATGCAGGCATGAGGAATTTGCACACGCTTGTGAAGAAGAAGCATGTTATTGGCATTGAGAATGTCAAATTCCTCAAGGATCACTTATGCGGTGCCTGTGAAGCTGGAAAGATGACCAAGGCCAAGCATCCAGCAAAAACCATCATGACCACTACTCGACCATTCGAATTGCTTCACATGGATCTGTTCGGTCCTAATCACTATTCCTCTGTTTCAAATGAAGCATCCCAATATGGCTTTGTTATTGTTGATGATTACTCTCGTTACACATGGGTACACCTTGTCTCTTACAAACATGAAGTGCAGGAAGTCTTCAAATGATTTTCCTCGAGGGCTTCAACCAACTTTGGTGTGAAGATCAAACACATCAGAAGTGACAATGGCACTGAGTTCAAGAATTCTGGTCTCGATGACTATCTTGATGAACTTGGTATTACTCATGAGTTATCTGCTCCTTATACTCCTCAACAGAATGGCGTCGTGGAGCGCAAGAATAGGACTCTTGCTGAGATGGCTCACACTATGCTTGACGAATACAAAACCCCTCATCGTTTCTGGGTTGATGCAATTGATATTGCGTGCCATACCATCAACAGAGTATATCTTCACAAATTCTTCAAGAAGAATGCCTATGAACTCCTCACTGACAAGAAACCCAATGTGAGTTATTTCAAAGTCTTCGGTGCTAAATGCTGGATTAGAGATCCTCATCACAACTCTAAATTTGCACCAAAAGCACATGAAGGTTTTATGCTTGGTTACGGAAAGGACTCGCACACCTACAGAGTCTTCAACAATGTTCTTCACAAGATTGTTGAAACTGTAGATGTGCGGTTCGATGAGACTAATGGCTCGCAAAGAGAGCACATACCTTTTGTGTTAGATGAACCAGCACCAGAGGATTCTATCAAGCACAAGGCCACTGAAGATGTCATTCCTACTGAAGAATCTGCTGAAGAAGTCATTCCAGAACGTGAAGAATGTCGAGCTGATGCACCTGAGGAAAATGCTGAGGAAATTGATGCTGAAGAAAATGTTGATCAAATTCCTCAACGACAACCAGCTCATCCTCGCGTTGCAAAAGAAGTGCAAGTGGAGAAGATCATTGATGACATTAGAGCACCAGGTCCTCTCACACGCTCAAAAGCTTCACATCTATCTAACTTTTGTGCACATTTTGCTTTTGTCTCTATCACAGAGCCCACTAAGGTAGATGCAGCATTTCTGGAGCCTGAGTGTATTCAGGCCATGCAAGAAGAATTACAACAGTTCAAGCTCAACAACGTCTGGGAACTGGTCAATCGTCCTGATCCTCGCAAGCATAACATCATTGGCACAAAGTGGATCTACCGCAACAAGGAATATGAAAACGGCCTTGTGGTGAGGAATAAGGCACGACTAGTAGCTCAAGGCTACACACAGGTTGAAGGAGTTGATTTCGATGAAACTTTTGCACCTGTTGCTAGACTTGAGGCTATTCGCATATTACTTGCTTATGCTAACCATCATGATATCATCTTATATCAAATGGATGTGAAAAGTGCATTCCTCAATGGTAAGCTTGAGGAAGAAGTATATGTTGCTCAACCCCCAGGTTTTGAAGATCCAAAGAATCCTGACAAAGTCTTCAGACTCAACAAGGCCCTCTATGGCCTCAAGCAGGCCCCACGGGCGTGGTATGCTACATTGAAGGAATTCTTCATGAAGAAAGGCTTCACACTCGGTTCACTCGATCCTACTCTCTTTACTAAATCTTATGATGGTGAACTGTTTGTGTGCCAAATATATGTTGATGATATTATCTTTGGCTGTACTGACCAACGGTATAGTGATGAATTTGCCTATATGATGAGTGAAGAACATCAAATGTCTATGATGAGAGAGTTGAAATTCTTCTTAGGTCTACAAATTCGTCAACAGCGCAATGGCATATTTATATCTCAGGAGAAATACCTCAAGGATGTCCTGAAGAAATTCGGCATGCAGGATTGCAAAGGCATCAAAATTCCTATGCCCACAAATGGTCATCTATGCACTGATGAAAATGGTATTGACTTCGATCATAAGGTATACCGCTCCATGATTGGCTCTTTATTGTACTTATGTGCATCTAGGCCAGATATAATGCTTAGTGTTTGCATGTGTGCCCGATTTCAAGCTGCACCGAAGGAATCACACCATAAGGCTATGAAGCATATTCTTCGATATCTAGCTCACACACCAACACTAGGATTATGGTATCCCAAGGGCTCGGATTTTGATCTCATTGGATATTCTGACTCTGACTATGCTGGTGACCGTGTGGAACGCAAGTCAACATCTGGTACTTGTCATTTCCCCGGACGATCCTTGGTCTGTTGGTTCTCGAAGAAACAGAACTGTGTATCACTGTCTACTGCTGAAGCTGAGTACATTGCTGCTGGTTCTTGTTGTGCTCAACTGCTATGGATGAAGCAAATGCTCAAGGACTATGGCATCAACATGAAGAATGTGCCTCTCCTCTGTGACAATGAGAGTGCCATCAAGATTGCTCACAAACCAGTTCAGCACTCGAAGACAAAGCACATTCAGATTCGTCATCATTTTCTTCGTGATCATGTGTTGAAGGGCGACATTTCTATTGAGCATGTGAATACTGAAGAACAGCTAGCCGATATCTTCACTACGCCCTTGGATGAGAAGAGATTTAGCAAGTTGCGGTGTGAGCTAAATATCTTAGAGCCTTCGAATGTACTTTGAAAAGGCACTCATCCTAACACTTATGCAAAATTGATGACTTATATGTGCAACACATGAAGAAACGTTTTTCTTCAATAAATGAAGAATAACACTCTAAGTGTGAAGAAATTAATGAAGAATTTGATTCTCAGAACCCTACGACAATTGTACGCGGTGTCTGAAATCATCATTCTTATACGGTGGGTCACGCCACCACAATAGTTAAAAATCTTCAATTTGAGTTTTTCCTCAGTTTTTGAAATTCCTCAGTTGTTCAAATTCTTCAACTTGCAAAATCTTCACGTGTGCCATCATTTTTCTTTATTGGCTATATATATATATACATACATATATATATATATATATATATATATATATATATATATATATGGGTTTATGTCCTCTACAGCATTCACTTATAGCTATTTCTTCAAGTTGGTTTCTCTGCTAAGTGAATGTGATCGGACCTTTCCCTCTCTATGCTATACTCAATCCAATCTGTTCACAAATTCTTCATGTGCGTTCTATTTGAAACTCGTTCAAAATCTTCACCGTGTCCTTGTCAGCTGAACAAATTGCGAACGGAACGTTAAAACTAATCTTATCCAAATTTTCGGTTTTGCCGCTCAAACCGTTCCGCATCCCATGATGCATTATTCAATTCACCCACGATCTTACATGATCTCCACTACACAGTATGTGGGTGACACATGTCGTGAGAAGGAGAATGGTCAGGGGCACGTTCGTCCCAAAATCTTCGGGGGAACAGTTTTTCACTGTCTCTATAAATACCCCTCGCCCCTTCCTCACTTCTTTTACTCCGCTCGATCTCTCTCCCACTCGAGCTTCTCAAACCCTAGCGCCGCCGCTAGTCCATCGTCGCCGGTAAGGAAGAGCTTCACTACCTCGACCTCGTCACCGTCGTACTCGTGCCGACCGCAGAAATCTTCACCTTCGCCGCCGCCGTAGACGTCTTCCTCCGCCAAGTTAGGGCGTGGAAGATCTACACCGATGAACTCCACTGTTTCACCTCTCTGTTCGTCGTGTTCTTCATTCAGGGTAATTAAAAGTTACTTTTACTGCCCTCTTTGATTCGAAGTTTCTCTACAAAATCTTCAAAGGTGTTTTTATTCTTCAAATCTTCACACGCTAAACACCTTACAAGTCATCTGTTCTTGATTCATTTCCCTAAGCATCATTTTCTTCAAGATTCCTCAATTGTGTGGATCTTCGATCTGTACAACTCTGGAACCTGAAATCTAGCGCGCTTAGTGAAATTCTTCAAGACGCATCTCGTCAAATTCCTCAAACTTGTTTTTTTTAACCCTCTGAGAACGCATATGACCTCTCCAAATTCCTCGCAACTATACTTTGTTCACAGGTACACATGTCCGCTGCTGAATCACTAGGTTCTCATCAACTTAACTCATTTGTAGCGTTCCTCGAAGAAAAGTTGCACACTTCTTTAGAAAATTCGATTGTTCAAATTCCTCAACTGAAGAAAATGGCTGACGGTAAAAGGCCACAGAAAGGAGGAAAGAAGCCTGAGGTCATGACTGCGTTTGAAATCCCTGAGGACATCTATGCTGGGTACAACACACCTCCTGAGGAAGATAAAAATCAGTGCAAGGTGCGCATTCAGAAGATTGAACGGAGATGGGCACGCGAATGGAGGGAATACAAGTATGTAACCCCAAAGTATATGAAGAAATTCTCTCTCAACCCTCCATGCCCAAAAGCCCCATTGGCACCTGGCCAAGTGGCTGATCCCACTAGCGTCAAACGCGGTGAGAACTTTCCTGAAGAATGGGCCAAGCACCAGGCCAAGTTGGCCAAGCAAGCCAAAGAAGCAGTGAGGAAATTCAATGAAGATTCTGCTGCTGCTGCTGCCACCGAGGCCTCTGTCAAGCCGAGGAAATCAATGGCAAAGAAGCCCGCTCGAAAGCCAAGTGCTTCACCCTCAACTGCGCCCTCACGGGCAGAAACTTCAAAATCTTCAAGGCAAATTCCTCAAGCTGCCCCTGCTCCTCCGAAATCCTCAGCACCTCCTCCAAAGTCCTCAGCTGTTTCGACTAAGTCCTCAGCACCTGTGCACCTGGCCTCATGCCAAAGGACTACAGGCATCTCCATTGCCTCTGGTGTCTCAGCAAGTTCCTCAGCTGCACCAAGTTCCTTAGTTGGACCCTCTCTACTGAAGAAAAAGGCTACTGCTGGACGAGGTCCTCACCCAAGCCCAAAGAAGAAGCAGGTTGTCTTTCATGTGCCGTCTGAAGAAGATGAGGCTGATGAAGAAGAACTTGCAGAGATCATCAGGGACAGACAAGAAAGGGCCGCTAGAGCCAAAGGCACACCTGTGCCACTGCTGCTGGATCCCAGGGCGATCCTCGATTATATTGATCTCTGGCATAAGGATCCAAATACGCCTATTCCTGACTTCAAGTTGACACCTGGACAAAGTCACATGCTGACTCATTTCATCCAAGAGGAGAAATGGAAATATGATAGGGGCAGAGAGATCAAGAAATCACAGTATAGAAAAGAGAAACTGCTGAAGAAAAATGTTGTCAAGATGACAACTGAGAACTTGTCAAGATGCAGGCTGACATCAAAGCCCTCAGCGACAATTTTGACTCATACTATGCTGATTGGAAGGGAGCCAAAGTTAGGTTTGTGAAACTGACTGAAAATTTCACCAATGTTGCAGCCCCATCGCAACAAGAAGTTCCTCAAGCTGAAGCTTCTGCTCAGCCAACTGAAGAACATGCCAGCACCGCTGATGATTTTCAGGCTGCTGAAGAAAATGCTAGTTCCAGGGCTGATGACTCCATTCCAGCCGCTGAAGAAATCGCCAGGGCATCCACTAGTGGTGCGCCTGAAGAAACGGAAGAAGTCAGGGCAACTGCATCAGTTGCGCCTGAGGAAATTCAACCAAATTCCTCAGCTCCACCTACGCCTACACCAACTCCTATCCTTCCATCTGCATCAGATGTGAAGAAGACCAAGGCTGCAGAGCGAGCTGCAGTGAAGAAAAGGAAAGCATCAAGTGCTTCAGAATCTTTAGCTCCAAAGAGGGTGAAGCCTATGACCAGCTCATTTGAAAATCCCATTGATGTTGTTCCAATTTCAACCATGCCATCAAAGGACCTTGTTCCTTTTGGTGAAGATTATGAGATCCAAAGCGGATCTGATGAAGAAACTCAATCTGCTGCTTCGTCAGAGCAGATTGATGAGGAAATTGAAGTGGACACAATCCCTTCAACCCCAGTGGTATCATCACCAATGCCTCAGTTCACTACTGAAGAGGCTTTTGGGAAGCACAACTACAGTGTTGAAGAATTGGAAGATGAATATATGGACATTGGAAGCACAACTACAGTGATGAATGACGACTTTTGGGAAAATCAGCATCCCAATTCTCCACTCTTCACCCCACTACAGCAAATCCCTCACTCCCCTGCACCAACAGTTCAATTGGGCTCTGAAGAAACTCATCCCACCTCATCTGTATGTGAAGAAATTCCAGCCACTAGTGCTGAAGAAACTGCTGCTGCTGAAAATGTGACTGCACCTGAGGAGGAACCAGAAATTCCTCAGCCTGAAGAACCTGAGCTCGCGATTCCTGAGGTAGTGATGCAACTCACTGACACTCCTCTGCCAAAACCAAAGGATCCGTTCTCAACGAAGCAAAAGTTCAAGGTTGAAGACTTCTTTGGTGAGCATGTATTCTTCACAGATTACAACCCCTATGACTCTGCTCGCATAAGGAAGAGGCGTTTCTGGACCGCTAGTCAAGCCAACTTCTATTCCTCAGTGCTATTCAACAAAGACAAAATCTTCGATCATGCACATATTCCTCACGTGGATATGGAGTCTTTGTCGTGCTTCATGCCAGTCCTCAGTGTTCTCTATGACGCTGGGCTGCTCAATTTCTGCACTGACATCTGTGATTGGAATGAAGAACTCATTCTTCAGTTCTACGCAACGCTGCACATCACCGGCAACTCTGAAGATGTGAATTCATGGGTTCTGGACTGGATGACAGAGAACACTCACTACAAGGCACCAGCGTCTGAATTGCTTCGTGTCCTTCCTCTAAGTCCTCCCCTTGAAGATGCACGTTGTGTTTACAACGAACCTGAACTCTCAAATCACTATATGCAAGTGCTGATGAAGCCTTTGAAGCTAGGGCAGGCCCCTCGAACCAAATTCCTCGTCAAGGAATTGTTGTATGTGTCTCGGACTGTCTATCGCATTCTGTCGAAGACAATGAGTCCTATCAAAGGCCACGACTCTAATGATGAAGAAGTCGTTGGTATCATGAAGAATATGCTTTTCAACATCATTCATGGCGTTCCCATCAACTTCCATGATTTCTTCATGAGGACTCTGGCAAATATTGCTATGTCACCATTTGAGCTGAAGCCTTATGCGCCATGGATTATGAGATTCATCAGGACAAGGTCTTCACTCAATTACAAAGCTGATACTCTGAACCACTGCAGCTACTTGCCTCCTATTGAAGTCCCCAAAAGGACATTTTCCTCAGCTGAAGAAAAGGGCAAGGCGACTGCTGTGATAGATGAAGGCATTCGTCCATTGGATGGTCAATTTCGCAAAGCTGCATCCTACTCCACCAATGATGACTCTGCCACACATGACTCTGCCGCCAACGATGCCAAGCCAAATCCTCAAGCCACAGCACCCAGGGTGATGACTGATCGTGAGTTACTCCTCAGTCTTCATCAGAAGGTTGATCGCAATCACAAATGGGTCAAGCGTCAGTTTGGTTCAATTCTTCACAACATGACTTCAACACACAATGAAGTGAAGAAAAACCACTACCACCTTCATGAAACCCTCAACCGCACCTGGGTTGTTCTGTCTCACGTTTACAACACCGAAGATCTGAAGAAAATGGGTCTCAAAGAAGAGTTTGCCTGGTCTGCACCTCCTGCGAAGAAATTCAAGAAGGTCCAGGTTCCTTCTTTAGTGGCCAGTCCTATTCTTCATCGCGTGCCACTGATGAACATGAAGACTTGGACGACACTGCGGCAGGCCCTACTTCAACTACCGACCCCAACAACGCTGGCGCTCCTTCATCAACTTGATTATCTTCAGGGGCGTTAGTCCTCAGTTTCGATCCTTTTGGTCATTCGATGACAAAGGGGGAGAAATCTGAGTTAGTCTTCAAGCGGGTCTGTTATAAGGGCGTTTTTTTGCTAAGTTACAACTCTCGCTCTTCTGAAACTTTATTGGATCGAGTTGTAATCTTAAACCCGATGGTGCTCTGATACTTTTGATGCACTGTGCTCTTATACTTTTGATGCACTACTCTGCATGCTTATTCCTCGTTAATATTACTACATGCATGCTGAATTACATCAGGCACCATATTTCATCATGCATTTCAAATTCTTCATATTATATATCAAATGCGTGTATGAATTACAAGATATAGGGGGAAATCTCCATGATTCAACTCTTCAAGTGTGCATTGCTTCAAAAGCAAATTCCTCACTATGCACATCTTAAGGGGGAGTTCTTCTATATATTGCAATCAAATTCCTCAATATCAGTTTTTACACTTCATATATTTATCCTTGTTGAAAACTTAACCTATATTGTCATCAATCACCAAAAAGGGGGAGATTGTAAGTGCATCTAGTGCCCCTTAGTGATTTTGGTGTATTGAAGACTTATAGGTTAAGAATCTAATGTGTTTATGAGTGTACACAGGTCTATAAGTCTATGAGGAGTTTGATATTTACAGAGAAAATCGACCCCTAAAAATGAAGTTCTTCGACTGAAGACTTTGATATACCGAAGACTTCTTGAAGACTTTGAAAGTGAAGAAATTGGTGTGACCTTGAAGACTTGGTATTCATTTGAGGAACATGAAGCGTGAAGACTTTTGTTTTCGTAGTTTCATTTTCTCTTTTCTTGAGTCATAGGAAACACCGTACTGTTAAAGGGGGTCGAGGAAATACTAAGGAGAAAATTTCCATTTGATGCTCAACTCAAATCCCACACCTACCAATCCCTTCGAGTGAAGCCATTGAAAATCTCATACAGTTCAGTCAATTTCTTCAGTGACAGAGACGCAGTTCTTATGGTCACTGAGGACTTTGCTCTGACTGAGGATTTAGGAATTCGCCAGTGCGGATTGCCTGCACAGTGAGGAACATTGTAGCCCTGAGGAATTTGAATCTCAAATTTCCGACCGTTGCTGTGCTACGCGCCAGTTGTCCCAAAATATCTTATCCATCCAACGGTCATATCATTAAATGGCATTTATGTCTTATCATGTCAGGCTGCTCCCTAGGCTATAAATAGCCGCCCCCTACAACCACTAGCTGGTTGGCTGCTCTGCTAGAACTTGACACTTGTCATTTGAGAGCAACCCATCCTCCGAGGACTTTGAGCGAAAATCATCAAGTGAGGAAAATCCAAACCCAAACACTTACAAACCCAAAGTGATTGAGCATCACTGAAGAGATTGATCCTGCGTGGATCCGACGCTTGTTACCTTTGAAGACTGTGCTTCTTCCAGACGGTTAGGCGTCATGGTCTAGAGCATCCAAGAGGAATTGTGGATCGCCGAGTGACCGAGTTTGTGAAGGTTCGGAAGTCACCTGAAGACTTAGCACAATTGATTGGGCAAGGACTGTGTGTCCTTAGCTCAAGGAGAATACGGTGAGGACTGTGTGTCCGGGACTGGGTGTCCTCGAGTTTAAATACTCATCCGCTCCAACCAGATGTACAACTGAGACAGCAGTTGGAACTGGTCTACCAAATCATCGTCTTCACCAAGCCAACTGGTTCTATTTCCTCAACACTTTCATTTCCTCATTACTGTGTTGTGTGTTTGTTCATATATGTGTTTGAAGACTTTGACTGAAGACTTTCTCAATTTCCTCAGTTCAATTCCTTCAATCTGTTCGTCTTCATCTTGTGATATCATGTGTTTACGCTTTCTGTACTCTGTGTCTGTCTTCATGTCATCATGATGACCATGCATGTATTCTGCTATGTTTACTTCTGAGTACTTATTCTGCTGCTAGTAGTTCTTCGCTAAGGAATTTCCTCACTAGCAAATTCCTCAGTGAAGAATATCATAAAAATCGCCTATTCACCCCCCCTCTAGTCGATATAACGCACTTTCACTAGGGGAGATGTGCTCATCATAAACACAGCTTTGTTGAGTGTCTATGCATGTGTTGTCTTGGTAATCATCTTGGGGTGTGGAGGAGTAGAAACTGTAGAGGCCCTCCGTTCGGAAGGAGCACCTTTATCTGCTGCCTTGCTAACTTCCTTCCGCTTTATTGATTTTGAAATGTCAAGTAAAACCGACAAGAAAAATCAATAAAATTCTCTCTTCAGAACTCATTTATGCATGATACTGACAATCACTACTTTGATGTAAGGCAAACACATGATACCAGGATGGAATATGTACGAAAAACAGGACGGCATGGCATGTTCACAACTGTTTGTGTAAACTAAGCAGAAACCATTCCAGCAAATAAGAAACAATGCAAGCTAGACACCACATGAAAGATGCAACCAATATGACTCTTCCAAGTTAAAAGCGTCCCATCATAAATGGAATTTCAACAAATTAGAAGCAACACATGCTATAAATCATATGAAAGATGCAACTAATATCGCACTGCATATACTAAAGGTGTCTAGTCATGTTGATTGATGCGGGATAAAAAAAACAATAGTTTTATGTAAGGACATGCTTAATAGACAGATGTACTATGTACTAAATACAGGAAGGCATGTCACATTAACAGGTATAATGTATAAGCTAAGCAGACTAGCACATGCAGTTTAACCAGATTGGAAGAATTACAATCTAGACACCATATGCAACATGCAACCACATATCACGCTGCCAAGTTAGAGCAATGCTAGTGTAGGGGAAATGTTGTAATCAACTACAGAGTTACGTTCACTATCTTCATCTAGCATTTCTGTTTCTTGAGAATCATGTCGGCAGGCTGACGCTGCATTCTTTAAATGAGGAGTAGTCCCCTTGCCTGCCTGCCTCGTCATAAGTGATTGATGAGGGATACACAAGAACATTAGTTTGATGTAAGAACATGGTTAATACACAGATGTACTAGTATGTACCAAAAACAGAAAGTCATGTCATATTCAAAGGTATAATATGTAAGCTAAGCAGATGCCATTTAACCAAATTGGAAGCAATACAAGCTAGACATCCGGCTGGAGTGGTGAGCATGATCATCTAGGACCTGAGAGCCTGGTGGGAGGCGGGCTGCTTCGCCACCATCGCAGCTTTTTAGTTGGCTTCCAGGTGATGCCTATCTTTGTTGGGCTTGTCACTGGGTCGGCCAGTGCCCTGACTAGATATTTGTCTTCTGGTGCTCACGGGATGGTGGTTCATGTAAAAAAATATATTTCCTTATCTTACCGACTCCGGCCTTTCGAATACAAGCTAGACACCATATGGAACATGCAACCACATATGACATCGCGAAGTTAAAACAAGCACCTGGGATGGTGGTTCATTGCGAGCGAGGTCATCAACTCCAGAGCTACGTTTACCGTCTCCGTATGCTGACACTGCACCCTTTATATCCCTGTAACGTGTCTTGCCTACCGGGATACGAAGCTGGAGCGACTTCTCTCTTTTCTTTTTGGCTTCTCTCATGGCAGCAGAGTCTAAAACACCCTTGCATAAAAACACAATAGTGAGAGTAAGGGTGAAGTGTGTGCAGAACCAGTGCACTGTAAAAGTAGCAGATAGCAGGTGTGTAACACCCCGGATTCGATGCGCCAGGTGTCCGCCAGTTATTCGCCGTCATTGCCATGTCATTTGCTTGTGTGTTGCATTTTGCCATGTCATCATATGCATCTCATTTTGCATACGTGTTCGTCTCATCCATCCGAGCATTTTCCCCGTTGTCCGCTTTGCAATCCGGCACTCCTATGTTCCCCGGCGCCCCCTTTTGCCTCTTTTCGTGTGCAGGGGTTAAACTTTCTCAGAATGGACCGAGGTTTGCCAAGCGGCCTTGGTATACCACCGGTAGACCGCCTGTCAAGTTTCGTGCCATTTGGAGTCCGTTTGATACTCCAACGGTTAACCGGGTATCCGCAAAAGCCTCTTTTGTGTGCAGCCCAACACCCCTCCAAAGTGGCCCATAAACCCATCCTAACCCCCTCCATCCTCTCGCTCGTTCGATCACGATCGTGTGAGCGAAAACCGCACTCCATTTGAAGCTTCCTAGCTCCTCCTACCTATAAATATGTGTCTCCCTCTGAATTTCTCGCGCAGATCAAACCCTAGCGCCGCTCCCCTCGCGCCGTCGGACGTTTCTTCCTCGCGCCGGACATGTCCAGCCACCACCTCACTCCATCCAATCAGGAGCCGCCACGTCGCCCCGCCGCCGCTCTCCTCCAACCCCCGCGCGCCACCTCACCCCGCCGGCCCTCTCTCTCTCCTCCGCTCCGCCCACGGGCCCGCGAAGCCCGACCGTGGCCCGCCCGGGCCCGAACCCCCGCCGCCGCAGGCCCGCGCCCCGCCGCCTCGCGCCGCTTCTCTGCCGGCGGCACGCGCCCGCGCCGCGCGCTCGCCGGCGACCAGCGCCATCGCCGCCCGTGCACCCCGCCGCCCGTGCCTAAGGTCGCCGCCGCGCCGCCCCCGTACGCCTCCCGAGCCGCCCGCGCCCCTCAGTCGCGCTCCTCCGCCGATGCGCCACCTCCCCACCGCTGCACCGGGCCCCGCGCCGCCTCTGCCCGCTCTCTGGCCGGCCGCCTCGGCGCCGAGCGCCACTGCGGCGCCCCTCGCGTCCCGCAGTCGCCGACCACGCCGCTCGCCGCCTCCGGCCAGATCCGGTTGAGGAGCGACCGGATACGGCTCCCCCATGCTCCGGCGAGCCCCCCTTCAACACCGGCCGCCGCAAGTCCGGCGACGTCTCCGGCGAGATCCGCCGTCTCCCTCGCCGCGTTGACTTTTTCCCTCAAGGTTGCCCCGAAAATCTTCCAAGTCCCAGTTATTTTTAGCATACTTCATTGCAACATAACTCCGCATCCGTGGCTCCGTTTTGCGCATGTAGCATATCAAAATGTTCGACCCGACGAGTAAATCATTTCATCACATTTCATCATTTTCATTTGAGCTCATCTGGTGCCCGAAATGCTGTTGGAAGAGGGCTATGTGATGTTAGTTTCAGATTCTTATTAGAACATGCACATTTGTCATTTTTGCCATGATTGATGGGTGCATCCTATGATATTGAGCTCTACATGTGTTTTGAATTATGCCATTCCATCTTTACAGGGGTGTATGCCATGTATTTTTGTGATCATCATGATGACTAGAACAAGCATGCAAACTAGGCATCATAATGTTGCTGATTTCAGGACCTTAGAATTTCACTAAGTTATTTCCTGCTGTTATTTTTATGCCATGTATTCATGTTGCTACAGGGAGATCCATGCCTCTTTTGAGCATGGTCATTAAGGATGTTTTGTAGATATTGTGGTGCTCTATCCATCCATGGCCTTTTTGGAAATTATGGAGTAACATAGCATGACTGAATCTTGCTCCTCTTGTGCTATAAAATGTTCCTGGCAGATTGTTTACATGTTATTCAATTTTGCCAAGCATGTTGTACTTTATCCGTGCATGCTATGTTATTTTTCTTGCCATGTATAGCTTCTATGCCATGTCTAGTTGCTGGGTGTATGCTTGGTTTGTCATGCAATGCCTCGTAGTGAGTGCATCAAGCTCACGAAGATGCCTTCATGATGCTGTTGTTGCTGGGTGTATGCTTTGGTTTGTCTGAAATCTGTAACGGAACTTGCTATGTTTACGTGGGCGCCATAATATCTTATGATCCCTTTTGGCTCATGGTCAGTAAGGGACTCTTGCTATATGCTTCGAGTAGCTTCATGCCATGCTCTAGTTTGACATGATAGCTTGCTGTAACATGTTGTTTTATAGCTCTACACATTGCAACCTGATGTTATTTCTCCCATGTCCTGTGAATTCTGCCAAGTCTGTGAACCTGTTATTATTTGCAATCTCGCCATGTCCTTTTGAGCATGTTATAGTAGTTTCTGGAGATAGCTCAGTATTCATGTTTTGTCATGCTTTACCTGTACATCATCTTCATGCCTTTTTTTTCATGTCGAGATCCTGTAGCATGTTGTTTTGATGCTTGTAAGATGCCTAGTTTCTGTTTTGGACAGCATGTCCTTTGACCTTGTATATTGTGTATGTGTTGAACCGTTGCTCCGTTCTGAGTGTGCCCTGTATGAAACTTGCTTAGTTTTGTGTGTAGCTTCATGTTACCTTGTTGCATCCATGTTTTGAGGTGTTTGCTTGATGTTTGAATGCATATTGCATCAATGCCATGTTTAACTTGTTTTGCTCATATCTTCTAGGCCGTAGCTCCGAATCTAATGAACTTTATATGTAACTTGTCTAGAATTTCGTGTAGATCATCATGGTGAATCTTAACTTGCTGTTTAACAACTTGAACATAAAGTTTATTCAGATCTGGACCAATTTCTAAATTTGCATATGAGGACTTACCGGAATTGTTCTATGTTGTTTCCGGCCTCATTTAAACTTGCTTTGATGTGTTGCTCTTGTATGCATCATCTCTTGCCATCAATAGACTCATGTAGCCTTGTCATGCACCATACTTGGTTGAGCATCATGTCTTGTTCATGTGTGGTGTGTTTACCATGTTGTGTGCTTCTTCTCGATAGTTCCCGTTTTGTTGCGATCGTGAGGATTCGTTCGTCTACGCTTGGTTCGTCTTCATGGACTCGTTCTTCTTCCTTGCGGGATTTTAGGCAAGATGACCGTCACCTTGGATCTCACTACTATCATTGTTATGCTAGTTGCTTCGTTCTACCCTTTGCTGCTTTACCTACCACTTGCTTATCAAGCCTCCCAAATTGCCATGATAGCCCCTAACCTTTGTCACCCTTCCTAGCAAACCGTTGTTTGGCTATGTCACTGCTTTTTGCTCAGCCCCTCTTATAGCGTTGCTAGTTGCAGGTGAAGATGAAGATTGCTCCATGTTGGATTATGTTTATGTTTATTTTGGGATATCACAATATCTCTTATATTATTAATGCATCTATATACTTGGTAAAGGGTGGAAGGCTCGACCTTATGCCTGGTGTTTTGTTCCACTCTTGCCGCCCTAGTTTCCGTCGTATCGGTATTATGTTCCTGGATTTTGCCTCCCTAACGCGGTTGGGTGATTTATGGGACTCCCTTGACAGTTCGCTTTGAATAAGACTCCTCCAGCAAGGCCCAACCTTGGTTTGACATTTGCCTCACCTAGCCCTTTTTCCCTTGGGAGTCGCGCTCTCGAGGGTCATCTTATTTTACCCCCCCCCCTCCCCTGGGCCAGTGCTTGTCGTGAGTGCTGGTCCAAACTGTCAGCCGCCGGTGGCCACCAGGGGCAACTCTGGGATCGCCTACCGGAAGTTTGGACAATCCGGTGTGCCCTGAGAACGAGATATGTGCAGATCCTATCAGGATTTGTCGGCACATTCGGGTGGCTTTACTGGACTTGTTTTACCATTGTCGAAATGTCTTGTAGCCGGGATTCCGAGACTGATCGGGTCTTCCCGGGGAGAAGGAATATCCTTCGTTGATCGCGAGAGCTTATCATGGGCTAAGTTGGGACACCCCTGCAGGGTTTGAACTTTGGAAAGCCGTGCCCGCGGTTATGTGGCAGATGGGAATTTGTTTATGTCCGGTTGTAGTAAACTTGAAGTAAACTCTTCTAAAATACACCAACCGTGTGCGTAACCGTGAGTGTCTCTTTTCGGGGTTGATCGAGAGGAGAACACGGTTTCTGGGTTATGTTTGCGTAAGTAGGAGTTCAGGATCACTTCTTGATCATTACTAGTTGACGACCGCTTGCTTTGCTTCTCTTCTCGCTCTTATTTGCGTAAGTTAGCCACCATACATGCTTAGTCGCTGCTGCAACCTCACCACTTTACCCCTTCCTTACCCTTTAAGCTTTGCTAGTCTTGATACCCATGGTAATGGGATTGCTGAGTCCTCGTGGCTCATAGACTACTACACCACCAGTTGCAGGTACAGGTTATGCAATGATCATGACGCGAGAGCGATGTTTATTTGTGTTGGAGTTTTTCTTCTGCTTCTTCTTTGATTGAGGGATAGGTTCCTGGTCAGCAGCCTGGGCTAGCAGGGTGGATATTGTTTGAGTTTCTGTTTATGTTTCATCCGTAGTCGGATGTTGATCTTGTATGTGGTATTGTTGTATTCATGTGACATTGTATGTTTTGGTTGTAACCCCACTATTATGTAATGTTGATGTAAAGATATCCACCTTGCAAAAGCGTCTTCAAGATGCGCTTCTATCCTTCATGGGACCTTCGAGTTCCTTTAGGATAGGGTCACATCTTGGGCGTGACAAGTTGGTATCAGAGCCTCGAACGACCCTAGGAGCCCCCCTTGATTGATCGTGTAGTTTGACCGATGTCGAGTCTAGAAGAAAACTTTTTCGGAGTCTAGTTATATCGGAGAGTAGGATTTCTTTTTACTCCTCTGCCCCTTCGTCGCTCTGGTGAGAAATCTTGACGTAGGTGTTTTGAACTACTCCTCTTCTCGTTCAAATTTTTTTTAGGATCACGCGGTTAGTTTTCGTTCGTTGTCCATCCTCTTTTCAATCCAGTGCACTTCTCTTCGAGTGGATTCGACCCTCGTTGTCTTTTGCAAGATCAGTTGTCAGTCCTTTCTCTTTCGACGTTGTTTCCCTGTCCGAAGTTGTCCTTGTTTTTCTCGCCCGACCACCCTTCTTATTTTCGGAACCGGAGTCCATAATCGAGTATCCATCCTACTCGTGCGAAGCCTGTGCACTCTCTCCTCAATCATTTCAGCCGGTGTTTTTCTCTTCAAGTTACTCGTCGATTCCCCGTTCCAAGTTGCCGTGTTTTCCCGCCCTCCCACCCATTTTCTTCCCGGAGTATGAGCCTCTATTCGGGCATCAATTTCATTCGTGCGGAGTCTCTTCAGTCTTTCCTCAATTGTCTCAACCGGTGAAGTCTCGTCTAGTTCATCATTGTTCGTCGCATTTTCTTTCCGGTGGATTCAAATTCAAGTTTTTCGTTGTCGATCGTATTCTTTCCCTCAGCTCAAATATTTTCCTTTGCTCGTTCGCCTCTCGTCATTCTATCATTCCGGAGTGATGAAGACATCTCAGAAGCTTCTTGTTTGCATTCTATTATTTCGAGGTTATCACCTCATCCAAATCTTTCAACCGTTCCGGTGCAATTTTTTCTCATTCGACATTCCTTTCCAACGGTGTTTCTTTCAGTGGGCCTTAACCCACAGGTCTTTTCCCGGGATCTTACCTGACTCTTCTATTTTCCCGGAGTTATTCTCAAGTTCTTTCGAAGTTTGACATAAGTATGAATTTTATCAGTCAGATGCTTTTCCAAGATCGATTTAAAATCATTTTCATTGTTGGCTCAACCTCTTTGTTTTTTCATTCCCCCGGAGTGTGTCAACAATTCTGGTGTTTTTCTCGTCGGCATTCTCAACATTTGAAGACCGAAGTAGAGTTTTCCCTAAATCTTGTCCATTCTCCCGAAGATTCGCGGTGCTAGCTCGATGTTACCCTTTCAAATTGTTTCTAGTCGTGCAATTCTTTTCATCCATCCGGAGTATTTCAGGAGTTGTTTTCCGTCTGAATCATCCGGAGGCCATCTTTTTGGAATATCCTTTTGTTCTAAGTTTTTCAAATTCGTTCTCCAATTATTCTATACCCGCGCCCTTCGTTCGTCTTAATATAGTTCCGGTGCTTCGTTCAAGTATTCTTCAATCAGTTCGTGATCTCTTCTTTCAATCGCTTCTGAATTCTCTCAAGTATCTTCGTGCTTTTCTAATTCTTCCGGTGATTCATTCCTTTTCGTCATTCAAGTTTGATATTCTTACGGTGGTTCGTTGAAGATTCCTTTTCCGTTCTCATCATATCAAGTCATTCGTTCTTCCCAATCCTACCGGTGGTTCATGAAGACCTTCCCAAACTTCGCGCTATATTTCCCTTTAATCCCTTCCATCGCGAATAAGTGGTATGCAATCCATTGCTTCTCATTAATTTAATTGGTGGAAGATAAGCATAACATAATTCATATTCAGCTTTCATCAAGCTGATTAATTCCTTCCTTCGGAGATTGTTCATGTTGAATAATCTCTCGATTCCAAATTGTTCGTCTTTCTTTTCCGGAGTTCCAAGCTTCTCGCTTGTCTCGACGCGAAGCCCCATCTAAATCATAGCAAGGATTAATCCTTATTGTTTCCATCCCTCAATTTTATCTCATCATCCATTTATTACCGGAGTTCTTATGGTGGTTCGCCAGTATTTAATTCATTCTTCAAGTGTTCATCAAGATTCTTGTTGAAGGAGCTCAAGTATCTTTTTCTTCTTGCATTTCGAAGTGCAATTAATTCTCCGTATTCTTTTGAAGTGGAGTTTTGCATTTCTTCGTTCCTCTCAGCTATTCAATCTTTTCCGCTTATGGTGGGTTATCACCTCATAATTTTGAGATGATTTCCATAAGACCACAACAAGCAATTCTTTGTTGTTGATTTTGTCAACAACTTCGTTCAATCTTTTCTTCGCAAGGATGCTTTTCAAATTCATTTGTCGAAGAAGTTGTCATTTTTCTTCTCCGTTCTTTTCATTCCACTATTTCAATTCTTCCGAAGGCATTGTGTTGTTCCTCTCGTCAAGTGTCATGCCATCTTGTTAAGTTCATGTTCTATCCTTTCCTTGTTCAGCTGGAGTGCCACCTAAATTCTTTCATTCTTATTCCGCTTCTATCTTGTTCTAACCGGAAATTCATTTTTGCTTCGGAGCTTTGATTCTCGTCATATTCATCGTTTCTTTTCCTACTCGAGAGTTCTCGACTTTGTTCATCCTCTCTCTTTTGTTCTTTTCACCTCATCCCTTTTCCTCCCCGTCTTGGTCCTAAGATCTCGGGACGAGATCTCTTGTTAGTAGAGGAGAGTTGTAACGCCCCGGATTCGGTGCGCCAGGTGTCCACCAGTTATTCGCCGTGCCATGTCATTTGCTTGCGTGTTGCATTTTGCCATGTCATCATGTGCATCTCATTTTGCATACGTGTTCATCTCATCCATCCGAGCATTTTCCCCGTTGTCCGTTTTGAAATCCGGCACTCCTATGTTCCCCGGAGCCCCCTTTTGCCTCTTTTCGTGTGCGGGTGTTAAACTTTCTCGGAATGGACCGAGGTTTGCCAAGCGGACATGGTATACCACCGGTAGACCGCCTGTCAAGTTTTGTGCCGTTTGGAGTCCGTTTGATACTCCAACGGTTAACCGGGTATCCGCAAAAGCCTCTTTTGTGTGCAGCCCAAGACCCCTCCAAAGTGGCCCATAAACCCATCCTAACCCCCTCCATTCTCTCGTTCGATCGATCACGATCGTGTGAGCGAAAACCGCACTCCATTTGGAGCTTCCTAACTCCTCCTACCTATAAATATGTGTCTCCCTCCGAATTTCTCGCGCAGATCAAACCCTAGCGCCGCTCCTCTCGCGCCGCCGGACTTTTCTTCCTCGCGCCAGACATGTCCAGCCGCCACCTCACTCCATCCAATCAGGAGCTGCCACGTCGCCCCGCCGCCGCTCTCCTCCAACCCCTGCGCGCCACCTCACCCCGCCGGCCCTCTCTCTCCCCTCCGCTCCGCCCGTGGGCCCGCGAAGCCCGACCGTGGCCCGCCCGGGCCCGAACCCCCGCCGCCGCAGGCCCGCGCCCCGCCGCCTCGCGCCGCTTCTCCGCCGGCGGCACGCGCCCGCGCCGCGCGCTCGCCGGCGACCAGCGCCGCAGCCGCCCGTGCACCCCGCCGCCCGCGCCTAAGGTCGCCGCCGCGCCGCCCCCGTACGCCTCCCGAGCCGCCCGCGTCCCACGGCCGCGCTCCTCCGCCGATGCGCCGCCTCCCCGCCACCTCACCGGGCCCCGCGCCGCCTCCGCCCGCTCTCCGGCCGGCCGCCTCGGCGCCGAGCGCCACCGCGGCGCCCCTCGCGTCCCGCAGTCGCCGACCTCGCCGCTCGCCGCCTCCGGCCAGATCCGATCCAGGAGCGACCGGATACGGCTCCCCCGTGCTCCAGCGAGCCCCCCTTCAACACCGGCCGCCATTTACCGCAAGTCCGGCGACGTCTCCGGCGAGATCCGCCGTCTCTCTCGCCGCGTTGACTTTTTCCCTCAAGGTTGCCCCGAAAATCTTCCGAGTCCCAGTTATTTTTAGCATACTTCATTGCATCATAACTCCGCGTCTGTGGCTCCGTTTTGAGCGTGTAGCATATCTAAATGTTCGACCCGACGAGTAAATCATTTCATCACATTGCATCATTTTCATTTGAGCTCATCTGGGTGCCCGAAATGCTGTTGGAAGAGGGCTATGTGATGTTAGTTTCAGATTCTTATCAGAACATGCACGTTTGTCATTTTTGCCATGATTGATGTGTGCATCTTATGATATTGAGCTCTACATGTGTTTTGAACTATGCCATTCAATCTTTACAGGGGTGTATGCCATGTATTTTTGTGATCATCGTGGTGACTAGCACAAGCATGCAAACTAGGCATCATAATGTTGCTGATTTCAGGACCATAGAATTTCACTATGTTATTTCCTGCTGTTATTTTTATGCCATATATTCATGTTGCTACAGGGAGATCCATGCCTATTTTGAGCATGGTCATTAAGGATGTTTTGTAGATATTGTGGTGCTCTATTCATCCATGGCCTTTTTGTTAATTATGTAGTGGCATAGCATGACTGAAAATTACTCTTCTTGTGCTGTAAAATGTTCCTGGCAGATTGTTACATGTTATTCAATTTTGCCAAGCTTGTTGTACTTTATCCGTGCATGCTATGTTATTTTTCTTGCCATGTATAGCTTCTATGCCATGTCTAGTTGCTGGGTGTATGCTTGGTTCGTCATGCAATGCCTCGCAGTGAGTGCATCTAGCTCACGAAGATGCCTTCATGATGCTGTTGTTGCCATGTCTAGTTTTCTGCTAAGTCTGAAATCTATAACGAAACTTGCTATGTTTACATGGGTGTCATCATATCTTCTGATCTCTTTTGGCTCATGGTCAGTAAGGGACCTTGTATATTGTGTATGTGTTGAACCGTTGCTCCGTTCTGAGTGTGCTCTATATGAAACTTGCTTAGTTTTGTGTGTAGCTTCATGTTACCTTGTTACGTCCATGTTTTGAGGTGTTTGCTTGATGTTTGAATGCATTTTGCATCAATGTCATGTTTAACTTGTTTTGCTCATATCTTCTAGGCCGTAGCTCCGAATCTAATGAACTTTATATGTAACTTGTCTAGAATTTCGTGTAGATCATCATAGTGAATCTTAACTTGCTGTTTAACAACTTGAACATAAAGTTTATTCAGATCTGGACCAATTTCTAAATTTGCATATGAGGATTTACCGGAATTGTTCTATGTTGTTTCCGGCCTCATTTAAACTTGCTTTGATGTGTTGCTCTTGTATGCATCATCTCTTGCCATCAATAGCCTCATGTAGCCTTGTCATGCACCATACTTGGTTGAGCATCATGTCTTGTTCATGTATGGTGTGTTTACCATGTTGTGTGCTTCTTCTCGATAGTTCCCGTTTTGTTGCGATCGTGAGGATTCGTTCGTCTACGCTTGGTTCGTCTTCATGGACTCGTTCTTCTTCCTTGCGGGATTTCAAGCAAGATGACCGTCACCTTGGATCTCACTACTATCATTGTTATGCTAGTTGCTTCGTTCTACCGCTTTGCTGCTTTACCTACCACTTGCTTATCAAGCCTCCCAAATTGCCATGATAGCCCCTAACCTTTGTCACCCTTCCTAGCAAACCGTTGTTTGGCTATGTCACTGCTTTTGCTCAGCCCCTCTTACAGCGTTGCTAGTTGCAGGTGAAGATGAAGATTGCTCCATGTTGGATTATGTTTATGTTTATGTTGGGATATCACAATATCTCTTATATTATTAATGCATCTATATACTTGGTAAAGGGTGGAAGGCTCGGCCTTATGTCTGGTGTTTTGTTCCACTCTTGCCGCCCTAGTTTCCGTCATATCGGTATTATGTTCCCGGATTTTGCCTCCCTAACGCGGTTGGGTGATTTATGGGACTCCCTTGACAGTTCGCTTTGAATAAGACTCCTCCAGCAAGGCCCAACCTTGGTTTGACATTTGCCTCACCTAGCCCTTTTTCCCTTGGGAGTCGCGCTCTCAAGGGTCATCTTATTTTACCCCCCCCCCCGGGCCAGTGCTCGTCGTGAGTGCTGGTCCAAACTGTCAGCCGCCGGTGGCCATCAGGGGCAACTCTGGGATCACCTACCGGAAGTTTGGACAATCCGGTGTGCCCTGAGAACGAGATATGTGCAGCTCCTATCAGGATTTGTCGGCACATCCGGGTGGCTTTGCTGGACTTGTTTTACCATTGTTGAAATGTCTTGTAGCCGGGATTCCGAGACTGATCGGGTCTTCCCGGGGAGAAGGAATATCCTTCGTTGATCGCGAGAGCTTATCATGGGCTAAGTTGGGACACCCCTGCAGGGTTTGAACTTTCGAATGCCGTGCCCGCGGTTATGTGGCAGATGGGAATTTGTTAATGTCCGGTTGTAGTGAACTTGAAGTAAACTCTTCTAAAATACACCAACCGTGTGCGTAACCGTGAGTGTCTCTTTTCGGGGTTGATCGAGAGGAGAACACGGTTTCTGGGTTATGTTTGACGTAAGTAGGAGTTCAGGATCACTTCTTGATCATTACTAGTTGACGACCGCTTGCTTTGCCTCTCTTCTCGCTCTTATTTGCGTAAGTCAGCCACCATACATGCTTAGTCGCTGCTGCAACCTCACCACTTTACCCCTTCCTTACCCTTTAAGCTTTGCTAGTCTTGATACCCATGTTAATGGGATTGCTGAGTCCTCGTGGCTCATAGACTACTACACCACCAGTTGCAGGTACAGGTTATGCAATGATCATGACGCGAGAGCGATGTTTATTTGTGTTGGAGTTTTTCTTCTTCTTCTTCGATTGAGGGAGAGGTTCCTGGTCGGCAGCCTGGGCTAGTAGGGTGGATATTGTTTGAGTTTCTGTTTATGTTCCATCCGTAGTCGGATGTTGATCTTGTATGTGGTATTGTTGTATTCATGTGACATTGTATGTTTTGGTTGTATCCCCACTATTATGTAATGTTGATGTAATGATATCCACCTTGCAAAAGCGTCTTCAAGATGCGCTTCTATCCTTGATGGGGCCTTTGAGTTCCTTTAGGATAGGGTCGCATCTTGGGCGTGACAAGGTGGCTGAAAAATAAATGACAGGAGACATATGATAGCTCTACAACATTGCATGTCAAACAAAATTAGATTCTACTCCGTATGATTTTGTAATATATGAGCACAGGAAATGCAGGTAATCCTCCAGCACACCACCACATGTGGTCATATCTAAGATAACAGTCGACTGAAAATAAATAGGTCAGTCAATTTTTTTAATGAACCGTCCGATCTATAAGGAACGGGCAGATGGCCTTCGTCTACCTCCCGCCAGTCACTGTTGACGATCTTTCTCGAATCGCCAGCGACCACCGGCCCAGACCCCTGCCTCCGCCGCCCCGCCCTCCCATCGACCTCACACCACCGTCGTGCTTGGCAGCGCCCCAGGCCATCCCTTTAATCCCGGCCAACCTCCAGATCGGGCGCCAGTAGCTCTAGGCCGCATACGCCCCTAAGATAAACACCAAGGCGCTGCTTCCCTAGCGTAATAGGCGTACTAGCGCCTATTACGCCGGGGAATGCTTCCGTTAGTTGGGAATCAACTGGCCATAAATTGAAATTCCGGGGGGGGGGGGGGGGCGACGGACCTCTAGCTAAGGTGAAATAGTATATGAGGAGAAACCTTGTGCATCATGAGTTACTAGGAACATCTAGTATCAAGAAGAAGCGGTCAACTAGTGTCTTCTGTGGGATGAATACCGTGCAAGCAGAGACATAATATTTGCATGAATAAGGGAAAAGGAGTACCTTTTTCGGTTGCCGGTGTGGTCACCTCCACATGTCGCGCCGATTTTCTTCTTTTTACCGGGGAAACCGATGTTCTGGAGGGTGCAGGCTTGGACGAACCCATGGCCAAATTGTTGACTGTGTTGCCATGGCCGTATGTCGGCGGAGGGGAAGCAGATCCGAGGCGGCGAAGGACGGCGTAGCAGTAACAGCTCCGGTGCAGTGGAGGGTGGCGAAGTTGGAGCGGCAGCGGTGAGGCGCAGGACGGCGTGGTTGAACTGGCTCGGGTACGGACGGCTCGGCCTCGGCTTCAAATACTAGCCATGGAGGGCCTTGCGGTTGAGGTTGCGGTGGACGACGACGTCGGGGTATCAACTCGGGCGTAATGGAGGAGGGCGGCGGTTGATGGGTGGGATGGGGTGGTGGACGGAGGACGTCGGGGTTTCGCGGCTGGTGGAGAGGTAGTTTTGGCGCCCACGGAGTACGAATGGGGAATCAGACGGGTGGGGGGACCATGTTTCGGTCTGGGACGCGCTTGTTTTTGGCTTTTTTTAACAGAAGATGGGACGCGCTTGTCTGAAATTTGGGGAAAGTACAAACTTTGCCCCCCTCTTAAATTTCGGACCTACTGCGGGTCGGGGTAGGATGGTAATCCTAGGTGTCCCAAATAGTGGGCGGGAGCGATTTTGGCCGCGCGCATGTGTGCTTAGGCGGCCATTGTGTATGAATGTTTTTCGAATGCGGTTGTGTGGCGTCTAGATGTAGCTACAAACCTACCACGGTTTAGACCTTTGGACGTCGGGCCGGTAGGTTTCACGGGTCGGAGTTATTAGAAAAGTAATTTCCTTGTACTACCAAACATTGGTCTCACGCGGTTTCGGGCGAGTAGAGGCTCTTTTGGCGCTTCGTTCGAAATTTTGAAACACAAGCATTCACATTTAGAGTACTCCTGAACTATGAGGATCGACCTAAATAAACAACGTTATATTTGACCTTGTATGTTTGAAAACCTCATTAAATTATCCGCTTCTTTTTGAAATTTTGACACTTCAAAATCCTATAACTACGATTATTTTGGAATGGAGGAGCTAAATTTGAATCTATTTTGTACACAACTACATATGCTATTATGTACAAAATCAGAGCAAAGATTGGTGCCCCATAATTTAGGTATGGTTTACAAATGCCATGATATCAAATTCAAATAATTGAATGGACTTCATGTTGAATTCGATTTTTTTAAACCACCTTAAGTTGAATTCAAATGTATGCTAGTTCATAGGTAGCTATTTATAATGTCCATTGTGTAACTTTCGTATGTATAATGTGCTTTACACACACACAACATGAACTATACTCACGTTTATATTCGATTGCTAAAGCGATGCATTGTCTGGAGTTCAAAATACTAACTATGTGGATCAATTGTGTATAATAATAACATAGACATGCTCAAATTCGATAGAATCTAGATGTCTGATGGATCAATGACCGCTCCTTACGTGAATTGCAAATATCATGATCCCATCCTAATATTTGGATACAATTTATATCTTTAATCAATGTGTAGAGCAGTCTTTTACGTGTAGTTTCACTCTCCATCAGTGGTCTCTCACACATGCTCACACACTCTCTCCCGAGGTGTCTTTCTCGCACACATGCTCTAGATATAACCCTCCCTCCCTCTCGTAACCATTTACAACTATTTTCACTAACCTTTATCACAATCACTTTTCCTCTCGCAAACATAAACACGCACAATCCTCATCGACCCTTTCTATGTACATGGACCTGCCTACGTGTCTCATGTACACACAGTATCTTTACGCCTGCCTCTCATGCATTGTCTCACACCTCTCTTCCTAATCGACGAGTATGATTCTAGCAGAGCATTCTGTAGGATGCCCCTTAAAGTTAGGTTGGATGAATAGTAATATCAGAGATAAAGGGGTTACCTTAGTCCGAGAACCTAGGGTTACAAATCCTAGCCGGCTTTGTTAGTGGACACAGAGTCCTTCACAGTTCTGCTATCTTTGTCTTGTACAACTAGTCATCCATGGGTCTTCCTAAATGCATCACGGGCCGACCAATGTGGCGCAGGACGGAACCAAACAAAGGGCCTCATCTCGAACCACCGGACCTCACGCGGTGACACACCCTCTGCCCCCATGTCTCATTATCTTCTCACACCCACACATACCAACACAAACACCACACACACAGAAAATTTCTCTTGGTGCCTCTATTCCCTCCCCCCTTGCATATACACACTCAAGGGAATGGAATCTCTTGTCGTGATGTCATATTCGTATCTCTCTCTCTAGACCACTCTCATTTCTCGTGCTATCTCTCCCATGCCCCCACCCCCCCCCACCCCGTCAGCCCCTCTATCCATGCCTCTCTCGAATACGTAATACACACACATACCTCTCTAGGCCCCGCCAAATGCATCAACTACACATTCACACATGTTACATCACGTACCCCATTGATCTAGAAAGCCCTCTCTTCACGTTTATTTCGCATACAACATTCCTTTTGAATAAAGTGTAGCCAAAAAGTTATTTTAGAGTTTCTACATATATACAACATTACAAAGTTATATGGAGGAGTACGAACGCTAATTTGCATTGCATGGTGCCCACAATGATATTTATTCCGCACTGTGAATTTTGTATATTTTTATACTATATACAAAGTTAGTCATAATAAAGAGAAACGAAGAGCATCTCTCTCCCCATCGCATACCCCCCTGTACGCCCCTTTCACGTATGCACACAAAACTATCTCCAGGTCATCTAAAAGTAAGCCCCCAGAAAATTCACGCATGTTTCATCTTTCTCTCGCGATATATGCAATGAAGATCATTGTATTTGAAGCGAAAGCACGATACATACATTGGACTTCAGAATCCACTCATTACGGTCACCATTTACGTTTAGTGGTTATTATACAGTCACGGGCTCACCGTACAACTCTGTATTTGCTCATGACATGACTAGTTGACCAGTTAAACGCTCCACGTGGCACCTCTAGTGTTGCATCACATTATCTCACTACCATCGTGCCCACCTGTCGACTTGTATCTACTCTACATCTACACTCTTATAAAATATATAAAATACACTCTTATAAAAAACAGAGTTGGTGATGATGGTGTGCCTGCCATCCTGCAATATAGGCCGTCCGATTTATATCTGACGGATAGGAAAGAAACTATGGCAATCTTGCAAAAAGGTACCCACACACCTCTCCACATTTGCAAATAAGGCCTTCCCTCGTTCATCCTTTTCTCTCACAAGATAAACAAGTCATACAAATGCATCTTGATGTTACGTGCAACGCACGGGCATCTTGCTAGTAAGAATGAAAACAAATGACAAAAAAATATTTGGACGGTGGTTTGAAGTCATGACCGCGGGCACAACAGACAAGGTGGCCTTGTATTGGTATGCTGAGTCGTCTGTTTTAACACACAGGAGCTGGTGTGGTGATTATACACACACGCACGCATGCACACGAACTCATCCATGCAACACTCACACAAACACAGGCACCCACGCACGCACGCAACACTCACACGTACACATGCAGCCACGCACGCACGCAACACTCACACGCACACACGCACGCATGCATGCACACACCAGTACACCACACGACCAACACACACTCTCACGCTCAAGTGCTCAACCTACACATGCATGCGCACACATCAGGCCCTGGCAGACACATACACAACCAGGTGATTCCCGCGCACGGGATGGAGCCTTGTCGCGCCTGCGTAAAATTGTGTTTATCTGACTTTTTGCCTATGAGAACTAATAGGTGGGACCCACAAGGAACATGGTCAATTTAACTAGTCAACATGGCGCCACGCAGACTATTTGGCCGGTCAACAGAGTGCAATCCGATGCTGAACTGTGAGCAAGTGACCGTATAAGAGCATCTCCAATAGCATGTGTATATTTGGATGTCTATATATTCATATAGACAATGGTCTAAAAAGATTCCCTCATATACACATCCAGTTTTGCATCAGAACGTCTATATACAGGGACCATGACAGGTGGGCCATCGCTGGGGAGAGAAAGAAATCATGACTGCAGCTGAGTTTAGACGACGCCTTCACATTGTCCAGGCGTGGACATTGCCGAGGTCCATTTAGAGGATGTGTATATTTGGACAGCCATATAGACAAGCTGTTGGACGCCTGTTTTGGGCTCATGTCGTGGAAAACAAGTATAGACATCCATATAGACAAGCTATTCGAGATGCTCACCGCAAAACGTATATAGTGACCGTAATCAGCTTATTCTGAAGTTCGGTGACCGTATTACGATTTTCTCTCTGTAGGACCTCCAAAACTACATCTCTACACGTTCTCGCATGTTACATCTAACAACTATGCAATACAGCACTACTACTACACTCTAACACAATAAATCATATGTGTTTTTTGTTTTACTAGATATCATATTGTTACTTATAATTATTCAGTTTGCATACATTAAAATTGCCTTTGAAATGTATGGCCAGTATCGTCTACCGCGCGGGAAAAATCCCGCGCTTTCCTGTTTAATCGGGGTTGTATCGATGGATCGTGCGAAACAACAAAACTATAGTACTATACAGTACAAGTGACAGTTCACTGGGCCGTCGTGTTGTCTACTCCTCCGTCGTAAGAGTGGAGCGCTCACTTTCATAAATCTTCTAGTCCCTTTCGCTGACATGTGGGACATCAAGCTACCGGGTCCATGGGCCATACCGGAATACAGTGCAGAGCAGCCGGGGTGAAGCACCCCAGTCATGGCACCGGCGTAGTAATGAGCATTGAGGCGTCAAATCACAAAGCTGCACCTTTCCCGCAGTTAAGTTGGAGGGACGAAGCAACCATCATTTCACTCGTTGTTGAATCCGCTTCTCCCTCATCTTCTTCAACTTAACCACGTGTTGCTTCTGCCGTTGTTCTGCCGCATATGGGACGCGGATCGGCTTGGTAAAGCACTGACACGTGGGACCGCATGTTAGCAAACCGCCAGGACAACGTCCTCCAAAAATAAGAAGCCTAATCCTAGACTTACAAAGGGATACGTAGCTGCTACGTATACTTTCCATCTAATCTATATATGCCCCCTGATTTTCAGGTGGGGTGGGCCTAATCTTCTCCTTTTAATCCAATTAAATAGTCCCACATCACATCAGTTTCTAACTTTACGTAAACCATTACGTGGATGTAGCATTGCTCAAATAAGAAACCTCCCCCGCCATCCGCGCGGCAAAATCACCTCCTTTTTACTAATCTTGATTCTATAATTTTTTAGATCAATATAATTGAGATTTGTATAGATAGCACATAGGAGTAGAACCAAGTGATACGGTTAAGGGCATCCACAATGTGTAGCCAAATGTGAAAATAGCTTTTGGCATTGTGGGAACCATTGTGGACGGTGTTGCCAAAGCCAAAAAGATGGAACCGAAGCTCCATGATTGATTGATTGAAGGAATAGAAAATGCAATGTCTCTCCTCTTTATACCATGCTTGGACGCATGTAGTATAGTATAGAGCACAGAGTCTACTCCCCTGTCCCTTCTATCACAAATCACAAAGCAGTGAGGCATCAAATCACAAAAGCACGGACGAAGCAACAATCATTTCACTCTTCGCTGACTCCGCTTCTCCATCGTCTTCTTCGAGAAACCATCTCACCGCACTAGTACTCCTAGTAGTACTAGTAAAGGACTTCCTGGATGCAAATAAGGCACTTGTCTCGGCTTGCAGGCGGCACTTGCGAACGACTTACCGTGGTCTCCCTCAATGGTGTTCTCTGTCGAACGCACTTCGCCAAACCACCCAAAAAAAGATATCGTCGATATCACCGCAATGGGGAAGGAAGTCAAACATAGTTACTACCTCCATTTTTTTGTACACAAGGCCAGTATATCAAAATTACAATTTGCAAAGGGCCACTAACACTAATCGAGGCAAAATTGATGGGGTTAGCAACCAAGGACATTAATATCCCCTGCATGCATGCGGAAGTGAGAAGGTTGGTTTGCATGGCGCTGCATTAATCAAGTGATGATGAGTGAGATGGTTAGCTCTTTGGTCTTTGGAGAAAAAAATATGCATTAATTGACACGTGAAACGAGGATTTGTATCGATTAAATCCCGCGAAGGGAAACCCCGCCTTTTTTTAACACTAGTACTCCTAGTACGTACGTACTTATCCTGTTTGGGTATAGGCCTTGCATTGCCAAACTTCGCCACACATTTTTGCCAAGCTTGCCTAAAGTTTTCAAAATGAGAAGGTGGTACACTTGCGCACGGTTGTCGTGGCCGCACCGCACCCCCACACGGTAGCTCCTGCATGCCGCGGTCGCACCGCACCCTCACACAGTTGCTCATGCACGCCGCAAACCCAACCAAGGGAACGCACCCTCACTGACACGTGTTGTCGCATGTGAACAAAGCAAACTCAGCCATCCTATCGCTGACACATAATTTTCGTTCATAGAGTATGTTTATCCAACCGTATGTTGGGGAGTATCCGTACGGCCCGTGCGGTGGTCTGTTGGGGAAGAAGAAGAGGTGAGGAAGAAGGAAAGAAGAGTTAGGAGACGTAGGATACTCATCCAACCACCTGAAATGTTAGACTGGCCCAAGTCAGGCGACTTGCATAACAAATATATGTTTTTACACAGCAAAAAATCCATAAAAACAACAACATAAAGAAAAACTATCACTGCTCGCAGAAAGAGACGGCCTCGTTGTCTTTGGCTGCCGGCGCGAACCAGCCGTCGCTGCCGACGTGTGTCTCCGCACCGTGGTTGTCCTCCGCCTCCAGCTACTCGTTCAAGCGGAGCGTGCGCACGCTCTGCACAGACGAGAGCACAACCCGGTTCAAGTCAAGGACGTCCGGTTCCGCCTGCAGGAGGGCCTCGATGGCAGCGGCATCCGCGCGCTCCATGTATAGTCGAGCCTCCGCTGTCCGGTTCAAGTCCAGGACGTCCGGTTCCGCCTGCAGGAGGGCGTCGATGAGAGCGGCATCCGCGCGCTCTGCGTCGAGTCGAGCCTCATCCGCCCGGTTCAAGTCCAGGACGTCCGGTTCCGCCTGCGGGAGGGCCTCGATGGCAGTGGCATCCGCGCGCTCCTCCTCAAGTTGAGCCTCCGCCGCCCTGTTAACATCCACGACATCCGGTTCCGCCTGCAGGAGAGCCTCGATGGAAGCGGCATGCGCGCGCTCTGAGTCGAGTTGAGCCTCTGCCTCCCGGTCCTCCTTTAGTATCGCCATGTTGAACCGCTGGTCCGCCTGCACCATGGGGGACTCGGACGCCGGCACGAAACCGACGTCCATCGTCTGATACCCATCGGGGGCCTTCTGCGCCGTGACCTCCTCCATGAACATTGGATCGGCTTCCTCCTCCTCGTAGCTTGGCTCCAAAGAACTAGGGGATTGGCCCGCCGCAAAGCGATCTTGGGAAGGAGGTCTGTGGCACCGACCGCCGCCGCGATTTTTGTGCGGCGCTCCGGCGTCAGCATCTTGTAGTAAGTGATCTTGCGACGCACCATGGCTTGCCAGCGAACTAGGGGATGCTTGATGCGGACTAGGGGGTCGAAAGGTGGGGGAATGGGCTGGAGATTTGGTGTGGTTTTAGGGCAGTGGCTGGCGTAGGCCGAGCAGCGAAGGTTCTGGTGTGAATAGTGGTTCCGGTGATGACCGGTCAATCGGTTTTGACTGTACATCGCTATTGTCGCGTTCGCGTTGCAGCCCGGCACGCTGCACCCTCCACGTCGCTCACCGAATGGAACGCGCTTCGTCTTGCGTTTTCGCTCGCTTGTGGGACCGCAGTTGAGAGCAAACCAACGTCCCGCCCCCTCCCCCGCCCGCATCATTTATTATACCACCACTCCCTCCGTTTTATGCGGAGTAAATAAAAACAGAGGGAGTATACTACGTATGAGGATCCCCTGACGTGGCCGAACCCATTGAGTAACTGACATGCGGGGCCTAGCAAGCATGGGGTCCACCAGTAAGTGACCAAAAGGGAGGGTAAGGCAGGGATACCTACGCCAGAGGATCCACTCCCACTATACTAATTTGACCAAATGTTAGAGTAATAATATATGACATGCAACTTACACAAATGTTAGAGTAATAATATATGACATGCAACTTACACAAAGCATACAGGGTCTAATGCGTTTTTCGAGGCTAACTTTGACGAAATGTTAGAGTAATAATATATGACATGCAACTTACACAAAGCATACGGTCAAATTCGTATGTGAAAGGAGTTTCCAATGATATAATTTTCACATTATACATCTCATATACTATTAATATTGTCAATTGTCAAATTGGAAACCATCTCGAGTACAAATCTAGGAGTACGTACGAATCTAACAATATTGATTAGGAGTTGTTGAATGTTGATACCTTTTTGATCAAAGTAGAGATACTTTGACTACCCATAAAACTTATATGTAAACTAGAAAGGATAGAAGGGAGTATATTGTACGTTCAAAAATGAAATGAACATTGAATAGCCTTTATATATGATTTGCGGATGCTATGATCACCAGTTAAAAATTTTGAATCCGCCTTAGGTATCATGTGCACCCACTCGTTCCCTCTCGATTTCATCTCGGGGTCCGGAGATCTATTGAAAGAGGACTAGGGTGGGTACATGCGAATGATACTCGGCGGAATGTTCAAATGAGGCATGCTGGAGGATGGACTCGACTAGAGGGTGACATGATCGATGGAGAAGAGGGTTGGAGAGGAATGAGAAATAAGCAAACGCCACATGATTATACTTGGACGGCTCAAATAAACAATAAGTTGTCTCGCTTGGCCTACATAGTGAAAGGCCTAATGCGCAACGCGGAGCACTGACGCTCGAATATGGCCGGGAAAACAGGGAAACCGACATGTGGGGCACACCCGTCGAGACGACGTAGCGCAGACTAGTCCAATGGAGGAGCTGGCCCACGACCGCCTCGCCACCGACAACCGTTCATGTGGGTCGTTGGGGCCAACAACGGGGGTGCAGCTCCAGCACCGCCTCTGGACACGGCGACCGCGGTGAGCGACACGCTCATATCGTCGCGAGACACGGTCAGTTTCAGTGTGCCGAGGGTGGCGTTAGTGTTGTGGCACGACCAACGGTATGTTTGGTTTGTATTGAGGTATTGGTTGCCCATGATTTGGCCGACATTGGCAAGAAAAATGAACTAGAGTTTGCTAGAGTTCATTGGCATGCCAAAGAAATGGCAACCATCCAAACAAAGACCAATCTTTGGGTCATGACCAAAATTTTGGTTGAGGTATTGGTCGCCCATGAATTGGCCGACATTGGCAAGAAAAATGAACTAGAGTTGGCTAGAGTTCGTTGGCATGCCAAAAAAAATGGCAACCATCCAAACAAAGACCAATCTTTGGGTCATGACCAAAATTTTTGGTAAGGTGCACTTTGGCCACAATCCAAACACACCCCAACACCCGGCTCGTCGAGGATGCACGGGGCGCCGCGACGCATCCGCGGAGTGGTGTAGCACGACCAACTGCATCCTCTGGACCTGAGACCATGCTGGGTCGTCTTGCTTTTTCAATGACATGCGGGGATCGCATCTGAGCAAAGGGCATCTCCAATGTTGCCACAACCGCAGCTAACTACCCTGGCACACCAAAACCCTCGCCCCTCGCGTCGTCGCGCGGTGCGTTCCCAGCCAGCGCCAGCTGCCCGCATTCATGCCGTCCGTTCGTATGTCATCGTTAAGAGGCTCGGTGCCTGAGGAACCAACTCCGGCGACTTAATGACGCACCCGGATGCTTGGCCTCACCGAAATGCGCTACTTAAAGTGGCAACGCCCAGCTAACCTCCACACCATAGCACATCGTCCTCCTACCTAGCACCACATCCGCCATGACCGCAAGTACGAACGCTCTGCGGAAGAGCTTGTCTTCAGGGATGAAGCTCGAGGTCGCCGCCCTCGCTCAAGTCGCCTCTCGCGACGCAATAGCGGCGTAGCCAGATGCGGACGCGACCGCACAAGCGGTGGCCACGCTGGCGGCCGACGATGGGAGCACCGTCAGCCAAGCGTCCTACTTGCCGCCGTCCAACGTCCGGCACCGCCGAGGTTGGGGACTCCTCCGAGGATGAGTAGGGCATGGGAGGCGGCAGGGCATGGTGTGCCAACTGGCCAGTCCGTATCCCGTGTTCTACTCTTCCTCGCCGGAGACCGCACCTTCACTTCACGAGTCTTGAACCCCGCCCCCGTACGTAGAGATCGCAGATGGAGGACGTCGGTCGCCGCCGTAGAATAGGTTTAGGGTCGGGTTTCTTTTATTTTTCTATCCTATAAAAGTTCGAAATGTAATGAAAATCTGTCGTGTTTGCATTAATCTCGGCCGGTGTATATGAACTTTCACAATAATATAAATATTGTAGGATACTAGCAAGATGCTCGTGCGTTGCATGGAAGATCAAGATCTTGTGGGAGAAAAGGATGAACGAGGGAAAGCCTTATCTGCAAATGTGGAGAGGAGTGAGGGTAAATTGTCATAGTTTCCTTCCTATCCGTTAGATATAAATCGTACGACCTATATTGCAGGATGACAGGCACACCATCATCACTAACTCTGATTTTTATTGAACCGAGACAAATCTAACATGCGAAGTAAAATAAACACATGGGGTCTATACATACACAAATTATCTTAGGCACTCCAATAGTACGTCCACTACACATTCACGCATTTCACATCTTTCTACATCTACGGGAACCTACAAAAGGGTTAACGTAAATTGCCTCTCTCTCTCTCCTCCCCTGGTTTTTATGATGGTGGGCCCCTCCCTCCCCCCAATCTACAATCAACAGCTCACACGTTTCACATTACGTTAATTACATAACTGGGATTACGTAGGTGTAGCATTACTCGTCCTAAAAAACCCAACTAAGCCAACCTCCCAGCATATCGCGCGGGAAAAGACCCGGCTGCGCCGTTTTAGTCGGGATTACCGGATTACTAGTAGTAGTATCGATGGATCGCGCAAAGCAACAACTTTTTTTGAGGGGGCGAAGCACCTAGTTTAAAAGGAAAAAAGGCGGTACACTCATAGCACTCCTGTCGCGGTCACATTGCACCCCACACACGTTCGGTCCTACACACGGCTCACGCAAACGGAACGCTCTTTGGCTTGCCTCTTCACTGACACGTGGGACTGCACTTGGAGAAACCGACCATGCGCCAAACTCCCCCTGCCCACCGCGCGAAAGTCCTCCCCCCCACACCCAAAATTCCCCCCCAAATCCGATTCAACCGCCCTTCGGCCAACTAGCCAATAATATTCCCCAAACCCCCCTCCCCTGTCCCCCTCCACACCATTCGCTCCGCCAGGTCCGCCCTCCCCGCCGCGCCGATACGTCGGCGCCACGGTTCGGCGATCCTCTCGCTCCCACAGTACGCTCTCGGAGACTGTCGCCCTCTAGCCGCACCGCCACCTCTGGCTATGTTCTTGTGGAGGCGCACGGCAGTCAGCGCCGCCACCGCTGGCGACGTTTGTGTGGAGACGCACGGAGGTCAGCTTCTCCCATGGTACGCGCATTCTAGACTAAGGCCCTGTTCATGTCGGTGTAGCGCTGAATCTAAGTTGATAGACGCTATTAATCTCACTGTTTGCCGAAGTAGGTTACTGTCAATATGCTCTGCTTAAGAAGCTTCCTTGCCCTGTTCTGCACTCAATCTGCTTAGCTGAGATGGCATGCCAAGGCCGATTAGTTGCTAAAATATCCTGCCATATATTTATTGTGACGTAGATTGCCATGGTCTAGTAGCCAATCTGTTAGGTGAAATAGCTCTACACCGTTTTATACTCGATCTTTGTTGCTGCGATGGCCTTCGAGAGTTCGATGGCTGTGTGCTCGGCCTCATTCACTGCTGAAACAGCCTGCCATTATTTGGCACTCAAATCTGTTTGCTGCATTAGCTTTACATATATTTTGTTACTTAGATCTGCCCATCCAAATATCTTGCCATAGCTTTAGACATCGACCTAGGTATTTTTTCTGGACTTTATAAAAAAGCATATATGTTTTTCGTGTAATATCTAGTAGAAGAACTAATTTGTATGTCTAACAGATGGACAGGACTTGGATAACTTCTGCTCGAAGATTCTCCGCTGCATATGTCGATGGGGTTGAAAACTTCATGAACTTTATCAGAGCTGAGTATAGTGGTCCGAAATCAGATGTGCTTTGCCCGTGTAGCAGTTGCATGAATTCAGTTACAAGACCCCAGTCAACTGTGCAAAATCATCTACACTTGTATGGGATATCGGTCACATATACTAGGTGGGTTCATCATGGTGAAGCTGTGAACGTCAATGTTATTGACTACGTGGAAGCAGCAGATCACCATCTTGATCTGCCTGTTTCTCAGGTGGAAGAGGAGGAGGAAGTGGTGGTGGTGGAGCCAGTGAGTTTGACCAACATTGAAACAATGCTACGAAATGCTCATGCATTCCGTGAACCTTCACCTGCAAAAGAAAAACGGTGGGCCCGCATGTTGGAACAATGCAACGTTGTTGTCACCCCAGGAAATAAGTTGTTAGTATTCTCAGCTATGGTCACCTTTCTTCAGGTGAAGACATCTGAGCGGATGACCAAAAAAGCATTCGATGCGATGTTGGCTGCTTTCTGCGAGTCTTTCCCAGATGCGTCTGAGCTGCCACACACCTACAATAAAATGAAGAATTTCCTTCGTGCAGTTGGAATTGGATATGATATGATCCATGTTTGTAAGAATAATTGTGTTCTGTTCCGGAAGGATTATGCCAACTTAAGTGAATGCCCGAAATGCAAATCATCAAGATGGAAAGATGGTGATGCTGTGAAGAGGATTCCTCATAATGTTCTAAGACATTTTCCAATTACACCAAGATTGCAGAGGTTGTTTCATGATGTTGAAACAAGAGAGGATGTATTGTGTCATTCTAGGAACCAGGAGTACAGAGATCAGAATGTAATGAGCCATCCATCTCATGGTAGTGAGTGGAAAAGCTTCAATGATAAACACAAAGAGTTTGCTGCTGACCCGAGAAACATTAGACTTGGCTTAGCTTTAGATGGATTTAACCCATTTGGCCACCAGAGTGCCACATATAGCATGTGGCCAGTGCTTGTTATCCCTTACAACATGCCTCCAAATGTCTGCACCAAAGAATCAAACTACATGATGGCCTTGCTCATCCCAGTTCCAAAAAGTCCTGGAAAGGATTTTGATTTGTTCATGGAGCCTCTTGTGGAGCAACTTCAAGAGCTATGGAAGGGTGTTCTCACTCGAGACCTATATAGCAGCCCACCAGCTGATTTCTTTCTGCGTGTTGTTATAATTTGGTGCATCCATGATTATCCGGCTTTGGGCACTATGTTAGGGCGAACGACACATGGTTACAATGCATGTGTTCGCTGTGATAGGAATCCGCTGTCATACACAATACTTAGAAAGATCTGTTACATTGGACACCGCCGTTTCCTTGCCAAGGACAAGCCGCATCCTAGAAAATACCAATGACATGTGTTCAATGCAAAGCATGAAAACCGTGATGCGCCAAAGAGGCTCACCGCCGATGAGTTGCAAGTGGAATTAGAGAAGGTCAGGCATATTACACCAGGAAACCATCCTGGTAATGGTAGCGGGAAAAGGAAGCGTGGCAGGGTAGAAGAGAGATTATTGTTTACCCGCAGGTCCACTTTGTGGGACTTGGAGTATTGGAAAGATTTGGATCTGCAGCATAATCTTGATGTGATGCACATCGAGAAAAATATATGTGACAGCATTATCGACACACTTCTTAATATTGAAGGCAAGACAAAAGATACCATAAAATCTAGGATTGATTTGACACACCTGGGTATCAGAAAGGATTTGCAGGTGCAAGATGAAGGTAAACCACGGGATATGGCACCGGCTGTGTATGTCTTGGACAAGGTAAAA
Organism: Aegilops umbellulata; assembly: GCA_032464435.1. NCBI lineage: Eukaryota > Viridiplantae > Streptophyta > Magnoliopsida > Poales > Poaceae > Aegilops > Aegilops umbellulata. The sequence goes on from CP136060.1 coordinate 248,951,340, forward strand.
AGAAAAGAATTCTGCGAGGTCCTGTCACGTGTGAGATTCCCACATGGATTTGCTTCCAACCCTGAAAGGAGAGTCAGTGCAGATGGAAACAAGGTACAAGGGTTGAAATCTCATGACTGCCACGTCCTACTTCAAAGGGTTTTACCTGTTATCCTTAGAGGATTGGGCCGCCCTGACTTATAGAGAGCAGTTGAAGAGTTGGGACAATTCTTCAGGGAACTCTGCAGTAGGAATATCAGGATAGATGCTTTGGAGCGTCTTAGAGACAAGATACCAACTATCCTATGCGACCTTGAGAAGATATATCCTCCAGCCTTCTTTGATGTGATGGTGCATTTGGCTGTTCATCTACCTGATGAGGCACTACTTAGAGGTCCAGTACAGTATGGCTGGATGTACCCTATTGAAAGGCAGCTAGGTACTTTCAAGGGCTATGTTAGGAACAGCGCTAGACCCGAGGGTTCCATTGCAGAGGCCTACATTGCTACACAAGCGTTGGCATTCTGCTCAAAATACATTGAAACAGCTGATCAGCTTAGCAAATAGGTCGGTGAAGACAATCCCAGGCACAATGTTTTCGATTATTCTGTTTGAGTTACAGGGAAGAGTCGACAAGAGGACAAATCTAAAGATTTGGACAAAATGGTTTGGTATGTGTTGAATAACTGTCCTGAGATACCACCTTATATCAAGTAAGTGCAGTACTGCAGCTTATACATCGTAATCTACTAAACTTGCAGCACATTCTTATATATTTAGATGCTTGACGCGATCACTATGTTGTGCAGCATCTACAAAGAGGAGTTACTGCTGCAAAATCCAAGAAACATTAACAAACTGGTTATGGCAGGATATTAACAAACTGGTTATGGCAGGATTTGTGAAATGGTTCAAGAACCATGTAAGCTTTTGAAGTGCACTGTCAGTTTTTTAATATATTGAGTACATAAGATGATCAATTTGTCTATTTTTTAACCATAGGTTAAGAAGATGCGGGAGGATGGGCAGGCAGTTGATGATGCCCTTTACTCACTAGCAATGGGTCCTGATACTTGGGTAAGACATTATGAATCTTGCGTTGTTGGAGATGTGCGCTACAACACCCTTGCACGAGACGAAGGCAGGAAGACACAAAACAGTGCCATCATGAGCACGGATACGTATGACAAAGAGACAACTGAAATGTATGCTAACATAACAGACATTGTTCAGTTGCAGTATATCTCCAGTTTCGAGGATCATCGGTGTGTGGTTCTGTTGTGCTGTCGTTGGTATAACCTGTTTTCCAGGATCGCAAAACCCAGAGCTGATGATTATTTCAAATCCATCAATGTCAAGGTGGCGTACCAGACCAACGAGCCTTTTATTTTGGCAAATCAAGCAACACAGGTATTTTTCTTGGAAGACACATTTGCACGTAGCGATGACTGGAGAGTATTGCAAAGGTTTGAGCAAAGGAATTCGTTTAATGAAGTTGCACAACAAGATGATGCTTACACTGCTCCTAATGTACAAGATAACACAGATGTTCCTAATATCTTTGAGAACCATCACGTCAATGATGTCGGCGAAAAGATTGCCTGTCGTGCTGTGGACATACAAGAGTTGATCAAGAAGAAGCCAACGTTCGAGGATGTTGAGGACGAAGAAGAAGATGACACCATGGGGAATTACGATTCAGACTGATACACATGGCGAAGATGTTGATGCTGCTACTGCGGATGATGATTACATTGCTTTTGTTGTATTTGCCTGTCAGAAGACGTTTTTTATCTACTATGTGAAATTGTGTTTGCTATGACAACTGAAACCTGGTGAACATGTTGTTTAGTATTTTGATGTGAGAACATCACTTGTTATGTATGCTGATTTGTGTTTGGTGATTGTATGAAAACTAAAACATGACGACATTGTTGTTTAGTTGTACTCATATTTGGCTGTGAAACTTGAATTTGATGACATAGTTTGCTGTTGGACTGCAATTTGCTCGACGTCTTCGAATGAGAACAAAGCTGACCCGAGAGGGCCTCTGCTATTTATTTATTTATATGATCAAAAGGGGATACCCCCTGATTTCCGTTAATAGAAATCATTAGATGTTCACAACACTATGCCCAGCCTGCTACACAGGTTTCATTCATTACTAGTTTCAGCAAAGTGCTCATGTTGCAGCCACTGAATACATCACGAGTGCTACATACACTGCAAATAAAGAGACAATCATCCTACAGAGCACATCGATTTTGCCCATTATCTTCACAAGCTCTTTCATCTCCGCATTGATGTCAAGGCTGTTCAGCAGCTGCTGCTTGGCCATGATCAGAGGAAATGCATCTTTAACCTTCTGCTCTGCATCTTCCTCTTCTGTCGTTCTTTCAGTTACTTGTCCAACACCCCAACCTGCTGGTATTGGGATTCCTTGGCTAACCAAATAATCAGCATAGTTGCATTCCCCCACATCAGCAACTTCCCAGAAATACAAATCACACGAATCTTCCCTTTTCTGCATGAATAAAATTGGAAGATCATCAACCAAACTATTAAAAAAATCAGCAACTGAAAGCAGTAGAACAACACTTAAACATATTATTAGCCCATGATTCGGGCATTTGTAGAAGACTCGGCCAGGGTTGTGGATTGTGGTTGAGACGCGACAGATGACTCTACGTGATTTGCAGCAGTGGCACCACACCAACGGCAGCGGGTTGCGATGAGCAATCGGCTGCGGTGCGCGTGCCGGCTGCTACCTCTTGAGCACTGCGTTGGATTTCCCCAAAGAGGAGAGGATGATGCAGCAAAGTAGCGTAAGTATTTCCCTCACTTTTTGAGAACCAAGGTATCAATCCAGTGGGAGGCTATGCTCAAGTCCCTCGTACCTGCACAAAACGATAGCTACTCGCAACCAACGCGATTAGGGGTTGTCAATCCCTTCATGGTCACTTACGAGAGTGAGATCTGATAGAGCTGATATTTTTGGTATTTTTGGTATAGAGATGCAAAGTGAAAAGTAAAAAACAAAGCAAGATTAAAGTGATGGAGATTGATATGATGAGAATAGACCTGGGGCCATAGGTTTCACTAGTGGCTTCTCTCAAGAGCATAAGTATTCTACGGTGGGTGAACAAATTACTGTTGAGCAATTGACAGAATTGAGCATAGTTATGAGAATATCTAGGTATGATCATGTATATAGGCATCACGTCCGAGAGAAGTAGACCGACTCCTGTCTGCATCTACTACTATTACTCCACTCATCGACCGCTATCCAGCATGCATCTAGAGTATTAAGTTAAAAACAGAGTAACGCTTTAAGCAAGATGACATGATGTAGAGGGATAGTTTCAGGCAATATGATAAAAGCCCCATCTTGTTATCCTCGATGGCAACAATACAATACGTGCCTTGCTGCCCCTTCTGTCACTGGGAAAGGACACCGCAAGATTGAACCCAAAGCTAAGCACTTCTCCCATGGCAAGAAAAACCAATCTAGTAGGCCAAACCAAACTGATAATTCGAAGAGACTTGCAAAGATAACCAATCATACATAAAAGAATTCAGAAAAGATTCAAATATTATTCATAGATAGACTTGATCATAAACCCACAATTCATCGGTATCAACAAACACACCGCAAAAAGAAGATTACATCGAATAGATCTCCACAAGAGAGGGGGAGAACATTGTATTGAGATCCAAAGAGAGAGAAGAAGCCAACTAGCTAATAACTATGGACCCGAAGGTCTGAGGTGAACTACTCACACTTCATCGGAGAGGCTATGATGATGTAGAAGCCCTCCGTGATGACCGCCCTCTCCGGCGGAGCTCCGGAACAGGCCCCAAGTTGAGATCTCGTGGATACAGAGAGTTGCGGCAGTGGAATTAGGCTTTTGGCTCCATATCTAATCGTTTGGGGGTATGTAGGTATATATAGGAGGAAGGAGTACGTCGGTGGAGCAACAGGGGGCCCACGAGGCAGGGGGCATGCCCTAGGAGGGGGGGCGCCCCCCCCCCACCCTCGTGACCGCCTCTCTTGTTCCTTGGAGCAGGGTCCAAGTCTCCTGGGTCACGTTCGGTGAGAAAATCACGTTCCCGAAGGTTTTATTCCATTTGGACTCCGTTTGATATTCTGTTTCTCCGGAACTCTGAAATAGGCAAAAAAAACAGCAATTCTGGGCTGGGCCTCCGGTTAATAGGTTAGTCCCAAAAATAATAGAAAAGTGGAAAATAAAGCCCAATATAGTCCAAAATAGTAGATAATATAGCATGGAGCAATCAAAAATTATAGATACGTTGGAGACGTATCAGGCATCCCCAAGCTTAATTGTTGCTCGTCCTCGAGTAGGTAAATGATAAAAAGAGAATTTTTGATGCGGAGTGCTACTTGGCATTATTTCAATGTAAATCTTCTTAATTGTTGTATGAATATTCAGATCCAAAAGATTCAAGACAAAAGTTTATGTTGACATAAAAATAATAATACTTCAAGCGTACTAACAAAGTAATTATGTCTTCTCAAAATAACATGGCCAAAGAAAGTTATCCCTACAAAATCATACAGTCTGGCTATGCTCTATCTTCACCACACAAAGTATTTAAATCATGCACAACCCCGATGACAAGCCAAGCAATTGTTTCATACTTTAACATTTTCAAAACTTTTTCAATCTTCATGCAATACATGAGCGTGAGCCATGGATATAGCACTATATGTGGAATAAAATGGTGGTTGTGGAGAAGACAAAAAGAGGGGAAGATAGTCTCACATCAACTAGGCGTATCAACGGGCTATGGAGATGCCCATTAATAGATATCAATGTGAGTGAGTAGGGATTGCCATGCAACGGATGCACTAGAGCTATAAGTATATGAAAGCTCAACAAAAGAAACTAAGTGTGTGTGCATCCAACTCGCTTGCTCACGAAGACCTAGGGCAATTTTGAGGAAGCAGCCAAGTTCTATAATGAAAATTCCCACTAGTACATGAAAGTGATATCATAGGAGACTCTCTATCATGAATATCATGGTGCTACTTTGAAGCACAAGTGTGGTAAAAGGATAGTAACATTGTCCCTTCTCTTTTTTTCTCTCATTTTTTTTATTTGGGCCTTTTCTCTTTTTTTATGGCCTCTTTTATTTTCTTTTTTTCGTTCGGAGTCTCATCCTAACTTGTGGGGGAATCATAGTCTCCATCATCCTTTCCTCACTTGGGACAATGCTCTAAAAATAATGATCATCACACTTCTATTTTTCTTACAACTCAACAATTACAACTCGATACTTACAACAAAATATGACTCTATATGAATGCCTCCAGCGGTGTACCGGGATATGCAATGAATCAAGAGTGACATGTATGAAATAATTATGAATGGTGGCTTTGCCACAAATACGATGTCAACTACACGATCATGCTAGCAATATGACAATGATGGAGCGTGTCATAATAAACGGAACGGTGGAAAGTTGCATGGCAATATATCTCGGAATGGCTATGGAAATGCCATGATAGGTAGGTATGGTGGCTGTTTTGAGGAAGGTATATGGTGGGTGTATGATACCGGTGAAAAGTGCGCGGTATTAGAGAGGCTAGCAAATGTGGAAGGATGGGAAAAAGTGCATATAATCCATGGACTCAACATTAGTCATAAAGAACTCATATACTTATTGCAAAAATTTAGAAGTTATCAAAGCAAATTATTACGCGCATGCTCCTAGAGGGATAGATTGGTAGGAAAAGACCATCGCTCGTCCCCGACCACCACTCATAAGGAAGACAATCAATAAATAAATCATGCTCCGACTTCATCACATAACGGTTCACCATACGTGCATGCTACGGGAATCACAAACTTCAATGCAAGTATTCTTTAAATTCACAACTACTCAACTAGCATGACTCTAATATCACCATCTTCATATCTCAAAACAATTATCAAGCTTCAATCTTTTCTTAGTATTCAACGCACTCAAAAGAAAGTTTCACAAATCTTGAATACCAAGCATATTATTATTAAGCAATTTACCATGCTATTAAGACTCTCAAAATGATCTAAGTGAAGCATGAGAGATCAATAGTTTCTTTAAAACAAATCCACCACCATGCTCTAAAAGATCTAAGTGAAGCACATAGAGCAAAATTATAACGCTCAAAAGATGTAAGTGAAGCACATAGAGCAAAACTACATAGCTCAAAAGATATAAGTGAAGCACATGGAGTATTCTATCAAATTTTAATTCATATATGGCTCTCTAAAAAGGTGTGTACAGCAAGGATGATTGTGGCACGATAACAAACAAAGACACAAATAATACAGGACGCTCCAAGCAAAACACATATCATGTGGTGAATAAAAATATAGCTCCAAGTAAAATTACCGATGGAAGTAGACGAAAGAGGGGATGCCTTCCGGGGCATCCCCAAGCTTTGACTTTTTGGTGTCCTTGGATTATATTGGAGGTGCCATGGGCATCGCCAAGCTTAGGATCTTGCCACTCCTTGTTCCATAATCTATCAAAAGAATTTACCCAAAACTTGAAAACTTCACAACACAAAACTCAAAAGAAATCTCGTGAGCTCCGTTAGAGGAAGAAAACAAAAGACTAGTTCAAGGTACTGTAATGAACTCATTCTTTATTTATATTGGTGTTAAACCTACTGTATTCCAACTTCTATATGGATTATAAACTATTTTACTAGCCGTAGATTCATCAAAATAAGTAAACAACACACGAAAAACAGAATCTGTCAAAAACAGAACAGTCTGTAGTAATCTGTAACTAACGCAAACTTCTGGAACTCTAAAAAATCTACCAAAATAGGAAGACCTATACAATTTGTTTATTGATCAGCAGCAATTGGAATCAGTATTTTATCACGTTCTGGTGATTTTTAACAATTGTTTTTGTGAACAGAAAGTTTCTGAAAATTACAGCAAGACCAAATAACTATCAGCCAAGAAGATCCTATAGGTTTAACTTGGCACAAACACTAACTAAAACACAAAACCACATCCAAACAGAAGGTAGATGGGTTATTTATTCCTAAACAGAAACAAAAAAAAATTGGGTTGCCTCCCAACAAGCGCTATCATCTAACGCCCCTAGCTAGGCATAAAAGCGAGGATAGATCTAGGTATTGCCATCTTTGGTACTAGGAAAGAAAAGAGCAAATTTCCTTTCTATGGAATTTATCTTCCTATTTTCAGAAAGCACATGACCATGAATGGAGGAAGTAATATTACGCACGTTACGGAAATTTGCATCTAAACCAGATTTCATCTCTTTGATAATTTCGTTTTGATAGAAGCATAAGAGGGTGGTAGATTCAACCTTATCATTCATGGGGTGCCCAAATATAGTTTTCATCTTTTCATAGGTATCTATAGCATCCCCTTCAAGAAAACCCTCTTCAAAAATAGAATCTAGCACTTGTTTAAAAGAAGCGGGTAATCCAACATAGAAGCCTTTTAAGTAAACCTCAATTTGATATTGTGGTACATAGCTAGCCCTAATCCTCAATAACCTATCCCAAGCATCTTTTAAAGACTCATCAAGTAAATAACGAAAAATTCCAGAGCCATCTTCATCAAAATTACTCAAACTCTCATTAGTAACCCCGGTGGGTCTTTCCATAGCATCATTATTTATGAGCTTAGAGAGGATAGAGGGGTCATCCAAGGTACTAGGACCCTGGAAAGGACCCTTCATTCTTTTTGATTCGGCCATGGCAACGAGAAGACGAGAAGAAGGCAAACTGAGAGAGACAAGGAGATTGGGAAAGAGAGGGCGAATAAAACGGCAAGGGTGAAGTGGGGGAGAGGAAAATGAGAGGCAAATGGCAACGAATGTCATGCGAGAGATAGGGATTGTGATGGGTACTTGGTATGTTGACTTTTTGCATAGACTCCCCGGCAACGGCGCCAGAAATTCTTCTCGCTACCTCTTGAGCACTGCGTTGGATTTCCCCGAAGAGGAGAGGATGATGCAGCAAAGTAGCGTAAGTATTTCCCTCAGTTTTTGAGAACCAAGGTATCAATCCAGTAGGAGGCTATGCTCAAGTACCTCGTACCTGCACAAAACGATAGCTACTCGCAATCAACGCGATTAGGGGTTGTCAATCCCTTCACGGTCACTTACGAGAGTGAGATCTGATAGAGCTGATATTTTTGGTATTTTTGGTATAGAGATGCAAAGTGAAAAGTAAAAAAGCAAAGCAAGATTAAAGCGATGGAGATTGATATGATGAGAATAGACCCGGGGGCCATAGGTTTCACTAGTGGCTTCTCTCAAGAGCATAAGTATTCTACGGTGGGTGAACAAATTACTATTGACCAATTGACAAAATTGAGCATAGTTATGAGAATATCTAGGTATGATCATGTATATAGGCATCACGTCCGAGAGAAGTAGACCGACTCCTGTCTGCATCTACTACTATTACTCCACTCATCGACCGCTATCCAGCATGCATCTAGAGTATTAAGTTAAAAACAGAGTAACGCTTTAAGCAAGATGACATGATGTAGAAGGATAGTTTCATGCAATATGATAAAAACCCCATCTTGTTATCCTCGATGGCAACAATACAATACGTGCCTTGCTGCCCCTTCTGTCACTTGGAAAGGACACCGCAAGATTGAACCCAAAGCTAAGCACTTCTCCCATGGCAAGAAAAACCAATCTAGTAGGCCAAACCAAACTGATAATTCGAAGAGACTTGCAAAGGTAACCAATCATACATAAAAGAATTCAGAGAAGATTCAAATTTTATTCATAGATAGACTTGATCATAAACCCACAATTGATCGATCTCAACAAACACACTGCAAAAAGAAGATTACATCGAATAGATCTCCACAAGAGAGGGGGAGAACATTGTATTGAGATCCAAAGAGAGAGAGAAGAAGCCAACTAGCTAATAACTATGGACCCGAAGGTCTGAGGTGAACTACTCACACTTCATCGGAGAGGCTATGATGATGTAGAAGCCCTCCGTGATGACGCCCCTCTCCGGCGGAGCTCAGGAACAGGCCCCAAGATGGGATCTCGTGGATACAGAAAGTTGCGGCTGTGGAATTAGGTTTTTGGCTCCGTATCTGATCGTTTGGGGGTACGTAGGTATATATAGGAGGAAGGAGTACGTCGGTGGAGCAACAGGGGGCCCACGAGGCAGGGGGCGCGCCCTTGGAGGGGGGGCGCCCCCCACCCTCATGACCGCCTCTCTTGTTCCTTAGAGCAGGGTCCAAGTCTCCTATGTTTGGTGAGAAAATCATGTTCCCGAAGGTTTTATTCCGTTTGGACTTCGTTTGATATTCTGTTTCTCCAGAACTCTGAAATAGGCAAAAAAACAGCAATTCTGGGCTGGGCCTCCCGTTAATAGGTTAGTCCCAAAAATAATATAAAAGTGGAAAATAAAGCCCAATATAGTCCAAAACAGTAGATAATATAGCATGGAGCAATCAAAAATTATAGATACGTTGGAGACGTATCACCGGCGGGGGTGTGATGAGACCCACAAGCGATGGTACGGGTGGCGACTTGGCGCATATCTGGTTGTTGCCTGCTGAAGAGCAGGTGGACGAGCAGCCAGCGGAAATGGTTGTTGCGGCCAGAGCTTCTGATGCTAGGCAGAGTAAGTAGAGAAGAGGAGAAGCGAACGTAGGATATGTCAGTTTCATTACTTGCAGAGTAGCATAGCACCATACATAGTCATAGTTTAGGTTTGGATTTGAACCAGCTACAGGAGCACGTCTTTCTTTTTTCTAAAACTCAGCAATGTACACTAGCTTGTTCTATACGCCTTCACAAGTCTTTGATTTTCTTTCCCTTTTTTTGCGAGGAAGGAAGGAGGACAAAATTGAGAGTTCCTGGGACTCGAACCCAAGACCTCTCGGTTGAAAACCAAGGGTGCTAGTCACTTATGTGGCGAACGTTCCCTGTGAGGAGGACGGCAGACGAACGCATTTTCCTCGCAGTTTTCTTCCTACATATAAAAAAGTATGCTACTTGGTGTCCGCTTAGTCAACAAACGATTATGCCAACCTTGACTGTTGGATTGACATTCAATGTCTATCACATTTCTTCAGTCTCTTCTTCCTCGAGCCGCCAAAGCCAAACCAGCGCCGGCGGGACTGCCTACTCCCGCCTCCCACGGCTGGCTGTGATCTTTCCCGGCTCCTGTTCGTTCCCGTCCGAGGCCTCACCATCGTCCTCCGCCTTGGTTCGCTCGCCGCAGCGCCGCCCTCCGGTGTTTTCAACATGGTCAACAACCGAGAGGAATAAGGAGATGACTGTACATGGTGAGGATGATAGTAGGGACCCAGCAGCGCGCGCAGTAATTTTGTTTTTTCGGGACGGAGAAGGGTATCAACTGGGTTGTGCGGGACCCATGGCCCGTCTAGCCCAGGCACTTATTTCATATGTTTAGCACATGACCAGTCCAATTTGTTTTTTTTTCCTTTCTGAAAATGGCTAGCCAGCTATTTTGCTTTTTGCAGAATAACCAACGTAGGCCTACTTGCTTTTCTACGCCCTGCTGGGCCGGAAATCTTTCAAGACGAGGAGGGATGCATTTTGCCCAGCAAATGGGCTATAAGTAATAAGAAATGGGCTATAAGTAATAGTAAATGGGCTGTAAAATGAAAAAATACAACAAACAGGCAATTAGTTCCAAAATACTGTTTTCTTTCGGATTTTGATATTTTAAATTTCATTGTTTTTGTGCGGGTAAAATTTCATTGAATTTAAATTAAGGTATATTTAGATTTAAAATTAATTTGAATCTGGCTAGAAATTTCGGGCTGTATGCTGTTTGGGACAGATTTGGAGGCTGACTTGTGGGTCTACTAGGTTGACGTATACTTTGGCTTTGTCAACTTAGTCCACAAACGATTCTAGTAGCAGTGATCGTTGGATGTTAATCCAACGGCCGTGCTGCTTCTTCAATATCTGATCTTCTTGCTCCAGCCGCCCAAAACAGCTCCAATGGGACTGCCTGCTCCCGCCTCCCGTGGCCGGCTGTGCTGCCGCACAGGCCGCACCGCCCCACCCTACTTCATTGCTGGCCAGGCCATTCCTCTACTCACCCAGACCTCCTGTTATTTTCCGGCAACGGCAGTCGGACCAGTAAACCCTCGTACTCCCCACCGCGTGGGCAACCATTGCCGAGTCTTCCCCGGCTCCGTGTCGTTCCCTTCCTAGGCCTCGCCGTCGTCCACCGCCATGGTGCTCTCGGCGCGGCCTGGTCAACGTGGTCAACGAACGACATCCATCGGCCGTGGACTGTACGTGCAAAATAATAATTCCTCCACCTGACAGCTGGGACCCACCGGAAGGGCCTCTGTATTTCGCGAAAAAACATTCCCCCCGCTGACATGTCGGACCCACCAGCTATATCTTCGCATGCAAGGAAGTGCCTCCTTATTATGCACACAAAAATGAATACCCCCCTGCTAGCTGGGACCCACCATAGTGGGAGGATGACTTGTGGGCCAGCTAAGTTGACGGGGACGGAGGGCTTTGTCAACTTAGTCAATATGAATGATTCTAGCTCCAGTGACCGTACGATGCCCATCCAACGGCCGTAGTGCTTCCTCAACCTCTGGTCTTCTTGCTCCAGCCGCCCAAAGCAGCGTCGGTCGTGCCGCATGCTCCTGCCTCCCGTGGCCGGCTGTGCTGCCGCGGAGGCCTCACCGCCCCCTACTATTCCCACCGCTGGCCATGCCCTGCGGCGACGACAGCCTCACACCGCAGCCGAACCAGTGAACCCTCGTACTCCTCTCCGCGCGGGGTTCCACTGCCGCGTCTTCCCCGGCTCCCCATCGTCCCCTTCCTAGGCCTCGCCGTCGTCCACCGCCCTGGTGCTCTCGGCGCGGCGTGGTCAACGTGGTCAAGGAACGACTTCCATCGGAAGAGTACTGTACGTGGAGAGGCTGGCAGCTGGGTCCACGGCCACAGCCCAGTTTTTTTGTGATTTGCCAAGTAAGTCGCTTTGTCAGGCCTGTTGGGCTGCAAATCTTTCAAGACGAGAGCTTTCATTCAGCTGGCCGAGAAAATGGCCCATCAGTAATGAGAAATGGGATGTACATTTTTTAAACACATCAAACCGGCAATTAGTTTCAAATATCATTTTTTTATTTCAAGATTTTAAATTACATTAATTTTATGCATGGAGAATTTATTGGATTTTATATTGATATACATTTATTTTTAAAATCAGTTTGAATGTGAGTCGAAATTTCGGGATTAAAAACAGTTCGGACCGCACCGGAATATGCAAAATTTCGTATATTTTTTTAACCGTGGCCACAATATGGACTGTAATGCTAACAAAAAGAATATGGGCTCCAAAAAACCCTTAAGAATTAGAAAATGGGCTGTAAATTATTAGAAATAATGGCAGATGTGTTGTATGCTGTTTTCCACAGATTTGAGGCTTTCCTAAAAAAGGTTGACGCACAAGCACTGACTGTTGGATGTACATCCAACGGCCGTCGTGCTTCTTCAATCTCTGCTCTTCCTGCTCCAGCCGCTCAAACAAGCGCCGGTGGGACTGCCTGCTCCCTCCTCCCCGTGGCCGGCTGTGCTGCCGCGCAGGCATCACCGCCCCACCATACTCCCATCGCTGGCCTAGCCATCCCTCTACTCACCCACACCTGTTGTTATTCTCCGGCGACGGCAGACGAACCAGTAAACCCTCATATAGTCGTACTCCCCTCCGCGTGGGAAACAACTGCCGAGTCTTCCCTGCCTCCGTGTCGTCCCCTTCCTAGGCCTCGCCGGCGTCCACCGCCGTGGTGCTCTCGGTGCGGCGTGGTCAATGTGGTCAACGACCGACTTCCATCGGAAGAGTATTGTGCGTGGAGACGCTGACAGCTGGGTCCACGGCCACAACAAGGAAGTGCCTCCTTATTATGCGCAAAATAATTATTCATCCACCTCACAGCGGGGACCCACCGGACGGGCCACCGTATTTTGCAAACAAAACGTTTTCTCCCTGACTGCTGGGACCCACCAGCTACACCTTCGCACGCAAGGAAGTGCGTCCGGGCAAAAAAACGATTCGCCCCCCTGACTGCTGGGACCCACCAACTACATCTTTGCACGCAAGGAAGTGCGTCCGGGCAAAAAAAATGATTCCCCCCTGACTGCTGGGACCCACCAGCTACATCTTCGGGACCCACCTGGTCGAAGCGTACGTAGCATTGTCATTCTGGTCGCGAACGTGTACGTACATACTGGTCGATGTAGAGGCACGCACGTGTCGTAGTAGAGGCGCGCACATAGCATGTACACGTACGTACAGCGGCCAGGATGCAAGAAAGAAAATACGGCCACATATGTGTACATATGGGCGGGGTCTCGGACGCCTGCTCGCGCATACGTACGGCGAGGGCTCGTGTACATGGCTGGGTCAGAACGGAGAAACAGCGTCGTCGTCGTGTTCATGGGGAGGCAACGGAATGCGTCGTGTTCATGGGAAGGCAACGGAATGCGTCGTGTTCATCAGGAGGCAACGGAATGCGCCGTGTTCATCGGGAGGCAACAGAACGCGTGGGCCAACCGGCTGGGTCGGAACGGAATGCGTGGTCGTGTTCATCGGGAGGGCTTGGACGGAACAAGCAATGGAAACGAGGCCTGTCGTACCGCAGAACGAAGGAAACTGCCTTGTGTTCGACCGGCCATGTTTAAAACGGGATCCTGTTCATCGGGAGGGGTCTGGCGTACCGCAAAACGGAGGAAACGGACCTCCTACGGTCGAAACGGGGGTCCTGGTGATCGGGAGGGGTGTGGAGTACCGCAAAACAGAGGAAACGGACTTGTGTTGGAGCGCTACGGTCGAAACGGGGGTCCTGTTCATCGGGAGGGGTGTGGTGTACCGCAAAACGGGACTCCATGGGATACTATTCATCTCCACTGTCGACCTCCTCCAACCTCCACGGGCTACTGTCGACCTCGTCCAGCCTCCACGGGCTCATGTTCATCCAGCCTCCACCGTGCGCTACTCCACCGGCTACTGTTGAACCACCCCTCCACCGTCTACTGTTCATCCAGCCCTCCACAACACGGGGTCCTATTCAACCACCCCTCCACGGGCACCCCTCCACCGTCTACTGTTCATCCAGCCATCCACACCAAGGGGTCCTGTTCAACCACCCCTCCACGGGCACCCCTCCACCGTCTACTGTTCATCCAGCCCTCCACCACACCACGGGGTCCTGTTCATCCAGAGGCAATGCCACCGCTCACTGTTCATCCAACCCCCCCCCCCCCCCCCCGCAACGCTCACTGTTCATCCCATCGATCGGCTTTAGTTAGCGGCAGTAGCGAAGGAATCGCTCAATCGGGTTTAGTTAACAGCCATCGATCGATCGCTCGGGTTCAGTAACGCGTAGCCTGCAGTGCAATCGCTCGGGTTCAGTTAGATCCCAACGCCTCGCACACACGCGCGTACGTGTACGAGAGAAACGCGCATCGCTCGGGCCCTGACCTCCCACCGTAATCGGGAACTCCCCGAAATTTTCCTCCCCCTCGCTTCTACCACGGTTTTTTCTAACATGGACAGCCCAAAGAATGTCATGCAGCTGCGTCTCCGGCCCGCCCAGGACGAAAAGCCCATTTTCTGTCATGATTTTTTGTCATAGAAGTAGGAGCCCACCATATCTATGATGATACCGGGTTTTTTCACAATTATTGTCATAGAAGTGTCATATGTATGACAAAAAAAATTTCGTTCGGCCCAAAATGTCACGGATGTGTCTTTTTTTTGTAGTGCTTCCGGTGGCGCCGGAACGCCGCCGGGGCTATCGTCGTCACCGCAATCTACACCAACACCTCCGTCATCTTCAGCAACATCTTCATCACCTTCCCCCATTTATCTACAGCACTCCACTCTCCCACAACCCGCTGTACCCTCTACTTGAACATGGTGCTTTATGCTTCATATTATTATCCAATGATGTGTTGCCATCCTATGATGTCCGAGTAGATTTTTGTTGTCCTATCGGTAATTGGTGAATTGCTATGATTGGTTTAATTTGCTTGTGGTTATGTTGTTGTCCTTCGGTGCCCATCATATGAGCGCGCGTGTGGATCACGCCATAGGGTTAGTTGTATGTTGATAGGACTATGTATTGGAGGGCAAGAGTGACAGACGCTTCAACCTAGCATAGAAATTGATGCATACGGGATTGAAGGGGGACCAATATATCTTAATGCTATGGTTGGTTTTTACCTTAATGAACGTTAGTAGTTGCGGATGCTTGATAATAGTTCCAATCATAAGTGCATAGAATTCCAAGTCAGGGATGACATGCTAGCAGTGGCCTCTCCCACATAAAACTTGCTATCGGTCTATTAAAGTAATCAATTGCTTAGGGACAATTTAGCAACTCCTACCGCCACTTTTTCACACTCGCCATACTAACTTTATTACTTCTTTACCTAAAACAGCCTCTAGTTTTTATTTACGTGCTCTTTATATTCTTGCAAACCTATTCCGTTACACCTACAAAGTACTTCTAGTTTAGACTTGTTCTAGGTAAAGCGAACGTCAAGCATGCGTAGAGTTGTATCGGTGGTCGATAAAACTTGAGGGAATATTTGTTCTACCTTTAGCTCCTCGTTGGGTTCGACACTATTACTTATCAAAAGAGGCTACAATTGATCCCCTATGCTTGTGGGTTATCAATTACCTGACCATATCGATGAGGCCGCGCAGCAAGAAGAACGGTCGGCGGCGAGGAGGCCGCTGTCGGTGTGAAAACCGGCGGATCTCGGGTAGGGGGTCCCGAACTGTGCGTCTATGGTCGACGGTAACAGGAGACGGGGGACACGATGTTTACCTAGGTTCGGGCCCTCTTGATGGAGGTAATACCCTACTTCCTGCTTGATTGATCTTGATGAATATGAGGATTACAAGTGTTGATCTACCACGAGATCGTAATGGCTAAACCCTAGATGTCTAGCCTGTATGATTGTGATTGCCTCTACGGACTAAACCCTTCGGTTTATATAGACACTAGAGGGGCCTAGGGTTGTACAGAGTCAGTTTACAGAGGAAGGAATCTTCATATCCGAACGCGAAGCTTGCCATTCACGCAAAGGAGAGTCCCATCCGGACACGGGAGGAAGTCTTTTATCTTGTATCTTCATGGCCCATCAGTCCGGCCCACGTCACATAGCCCGGACGCCCGAGGACCCCTTAATCCAGGACTCCCTCAGTAGCCCCTGAACCAGGCTTCAATGACGAGGTGTCCGGCGCGTAGATTGTCTTTGGCATTGCAAGGCGGGTTACTCCGTTGAATACTCCAAAACAGCCTTCAGACATAGAAAACGTGTCCGGCTTTGCAAAACAAGTACCACACACAACCGCGGAGAGTATAATACTTAACAAGTCCCATCTACTGACATCTTCTGTAGTGCGACGCCACGTCTCCGTCCGGTCATTATTTCGAACCGTTTTTTAGCCTCCCGCTCCGTCTTTCGAGATGCGGTTTCTATTGGCATGTCTTGTCGAAGTGGAGATCGTGTCCTCTTATTACGGGATTCTCATCAATACGGGCGTGGGTAATCCAACCGCGCCGTCTGCACGACCCTTGGGGAATAGGCGAGTTCAAAGGCGAATGGGGAGGCGCTTGATATTTGCTGCCTTTATAAAGAGATAAGGATTCACCTTTTCACCCACACCTTCCTTCTCTCTACCCACCCATTCTCGAGCTCCAGCACCCAAGCTTCCATCCTTTTCGCCTCAAAAAAGCTCTCCGACCATGTCCAGATCTGGAGCGCAGGGCAAGTGCATGGCCTCCTCCGTCATGGAGAACGACATCACGAAGCTCCGGGAGGCGAGATACTTGGCCCAGGAAATCGCCCACCGGCTTTCGGCCAAGGGGCAGATTGTTCCCACCCCGAAGCCCCATGAGAGGGTGGTATTCATCCCCCACTTCATCCACGGGTTAGGGTTTCCTCTCCACCCATTCGTCCACAGACTCATGTTCTACTATGGGCTGGATTTCCATGATTTGGCCCCAAACTCCTTCATCAACATCTCGCCATTCATTGTCATGTGCAAGGCTTTCCTCCGCATTCCCCCCCACTTCGTATTGTGGCTGAAGACCTTCAATGTGAAGCCGACGGTGGTGGGTGGTCAACATGCGGAGTGTGGAGGTGCTATGGTGAGCAAGATGTCCAACGTCACGTGGCCCAAAGGCAACTTTGTGGAGACTGTCAAAGGGTGGCAGCAGCAATGGTTCTACATCACATAGCCCCGCGACACCACCTGGGTCGCGGCTCCCATATTCAAGTCCGGGGCCCCGATGCGGCTCACCTCTTGGCTAGAGAAGGCCCTGGACTGGGCTTCGTCGGACGAGCTAATAGCACTGCAGGAGCGCATGAAGAGTATGGTGGACAAGAACATCAAGCTTGATAATGTGATCCAGGTGATGCTTTTCCGCCGGATCCTTCCTTGCCAAAGCCAGACTTGCCATCTGTGGGAGTTCGATCCGGCCAAGAACCAGACCCTGCAACAGTTCTTCGGCGCTACACACGAATCCATCTGGAAGGTACTTTTTAAGGCCAATGAGACGTGGCCGAAGACGACCGAGGACCGTGGGTACAACCTAACCCATCCCGCCAGTTTGGTAAGTTTTTCGTATTTCAAGGTGTATCCTTCACCTGTACATTCAAGGAAGACACATGAGCTTCTCTATCTGTCTTTTCAGGGCTGGACAAATAAGGCGGAGCGGATCCAGTGTCCGGCTTCGCTGCCCGAAAACCCAGCAATCCCTCTTCTGACAAAGATGCTGGCTCCGGCGCCCTACAAGGCGCCGGAGAAGAAGGCCAAGAAGAAGGCAAGGGAGACCAGAAGTGGCCTCCGCCGTAAAGGCACTTCGGGCGTGACGTCCGAAGACACCAAAACCCACTCCTCCCGCATTGAGGATGACGAGGAGGAGGAGGAAAGCAACTCTCCCCCGAAGGGGGGGGGAGAAAAAGGGCGGCCTCCATGCATCTGGAGGCAGAGGCGTCCAAGAAGGGGAAGGGGAAGGTCTCCCTCGCGAACAACTCAGCATTGGACACAGATAGCAGCTCCGAGTGGCGCCCCAGGGATAAGCCCCTGGCTGAATCGTAAGTACTCAAAGGCACTTATACACACATATATCCAACTTTACTTTGTGGTTCTAACATGTTGAATCATGCACTGCAGTCCGGCTCGCTCCCACCTCCAGCGTTCCTCATCTTCAGGGAATTCGCTGGATCCCAAGGTGATGGACAGCGGGTCGGCTTCGCCGGCCTTCTCTCCCAAGACTATGGACGACACTGAAGTGTTGTCCCGAAGGACCCTCCCAAGTCGGGGGGAGGCACAGGAGGCCGTCATGGTGGCGCCAGAGGATGATACCTCGGCCGCCGGACACATGGGGAGCAAATCCCCCTGGAGACTGGCGATGGGGGCCATATCTAATTCGGCCCCCAGCCAAATACTATTCCGAAGGCCCATACAGCTCCGGAATCATGCAAGCAACCTCCTTCAGAAGAAGGAGGTGCACCTATTCCGCCGGTGACCTCTGTCCATCCAGAGGCACTGGATACTCTACTGGAAGCGCTGCAAAGTGCTTCTATTGTTGAGGAACACCGTACCCGCATGGGTACGGTGGCTGAAAGGGTTCAGGCTGCTAAGAGCAGACTGACTGAAGCCTGCACTAGCCTTCTAGCAGGTTTTGAGGTATGCGGCATAATTACACAAAAAGAATGTCATAGTATAGACAGTAGCCCCTGAGACTCTGTCCGGTGTTTGAAAAGAAAAGGCGGACAGAGTATCAAATAATTTTCGCCAGAGACTAACCATACATGTCTATGCGAATAAGCAGGCGTCGATGCTAGCTGCGACCTCCCATTCTACCGAAGTCTCTAAACTGAAGCAGAGTCTAGAGCGGGCCGAGGAAGAGCTCGGCCATGTGAAAAAACAGCTAGAGGACAAGCAAGGTATGCAATGGCCTACTCAGATCTAGAAAGATATGAACTGTTTGTGTTGATCATATTAACATGATACTTCGTAGGAGCTGCAACCGAGGTGGAGACCCTCAAGAACGTGATGGCTGAGGCCCAGAAGAGAGCGGCAAAGGAACAAGCCGCCCACGAAAAACATGAGGCAAGGGCTGGGGAGGTCCAGCAGGAGCTCCAGGACACCGTGAAGAAATGCGAGTCCTTGGAGCGCAAGAATGCGGACCAAGAGTCCGGGCTTGCTAAGGCCCGCCAAAGCGCATAAGAAGCCCGGGTTGAAACCCAGGGCGCCCTCCAGGAAATCCAGAAGGCCAGGAAAATCGCGGTGGGTAAGGCCTTTATTATGCAGAGCAAATTTGTGAAGAAAACTTATTGACCCGGATTTGGAGTTCTCCAGGACCGTTTGCGGATCTGCCGCGAAGTGTTGCTGATGCTACGGAGTTCTTCCGAGCCAAAGAGGGAGCTCAACGGAGAACCTGTTCTGGTCACAATACCTTGCGCTGTCGGATTTCGGGTTCCAGCAGACCCTTGAGGTTCGAACTCTGGGGTGCACGCGGAGATTACGCTTCCTACCTACCTGTACCCCTCCGCCTCGTAAGGATCTAAGCTACCAGAAGAACAACACAAGAGACACAGAGTTTATACTGGTTCGGGCCACCGATGTGGTGTAATACCCTACTCCAGTGTGGTGGTGTGGTGGATTGCCTCTTGGGCTGATAATGAACAACACAAGGAAGAACAGCCTCGCAAGGGTCTGTTCTTGGCTGGGGCGATGAACTGCTAGAGGGGTTCAGTCGCCCTTCTCTCTCTCTCTCTGATTCTTGATCTCTAGCTAGACAGGTGGATCGATCGATGGATGGATGCCCCTACCCCGGGGCTAGCTAGTCCTATTTATAGGCAAAGGCCCTGGGCCTCCTCCCAAATATTGAGCGGGAAGGGCGCCAACAATTGGCCATTTTGAAGGGGAACATATGGTACACTTATCCTGACCAAAGTTGGTCCTCGCCTGCCAAAGGCTCTGGTGATGACGCGGGCTTGGGCTCCATAATGACTTCTTCCTTGTAGCGGAGTTGGTCTTGGTCTCGTTGCACCAAAATGGGTGCCCTTGCTTGATCCTCTCGCCTACGCTTACTCCCTTTGCACCAAAGAGGAAAGGGAGGACACTGCGCGGGCTGGCGCCCGCCTGGCGCCCTCGGTCGTCATGGCTTGCGTCATGGGCACCTCGTGAGGTACCCTGCCTTGATCTCTCCGCCTCCTCGCGAGCCAGCCTGATGAGGCCGTGCCTGAGGAAGGTCAGTGTCGTCCGCCCCGCGAGGCTTGGCCCCTCGCAAGGGTCTTGAGTCTGCGTTGAAGAAGATGGGACGTGTTGGCCCCCCTTTGAGCCACGCCGCAGGCCGCAGGCAGGCAAGTTAGGGGACCGCCGTTCCCAGAACACCGACAGTAGCCCCCGGGCCCAAGGCGCGCCCGGAATTGGTCGTGCAGGGAGGCGAAAGGGCAAGGGCGAAGCGCCGCGGGCCCTCACAGCCTGCGGCTTTGGGCGACGTGTGGCGGTTGATTGGACGTGGGCGTCTCCGTAACCGCGCGAGTTGATAAGGGTGCGGCATCCGCCCTGGTTTTGCTCTTTCTGCTTTCTTCGGTTGCTTCTCAGATCCCCTTTCTTGCGCCTCTCCTTCCTTCCTCCAAATCTCTAGATCTGCTTCGACCGCGTGATCCAGAAGCAATGGCGCCTCGTCAGTCCCCGACCGGAGCTTGGTACTCGTCTGCCTTGGAGTCGCCAAACGTGTCAGAGGCGAGCCTCGACCGGTTGTGATGGATGGCGAAGGCGCAGGGCATCGATGGGGCGAGGGTGTTCAAGGCCGGCTCCGCCACCCCTGAGGGTCGAGGGAGCACCTTTTATCCGCTCTTCATAAGCTCCATTGCCGCTGGCCTGGTGCCTCCCTTCTCCGAGTTCTTCTTCTTTGTCCTCTGCCATTACAACATACAAGCTCTGCATCTCCACCCCAACTTGCGATCTTCGCCTATTACTGCGAGGCTCACGTACGGGTGCGGCCCTCAGTGGCCTTGCTGCGCAACTACTTCTCCCTCCGGGTCTCTTGCGGTTCTCCTTCCGCGTGCGCGAGCTTCATTGCATACGATGGCGCCATTGCCATTTCGAAGCCCAGGAAGAGGATTGAGGGCTTCAGGAGCAAGTGGGTCTTGGCTGACGCTAGGCGCATTCACCCTCGGCTGATTTTGCCCATGGAGCTGCCCACGAGCTCCGGTGATTGGGGTCGAGCGGAGCTCACGGACCCCCGCGCGAAGCCGGTGTTGGAGAAGATGGATGCGGATCTAAGGCCGGCCAGCATGGCGACGGCGAAGCTGACCGGCACGTCACTGCTGAGGGAGTTCCTGGAGCACCAGCTGGCTCCGCTTCGGTAGTACTCACCTCCGATGTGGAGGCCACATCCGAGCCCCGCGGCCTTGGGTGATGAAGATCTGGCCGCGGTGCTCCAATCTCTGGTCGGGGGCGATGTGGCGAGGTTGGAGGGTGCTCCTACGCCCTTGTTCCTCCGCGACGACTGGGAGCAGGTAGTGGAGTCCATGCCCGTCTTCAACGGGACGGGCCCTTGCCCGCTGAAGCCCTCGAGGAACCAGTGGACGTGTCCTTCGACGACTCCAGCGAAGAGGAGGACGGAGAGGAGCGGGGGAAGGGGCCTGACTCTGAGGCGACTGACGGAGAGTCAAGGGCTCCCCTCTCCCGGTGCAGGCCCCGCGCTCTCCGCCTCTCTCCGAGCGATGACGACGAGGACGATGACGTGCTGGGCAGCGGGAGCTCGCCCCCGATCCCGAAGAAGGACAGGACCGGGTTGATCCCCCGCGGGTCTGCCCTGGCCCCGGGGCGATCCGGAGACGCGCCTTCTGCTTCCGAGGTTGATCCCTCCAGCTGGCTTTCAGGCTTCAAGTTTCGCCAGAGGCAGCTTGAGCTCGCCGGCGACGACCCGTAAGTGCTTGACTCGTATCTTTGTTTCTTGTTCTGCTGCTGAGGTCTCACGTCCGCGTCTCTTCGGTAGGCTGGCCCCTGCGATGAAGAAGCTGAAGGGGGCTCCTGAGGTTCCATCCGCGGCAGCGCCTCTGCCTGCGGAGGAAGGTGACCGCGACGCACGGGCCTCCCCTGCCCGGACGCCCTCGCGAGGTCTGGCCGAGCTGGCTGGGGCGAGCCCAGCCCCCATGGCCCAAGTGACTCTCGAGCTGCCTTTGCCTGCCACCGCCACCACAGTCGTCGGGACGCAGCAGGCCCCACCTCAGGGTGCTGTGGTCGTGCCGCCGCCTTCTCCTCCTACTCCACCGAATGCTGTCTCTCCGACTCCTCCCGCCGTTCTGGATCGTGTTGCTGCCGAGCTGGACCGGCTCCGGCAGGACCTTCTTGGCACCGACCCTCGCTTGGTGGCCGGGCGCCTGGAGCTGGCTTCAGGATGGATTCGCTACGACGCTTCGGTTCGGGCGGCGCCAGTCCAGGCCTCAATGGCTTGTGATGAGGAGAGGCAGGACGCCCTTGAGGCGAAGGCTGCTCGTGACGCGGCCCAGGGGGAGGCGGCCGACGTCCGTGGTCGCTGCAAGGTGCTGGAGGGCGAGCTGCAAGGCATGCGGGACCAGCTTGCGAAAGAGGCCCGCCTTCGCCAAGAGCAAGAAGAGGGCGTGAAGGCTCGCGAGGCGGTCGTCGAGGTCCGAGAGGCTAAGCTCAAGAAACGCAGCGACCGCCTACGCGTGCTGGAGCAAGAGTTGGGGGCGAGGAAGGTCGAGCTGGACGACAAGGCTCGGGTTCTTGCCAAGTACCGCGTGGCCTTCGCAGACATGGAGGAGAAGGCCCGGGCCTCGCTGAAGATGCTCCATGCCAGCGGCCTGGAGAGCCCGCTAGCTGGCGCCGAGGATGGCCCCGCCAAGCTGCTTCCCTTCCTGGTTCATGCTCCTGAGGATGTCGCCCTTGGCCTTGGCCCCATGGCCGAGGCCGAGGCGCGTGTCCTGTCTTCTGCAGCGCTGACGCGGGTATTCACCCACATCCACCTTCGCGACCCCAACATCGACCTCGACAGCCTGCTGGAGCTAGTGAGCGGCGAGCGTGCTGCTGCCGCTGCCGAGGCCATGAAGGGTCGCGCGGAGGCTGTGCTGGGGAAGTTCTGGGCCTTCAGCACCAAGCCGAAGCCAGGCGCTGCTGACCCTGCTGCTCCATGAGGTGAAGCCACTCCGCGCTGCTCCACCGTCGTCTGGCGATTCCGTCATGGCTCCTGTCCTGTTTTCAATTCCTGCACATGTATCATGCCTCGGGAAGGCGTTTAAACTTGCTTTTGGTGTCGAGATAACAGTATGGACTGTAATATTTGCTTCTGGATTCTTTGAATTTTACGCTATTCCTTCCTACTTGCTTATGTTCTACGCCGGCAGAGCCCGGCCCCGCGCGTACCTCACCCAACATTAGCCCCGACCGGAAACCAGGACGGGACCAAAGGAGTGAGGGGCTACAGGACAAGTTAGGCTCCTGAGTCGCGATGCTCAGGAGTCCCCCTTGGCGCATGAACAGCAAGTAGGGAGGCGATCCTTGAAGTTTACGCTTTTCCTTCCTACTTGCTTAGGTTCTACGCTGGCAGAGCCCGGCCCCGCGCGTACCTCACCCAGCAATAGCCTTTCGGAACTTAGGAGTGAGGGGCTATAGGACCAGTTAGGCCCCTGAGTCGCGATGCTCAGGGGTCCCCCTTGGCGCTCGAACAGCAAGTAGGGAGGTGAGATGTGGGTGGATCTACCGTTCTACGTTTGCAAAGCCCGGCCCCGCGCGTACCTCACCCAGCGTTAGCCTTTCAGAACTAAGGAGTGAGGGGCTACGGGACCAGTTAGGCTCCTGAGTCGCGATGCTCAGGAGTCCCCCTTGACGCTCAAACGGCCTTCGTACCTTGGCTCCGCTCGGGGAGAGACGCGCGACGAACCAGACCCGGGGGGGCCTGGCTGGGTAGCGTGCATCTGGGCATGACTCAGGCGCAGCCCCCGTGCCCAGCCCCCTCGCGCGGCACTCCCGGGGGGGAGGCGTTACGATGAGGCTGGACACTGAGCTCTGGGCTCCCTGAGGTTGATGCGGCCCGGGGGCCACCCTCAGTTGTTTATCACCAGCGCGGAGCATAGCGCTTCCGTATGTGTACGGGCATAGCCACTCCTCGGCAGTGTCGTCAGCCAGCGCGGAGCATGGTGCTTCCACTAGTATGTGGGAGGGGGCTCCCCTCCGGGAGGAGCCCCCGAGGCGTGTACAGCCCCGCCCTGACACGTGGCTGGCACGGTAGGGCCTAATGAGGTGTATGTGGGCACCCGTGAGCCAGTGCGGGACTCACGGGGCCCTACCTCTAGGCGGGTTGCGCCTGGCACTGGGCCTTATCTTGTGATGTGTTCCTGCAAATTGGGTTAGATGCCTACACTCTACGTCCTCGGGTCCCGGCCCTCGAGCTAGTCTCAGCCGTCGCTGGTATGCCAGGTCGTGATGCCATGGACAAGGCCAGAGGGTGAGGGCTGGAGAGCCAGTAAGAGCCCCGAGTCACGATGCTCAGGTACCCCCCCTTTAACGTGCAAGTGGTCGACATGGAGAAGAAGAGGTGACGTGGACCGGCATCAAATAATCAAGCATGGTGGGTTGAATGCACAGCCGGAAGTAAACGCGAAAGGGATACATGCCGCTGGGTCTGGCCCGAGCGACTTGGGGGTGATGCAGCCCGAGGGGCGCCCCCAACAAAGTAAGCTAACGACACGAAGTAAAAGGGATACATGCCGCTGGGACGGACCCACGCGGCCTGGGAATAATGCAGCCCTGGGGGGCGCTCCCAGCTGGAAATGAAACTTGAAAGATGTCACCTGGTGATGTTGAGGACGAGGCAGTGTTGGTGTAGCAGACTCGATGGGCTGCGGAAGCCGATCCTCACGAGCCCCCAGGCCCTGGGGCCTCGGGAGGCCCCGAAGGCGCTGGTGGCTCCTCGCGGACCATCTCCATCTCTGCCAGGGCTGCGGAACGCCTGGCCTCTTGAGCTTCCATGATGCCCCTCATGAGGAGCTGGTACGTGGCAGCCACGTTCGGCAAGCCGTAAGGCATGCGAACGTAGCTGTCGGGCGAACCCTCGCAGCACCCCACTCGCGAGGGCCAGACGGGCTCCAGCGAGGCGACTCAGTTGAGCCCTGGTACGTCGACGCAGACGCGCAGCCCACCATCCTCGCCTGGATGGGAGACCACAGCTGGTAGGCGGCGGCCGCCTCTCATGACTCTTGACTCTTGTAGCTCCTGAATGGCTTCCCTGACGAACTCCTGAGGGTCTGACCCTCCTTGCTTCACTCCTCCTTGAGGGAAACGTGCTTCGAAACACGCCTCCATGTGGTGCCCAAGCGCCTCCCTCGTGACCTTGGCCAGGTCGGTAGCCCTCCAGGGGAGAGCCCCCGAGCCCTGCCTGAGGAGGGCGCCGGGCGTGCTTTCCTATGCGATGGAGGGAGGATCCCCCTGGGTAGGCACGGGCCCTGAGGGGCCTGCCTCCTGAGGGGCCGGGCCGGACGATGTCTTCTTGTTCTTGGGGGTGGTCTCGGGAAGCCTCCTGCTTCCACGATCCGGGTCTTCCAATGACGCGGCCTGAAAAGCTCGTTCCAGGGAACACACCGCGTCCTACTCTTCACAGGGCACCGTGATGACTCCGCCACTTCCTGGCATCTTGAGGACGTTGTAGCCATGGTGAGTTACAGCCATGAACTTGGCCAGCGTCGGGTACCCAAGGATGGCGTTGTACGGCAGGCGAATGTGAGTGAATTCGAAGTCGATGAGCTCGGCGCGGTAGTTGTCGCGTGCCCCGAAGGTGACAGGGAGGCGGACCTGCCCGATCGGGACCGTTGAGCCGTCAGTGACTCCGGAGAAAGGCTTGGTTGGTTGAAGCTGGTTGTAGGGCACTTGGAGATTGTTGAATGTTTCCACGGACAGGATGTTGAGCCCTGCTCCACCGTCGATGAGGGTCCTGGTGACCACCACGTTGCTGATGATTGGGGAACAAATCATCGGGAGGACTCCGGCTGTGGCTGCACACTTGAGCTGATCCGCTGAGCTGAACGTGATGGCGCATGATGACCACCTGAGAGGACGCGTGGCTTCGAGCTTGGGGAGGACTATATTCACTTCGCGGGCGAACTGCTTGAAGATGCACTGAGAGGCTGGGGCTTGAGCTCCGCCCAGGATGCAGGCGATCGCGCACGACTCTTGGAAGCCCCCAGCCCCCTCGTCCTGGTGGCGGTCCTCGTTTCTTCTTGGATGCGGCGGCAGCGGAGGGAGGCCTGCGTTACCTTGCGAGCGATCCTCGCGAGGCTGATCACTCCAGTCTCCCTCGCGAGGTGGGTCTTGCCAGCGGTCCTCGCGAGGTCGATCGCGCCACCCCTGGCGTGGGCCGCGGTCTTCCGAGCACCCTGCGTTCCTTCGTCCTCCTCGACCGTAGCCCCGGTCGACACGGTCGGGGCGACGGCCGATCCTTCCTTCTCGCACGGCTCGGAGCTCTTGGCATTCGTTGGTGTTGTGGGTGTGGAGGTCGTGGTACACACAGTAGCGACTGCCCTTGGAAGACTCGGGCTGATCTCTGCCTCTCTTGGTGTCTGGTTCTGCCGTGAGCACGGCAGCCCCCTTGCGCTTCACATCCCTGGCCTTGGACTTCTTCTCTTCTGGGTCTGCGGCAGGCAGCTCGAGGAGGGAGAGACGCCCTTCCTCTGCCCTGGCGCACTTGGTCGCCAAGTTGAACAGCTCCAAGGAAGTGCACATGTCTTCATGCATCGCCAGCTCCTCCCTCATCTTGACGTCGCGCACGCCGTCGGAGAAGGCTGAGATGATGGCTTCCTCGGACACCCTGGGAATCTTGAGGCGTGCGTTGTTGAAGCGCTAGATGTACTTTTGCAGGGTCTCTCCGAGCTGCTTCTTGATGCGGCGCATGTCGCTCACGGCGGGTGGCCGATCGCGAGTACCTTTGAAGTTGGCGATGAAGCGGGTGCACATCTCGTCCCAGGAGGAGATCATGCCCGGGGCCAGGTTGAGGAGCCAGGTGCGGGCCCCATCCTTGAGCGCCATGGAAAACCAGTTCGCCATGACCTTCTCATCTTCGTTGGCAGCTTCGATGCCCAGCTCATAGAGCTGGAGGAACTCCGCAGGGTCGGCTGTGCCGTCGTAGCGAGGAGGCAAGTCTGGCTTGAACTTGCCGCCACGCGGCGCTGTGCAGCTCGGTGGTGAAGGCGCGGCAGACCGCCGTGGCCACGGGAGGCCTTGGGTGACGGAGAGCTTGATCTTGCAGGTCCCCGCGCGCTGCCGCTGGGAGCAGCGCGGGGTCTTGACGTGCGGGAGCAGGAGCGTGGCCGCGACGTGCCGGAGCATGGAGCGCCCAGGCGGCTTCTTGCGGGCGAGGGACTTCTTGGCACCTCTGCTCTTGCCGCGCTGGTGCCTTGCGGGGTGGGTTCCAGCCAGGGGCCACGCGCCTTGCGGCCGGGGCGCCTTCTTGGCGAGGAGGCGGCTGGGGCGCCCCCGGAGCTTCGTCGCCCGCGTGAGGCGGGGCGCGGTGCAGCGGGACGGCGGTGCAGGAGAGCCCCCTGCGGCGCGGACGAGCTCGGCGACGCGGTCGAGCCACTCTTCGTAGACGTCGTTGACGGGACGGTAGCGCAGGAGCTCGTTTGCCGCGATGAGCGCAGCTCGAGCCTCCATGGGTGCGCGGAGCGCGCGGGACGAAGAACAAGCGGGGGTGAGCGAGGGAGTGGCGGTGCGGCCGTCTTGCCGCACAGACGGATGCTGAGACGACGCTTGCTACTCGTTCCCCGTCGGGCCGGTGGCGGCGTTGACGGCAGGCGACGGGGAGCGGCGAGTACGCCCGCCGACGAGGTCCGTCTAGGCGACGTGGGAAGCGAGAGCGGTTCGGCGCTCAGCGCTGGCCCGACGAGCGTCAGACATGGACGCGATGGTCGGGGGAGAAACGGGCGATGGAAGACGAATTCCGGCGCACCCCTACCTAGCGCGCCAAATGTCGGATTTCGGGTTCCAGCAGACCCTTGAGGTTCAAACTCTGGGGTGCGCGTGGAGATTATGCTTCCTACCTACCTGTACCCCTCCACCTCGCAAGAATCTAAGCTACCAGAAGAACAACACAAGAGACACAGAGTTTATACTGGTTCGGGACACCGATGTGGTGTAATACCCTACTCCAGTGTGGTGGTGTGGTGGATTGCCTCTTGGGCTGATGATGAACAATACAAGGAAGAACAGCCTCGCGAGGGTCTGTTCTTGGCTGGGGCGATGAACTGCTAAAGGGGTTCAGTCGCCCTTCTCTCTCTCTCTGATTCTTGATCTCTAGCTAGACAGGTGGATCGATCGATGGATGGATGCCCCTACCCCGGGGCTGGCTAGTCCTATTTAGGCAAAGGCCCTGGGCCTCCTCCCAAATATTGAGCGGGAAGGGCGCCAACAATTGGCCATTTTGAAGGGGAACATATGGTACACTTATCCTGACCAAAGTTGGTCCTCGCCTGCCAAAGGCTCTGGTGATGACGCGGGCTTGGGCTCCATAATGACTTCTTCCTTGTCGCGGAGTTGGTCTTGGTCTCGTTGCACCAAAATGGGTGCCCTTGCTTGATCCTCTCGCCTGCGCTTGCTCCCTTTGCACCAAAGAGGAAAGGGAGGACACTGCGCGGGCTGGCGCCCGCCTGGCGCCCTAGGTCGTCATGGCTTGCGTCATGGGCACCTCGTGAGGTACCCTGCCTTGATCTCTCCGCCTCCTCGTGAGCCAGCCTGATGAGGCCGTGCCTGAGGAAGCTCCGTGTCGTCCGCCCCGCGAGGCTTGGCCCCTCGCGAGGGTTTTGAGTCTGCGTTGAAGAAGATGGGCTGTGTTGGGCCCCCTTTGAGCCACGCCGCAGGCCGCAGGCAGGCAAGTCTGGGGACCCCCGTTCCCAGAACGCCGACATGCGCCAGAGCATCCGGTGCCCTTTAGCGATCAACTGAAATAGCTGACCGAACTACATAGGGTGGCCGAATCGGCCATGAAGGATTTGATAATCCGTCTGTGACCTGCCAAAGCCATACCCAGCAGCTACTTCGGGCTCGTGAAGCGGCTGGTCGATGCCTGCCCTTGGCTTGATGCCATCAAGCGGTCAGTCTGCATCGAAGGTGTGCGGATGGCCTTCGCCCGTGTCAAGGTGCAGTGGGCGAAGATGGACGCCGTCAAGCTCGCGGCCGAGGGACCGCTCGCGGGCAAGGAACACGCACGCTTGAGCGGTATTTTGATGATGTCCTGAAGGGATCCCGCTTGTAGAGGGCCAGTGTGAAAAAGACATTATCTTTGAATGAAGGCATTCATGTTATCCTTTCATGTATTATGAAACAAAACCAATATGTAATATAATGCTTGTTGTTTGTTTTAGAATTTTTTCTCCTATGCGACCATTTTATTAAATCTGAGAGATGGCTAGTCGTCGGCTTCAGCCCCCATGTAGGTAGTACGGGGGTGTTCGGGCTGAGACCTAAACACTCTTGATCCAAGAGTTTGGTCCTTGAAGGAGGTGTTTAGCGCAGCGAAGCAGGCAATCGAACTATGTGGCTTTATCACCTTCACTTAGCCATAGGAGTTTGACAATAGAGATGTAGGCGCAGCCCCTAGTTAGTATTTGTTAATCTGGACTAGGGTGTTGTAGACACCTGATCGGGTGGAGGCCAATCCGTCGCATAATGCGGAAAAAATCGCAAGAGATTTTAACCTCCGAATAGCTGACCAGCTCTCGCCGCATCATGACAGTCAGTTTTCGACTTTCTCTACTAAGGTGTTTACCCGGATAAACCAGAAACACAATCGCAGTAGTTCTCCCTTTACTACCCTAGCAGATAGGACAGAACGTAAGGTAGTAAGCACAGCAGCCGGGCAACCCAACTATTGACCAAAGACATGATTTGGAGCCGATGCATATAATGCAAAATTCGGGGTCCCGAACTATACTGTAAAAAGTGTTCGGACTTTGTTGCCGTCGTATGGAGCGCAATGAAGCCCCTGGCGAATTAAAGCGTACCAAAGTGTACGGGTGCAATCGATAAGAATAGCGAAATAAAATGAAGTAGTAAGCCAGTGCCACATAAGTTGGGCCGCAAACTGTTTTCATTATAGTTTGATTAATACGTCAAAGCGTATTTGTACAAATAGTGCGGTAAGCAACAGGGCTTTTTAACATGTCGAGACCATGGGGGAGCTACGTGCGAGTCCTGAAAACATGTAGAGTGATCGTCGAGAAGACCACCTAGAGATTCCCCTACACGTCTATGTTGCTGGCCGCCTTGGTATATCCATCCTTCGAAAGGATCGATGATCAGGCCGTCATGAGGGGCATGTGGAATAGAAACCTAAAAAGGATAAGAAGAAAAGGGGGAGTATGTGTGCCCAGGGGAGGTCGAGCCGTGTTATGGACCACAATCGAGTTATGCCTCCGTCTTTGCCCATGGTATTTTCAGTGCGTAGTTATGTACGCGCGGTACGTACGCCGCCATTTGGTCGGGACTGAGACAGAGGCCAAATTGCTAGTCGAGCTCCTGACGAGCTGGACTGTCATGCTGGAGAGTAGTCCGGACTCGTTTGATAGTGTCCGGGAGCTTGGCCACCGAATTAAAATTCTGCTTGATAAGGCCGCTCTGTACTTCCGCTGCCAGGGCCGCGGTGTGCTCCTCGGTACGGAGGGAGCGTTCCGAGTTTCCATTGCCTGTTATGACACCGCATGGTCCGGGCATCTTGAGTTTGAGATAGGCATAGTGTGGCACCGCATCGAATCGAGCGAATGCAGTTCGTCCGAGCAGTGCGTGATAGCTACTGCGGAAGGGGACGATATCGAAGATCACGTCTTCGCTTCGGAAGTTGTCCGGGGATCCGAAGACGACTTCCAATGTGATTGAGCCCGTGCATCGGGCCTCTACACCTGGTATTACTCCTTTAAAGGTAGTTTTTGTGGGCTTGATCCTTGATGGATCGATGCCCATCTTGTGAACTGTATCCTGATAGAGCAGGTTGAGGTTGCTGCCACCGTCCATGAGGACTCGCATGAGGTGGAATCCATCAATAATTGGATCAAGGACCAGTGCGGCTGAACCGCCATGACGGATACTGGTCGGATGGTCCCTGCGATCAAAAGTGATCGGGCAGGACGACCATGGGTTGAATTTTGGGGCGACTGGCTCTATCGCTTAGACATCCCTGAGCACACGTTTGTGCTCCCTCTTGGGGATATGAGTAACGTATATCATGCTCACCGTTTTGACCTGGGGGGGATTTCTTCTGTCCCCCTTTAGTCGGCGGACGCGGCTCCTCGTCGTCGTCCTCACTTTGCGACCCCCTCTCCTTGTTCTCGGTATTTAACTTACCAGCTTGTTTAAAGACCCAACAGCTTGTGTTGGTATGATTCGCTGGTTTATCGGGGGTGTCGTGGATCTGACATGGACGATCGAGTATGAGGTCCAAGCTGGATGTGCCCGGATTGTTTCTTTTAAATGGCTTCTTCCGCTGGCCGGACTTGGAGCCACTGAATCTGGCATTGACCGTCGTGTCATCGGTATTGTCACCACTGTTTTGACGCTTGTGCCTGTTGCATCGGGGCTTGCCGTTGCTATTTCTGGCTTCAGAGGTGCCATGTTCGCTTGCATTATTATTGCTACGGGCTAGCCAACTATTTTTGCTCACGCAAAAGCAGGTCATAAGTGTTGTGAGGGCTACCATGGACTTCGGCTTTTCTTGGCCCAGGTGTCGGGCGAGCCATTCGTCACGGATGCTATGCTTAAAGGCCGCTAGGGCTTCGGCATCCGGACAGTCAACAATCTGGTTCTTTTTAGTTAGGAATCTGGTCCAGAATTTCCTGGCTGACTCTCCGGGCTGTTGAACTATGTGACTTAATTCATCGGCATCCGGAGGTCGGGCGTATGTACCTTGGAAGTTGTCACGGAAGGCGTCTTCCAAGTCCTCCTAGCTGCCAATACAGTTTTCTAGCAGGCTGTTTAACCAGTGCCGAGCTGGTCCCTTGAGTTTTAGCGGGAGGTATTTGATGGCATGAAGATCATCGTCGTGGGTGTCGGGGAGACTGATCCGCGAGCACCTATGGGGACGGAGCCCCTTTCGGTTCAGCGGGGGGCGGAGGTCGCACGAAGAGCAGATCAAAGCGAGGCACACGAGCGGTTTACCCAGCTTCGGAGCTCTCCGAAGAGATAATACTCCTACTGCTGCTTTGTGGTTTGTGTTGAGTTCTTGCTCGGGAGCGCTGAGTGCTACAGTCACACAAGCGGCTAACGAGACCGAGCGTTCTTCTATCCCTCTCCCTCTACATTGTGCATGGGCCTCCTTTTATATGCTCAAGGGGTCTGCAACAGGTGGCAACGTAGGCAAGGGCAAAAATGGAAAGGGTGTTGTGGTAGGTATAGCTACCTACACAGTGTATCATACCTAACCCTAACGGCAGGGGACAAGGGCATTAAATGCCTATCTACGTCGCCCAAACAGTGCAGAGAAGGGACCGTCAGGGATGCCACCACTCTCCACGATGGCGATCTTGTCAGCGCCGCTTGCCACAGTGCACCCCTGGCTGCACAGCCTCCCGCCACGTACGCCTGGAAGGGTCTCAGAGCGACACGTTGGTGGGTGTGCTGGAGCGCGGGTACAGAGTGGTTGCTAGCCGCGGCAAACGCCTTGCCGCGGCCGTTGTCTTGCCGCGTCCGGGAGATTGTCGCTCGCCGGGTCTTGCTGGGACGCGTGGTGCGTCACGGCAAGTTCCTTGAGATGCCTTGGTTGGCCTTCCCGACAAGCTCCTCTTGCCGGGGCTTTGTGCCTTGATTGGCCTTCCCGGCAAGCTCCTCTTGCCGGGGCCTTGTCTTCTTGGCTTAAATACTTTGTTCTTGAATGGCTCCAAAGGAACCACGGGGGTCCTCGGCGGTCACCCGGCAAGCCTTGCCGTGGGGCGCTGCGACTGCCCGTGCACAAGTTCGGGATACTAGGGTACCCCTACTCTAGTACACCGACAGTGGGCCATATGAATATGGTGAAGAAAGTCCTCAATCCATACCGCAGGATTTGTTGTTCCGTCATATGATTCGATATTCACGGGTTTAAACCCTTCTGGGAATTCGTGCTCCATCACTTCATCAGTAAAGCAGAGGGGGTGTGCGGCTCCTCTGTATCGGGCCAAGTCGCGATTTAGCTCAGATGGAGTCCGTCTGCGGTTTTCGGCCCGGACGTGGTTATGCTTGTCATGTCAGGCTAGATTGCAATCGCCGCGTGTCAGGGCACACCCCCGCGATCCATAGATTGATCTGGTCTGACCTGCTCTGTTATCCAGGTCCTGCCGTAGATCATATGTATATCCCCGAGTTGTTGTGTCTCTACCTTTACCGCGAGGTGGTATGGGCTGGTGTTCGGCTTGAATTGTCGTTTTGTCCTGGCCACGTGGTGGTCAGTCAGCCGCGTTACGCACTGATGGTATGGGGTCCAGTGCCTCATCGTCAAATTGAGGTAGAAGTTTACGCTTCGGGTAACTTTTGGTTGGGCGCTCGAGGTCGTATTCTTCGGCTGCCAGGACATTAGTCCACCCATCGTTGAGTCGATCTTGATCAGCTTGAAGCTGCTGCTGCTTCTTCAGGCTCCTCGCAGTGGCTATTAGCCGGCGCTTAAAGCGCTCCTGCTCGAGAGGTTCCTCAGGCACGATAAAGTCTTCGTTGTCGAGGCTCATCTCATCCTTGGAGAGTGGAAGATAATTGTTGTCCTCTGAGTCTTCGTTTACGGCCAGTTCATCAGGGCTAACCTGCCCATCTTCCCGATCGTCCTGTTCGGAGGTTAGCTCGACGGGTTCTTCTTCATCTTCGGCATCGTCCGGAGTATTGTTGTCTCTCAAGCCGGTATTGCTGTCTTTTCCACGACGTGATTTAGAGCGGCGCCGCTGACGTCGGCGCTTTGGTTGTATCTCAGGAGGTTTATCCTCGACTGGATTCTTCTCGTTATCGTCGTCACCCTCTTTGGGTGTATCCACCATGTACATGTCATACGAAGAGGTGGCCATCCAGTGTCCGGCAAAACGGCGGGTTTTGGGCCTGCTCTTCTCCAGCATCGTCGTCCATACCGTCGATGTCTTCGGAGCCGTAATCGAGCATGTCAGTTAAGTCCTCTACAGTGGCTATGAAGTGGGTGGTGGGTGGGACGTAAAATTCCCCGCTCTCAGCCCCTAGTCTGGGCTGGGCGTAGTTCGGACGTTGCTCCTCTGTAATGACGAGGGATCACATCAAGTCTAGAGCCTCGCTTAAAGGCGAGGTTTGGCCAGAGAGAAGAGAGTCCATGGAGTACGGCGGGAAGGAGATTCCTTGGCCGATCTCACATGATGCTGACTCCGATGGTTCGGAGTCAGTGTCCGGAGAAGGGTCCGGCTTCGTGATGGTTGCCGGCAACACTACTTCCTCCGGCTCTCCCGTACTGGGCTTGGTGGCCATAGATAGTCCGGCGGGCTCAGGAATCCCGTCTTCGGACCCGGCGATGCGCTCTAGATCCAAGGATAGAGCGGATTGATAATCCCCAAGTGCAGGGAATCATCGTAGAAATTCCCAAAGGTGGAAGTGATAAGTATGGAGTGTTGAACCCACAAGGAGCTAAAGGTAAGATCAATATTCTCTCAAGTCCTATCTGCCACTGATACGACTCTACGTGCACCGAACTTTTGCTTCCAACTAGAAACGAGAAATAAAACTACGTTGTGGGTATGAAGAGCATAACTTTGCATGATATCGGAGAGCTAAAATATAAAAGTAGGTGTTGTTATCATAAAGTTAGGATATATTACTAAATATTATAAATAGCGAGTGTGGAATAATGATGGATCAGTGTGTGGAATTGTCCTAGGCAATTGTTAACAAGACCGGTAGTCGTCATTGCAATTTCATATGAGGGAGAGGCATAAGCTAACATACTTTATCTTCTTGGCTCATATGCACTTATGATTGGAACTCTAGCAAGCATCCGCAACTACTAAAGATCATTAAGGTAAAACCCAACCATAGCATTAAATCATCAAGTCCCCTTTATCCCATATGCCACAACCCCCTTACTCTGGTTTATGCTTCTGTCACTCAAGCAACCCACTATAAGCGAATCATGAATGTATTGCACCACCCTATAGCGGGAATCCCTCACGCTTGCGCGATATGGAGGGCACAATAGGACAGCACCAAAATAAAACATACAACTCGTACCAATCTAGATCATCAATCAACCCAAAGACAAAGGATATGTAACACCCCGGATGTAACTTGCCATATTTGTATTCCAACTCTTGCCATTTTCGGCACTAAGCTATGATATTCTCTCCGTGGTTGGGTTCTTCTTTGTTTTGCATTTTGTTCATGTCATGCATTTCATATCATGGCATCATGTGCATCGCATTTGCATATGTGTTCGTCTCATGCATCCGAGCATTTTCCCCGTTGTCCGTTTTGCAATCCGGCGCTCCTCCGTCCTCCGGCGTCCCCTTTTACCTATTTTCGTGTGCGGGTGTTAAACGGTCTTGGAATGGAACGAGGTTTCACATGTGGCCTTGGTATACCACCGGTAGACCGTCTGTCAAGTTTCGTGCCATTTGGACTTCATTTGACACTCCAACGGTTAACCAAGGGACCGAGTAGGCCTCTTTTGTATGCAGCCCAACACCCCTCCTAAGTGGCCCAAAACCCATCCTACACCCCTCCATCTTCTCAGCCGTTCGATCACGATCGCGTGGCCGAAAACCGTGCGCAATTTGGAGCCTCCTAGCCCCTCCTACCTATAAAAACACCCCTCTCCCGAAAATCCCGGATCAATCCACCCCCTAACCCTAGCCCCGCTCCTCTCCGCGCGCCGGACACCGTCCGCCGGCGCCGGACACGTCCGCCGCCGCGCCCGCGGCCAATCGCGAGCCGCCATGTGGCACCGCGCGCCCCACATCGCCGCCGACCCGCCAGGCCCGCGCGGGGCCCTCCCGGCCCGAGCCGAGCGCCGCCCGCGCCCGCTCCTCCTTCCCCCGAGCCGGCGCCCGCCCTCGCCGGTCTTGCCTCGCGCCACCGCGGCCGCCATCGCCGGCCCCTGCGGCGTCCATCGCCGACCCGCGCCGCCCCGACCTCGTCCGTCGCGCCGGTCGGCCACTCCGGCGACGCCGCCCGCCGCCGCGCGCTTTCGGCCAGATCCGGCCACGGGCCGGCCGGATCCGGCGCCCCCATCTCCCCCGGTCTCCTCCCTGCTCGTCTCCGGCGAGATCCCGGCTCGCCTCGGTTCGCGCGTTCAGAGAAACCCTAGATCCGAAGGTCGATTTCCCGCCTAAGTCCTTTTCCTGGCAGTATTTGTTATGAATTTTCTTGGTACCATAACTCTGTACCCGTGGCCCCGTTTTGGGCATGCAGCATATCAAAATGTTCGACTCGACGAGTACATCATTTCATCTCAGTGCATAGTTTTCATTTGAGCTAATCTTGGTGCCCGAAATGCTGTTGGAAGAGGGCTATGTAATGTTAGTTTCAGATTCTTATCAGAACTTGCACTTTTGTCTTTTTTGCCATGATTGATATGTGCATCCTATGAACTTGAGCCCTACATGTGTTTTGAAATAGGCCATGCCATCTTTACAGGGGTGTATGCCATGTATTTTTGGTGACCCCTGTGGTGACTAGAACAAGCATGCAAACTAGGCATCTTAAGGTTGCTGATTTCAGGGACTTAGTAATTTCACTTCTTTACAGGGGTGTATGCCATGTATTTTTGGTGACCCCTGTGGTGACTAGAACAAGCATGCAAACTAGGCATCTTAAGGTTGCTGATTTTAGGGACTTAGTAATTTCACTAAGTCATGTCCTGCTGATATTTCTATGCCATGTGTTCTTGTTGATACAGAGAGATCCATGCCTCTTTGGAGCATGGTCAGTAAGGATGTTTTGTGGATTATGTAGTGCTCTACCCATCCATGGCCTTTTTATCAATTATGGAGTGCCATAGCATGACTAAATCTTGCTCTACTTTTGCTATAAAATATTCCTGGCAGATTGTTTACGTGTTATTCAATTTTGCCAAGCTTGTTGTAGTTGATCCGTGCATGCTATGTTGTTGTTCTTGCCATGTATAGCTTCTATGCCATGTCTATTTGCTGGGTGCATACTTATTTTGTGATGCAATGCCTCGTGGTGAGTGCATTGAGCTCGTTTACATGTCTACTTGATATTTGTTTTGCCATGTTCCAGTTTTTCTGCTAAGTCTGAAATCTGTAACGAAACTTGCTATGTTTACATGGGTGTCACCATATTTTCTGATCCCTTTTGGCTCATGATCAGTAAGGGACTTTTGTTCGATGCTTTGAGTAGATTCATGACATGCCTTGTTTTGCTATGTTAAGTTTCAGGATCACTTCTTGATCACTTCTAGCTTCACGACCGTGCTTTTCCTCTCTTCTCGCTCTCATTTGCGTATGTTAGCCACCATATATGCTTAGTGCTTGCTGCAGCTCCACCTCTTTACCCCATCCTTCCTATAAGCTTAAATAGTCTTGATCTCGCGGGTGTGATATTGCTGAGTCCTCGTGACTCACAGATTCTACCAAAACAGTTGCAGGTGCCGACGATGCCAGTGCAGATGACGCAACCGAGCTCAAGTGGGAGTTCGACGAGGAACGTGGCCGTTTCTATGTTTCCTTTCCTGATGATCAGTAGTGGAGCCCAGTTGGGACGATCGGGGATCTAGCATTTGGGGTTGTCCCTTTATTTTGGTTCCGTAGTCGGACCTTGTTTGTACTCTGTATGATGATTGTTTGAGTTATGTACTGTGTGAAGTGGCGATTGTAAGCCAACTCTTTATCCCTGTCTTATTCATTACATGGGATTGTGTGAAGGTGACCCTTCTTGCGACAAACCTACAATGTGGTTATGCCTCTAAGTCGTGCTCCGACACGTGGGAGATATAGCCGCATCGTGGGTGTTACAATTTGGTATCAGAGCCATCCCCGACTTAGGAGCCCCCTGCTTGATCGAATCGCTGGCGTTGTTGAGTCTAGAAAAAAAATGTTTTGAGTCTTAGGATTATATATATCGGAGAGTAGGATTCTTTTTACTCCCCAGTCCCTTCGTTGCTCTGGTGAGGCCTCCTGACGTAGAAGTTTTGACTCTACTCTCCTCAAATTTCACTAAATTTTTTTAGGATCACGCGGGTATCTTGGAATCGTTCCGATGATTTTGTGACGAGAACATTGTTTTTGGTGCCTCCTGACATTTAGGGGTTGTGGCAGTGTCCCGGGGAGTTGAGCTCCAAGGTGTTGTCATCACAATTTTATCGTCGCAGTTCTGGAATACCTGAGTTTCGCCGACATCGAAAATCTCTTTTGTGCAGTTGTTGGTGAGATCACCTCGACGCCACCCAGTACTGGGGCGGGAGTTCGGGAGTATTGCCATAACTCGTATAACGGATGCTTTTTGAAGGTTGAGGTAAACGATTTCCGAAGGTTTCTTGGTTATGTGTTGAAGGATGGATATAGCTGGATCTAGGTATTGTTAGTTTGGGTGATATATTTTGTGTCCCCTGTATCCCCAACACCTGATTGCATAACCAGAAAGTTTTGGGAGTTTATAAGTGGGAATTCTAATAGCTTATAGGATATCTTTCCGACAGATGTATGATTGGAGATTGGGGCCTAACGTGCTAGTGGTTCGCTTGTCACGGGCGATTTACAGTGGTCGCGAGGCGTCTTAAAGAATCCTTGGCTATGCCGATTCGGGGACGTCTTGTTTGTCATTCGTGACGTCCGCTATACGTCGTGCCAGTGGGGCCTCATCACGAACATTTTGGGCGAAATCTCTATCATGTGTTTGTTCCGGCTTATTCTGCAAGCCAATCCTTTGTTTTGTTTTCAGTTGTGTTATTCAAGTTGTTTCGAGGTCAGATGTTGATTCCATACCTTTTTCTAAGTGGCTTCTCAACTTATGGAAGTGTGATGATTTCTTTTTGGAATTCATTCGTTCATTCTTGTTCGAATGTTAAGGATATATGTTGCAATTTTGATCCTTTGATTCAGCTTGAATATATGTCTTTCAAGATGCTAATGGATGTCACCCTCTTCAGGATGGCTCCGCCAACGCGTCAGAATCCGGAACGCAATGATGGGAGTCAAGCGAACCCGCTGCCACCACCTCCACCTCCGGAGGCTTGGCAAGCCTTGATGACTGCCACAAATGCCAACGCTCAGATTCTGATTCAGCTCATGCAAGAACGCAACCAAGGGCAAGGCAATCAAGGAAATCAAGGCAAAGGCAACAATCAAGCTCACTTCGCTACTCTCAATCAATTTCTGGCAAATCAGCCGAAGTCTTTCAGCTACTGTGTCGAGGCCACTGATGCCGATGATTGGATCGTCGACATCAACAAGCATTTTGAATGTAGCAATGTCAGACCGGAGGACTTTGTCAAGTTTGCCTCTTTTCAACTCAAGGACCAAGCTGCCGAGTGGTATCAGCAATACAAAGATTCCAGAGGAGGTCGTGTGATTACCTGGCATAATTTTTGTCGAGACTTCAAAGCTCACCACATTCCGCAAAGTGTTGTTGAGAGCAAGCGTGAGGACTTCCGCAATTTTAAGCAAGGCAGCTTGTCCGTGTATCAATACAACATCCAGTTTCAGAAACTTGCTCGCTTCGCTAAACAAGACGTTCCTGATGAGAAAAGCATGATTTATCAATTCAGAGGAGGCCTCAGAGAAGTCTGCAATTAGCTCTCGTGCTTTTTGAGCCGAAAAAGTATGATGAATTCTACAACATGGCACTGAAACAAGAGGCTGCCCAGCTCAAGTGTGAGGCTTCTAAGAAGAGAGTCAGGGACGCAGTTCAGTCCTCTTCTTCCTCACTAGTGGCGGCCAAGCAACAAAAGTTCTGGTTGCCTCCTCCT
Source organism: Aegilops umbellulata (assembly GCA_032464435.1). Classification (NCBI taxonomy): domain Eukaryota; kingdom Viridiplantae; phylum Streptophyta; class Magnoliopsida; order Poales; family Poaceae; genus Aegilops; species Aegilops umbellulata. The sequence continues at coordinate 248,991,281 of CP136060.1, forward strand.
CCGTTCCGTCAGCCTTACCAGCAGAAGAACAAAGGTGGCCATGGATCTTCCCACCCACCCAACCCTGGATATCAGAACAAGTCTCAGAATCAAGCTCCAAGGTCTAATGCTCCTTATCATCGTCCACTCTCAGAAGTGACTTGCAACAAGTGTCAGCAAAAGGGTCACTATGCGAACAAGTGCTTCAACCAAAGGCGCCTTCCGCCTCCTCCTCCTGTGAGATCTTCCAGCAATGCAGTGTTCAAGCATAACTCCAAGTCTGCAAAGGTGAACATGATGAACGCAGCTCAGGCAGAGGATTCTTCAGAAGTAATCATGGGTAATCTCTTAGTTAATGATATTCCTGCAAAAGTCCTATTTGATACTGGCGCATCGCATTCTTTCATTTCAAGACCTTTTGTGGCTATGCATGATATGGTTACTCAAGTTTTGCCGAGACCTTTATCTATTGTTTCTCCGGCTCGACAAATGTCTTCTCGAGTGTTCGTTCCAGATTCCGTTATCAAGTTGGGGGACTATAAATTTTTGGATAAACCAATTGTCCTTGGTGACTCTGATATTGATCTAATTCTCGGGATGGACTGGCTTTCTAAGCACAAGGCTCAGCTTGATTGTGCTGCCAGGGAAATTCAATTGACTCACTCTTCTGAGGATGTGATCATGTATGCCGCTCGTGACGAAACCATAAGGTTATTTTCTCTCAATGAGAAGGGCGAGCTAGACGCAATCTCTCAGATTCCAGTCGTTTGTGAGTACCAAGACGTCTTTCCAGAAGAGCTTCCGGGTATGCCTCCCCACCGGCCAGTTGAATTCGTTATCGATCTTGAGCCTGGCACGGAACCCGTTTGCAAGCGTCCTTACAAGCTTGGACCAAAAGAGTTGAAGGAATTAAAGAAACAACTCGATGAACAAGAGCGTCTGGGTTTGATCAGACCGAGTTCATCTCCTTGGGGTTGTGGTGTTCTTTTTGTCCAGAAGAAGGATGGCACGGCCGACTTTGCGTCGATTACCGTCCATTGAACAAGAAGACTATCAAGAACAAGTATCCACTTCCCAACATCAATGAGCTTTTCGAGCAACTTAAAGGTGCTAAAGTGTTCTCCAAGCTTGACCTTCGTATGGGTTATCATCAGATTCGCATTCGTGAAGAAGATATTCCCAAGACAGCATTCAGAACAAGCTTTGGTTCTTATGAATATACTGTCATGTCTTTCGGCCTTGTCAATGCTCCTCCAACTTTCTCTCGAATGATGAACTTCATCTTCAACCCCTATACCAATGAATTCGTCTTGGTCTATCTCGATGATATATTGGTCTTCTCCAAGAATAAGGAGGATCATGACAAACATTTGCGATTGGTGCTCGACAAGCTCAGAGAGTATCAATTCTATGCGAAGTTCTCCAAATGCGAATTTTGGCTTGATGAAGTTCTTTACCTTGGGCATATCATCTCTGCCAAGGGCATCGCTGCTAATCCCGAGAAGGTGTCTGCAGTTGTGAATTGGGAACCTCCTCAGAATGTTAAGCAGCTTCGCAGTTTTCTTGGACTTGCAAGCTATTGCCGAAGATTTGTTGAGAATTTCTCAAAGATTGCAAAGCCTCTTTCCAACCTCCTCCAGAAGCATGTGAAGTATGTCTAGTCTCCTGAGTGTGACGTCGCTTTCAACACTCTCAAAGAGAAACTCGTCACTGCTCCGGTTTTGACTCCTCCTGACGAATCCAAGCCATTCGAAGTGTTCTGTGATGCTTCTCTTCAAGGTCTCGGTGCGGTGTTAATGCAAGAGAAGAAAGTTTTGGCCTATACCTCTCGTCAGTTGAAGCCCAACGAAAAGAACTACCCCACTCACGACCTTGAGTTGGCAGCAGTTGTCCATGCTCTAATAACATGGAGACATCTCCTGTTGGGAAGGAAAGTAGACATATTCACCGATCACAAGAGTCTCAAGTACATCTTCACTCAGCCCAACCTCCACCTCAGGCAAACTCGATGGGTCGAAATGATTCAAGAGTATAATCCGAGTATTGAATATACTCCAGGCAAGGCCAATGTCATTGCAGATGCTTTGAGCAGGAAGGCTTATTGCAACAGCTTAATCCTCAAGCCCTTTCAACCGGATCTTTGTGAAGCTTTCCGCAAACTGAATCTCCAAGTTGTTCCTCAAGGCTTTCTTGCCAACCTCATAGTCTCTCCTACTTTGGAAGATCAAATTCGTGAGGCACAACTCCTGGATACCATGGTGAAGGTGAAACGTGGTATTAACAAGGGCATCTCCAAATACAAGTGCTATCGCCTTGATGACAAAGATACTCTATTCTTCGAGGATCGAATTGTGGTTCCTAAGGGTGATCTTCGTAAAGTCATTACAGGGGTGTATGCCATATATTTTTGTGACCTCTGTGGTGACTAGCACAAGCATGCAAACTAGGCATCTTAAGGTTGCTGATTTCAGGGACTTAGTAATTTCACTAAGTCATGTCCTGCTGATATGTCTATGCCATGTGTTCTTGTTGATACAGAGAGATCCATGCCTCTTTGGAGCATGGTCAGTAAGGATGTTTTGTAGATTATGTGGTGCTCTACCCATCCATGGCCTTTTTATCAATTATGGAGTGCCATAGCATGACTAAATCTTGCTCTACTTTTGCTATAAAATATTCCTGGCAGATTGTTTACGTGTTATTCAATTTTGCCAAGCTTGTTGTAGTTGATCCGTGCATGCTATGTTGTTGTTCTTGCCATGTATAGCTTCTATGCCATGTCTATTTGCTGGGTGCATACTTATTTTGTGATGCAATGCCTCGTGGTGAGTGCATTGAGCTCGTTTACATGTCTACTTGATATTTGTTTTGCCATGTTCCAGTTTTTCTGCCAAGTCTGAAATCTGTAACGAAACTTGCTATGTTTACATGGGTGTCACCATATTTTCTGATCCCTTTTGGCTCATGATCAGTAAGGGACTTTTGTTCGATGCTTTGAGTAGATTCATGCCATGCCTTGTTTTGCTATGTTAAGTTTCTGCAGAATGTGGTTTTCTTGCTCTAAACATGTCATCCTGATGTTAATTTCTGGCATGTTATTTTCACAAAGTCTGTGAAGCTGATATCTTTTGCACTTTTGCCATGCTTGTTTGAACCTACTATTGTGTGATTTAGCCGTAGCTCAGTGTTCATATTTTGTCAAGCATCTTGAGTAGATCACTGCGTATGCTTTGTTATTATGTTTGAGTGCAGTAGCTTAGTTTCTTGTTGCATGTTAAGTGGCAACCTGCTGTTAATCACAGATTTGTGCCATATTTGTTTTGCTTGTCATTTGCAAACCGTGCATCCGATTCCGGTGATCTTTATATCGATTTCAACCGAAATCATCTCATCTTTCCAGCGGCATACCCGGTTTGCCAAGTTGATGCTTTGTTAATCTTTTTCCTTCCGGAGCACGCATATGCATTGCATATCACATCTCGCATATGTTGAGAACACTTTCATATGCATATGCATTTCATATGCATTGTGTTCTTGTTTTGGGTAGAGCCGGGAGACGAGTACGTGACCGAGGAACCTGTTGAGAACACTTACGAGGATCAAGCTTTCGACAACTCTGAGAACCTTGCAGGCAAGATGACCATACCCTCGAAATCACTTCTATCTTTGCTTGCTAGATGCTCGCTCTTTTGCTATGCCTATGATGCGATACCTACCACTTGCTATATCATGCCACCCATATTTCCATGACAAACCTCTAACCCACCATGTCCTAGCAAACCGTTGTTTGGCTATGTTACCGCTTTTGCTCAGCCCCTCTTATAGCGTTGCTAGTTGCAGGTGAAGTTGAAGTATGTTCCATGTTGGAACATGGATATGTTGGGATATCACAATATCTCTTATTTAATTAATGCATCTATATACTTGGTAAAGGGTGGAAGGCTCGGCCTTATGCCTGGTGTTTTGTTCCACTCTTGCCGCCATAGTTTCCGTCATACCGGTGTTATGTTCCTTGATTTTTGCGTTCCTTACACGGTTGGGTGATTTATGGGACCCCCTTGATAGTTCGCTTTGAATAAGACTCCTCCAGCAAGGCCTAACCTTGGTTTTACCATTTGCCACCTAAGCCTTTTCCCTTGGGTTTTCGCGAGCCCGAGGGTCATCTTTATTTAACCCCCCTGGGCCAATGCTCCTCGGAGTGTTGGTCCAAACTAGAGCCCTTTGCAGTGCCACCTCGGGGAAACTTGAGGCCTGGTTTTAGTTGTACGGACTGCTCATCCGGATGTGCCCTGAGAACGAGATATGTGCAGCTCCTATCGGGATTTGTCGGCACAATCGGGCGGCTTTGCTGGTCTTGTTTAACATTGTCGAAATGTCTTGTGGCCGGGATTCCGAGACTGATCGGGTCTTCCCGGTAGAAGGAATATCCTTCATTGACCGTGAGAGCTTATAATGGGCTAAGTTGGGACACCCCTGCAGGGTATTATCTTTCGAAAGCCGTACCCGCGGTTATGGGCAGATGGGAATTTGTTAATGTCCGGTTGTAGAGAACTTGACACTTGACTTAATTGAAACACATCAACCGCGTGTGTAACCGTGATGGTCTCTTTTCGGCGGAGTCCGGGAAGTGAACACGGTTTGAGTTATGCATGAACGTAAGTAGTTTCAGGATCACTTCTTGATCACTTCTAGCTTCACGACCGTGCTTTGCCTCTCGTCTCGCTCTCGTTTGCGTATGTTAGCCACCATATATGCTTAGTGCTTGCTGCAGGTCCACCTCTTTACCCCATCCTTCCTATAAGCTTAAATAGTCTTGATCTCACGGGTGTGAGATTGCTGAGTCCTCGTGACTCACACATTCTACCAAAACAGTTGCAGGTGCCGACGATGCCAGTGCAGATGACGCAACCGAGCTCAAGTGGGAGTTCGACGAGGAACGTGGCCGTTACTATGTTTCCTTTCCTGATGATCAGTAGTGGAGCCCAGTTGGGACGATCGGGGATCTAGCATTTGGGGTTGTCTTCTTTATTTTGGTTCCGTAGTCGGACCTTGTTTGTACTCTGTATGATGATTGTTTGAGTTATGTACTGTGTGAAGTGGCGATTGTAAGCCAACTCTTTATCCCTGTCTTATTCATTACATGGGATTGTGTGAATATGACCCTTCTTGCGACAAACCTACAATGCGGTTATGCCTCTAAGTCGTGCTCCGACACGTGGGAGATATAGCCGCATCGTGGGTGTTACAGGATATCTACTCAAAACATCATAGGATGGCAACACATCATTGGATCATAATATGTGGCATAAAGCACCAAGTCAAGTAGGGATTACAGCGGGGTGCGGGACAGTGGACCGCGTAAAAGAGATGAGGATGGTGATGTTGATGAAGATGATCACCACGGCGATGATTCCCCTCCCGATGGCACTCCGACGCCACCGAGAGAGAGGAGGAGAGGTTCTCCCCCTTGTGCTTCCTCCTCCATGGCCTCCCCCTGGATGGGGAGAGGTTCTCCCTCTGGATCTTGGCCTTCATGGCGATGATGCCCCCCCCCCCCCCGAGATCCTCCTCCATGTCCTCCGGTGATGATGGCCCCCTCCAGCAGGGTGCCAGAGAGGGCCTAGATTGATTTCTCGTGGCTACAGAGGCTTGCGGCGGCGGAACTTCCAATCTAGGTCAAGTTCTAGAAGTTTGGGGATTTATAGGAGAGGTTGGCGTCGAGAACAAGTCAGGGGGGCCCACAGGGAGTCCACGAGGCAGGGGGCGCCCTCCACCCTCATGGGGCCCATGTGACTCCCCTCCGGTAACTCTTCGTTCCAGTATTTTTTTATATTTTCCAAAAAATCTCCTTTGATTTTCAGCCCATTCCGAGAACTTTTATTTCTGCACAAAAACAACATCATGGTAGTTTTTGCTGAAAACAACGTCAGTTCGGGTTAGTTCTAATCAAATCATACCAAAATCATATAAAACTATTGTAAACATGGCATGAATACTTCATAAATTATAGATACGTTGGAGACCTATCAGCATCCCCAAGCTTAATTCCTGCTCGTCCTCGAGTAGGTAAATGGTAAAAGAAATGATTTATGAAGTGTGAATGCTAGCAAGTGCATAAGTTTGATCAATGATAATTCCAAACACTTTTTCTAGCATCATTATATATCATAACAGTAGGTCAACTCATAAAACTTCTCATGATCAAGTAACAAGCTATTCACACGTTAAAGTATAGATCATAAACTTTCTTGAAAACCAACAAGCCGTGCTCTTAGTCATCAAACAATTGCAATTCATCTTTTTTCGAGAAGGGTCTATGTAAGAGCTTTGATTCAGCAAACTCCACATACTCAACTATCATTTAATCTTTCACAATTTCTAACACTCACATGATATTTGTGGGTTCAAAGCTTTAATCAGACACAGAGAAAGAAAGGGGCTTATAGTTTTGCCTCCCAACCTTTTACCTCAAGGGTAATGTCAACAATAATAGTTCATGATAACTTACATCCAATTGGATATATATATATATATATATATATATATATATATACATATATATATATATCAGGATCTTTCCAGCACAATGTGCTTGCCAAAGATAAAATGTAAAAAGAAAAGGTGAAGATCACCATGACTCTTGTATAAGGTATAAGGCAAGAATAAAAGATAGGCCCTTCGCAGAGGGAAGCAGAGGTTTTCATGTGCTTTTATAGTTGGATGCACAAAATCTTAATGCGAAAGAACGTCACTTTATATTGCCACTTGCGATAGGGACCTTTATTATGAAGTCTGTCGCTTTTATTGCTTCCATATCACAAGATTGTATAAAGCTTATTTTCTCCACACCAATAGATCATACATATTTAGAGAGCAATTTTTTTATTGCATGCAACAATGAAAACTTACTTGAAGGATCTTACTCAATCCATAGGTAGATATGGTGGACTCTCATGGCAAAACCGGGTTTAAGGATTGTCAGGACCTCGATCCTAAGTCACACCGATCTAGCATGTAACACATCATATCACTTTGCGGCCTAACGCACGGTATTATCACGGGTGCCACCTTACCTGGCCCGGGACCGTCTGCGTCTTTTGGCTCACGTATATGATAGTGTCGCTAGCATCCATATGAAAGAGAACCCGGGCCGACATGACTAGTCATAAACCGAAAGTGGCACTAACTTATAGGAACAGGCATACATGACCCAGCAACGAACGTGTCGGCCATCAGCGAGTGAATTCGGTCTGTAGCAACTGGGCTAGCAGGACTCCAGGAATCCAGGCTGTAGCAGGGTAACAGGACTCCGAAAGACACCCCGTGACATTTCCCCGAAGGGACAGACGCATGATCGAAGAAGGACACATGCCGGCCAGTATAAGTGTTCCGGAGCAGTAGCAACTGGGCTAACAGGACTCCGGTAAACCGGGCTATAGCAGACTACCATGGCTCAGTGGAAGCACTAGACTACATTTCCCCATAAGAGAGGCTATCCAAGGATAGACAACTAGGTTGTCGGATCCCACACATACCAAGCATTTCAAATCATACACACAATATGCTCGATATGTGCAAATACAACATGGCATCACAACAAAACTCTACAACTCAAAGTATTCATTCATTAGGCTCCGAGGAGCCAAGTATTACAAACATGGATCTCATGACCCAACATACAGAGCATACAAGAAACAAGCACATGCGGAAGCTTAACTTGTCTGAGTACAGACAACTACAAATGAAAAGGCTGAGAAGCCTAACTATCTCCAAGACCCTGCCGAGGGCACAAGATCATAGCTGAGGTAACAAGCTAAACGTCGAAGTCCACACGGAACTACTAGCGAGACTGAAGTCTCTCTGCAAAACATAAAATAAGCAAACGTGAGTACAAATGTACCCAACAGGACTTACATCAGAACTAGCTACATATGCATCAATATCAACAAAGGGGTGGTGGAGTTTAACTGCAGCAAGCCAACTTTGACTCTGTGGCTATCCTGAACTACGACTGCAAGTAACTCTTTTGAGGTGGCGCACACGAGTCCACATACTCACCATATCAATACACCACCATGGATCCGCTCCCGTCTCCCTACGAGAATGCCATCCATAGCACTCACGCTTATCTTGCGTGTTTTAGAGTATCCACTTTCACTTGTCTATGAACTGTACAGGCAATCCAGAGGTCCTTTACCGCAGACGTGGCTATTCGAATAGCTGATGTTAACCCTGCAGGGGTGTACTTCTTCACACATGCTCTCACCACTTATCGCCGTTTACACAACATGTACTCGGCAACCTTCAAGCGGAAGCCCAGCGAGGGTGTCGGCCATGACCTGACGAACCACACAAGTCCCTAGTCCAGGTTTATCGCTTATTCGGGTTCCATCCACAGGGAGTCCGGTCGAGGTTTCCACATACGGCCCCAAACAATGTGTACAGGGTTTCGCGACACCAAACGAGCGCCCGGAATACCCGGCCACGTGCCTACCGCCCACCCCTCGGGTCAGCGTTGCGCACGGCCTCCAGCATACTACAAACACCATAAACTACTTGCAACTCCCAGACAGAGGACAAGGGCGGTTAATAAGTCGAGAGGGTCCATTGGTTTCGGGCCCAACGCGTGGTAGTAGTTGTTCGTGGATCACAAACATAGAACTCAGTTCCTAAGGACGGCTTCAATGAAACAACCCACCATGTACTCCTACATGGCCTCTCATCGATACCTTTACCAAATCGTGTTCACACACTTAGCTCTCAACAGTTAGGACATGTTCACACACCTCCAATTCATCCTCGATGAATCAGACCTGACTCAACTCTAAGCAGTAGCAGGCATGACAAATAAGCATGAATGAGTAGGCACATCAGGGCTCAAACAACTCCTACTCATGCTAGTGGGTTTCTTCTATTTACTATGGCAATGACAGGTCATGCAGAGGAAAAGGGGTTCAACTACCGCAGTATGTAACAGTTGAATTGTTGTTGTCCTAATTCAGTAAAAGAGGGCAGGAGCGAGAGCGTGGCATTGTATCGGAATAAATAAGGGGGTTTGCTTGCCTGGCACTTCTGAAGATAGTATAGTTCTTCATCGGTGTAATCGATCACATCGTCGGTAGGTCGTCTACTGAGAGGGGACAAACACCAGCAACAGAGAAGGAAACACAATCAATGCAATGCACAATATGATGCATGATCATGACATGGTAAAATGAGTGTGTTGGGCTAATGCATCTACAACCAGATGGGTTTGAGTTATTTTGAACCAAAGGTTGAACTCCAAACTTAAACTATGAATTCAAATAGTGCATTATCATGTTTTGATCTAAACATCAAGGTTCAGTTTCTTTATCATGCACGAAACCAGTACAGATGGATAGATTGGATTTTTTTGATCATTTTTCATATATGAATCTTTGCATTTGGAGTTACAAATTAATTTCTATGATTTTTAGAAGTTAGCACTATTTTCTGGAATTTCTTGAATAAGAATAAATCCAGAAAAGGCATTACTGCGTCAGCAGGTTAGCTGTGCGGTCCAGGTCAAACCTGACCAGTGGGACCCACTGGTCAGTGACATAGTTAGTTAACTAACTAATTAGAGTTAGTTTTAGTGCTAAGCTAGGTTAGTTAGCAGGCCAGCCCCACCTGTCGTTGACCCAGGGGAGGTCAAACCCCTGGTCAACCAGGGCTAACCCGACGGCGTTTAGCCGCCAGCGGCAGCGGACGCGGTGGAGGGCTCGAGCCCGCTGCTCCGGTGACCAAATGGCCAGCGGAGAGCGGCTACGCGGAGCTGGAGCTCACCCGCGCCCGTTGCAGCAAGCAGCAGCAGCTAGGGCGGCTGGAGAAGACGACGGCGAGCTCTAAGGCGGCGGCCGGAGTTTAGGTGAACTCTGGTTCGGCGTTAGGGAGCACAGCAGGTGGCAAGGAGGGGTGCTACGGCCTCCTGGGGGTGCACTGAGCACGGCATTGTGCTTGGTTGCAGCTCTGGGCAATGGTGGCCACGGCGGCGACATGGCCGGCGGAGCCAAGCTCTCGGGCTCGACGGCAACAGCGTTAGCGGGAGGGGAGGGAGCCAGGGAAGAGGGGGAATCGACGCAGTAGCTCAGAGCGGTTGCGATGGAGGCCTCAGCAAGCTTGGGGAGGGGCTAGAGCGAGCGGGGCGGCGAGGGGGATCTCCGGCGGCCGACGGCGAAGATGAAGATGATGGCGTCACTTCCGGCGTCCCGCGGGCACGTGCTTCGTCTTGGAGCTCCATGGTGTCGAGGCAGAGCCTCTGGATAGCACGAAGAGGCGAGGTGGTGGCTCTGGACACAACAACGACAGGCGGCAGCGACGAGCTCTGCTCGGTGGTTGCGTGCGGGAGAGCCAGAGGATGAGAGGAGCTCGGGGAGAGAGTGAGAGGGCCTGGGGGTGCGTGGCATCGCTAGGGAATTCCAGGGGGTTGGGGGCAGCCAGGCAGGGAGGAGGTGGCCGCACGGTGGTGCGCACGCGTCGGGCACCCGCCCGTCCTTCTGGCAAGGAGGAAGACGACAGGAGGAGGCCGGTGGGCTGGGCCGCCAGCTAGGTTGGCCAGCTGGGCTGCGATGGGTAAGCCAGGTAAGTCCTTTCTTCCCTTTTGTTTATGTTTTCTTTTATTTTGTAACTTCAGGGATTTATTAAAAATAGCTAGGCACTTTCAAAAATCATGCAACTGACTGTGGCAACTGTTTGGAATATAACCAACAGTAAACATTTCAGTTTATGATAATTTGGACATTTAAAATATTTTATAGCATTTAAATGTCCAAATGCAAATAACATGTGATTTAATCCAGTGACCTTATGATGTCCTAGAAAAGTGTGCACCATTTTTGTCAGAGGTTCTAGACCAAGGCAAGGATGATGAACATTTTAGAAGGGCATTTCAGGTTCATTGAAAAAGATTTTAGTAAACCCTAGTTAGATTAAGGGGGGTGCTGGGGGCTCTGTCATCCCCATTTCCAAATTTCTGAGCAAAATAAACATGGCTAGCACTAGGCATTACCAGAACCAGGGATGTGACAACGATGTTCGGAAGCACAAGTAGTATTACTACTTGGTGCAAAGAATTTGGCTAGCATGAGGGGGAAAGGCAAGCTCAGCATGTTGGATGATCCATGACAACATACTTTATTTTGGATATAAGAAACATAACCCTTTACATTGTCTTTTTTGTCCAACATCAACCTTTTAGCATGTCATATTTAATGAGTGCTCACAATTACAAAAGATGTACAAGATAGTATATTTATATGTGAAATCTCTCTTCCTTCAATATTCTTTCATGAATTGTTCAAGTGACCAATTTTGCGTTTGCTAACTTTCAATAAGTTTACTACCTATACTTATTATGTGTGAAGTCATTACTCCCCATTGTATAAGCATATGAAACATATATAAATTCAGATTTATGATATTCAATTCATTCAACCATTTACTCATAGGATATATGTGAAGCACATGAGTAAATGACAAACTACTCCAAAAAGATATAAGTGAAGAACACTGAGTAGTCAAATAATTAACTAGCCATGGGAGGATTCTTTTTCACTCAAGATTTCAGATCCAATGGTTTTATTCAAACAGCAAGTAGAATTGAAAATACGCTCTAGGAAAAACACATATCATGTGACGAATAAAAATATAGCTCCGAGTAAGGTAAACCGATAGTTTTGAAGACGAAAGAGGGGATGCCTTCCGGGGCATCCCCAAGCTCAAGCGCTTGAGTCTTCCTTGAATATTACCTTGGGGTGCCTTGGGAATCCCCAAGATTAGTGTCTTTCCACTCCTTATTCTCCTCATATCGATATCTCACCCAAAGCTTGAAAACTTCAATTACATAAAACTTAACGAAACTTCGTGAGATAGGATAAAGAGTAAACCATTCACTTTGGTACTGTCAAAGATAAATTTCATAATTTTTCTCACATAATTCCTACTGTACCATATCATTTCTACAATTTATATTGAGAAATATAAGTCATAGAAACTAGAAAACAAGCAAACTATGTGATGAAAACAGAATCTGTCAGAAACAGAACAGTCTGTAATGATCTGAACAGCAACCATACTTCTGCTACTCCAAAAATTATGAAATAAATTGGTGGACGTGAGCAATTTGTCTATTAATCTTCTACAAAAATAATCAACTCAAAATCACTCTTATGTAAAAAAAATGGCAGCTAATCTCGTGAGCGCAAAGTTTCTGTTTTTTACAGCAAGATCACATTAACTTTCACCCAAGTCTTTCCAAAGGTCTTACTTGGCACTTTGTTGAAACAAAAGCTATAAAACATGATTACTACAGTATCTTAATCATGTAAACACACAAAAATAGTAAGGGTAAATATTGGGTTGTCTCCCAACAAGCACTTTTCTTTAGTGCCTTTTAGCTAGGCATGATGATTTCAATGATGCTCACATAAAAGAAAAGAATTGAAACATAAAGAGAGCATCATGAAGAATATGACTAGCACATCTAACCCACTTCCTATGCCTAGGGATTTTGTGAACAAATAATTTATAGGAACAAGAATCAACTAGCATAGGAAGGCAAAACAAGTATAACTTCAAAACTTTAAGCACATAGAGAGGAAACTTGGTATTATTGCAACTCCTACAAGCATATATTCCTCCCTCATAATAATTTTTAGTAGAATCATGAATGAATTAAACAATATAACCATCACATAAAGCATTATTTTCATGATCTACAAGCATAGAAATTTTTCTACTCTCCACATAAGCAAAATTCTTCTCATTCGGAATAGTGGGATCACTAATTCCTAAAGTTGACACTCTTCCAAACCCGCTTTAGATGATAGTATTATTCATACTCCAAAATATATAATTGAATTTCATGGAGTATTCCACAATTAATATAGACTAACCAATATCCAAGCTCAAAATATATAAGTGAAGCACATGAAACATTCTATAAAACCTTACTCAAAAGATTTAAGTGAAGCACAAAGAGCATTCTATAAGGTCATACTCAAAATATATAAGTGAAGCACATGTATAATTCTATAAATTGATGAAGGTACATATCATACTAGCATGGTTCTTAAATAAAAATAAAAACACAAAGGACATAAATCAGGGTGTACCAATAATTGTTGAAGAAGAAAGATGGGATGCCACCCGGGGCATCCCCAAGATTAGATGCTTGAGTATCCTTTGAAATATTTACTTGGGGTGCCTTGGGCATCCCCAATCTTGAACTCTTACCTCTCTTTATTCTTCTCATATTGATAGCTCCTCGATCTTCGAACACTTCATCCACACAGAACTTTAACAAAAACTTTGTGAGATCCGTTAGTATACTAAAGCAAATCACTAACTTTAGGTATTGTTGCAAATTCATTTCAATTTCATATTAGCACTTTATCTACTGTATTCCAACTTCACCATGGTTCATACCCCCTGATACTACCCATAGATTCATCAAAATAAGCGATCAACACATAGAAGACATAATCTGTCAAAAACAGGACAGTCTGTTGTAATCTGGAAGTTTAGTAAACTTCTGTAACTCCAAAAAATTCTAAAAAATATATTAAAAATTAAAAAATTTGTACAGAAGCAATGTGCACAAATTTTCAGACACATTTGACCTTCCAGTAAAAAATGTAAAATCACGCGCTATAGACAAAGTTTCTGTTTTTTGTTCTGCACATAGTAAACAAGCAATCTAATCATCCTAAAACCAAAGTTTGGCACATTATTTTTATAATACATTGGCTATATACAAGGGGACAATTATTTACGGCGAAACTTCCATGAAAAATTCTAAATTGTTTCCATGATCATGAACACAAGTGCTCAAGGTCGACCCTCACTTTTGCAATGCATAACTTTCCAATCACTTCTCTTTTTGAAAAACTTTTTAGGCATGAGAGGCAAGTAAAAAAATTGTATTTTCATTATTTTAAATTTTTTTTGTATGTTTCACCAATAACTAAACAGAAACAAAAAGTAAAAACAAAATCTAGTTAGTGAAGAAAGCAAACAAGCACACACGAGAATATCAACCCCACGTTATTGCACCCCGGCAACGGCGCCAGAAAAGATCTTGATAATCCCCAAGTGCAGGGAATCATCGTAGAAATTCCCAAAGGTGTAAGTGATAAGTATGGAGTGTTGAACCCACAAGGATCTAAAGGTAAGATCAATATTCTCTCAAGTCCTATCTGCCACTGATACGACTCTACGTGCACCGAACGTTTGCTTCCAACTAGAAACGAGAAATAAAACTACGTTGTGGGTATGAAGAGGATAACTTTGCATGATATCGGAGAGACAAAATATAAAAGTAGGTGTTGTTATCATAAAGTTAGGATATATTACTAAATATTATTAATAGCGAGTGTGGAATAATGATGGATTGGTGTGCGGAATTATCCTAGGCAATTGTTAACAAGACCGGTAGTCGTCATTGCAATTTCATATGAGGGAGAGGCATAAGCTAACATACTTTCTCTTATTGGATCATATGCACTTATGATTGGAACTCTAGCAAGTATCCGCAACTACCAAAAATCATTAAGGTAAAACCCAACCATAGCATTAAAGCATCAAGTCCCCTTTATCCCATACGCCACAACCCCCTTACTCAGGTTTATGCTTCTGTCACTCAAGCAACCCACAATAAGTGAATCATGAACGTATTGCAACACCCTACAGCGGGAATCCCTCACGCTTGCGTGACACGGAGGGCACAATAGGACAGCACCAAAATAAAACATACAGCTCGTACCAATCTAGATCATCAATCAACCCAAAGACAAAGGATATCTACTCAAAACATCATAGGATGGCAACACATCATTGGATCATAATATGTGGCATAAAGCACCATGTTCAAGTAGGGATTACAGCGGGGTGTGGGAGAGTGGACCGCGTAAAAGAGATGAGGATGGTGATGATGATGGTGATGTTGATGAAGATGATCACTGCGGCGATGATTCCCCTCCCGATGGCACTCCGGCGCCACCGAGAGAGAGGAGGAGAGGTTCTCCCCCTTGTGCTTCCTCCTCCATGGCCTACCCCTGGATGGGGAGAGGTTCTCCCTCTGGATCTTGGCCTTCATGGAAATGATGGCCCCTCCGAGATCCTCCTCCATGTCCTCCGGTGATGATGGCCCCCTCCAGCAGGGTGCCGGATAGGGCCTAGATTGATTTCTCGTGGCTACAGAGGCTTGCGGCGGCGGAACTTCCCATCTAGGTCAAGTTCTGGAAGTTTGGGTATTTATAGGAGAGGTTGGCATCGAGAACAAGTCAGGGGACCCCACAGGGAGTCCACGAGGCAGGGGGCGCACCCTCCACCCTCTTGGGGCCCACGGGACACTCCTCCGATAACTCTTTGTTCCAGTATTTTTTATATTTTCCAGAAAAAATCTCCGTTGATTTTCAGCCCATTCCGAGAACTTTTATTTCTGCACAAAACAACACCACAGTAGTTGTGCTGAAAACAACGTCAGTCCGGGTTAGGTCTAACCAAATCATATAAAACTATTGTAAACATGGCATGAATAGTTCATAAATTATAGATACGTTGGAGACGTATCACGGAGGTTGGGGTCGTGGACCCTTGGAAGATCAAGTCTCCTCAGATATCAGCGACGTAGTCCAGATTTCCAAAGCTAATCTGGTGACCTGGGGCATAGCTGTCGATCTGCTCTAGATGGCCAAGCGAGTTAGCCCACGGTGCAAAGCCGCCGAATATGAGGATCTGGCCGGGGAGGAAAACCTCCCCCAAGGCGGTATTGTCGTAGATGACTGATGGAGCCATCGAACCTTCTGATCATGACACAGTGAAACTCTCAATGAAAGCACCAATGTCGGTGTCAAAACCGGCGGATCTCGGTTAGGGAGTCCCAAACTGTGCGTCTAAGGTCGACGGTAACAGGAGACGGGGGACACGATGTTTACCCAGGTTCAGGCCCTCTTGATGGAGGTAATACCCTACTTCCTGCTTGATTGATCTTGATGGGTATGAGGATTACAAGAGTTGATCTACCACGAGATCGTAATGGCTAAACCCTAGACGTCTAGCATGTATGATTGTGATTGCCTCTACGGACTAAACCCTCCGGTTTATATAGACACCGGAGGGGCCTAGGGTTGTACAGAGTCGGTTTACAGAGGCAGGAATCTTCATATTCGAACGCCAAGCTTGCGATCCACGCAAAGGAGAGTCCCATCCGGACACGGGAGGTTTTTTATCTTGTATCTTCATGGCCCATCAGTCCGGCCCACGTCACATAGCCCGGACGCCAGAGGACCCCTTAATCCAGGACTCCCTCAGCCGCGCAGCAAGAAGAAGGGTCGCCAGCGAGGAGGTGGCGCTGCAAGAAGAAGGGTCGCCAGCGAGGAGGCGACGCTGCAAGAAGAAGGGTAGCCGGCGAGGAGACGACACTGCAATAAAAAGGGTCGCCAGCGAGGAGGCTGAGCTGCCAGTAAGCAGCAAAGAAAGTTTGAACTTGGAAAGCAAGGAGGAACAGTGGAAATGTGGCTTTTGGTGGGAAGGAGGGGGCAGGGAGATAGATATTTCCATGGTGGCAAAAAAATTCGCTCAGTGCCGCGAGAAACTGGTGCGCAAGTGTGGTTCAAGCGGGGGTGGTGGACTGTAGACGACGAAGCTTCATGCGTAAGCCAAACAAGACGGTGTGCCAAGATATTCGATATCGCATCCCACACGATTCTTTCTAGTAAACTGTTTGTGGTATACCTAATTTTTTCATTATGTTTTGAAAGACAAAATGGTGTTACGTAGGGAAAGGATGGTGTTTTAATTGCTAGAACATTTACGTACAGTGCACATGCAACTAGTGCATGTGTGTCGTGTTTAAATTTGGAATTATTCCTGGTTCGTTTGGCATTTTTATGCATTAATTGAGTTTCTAGACATTTAATGTGCATAATTCAAATTTGAACTACAAGCACATACTCCAATGCACCATAGTTTGTTGAAAAATCACATGTGTGTCTTTGGGTGAATTTATAGGTCCCATGCAAGAAATGGGAAGGAAATTCAAACATGTGGGCGTCGTTGCTCGCCGGAAAGATTGAGAAACTTGGTTTTTTAATTCCTGTAAATCCAAAACACGCCTGAAAATTATGAAACTTGGCATGGCCTCATGACATGGCACCAACATGCTACGGTAATTTTTTAGCCGAATTGGGACAAGCTTTGGTGTAAACTTCTTGCAAACCGGAGTTCCCTCAGGAAGGTCGTGGTTCCGAGAGGGAACGTGTCACCTCCGTGTGCGAAACGACATACGTACACTGCCTTCTCCCGCCTTAATTTTTTTACACGGGCAGATTAGACCAAATAGAAGTATCGTGCTAATTTTTGGAATTATTCCGAGTTCGTTTGGCCTTTTTTATACATTATTGAGTTTCTGTGTGTTTAATGTGCATAATTCAGATTTGAACTACAAGCACATGCTCCAGTGCACCAAAGTTGGTTGAAAAATCACATGTGTGTCCTTGGGTGAATTTCTAGGTCCCATGCAAGAAATGGGAATGAAATTCAAACATGTGGGCGTCGTGGCTCGGCCGGAAAGATTGAGAAACTTAGTTTTTTAATTAGAATGTGTGTGCCCATCTAGCGCACACACGTCGATTTATCTAACTGTTTCAGTTTGTTGTGGCTAATCACAAACAGTTCATCCGTGTGAAGTGTATGCCATCAATCGCAGACACTTTGATCCGACAGACACGTTTCTGTTCTTTTGCCTAATCGCAAACAGTTAATCCTTCTGAAGCGTATGCCCTCAATCGCACACACATTTATCTAGCTGCCCGTTTCTATTGTTCCTCCTCATCACAAACAGTTCATCCGAGTGAACCGTATGCTGTATATCGCACACTCCTTCATCTAGTTGCACGTTTCTTTTGTTCTGCCTCATCACAAACAGCTCATTGGACTGAACCGTATGCCTTGGATCGCACACGCAACTAAAATCTGAACCGTGTTTGATGGCTCCGCCATCGCAAATGTTTTGCATCTTTTTTTACGGTTCTTTTACACCACTGTTTGCAATTATTGCGCCGCACACAGTTTCGTCGAACGATCTCTGATCGTAGTGTCGTGTTAGCAGCAGCCTGCAGTAGTGCTTGGACGTGATGCCTATATAATGATCATTGCCTAGATATCGTCATGAGTATTGGAAGTTCTATCAATTGCCCAACAGTAATTTGTTCACCCAGTGTTTACTATTTTTCTCGAGAGAAGCCACTAGTGAAACCTACGGCCCCCGGGTCTCTTTCTCATATATTTGCCTTTGCGATCTACTTTTTCCTTGCATTTATTCTCAGATCTATTAAACCAAAAATACAAAAAATACCTTGCTGCAATTTTTCCTTATTTAATTTATTTAGCATTCGATCTATCAATTTACTACAAATTTATCTCACGTCCATTTGCCTACTTGAGGCGCCATATCCCGGAAAGGATTGACAACCCCTTTAACACGTCGGGTGCAAGGATTTGTTATCTGTGTGCAGGGGTTGTTTACGTTGTGTTGCTTGGTTCTCCTACTGGTTCAATAACCTTGGTTTCATATCTGAGGGAAATACCTACCGCAGCTGTGTTGCATCATCCCTTCCTCTTTGGGGAAATACCAACGTAGCTTCAAGCGACATCAGCCGGCCTCGACATGGTCATGGGCGGCCTCCATCAGGGCTAAGGCCGCTGCTGCGGAACGGATAGTTGTTGTGCCACTCTCGCCAGTTGCTATCCCAAGGCAAATGTTGCTGCCGCCACCAGAGAAGCAGCACCGGCCGTTTGGGTTGCCTTGGCCGCCCGGTCACAGATTGCGATCGCGCTCATGCACCTTGTTAGCATGCGCATGGTGGCTGCAGCCACGCTCTCGCCAGAGTGGGCCGCCGAAGTTGCCCTCGCGATGCGGGTCCACGTCCCCATCTTTCACCGGCGACGATTGAACAGTGAAATGTTATTTGGGGAGCAAGCTAGTGTGCTTGACACGTTGGCTGTGGACTGTAGTCGACGCACCTTCTCGTGTAAGCCATAGGCATACTAAACACCGACAGTGCTCCATGACATTTTGTACTGCATCTCACACGGTTGGTGATAATAAAATGTGCGGGATCTACTTGATTTTTCATCTTGATTTGAATTGCATAATGGGGTCACAGCGGCAATGGACGGTGTTTGAATTGCTAGAACTTTTATCTGTAGTGAACATGTAACTATATGTGTGTCATAAAAGAATTGGAATTATTCAGGGTTCGTTTGGACATTTTATACATTAAATTGGTTTTCTAGCCATTTCAGGTGCACAATTCAAAATTAAAAAACATGCACATGCTCCGGTGCACCAACATGGGTTGTAAAATCATATATGTGTCCATGGGTTTATGCTTATGTCCCATGCAAGAGATGAGGATGAATTTCGAACACCACGGCACTGTGGCTCTCCGGCAAACGTCAACGTACTTGCTTTTGTAATTCTAGTAAATCCAAAAGTCGTCCAAAATTCATGAAACTTGGCATGCTATCATGGAGCGGCATCAACATGCCGTGGTAAAAAAATTGTCCCATTTGGGGCAGATTTGGGTATAAGCTTCTCACAAACCAGAGCTTCTCATAACAAGTGTGATGGTTTCGGTAGGGAATGTTTCACCTTTCTGGATGAAACGATATCCGTTGCCTCTTCTTGATTTCAATTTTTTCCTAGTGTCAATATAGAACAACATGAGTGTTGTGTTAATTTTTGGAAATTTTGGGGGTTCGTTTGGACATTTTTATACATTAATTGAGTTTTCAATGCATTTATGTGCATAATTCAAATTTGAACTACATGCACATGTTGTATGCTCTAATGTATCTAAATTGGTTGAAAATTCAAATCCATGTCCTTGGTTGCATGCTTAGGTCCCATGCAAGAAATGGGGATGAATTTTGAACACCACGGCACTATGGCTCTCCGACAAACGTCGACGTACTTGTTTTGTAATTCTAGTAAATCCAAAAGTCGTCCGAAATTCATGAAACTAGGCATGCTATCATGGAGCGGCATCAACATGTCGTGGTAAATTTTTTGTCCCATTTGGGGCAGGTTTGGGTATAAGCTTCTCACAAACCAGAGCTTCTCACAATAAGCCTGATGGTTTCGGTAGGGAACGTGCCACCTTTGGGGACGAAATGATATCCGTTGCCTCTTATTGCTTTCAAAAAATTTCTAGTGCCAACATAGAACAATAGGAGTGTTGTGTTAAGTTTTGGAATTTTTCGGCATTCGTTTGGACATTTTTATACATTAACTGTGTTTTCTAGGCATTTTATGTGCATAATTCAAATTTGAACTACACGCACATGCTCCAGTGCATATAAATTGGTTGAAAAATCAAATTTGTGTCCTTGGGTGCATGCTTAGGTCCCATGCAAGAAATGGGAATGAATTTCAAACATAGGGGCACTGTTGATTGCGGACAAAACATTGAGATACCTAGTTTTTAAATTCTAGTAAATCCAAAACTCGTCTGAAATTCAAGAAACTTGGCATGCTATCATTGAGAATGATGTCTACTATGCAACTTTATTCTTGTAGACACGTGTTGGGCCTCCAAGCATGGAGTTTTGTAGGACAGTAGCAATTTCCCCTCAAGTGGATGACCTAAGGTTTATGAATCCGTGAGAGGTGTAGGATGAAGATGGTCTCTCTCAAACGACCCTGCAACCAAATACAAGAAATCTATTGTGTCCCCAACACACCCAATACAATGGCAAATTGCATAGGTGCACTAGTTCAGCGAAGAGATGGTGATAAAAGTGTAATATGGACGGTAGAAATATATTTTTATAATCTGAATAAATAAAAACATCAAGGTAGCAAATAGTAAATGAGCACAAAAACGGTGTCGCAATGCTTAAAAATGAGGCCTAGGGTCCGTACTTTCACTAGTGCAACCTCTCAATAGTGCTAACATAGTTGGATCATATGATTATCCCTCAAAGTACAACAAAGAATCACTCACGAGTTCCTATTAGTGGAGAACAAAAGATAGGAATTGTTTGTAGGGTACGAAACCATCTCAAATCTATTCTTTCTATTCGATCTATTCAAGAGTTCGTACTAAAATAACACAAAGCTATTTTTTTGTTTGATCTATCCTAGAGTCCGTACTAAGATAACACCAAAGCAAGTTCATATTCATAATAGTCAATCCACACAAGGAACTGTAGAGAGACCCTGAAGTTTCTACTGGAGAAAAACGTGCATCAACCCTTATGCATAGATTACCCCAATATCACCGCGGGAATCCGTGAGTTGAATGCCATAACATATATCAAGTGAATCAATAAGATACCCCAATTGTCACCTCAAGTATTCATACCACAAGATATATATCATGTGTTTTCATCTCTGAATATTCAATCCGACATGACAAAACTTCAAAGGGTAAAGACTCAATTCATCACAACAAGAGTATAGAGGGGAGAAACATCGTATGATCCGACTATATTAACAAAGCCATTGATATAGATCACGAGAGAGAGAGAGAGAGATAAAACACATAGCTACTGGTACAAACCCTCAGTCCCGAGGGTGGACTACTCCCTCCTCATCATGGTGGTCGCCGAGATGATGAAGATGGCCACCGGAGATGATTCCCCCCTCCAGCAGGGTGTCGGAATGGGTCTAGATTGGTTTTCGGTGGCTACGGAGCCCTGCGGCGGCGGAACTTCTGATCTAGGTTAACCCCGAAGGGTTTCGGAATATTTGGGAATTTATAATGCAAAGAGGGGGTGCGGGAGGCCACCGAGCTGGGCACAACCCACCTGGGCGCACCAGTGGGTTGTGCCCCCCTCAAGGCACCCCCCAGGTGCAGCTTTGGCCCAATGGGTTCCTTCTGGTCCAAGAAAAATCCCCGTAAAGTTTCGTTGCGTTTGGACTCCGTTTGATATTGATTTCCTGCGGTGTAAAAAATAAGCAAAAAACAGCAACTGTCACTGGGCACTGGGTCAATAGGTTAGTCCCAAAAAAATTATATAAAGTTGCTATAAAATGATTGTAAAACACCCAAGAATGATAAAATAACAGCATGAATACTTCATAAATTATAGATACGTTGGAGACGTATCAGCATCCCCAAGCTTAATTCCTACTCGTCCTCGAGTAGGTAAATGATAAAAGAAATAATTTATGAAGTGTGAATGCTAGCAAAGTGCACAAGTTTGATCAATGATAATTTCAATCACTTTTCCTAGCATCATAACAGCATTTCTTTCTCACAAAACTTCTCATGTTATAGTAGCAACCAATTCACATGTTAAGGTTCAAACAATGAATTCTCTTGAAACTCAACAACCTATGTTTTTAGTCACCAAACAATTGCAATTCAACTTATTCAACAGATTTTAAGTAAGAGCTCCACATACTCAACCATCATATAGTCTTCTATGATTTGTAACACTCACCTTGTACACATAAGCAAAACGTTTCAACCGGACACATAGAAAGATAGGGGCTTATTGTTTTGCCTCCCAACGTATTCACCACAAGGGTGATGTCAACAATAATAACTCATGCTACCCTTATTCAACTAGACATATGTGCCTAGATCTTTCCTCACCACATGGTGCTTGCCAAAAGAGAAAAATAAAAGGAATAGAGAGGAAAAACTTTGACTCTTTGCATAAAAGTAAATACTAAATAGTAAAAGATAGGCCCTTCACAGAGGGAAGCAGAGGTTGCCATGTGCTTATTTGTTTGTATGCTCAACCCCTTAGTGCAAGAGAACGTCACATTATATTGCCCCTTATGATAGCAACCTTTATTATGCAGTCCATCGCTTTTATTGTTTTGCCATCACAAGTTCGTACAACGCTCAATTTTCTCTTACACTAAATGATCTAACACTTTTAGGAGCAATTTTTATTGCCTTATTGCACTGATGACAACTTACTTGAAGGATCTTGCTCAATCCTTAGGTAGGTATGGTGGACTCTTGAAAATAAGATTTGGGTTTAAGGGTTTTTGGATGCACAAGTAGTATCTCTACTTGGTGCGGAATTTTTGGCTAGCAAAGATGGGGGGCAAGCACCACATGCTGAAGGATCTATGACAATATGAATTCTATGTGAATATGAGCAAACATAAATCATTAGGTTGTCTTCCTTGTCCAACGTCAACAATTTAGGCATATAATATTTTGATGGGGGCTCACAATCACAAAATATTTCTAGGATAGTATATTTGCATGTGAAAGTTCTCTTCCTTATACTAATTATTCGTGAATTGCTTGTATGACCAATATTGCGATTGTCAAGCCTCAAAATATTTCACTTTCTAAACCCAATGTGAAGCTACCACTAGGCATGATATGATTTCAACTTTATGATATTCAATTTATTCAACAATTTACTCATAGGATATAAGTGAAGCACAAGAGTAAATGACAAGCTACTCCAAAAAGATATAAGCGAATATCAAGCGAGTAGTTAACTAAATAGGTGGCTATGTGAAGACTCTCTTTTATTTAAAAACTTTCAGATCTAAGTATTTTATTCAAACAGAAAGGATAACAAAATAAATTGACATTACAAGGATAGCACAACTCATGTGAAGAAGCAAAAACTTAGGCTCAATCGATACTAACCGATAATTGTTGAAGAAGAAAGGTGGGATGCCTACCTGGGCATCCCCAAGCTTAGATGATTGAGACTTCTTGAATATTATCTTGGGATGCCTTGGGCATCCCCAAGCTTGAGCTTTTGTGTCTCCTTAATTCTTCTCATATCACGGTTTTCCTAAATCTCAAAAGCTTCATCCACACAAAACTCAACAAGAACTCGTGAGATAAGTTAGTATAAACCAATGCAAAAACCTTATCATTCTCTGCTGTAGCAAATCACTAAAATTATTATTCAACATTACATACTAACTGCCTCTGCATATTTAATACTCCTATCCTTAAATAGAATCATTAAACAAGCAAACTTATGCAAACAATGCAAACATAACAGCAATCTGCTAGAATAGTACAGTCTGTAAAGAATGCAAGAGTGTCAATACTTATTCAACTCCAAAAATTATGAAAATTTACCACACTGTAGATAATTTATCGGAGCTTATTATGCAAAAAGTTTCAACTTTTATCACACTCTGAGTTTTCTAGGGAATTTTTGCAACAGTAGTAAACTTTCTGTTTTCAAACAGCAACATGTAGACTTGTAAAATAAGCATAGTAAAGGCTATCATTGCCACTTTTATTGAATAAAAGATGCAAAAAATTATTCTAAATAACAGCAATCAAATCCTAACAAAATAAATTGACGCTCCAGGCAAAACACATATCATGTGACGAATGAAAACATAGCTCCAAGTGAGGTTACCGGTAATGTTGGAGACGAAAGAGGGGATGCCTTCTGGGGCATCCCCAAGCTTAGTAGCTTGGATCTTCCTTGGATATTAACTTGGGGTGCCTTGGGCATCCCCAAGCTTAGGGTCTTGTCACTCCTTATTCTCCTCATATCGATATCTCACCCAAAACTTGAAAACTTCAATCTCACAAAACTTAACAGAACTTCGTGAGAGAGGTTAGTATGATAAAGAGCAAACCATTCCACTTTTGGTACTGTTAAAGAAAAGACTCATAATTGTTCTCACACAATGCCTACTGCATCATATCATCACTACAATTTATATTGAGCAATATAGAAACTAGGAAACAAGCAAACTATGCATTGAAAACAGAATCTGTCAAAAACAGAATAGTCCGTAGTAATCTGTACTCAAACCATACTTCTGCTACTCCAAAAATTCTAAAAATTTAGGACCACGTGAGCAATTTTTATATTAAACTTATTGAAAAAGAATCAACTCAAAAGCACTCTTCTGCTAAAAATGAGAATTATTTCCGTGAGCGCAAAAGTTTCTATTTTCAGCAAGATCAAATCAGCCATCACCCCACATGATCCCGAAGGCTTTACTTGGCACTTTATTGAAACAAAAGCAATAAAACATGATCAATACAGTAGCATAATCATGTGAACACACAAAAACAGTAGGTAAAAGTGTTGGGTTGTCTCCGAACAAGCGCTTTTCTTTTATGCCTTTAAGCTAGGCATGATGATTTCAATGATGGTCGCATAAAAGATAAGAATTGAAACATGAAGAGAGCATCACGAAGCATATGACTAGCACATTTAAGTCTAACCCACTTCCTATGCATAGGGATTTTGTGAGCAAACAATTTATGGGAGCAAGAATCAACTAGCATAGGAAGGCAAAACAAGTGCAACTTCAAAACTTTCATCATAAATAGAGGAAACTTGATATTATTGCAATTCCTACAAGCATATGTTCCTCCCTCATAATAATTTTCAGTAGCATCATGAATGAACTCAACAATATAGATATCACAAAAAGCATTATTTTCATGATGCATAAGCATAGAAATTTTATTACACTCCACATAAGAAAATTTATTCTCATGAATAGTTGTGGGAGCAAACTCAACAAAATAACTATCATGTGATTGAAAATTAAAATCATGATGACAACTTTCATGGTTATCATTAGTCAATATAGCATATATGTCATCACCATAATAATCATATATAGGAACTTTGTTGTCATAATCAATTGCAACCTCCTCCAAAATAGCAGATTCATCATTAAATAAGGTCATGACCTCTCCAAATCCACTTTCATCAATACAATCATCATAAATAGGAGGCATGCAATCATCATAATAATTTTCACATCAAATCTTGGGGGACTAAAAATATCATATTCATCAAATATAGCATCCCCAAGCATATGGCTTTGCGTATCATTAGCATCATGGATATTCAAAGAATTCATACTAACAACATTGCACTCATGCTCATCATTCAAATATTTTGTGACAGACATTTTATTGACTTCTTCTTCTAACAATTGATCACAATTTTCCGAACCATCATTTTCAAGAAAGATATTGTAAAGATGACCAACAATATTATGCAACCTCAATTCCATTTATTTAGTTTTCATTTACGAACCAAACTAGTGATAAAACAAGAAACTAAAAGAATCAATTGCAAGATCTAAAGATATACCTTCAAGCACTCACCTCCCCGGCAACGGCGCCAGAAAAGAGCTTGATGTCTACTATGCAACTTTATTCTTGTAGACGTGTGTTGGGCCTCCAAGCGCAGAGTTTTGTAGGACAGTAGCAATTTTCCCTCAAGTGGATGACCTAAGATTTATCAATCCGTGAGAGGTGTAGGATGAAGATGGTCTCTCTCAAACGACCCTGCAACCAAATACAAGAAATCTCTTGTGTCCCCAACACACCCAATACAACGGCAATTGTATAGGTGCACTAGTTCGGCGAAGAGATGGTGATAAAAGTGTAATATGGATGGTAGAAATATATTTTTATAATCTGAACAAATAAAAACAGCAAGGTATAAAATAGTTAACAAGCACAAAAACGGTGTTGCAATGCTTAAAAATGAGGCCTAGGGTCTGTACTTTCACTAGTGCAACCTCTCAACAGTGCTAACATAGTTGGATCATATGATTATCCCTCAAAGTGCAACAAATAATCACTCTTGAGTTCCTATTAGCGGAGAACAAAAGATAGTAATTGTTTGTAGGGTACGAAACCATTTCAAAGCTTTTCTTTCCGTTCAATCTATTCAAAAGTCTGTACTAAAATAACACAAAGCTATTTTTCTGTCCGATCTATCCTAGAGTCCGTACTAAGATAGCACCAAAGCAAGTTCATATTCATAATACTCAATCCACACAAGGGACTATAGAGAGACCCCAAAGGTTCTACCGGAGAAAAATGTGCATCAACCCATATGCATAGATTACCCCAATATCACCGCGGGAATCCATGAGTTGAATGCCATAACATATGTCAAGTGAATCAATAAGATACCCCAATTGTCACCTCAAGTATTCATATCGCAAGATATATATCATGTGTTCTCATCTCTGAATATTCAATCCGACATGACAAAACTTCGAAGGGTAAAGATTCAATTCATCACAACAAGAGAAAGAGGGGAGAAACATCATAGGATCCGAATATATTAACAAAGCCCATGATATAGATCATGCGAGAGAGAGATAAAACACATATCTACTGGTACAAACCCTCAGCCCCGAGGGTGGACTACTCCCTCCTCATCGTGGTGGCCGCCGGGATGATGAAGATGGCCACCGAAGATGATTCCTCCCTCCGGCAAGGTGCCAAAACGGGTCTAGATTGGTTTTCAGTGGCCACAGAGCCCTGCGGCAGCGAAACTTCTGATCTAGGTTAACCCTGAAGGGTTTGGGAATATTTGTGAATTTATAGTGCAAAGAGGGGGTGCGGGAGGCCACCGAGATGGGAACAACCCACCTGGGCGCGCCAGGGGGGCTGGCGCGCCCTGGTAGGTTGCACACCCTCGGGGCACCCCCAAGGTGCAGCTCTGGCCCAATGGGTTCCTGCTGGTCCAAGAAAAATCCCCGTAAAGTTTCGTTGCGTTTGGACTCCGTTTGATATTGATTTCCTGCGATGTGAAAAACAAGCAAAAAACAGCAACTGGCACTAGGCACTGGGTCAATAGGTTAGTCCCAAAAATGATATAAAGTTGCTATAAAATGATTGTAAAACACCCAAGAATGATAAAATAATAGCATGAATACTTCATAAATTTTAGATATGTTGGAGACGTATCAGAGCGGCATCAACACGCCGTGGTAAAAATTTTGTCCCATTTGGGGCAGGTTTGGGTATATGCTTCTCACAAACCAGAGATTCTCACAACAAGCATGATGGTTGCGGTAGGGAATGTCCCACCTTTGGGGACGAAACGATATCCATTGCCTCTTATTGATTTCAAAAAAAATCTCGTGTCAACATAGAACAACAGGAGTGTTGTGTCAATTTTTGGGATTTTTCGGGGTTCGTTTAGACATTTTTATGCATTAATTTAGTTTTCAATGCATTCATGTGCATAATTAAAATTTGAACTACATGCACATACTCTAATGCATATAAATTGGTTGAAAATTCAAATATGTGTCCTCGGTTGCATGCTTAGGTCCCATGCAAGAAATGGGAATGAATGTCAAACACCCTGCCACCGTCACTCGGCCGCAAACATTGAGATACCGGGTTTTAAATTCTAGTAAATTCAAAATTCGTCTGAAATTCATGAAACTTGGTATGCTATCATGGAGCGGCATCAATATGTCGTGGTAAATTTTTTGTCCCATTTGGGGCAGGTTTGGGTATAAGTATCTCACAAACCAGAGCTTCTCACAACAAGCCTGATGGTTTTGGTAGGGAACGTGCCACCTTTGGGTATGAAAAGATATCCATTGCCTCTTATTGCTTTCAAAAAATTTCTAGTGTCAACATAGGACAACAGGAGTGTTGTGTTAAATTTTGGATTTTTTGGGGTTCGTTTGGACATTTTTATACATTAACTGGGTTTTCTAGGCATTTTATGTGCATAATTCAAATTTGAACTACATGCACATGCTCCAGTGCATATAAATTGGTTGAAAAATCAAAGCTTTGTCCTTGGGTTCATTCTTAGGTCCCATGCAAGAAATGGGAATGAATTTCAAACACCAGGGCACCGTTGATTGCCGGCAAAACATTGAGATACTTTGTTTTTAAGTTCTAGTTAATCCAAAACTCGTCTGAAATTCATGAAACTTGGCATGCTATCATGGAATGGCACCCGACATGTTGTGGTATTTTTCGTGTCCATTTTGAGAGAAGGCACACTCGAATAACAGCCAACAAAGGCATTTTGAAACAAATAGTTGCCACTCTAACATTGCAAATGTTTGTATGATTCAAATTGTGTGTGTTATGTTAATCATACACGTGACGTCAAGTGTCTTCGTTTTAATGTCTATAGGAGGTGTCGTGCGGACATCTTCTTGACTGAACGGGAGGCGTGCGAGCTCATTCCGGTGCGCAGGCTGACCGAGAGGCGTGCAAGTTGTCCTCCAATGCGCAGGCTCACCGGGAAGCGTGCGAGTTGTACGCTATGCAGGCTCACTGGGAAGCGAGCCCTTTGACTTCCATGGCCGCCCGCCTTCCTCTCCATTAATGGCACCTGAGCCACTACTTAATTGGACCCCTACTTAATGTGGGCGGCCTTACTGTTTGCCTCCCATTCCCCTCCCTCCAGCAGACCTCCACCAATGCCATGGCGCAGAAGGATCATCTGCCACTAGCCTTTAAGTTTGGTGAAGTCGACTACGAGACGGAGGAGATAGAAAATAAGGAGGAATGGGGCCTCATGGACATGGCCCAGAATGAGCTGGCCGGGGCGGTTGCTGCCCCCGCTCCCATCCCAGCTCCCATCCCCGCGCCCGCGCCAACGACCATCCCCGTAGCATTGACGGGCTGGTCGCCGAGCACTATCGTAGAGCTGGAAGCCGCGGGTGTCAGCGAGGTCTCGCGGACCCGTGCGAGCTCGTGTACATGCAAGCGCCAACGCCCGTGTGCGCCCCTCCACCCTCCGTGGCGCCGGTCCCCGTGCGTTTGGTTGCACCCATCACGCCCGTGCCCAAGCGCGCGCCCCCTCAGCGGCATGGGACGCCGCCGTCGACCGCTACCTCTTAGCGCCACCATATACCGTCCTCTCGTGCCCCGCCTGTCGTTCGCGCGACGACGTGATGTTTGATTTACGAGTGAAGAACATTTTGTGCTGCATTGAAGACTTCAACAACGGAGTCCCGGAGGACGACAACAACGGCGCGGCACGCCGCCTCCGCCGCCGCCAGAAATAGTTTTTTTCTTAGGTTTAATACCGTATCTCGATCATATGAATATAAATTCACAGTATGACTGAATGAAAGATATGATTTGAGCTAACTTGTGTTTTCTCTCTTAATGTACAGACTTATCAAACGATTTTCTTTTGAAAAAACGTCAATGGTTTTTAAATATAAAACACTCATCGCAAATGTTTTAGTTAGAACACCCATATGCAAACCGACAGCTTCCCCAGGAAGCCAAGGGAAAATGTCCCGAGCAGGATTTGTGCAACTCTTGATCGCAAACGTTTTAGATAGAACACCCGTATGCAAAGTGAGAGCAGGATTTGTGCATCTCTTCAACGCAAACGGTTCTTTTGGATGGCCCATGTGCAACCACTTACAAACTATTTGGTAAGATTTGCATCTATCATATTGGGTATGTTGCCATTTGTCAAACTAGAAAGATTGACATTTGTTGATCTACTAACATTGCCATTTGTCAACCTTGTAACACTGCGGTTTATCAAACTATGAAGCTAAAAATCACTAGCAGTATCTAACTTTTGCAACTAAAATTTAGTAATTAAGCATAGATTTCATTCATAGATTAAGCAATCGTTCTTTATACAAACAGTTCAACACGACAGCTGAACCAACCAAACTTTTCACCAATTGTTGCCAACCACATACTGAATACCTAGTTCTACTTTATATACTAGCTAATTTTAAGTACATTGTACAGTTCCACCACATCTATAGTCAGATGAACTGAACAAAATAGCCCGTAAATACTACTACTATGGAGGGGCTTTGTACTACTTCCGGCAGCCTCTCCTCTGCCGAGCGAGCTCAGTAAGAGGCAAAGGAGGAGGAGCCTACCGACGAGCTGTACACCTGCAATACGGTGCCTGCCACTGCTGCACCTTCAGCGACGCTCACCTTGAACGCCCTCTACCGCTCCAGACGACCCCTCTAGAAGCGGTGGTTCTCCTCATAGATCTCCTGATTCCTCGCCTCTAAGGCGGCGTGTGCCGCGGCCACAGTGGCGATAAGGATCTTTGCGGGCTCAACGAGGCGCTTCTCCTCCTCCCGCAGGAACTCAGTGTAGCGCGCAAGGTCGCTGACGCACGTGCGGGCATCCACCTCCGCCTCCCGCCTTCGAGCGGTGGTGGTGGAGCGGGTGATGACCCCAGCGATCGACGGTGGGCTGGCGGCCACAGCAGCCGATGATGGGGTGGCGGCCACGACCACCACCTCCCGCCTTCGGGCCGCGGTGGCGGAGCGGGTGATGGCCACGGTGGCCGGTAGTGGGGTGGCGGCCACGACGGCCACCTCCTGCCTTCGTGCCGCCGCGGCAGAGCGGGCGATGGCCCTAGCTTTCTACGATGGTGTGGCGGCAACGGCGGCCGGCAACAGCTGCCGACGGGCAACGGTGGCGGAGCGTGTGCAGTTGTTCCGTGCACACGCAACAGGGACGCCACACGCACTAAACTATGTCGGGGACTACGTCACCATCGTGGTGTAGCCTCCCAGCTGGAGCTGTCCTCTGATGACGGCAGAGTAGCTGAGCGACGACGACGGACCGGTGTCATTGGCGATTGTGGGAGAAGCAGACGGATAAGCTACAGGGAGGGAGGGGAAATGCGACGCAGGACTCGGCGGCCGTGAGGGTTTATATAGCAGGCCGGTAAGCATTGGGATTTTGGGGGAATTCACTGAGTCGGACGGGAAGCTTGCGCGGGAACCTACGAGGTTGCGCAGAAATGGGCTCATCGATGATTCGTTGGTGCCACCGTTTGACCAAAAGAATGCCCCCACGCGCTGTGCAAGCTTGCGTTGTAAGCTGTCTGCGGCAGCGGGGTGACAAGACGTGCAAGAGGAGGATGAAAGGCCACGTACACATACTGTTAATAAAAAAACGTTTGTGATTTAATTACCTACTATACCCCATCCTGGTTTATAAGTAGAATTTAACTAATAAAATACGAATACGTGTCACCAAAGATTATATAGTTGGATTCGTATTTGAACATAGTTTCCAATTATATAATTTTTATAACATGCATTAACATTTTGTTGGTTAAATTTGAGGGCAAAGTATGGCATAGAATATAAAGGGGACTATAGACCAAGACGGAGGTTAATAGCACACGGCCGCTCTCTATGCAGCGACGCAATTGTCGGCCTACTTGTAGGCGACCATTTCCTGCGTGTTCAACTTCTCTACGCGTGTGGTTGCTTGCGGTTGAGGCGGCCACGGCACGCTCTGCTCGCGTCCTGCCACGCGCGCTCTGCTCTTGCGTCCCTCCGAGTGCTCTGCTCTCGTCCCTCCACGCGCGCTGCTGGTGTTTGGGGCCGGCGCATGATCACGCACGTTCGTGTGCATGCAGTTGCTCCGGGCGCGGTGAGACAATGCAGTTACCCGCTACAAAAACTGTCATGCGGACGCACCGAGAATCCAGGCCGCCCGGCCCCCTTTTATTCCTGCGGCCATTTACCTTCATCTCTCGCATCACACAACACAATAAGCACATCCACGACGACACATACATAAAGGACATCCAGCGGTTCCAATGGCGCTCCCCCCGGCTCCAATGGCGCTCCCAGCGGCCGACGAGCACAACAGCAGGCAGTTCACCACTCATCATGTAGTGGACACCCACGTGAAGGGGAAGGCCCTCTCGGTGGTGTACAGGAATGATCCGGTCTCAGTGGAGAGCTGCCGAGGACAGGTACCAAGTGATCGGCTTTGACCTGAGTACACCATCGGTCGTATCGGGCACGATCAGACGGTTGTCGTTGCCCAGTTGTGCATGCGACATGATGTCCTCGTCAACCACTACCACCTGGCCACAAGGCCGTGTGAGCGTTTCTCCATGTTTATCAACAGCTCCGACTACAATTTCGCTATGGTGGACACCACCAACGATCTAAAAGCGCTTAAGGTTTCGGGCTTGAAATGCCCGAATCTTGTCAACATCCAGCACCACTACAAGGCCTGGGGCAGCGACGGAAACAAACTGAACTCCCTGGTTGACCTCGTCTCGGTCATCATTGACTCCTACTACATGAAGATGAAGAATGAGAGCAAGAAGGACAAGAACACCTGGCACAGTGTGTGGCATGAGAGACTGGATGAACAACATGTCAAGTACGCGGCCAAGGACGCGTACACAAGCTACGAGATGTACAGGCGAATCGTTGACATGATGAAGTGTCTTCTTCCTGCCCAGACGAGGGATCGAGCCACAGAGCAGTGGCGGGAGCGTCACAAGAAG
Organism: Aegilops umbellulata; assembly: GCA_032464435.1. Classification (NCBI taxonomy): domain Eukaryota; kingdom Viridiplantae; phylum Streptophyta; class Magnoliopsida; order Poales; family Poaceae; genus Aegilops; species Aegilops umbellulata. Next base: position 249,024,302 of record CP136060.1, read on the forward strand.
TAGATGACTAGATAATCATTTCCCCTACTTTAGAATGCATGCAATTGTTTATTGAGGTGTGTGCGAATGATCTGTATAGTCACTTATGTATTTGGATGTTTATTTCAGTTATATACATACATGTTATTCTTCTGTAGACAGAGCAAATCACACGGCTTATTAGCAGCAAGCGTCTGTGTTATTATTGGTCTTCGCACACATTTCTGATTACGGACCTGTTTGTGGCGTACCACACACATCTTGTTCAGTTGAACCGTTACCATTGTGTTGCCTAATCACACACAGTTCATCCTAGTGAACCGTATGCTGTATATCGCACACACCTTCATCTGGTTGCCCGTTTCTTTTGTTCCTCCTCATCATAAACAGTTAATTGAACTGAACCATATGCCCTGCATCGCACACACAACTAAAATCGGAACTGTGTTTGATGCATCCGTCATCGCAAACATTTTGCACCTTTTTTGACGGGTTTTTTACACCACCGTTTTCGATTATGGCATCACACATCGTCGACGGGTCTCTGATTCGACTGTCGCGTTTGGACCATCCTGCAGTAGTGTCATATGATTCACGTTCGTTACTTTGATAATTTGATATGTGGGTGGACCGGTGCTTGGGTGTTGTCCTTACTTGGACAAGCCTCCCACTTATGATTAACCCCTCTCGCAAGCATCCGCAACTACGAAAGAAGAATTAAGATAAACCTAACTATAGCATGAAACATATGGATTCAAATCATCCCCTTACGAAGCAACCCATCATAAGGTTTCATTCTTGAGTCGCCAACAATGTAACTCATAATGGCCTATTGAGGGCCCAAGATCCGGAGGTGTGAGCCGCCAGATGGTAACTTGCCTAGTAAGGCAAGGCGACTTAGAAACCAAGTTGGTCACGTTGTGTGATCTGTCTTGGACTGCCCCAGGCCTCGTCCTGTGTATATAAAGGCGAGACTCGGCGGCGTGTTAACTGAAGAAACAATCGATCGAGAGCTAGGTGAGGTGATTCCGCTCCCTTGTAATCGATATTCAAGCTATAGCCAACAAAAGCAGGAGTAGGCTTTTACCTCGTTGTGAGGGGCCGAACCTGGGTTAACCTTGTTTCCTTTGTCCTGTTCAACCCCTTCGAGCTAACCTACGTTGCGATGGCTTCACACCTAAGTCCTTTCACAAGGGCATTTGTCGTGACAAAACCACGACAATGACGTCCTTTGCCTTCTTGATCTAGCAAGACGGCGAGGTAGTGGATGAGTTTCGGTAGCACGACGGCGTGGTGACGGTGATGGTGAAGCTATCTCTGCAGGGCTTCGCCTAAGAACTACAAAAATATGACCGGGGTGTAAACGGTGGAGGGGGTGCACCACACGGCTAAGACAATGTTGTGTTGTGCTAGGCACCCCCCTCCCACATATATATAGATGGGGGGGGAGGGAGCAGCCAGGAGGCGCCCCCAAGTAGGCCAAAACCTACTTGGGGTCCTCCCCAAGTGACACCCCCCTTCCTTATATAAGTGCGGGAAGAAGGAAGCAGGAGGGGCCACCCCTCCACTTTCCTTCCCCTAGGGCTCACTAGCCAAGGAGAGGGGCACACCACCCCCCTAGTGGGCTGGTATGTCCCCTCCTTTGGCCCATTAGGCCCATACACTTACCAGGGGTGTCCGGAACCCCTTCCGGTGACCTGATGACTACTCGGTGCACTCTAAAACACTTCCGGTGTCCGAATACCATCGTCATATATATCAATCTTTACCTATATACCATTTTGAGACTCATCGTCATGTCCTTGATCTCATCCGGGACTCCAAACAACATTCGGTCACCAAATCATATAACTCATATAACACTATATCGTCAACAAACGTTAAGCGTGCGGACCCTACAGGTTCGAGAACTATGTAGACATGACCGAGACACCTCTCCGGCCAATAACCAATAGCGGAACCTGGATGCCCATATTGGCTCCTACATATTCTATGAAGATCTTTATCGCTCGAACCTAATGACAACATACGTAATTCCCTTTGTCCATTGGTATGTTACTTGCCCGAGATTCGATGGTCAGTATCTTCATACCTAGTTCAATCTCGTTACCAGCAAGTCTCTTTACTCGTTCCGTAATACATCATATTGCAACTAACTCCTTAGTCACTTTGCTTGCAAGGCTTCTTATGATGTGTATTACCGAGAGAGCCCAGAGATACCTCACCTATACTTGGAGTGACTAATCCTAATCTCGATCTATGCCAACTCAACAAACACCTTTGGAGATACCTGTAGAGCATCTTTATGATCACCCAATTACGTTGTGACGTTTGATAGCACACAAGGTATTCCTCCGATATCCAGGAGTTGCATGATCTCATAGTCGAAGGAATAAGTATTTGTCATCAAGAAAGCAATAGCAATAAACTGAACGATCAATATGCTAAGCTAACAGATGGGTCATGTCCATCACATCATTCTCCTAATGATGTGATCCCGTTATCAAATGACAACACATGTCTATGGTTAGGAAACCTTAACCATCTTTGATCAATGAGCTAGTCTAGTAGAGGCTAACTAGGGACACTATATTTGTTTATGTATCCAAACATGTATTTAAGTTTCTGGTCAATAGAATTTTAGCATGAATAATAAACATTTATCATGATTTAGGAAATATAATAATAACCATTTTATTATTGCCTCTAGGGCATATTTCCATCACTTGCTCATATCAAGAATCTCCTCAAGCACTTCACTGCCTTTGTAGGACTCAAAGTGAATTATGAGAAAATCTATTATGGTGCCAATCAATGTTCCTGAAGCATGCCTACCCAATTTTCTATCCTTGCTCGAATGCAAGCGTGGAAGTTTCCCTTTTACATATCTAGGACTTCCAATGAGCACCACAAAACAATAAATTGAAGATTTCAACCAAATAATGTAGAGGATGTATAGAAGATTATATGGGTGCTCAACATTGTTGTCCTATGATGGCAGACTGCTGCTTAGTATGTCAGTTTTTGCTTCTCTACAAATCTTCTTTATGAGTACACTTCCTCTGCCAGCAGGTGTAGTTGAACAACTCAACAAATTCCTAAGAAACTTCTTCTGGAGGAAATATGGAATGGTGGAGAACAGAGGCACTGCACTAATTGCATGAAAAAAAGTATGTAAGCCAAAAAAGCAAGGTGAGCTTGGGATTCTTGACATTGCAACTCATAACAAAGCATTGCTTATGAAGAATCTTCACAAATTCCTAAATATGGTTGACACACCGTGGGTCACGTTAATTTGGGAAAAGCATTATCAACATGGGCCACCTACTGATGCTAGGGTGGGATCCCTCTGGTGGAAAGCACATATTGCACTTCTTGCTGAATTTAAGAATCTCAGCACATGTAAGATTGCCTCTGGAAAGACTGCTCTTTTTTGCCAAGACAACTGGATAGATGAATCACTACAATTCAAATTTCCACAACTCGATTCATTTTCTACCAACTCTACAATTTATGTCCAACAATTTTGTGAGACCCCTGATTGGACTAAACATTTTCATATGCCACTGTCAACTGAAGCCTTCAATCAACTCAACCTGTTGGATAGTCTGGTACCACAACTGACACACTCTGCAAAGTATCAATGGAGTCTTGGGGGCATCAGTCTAACTGCTCTTCCATTCAAATTTACAACAGTTTGATTACAAACACAGAGGAACGCCCTGTTTTCATGTTAATTTGGAAGAGTAAAATCTTCTTCTGGATAGTTGTTCATGAGAGGATAAATACTAGAGCTTTCCTGCAAAGAAAAGGAATGCATTTGCAGAACCCCTTTTGCCCTAATACAATCAGAATGCTGAAGAGATTGTCATGCATCTATTGTGGGATTTTTGCTCAAGACTGTTGGAATTCATTATTGTCTGGCAAGAGGAGGGAAACATCACTATATGAAGACCTTGTCCTTGCATCAGAACAACTGCCTAATAAATTCTCCATAGAAATCATCATTGTTGGATGCTGGAACATTTGGACTCAAAGGAATGTCAAGATTTTTCGAGGACGCCCATAGACCCTTCAAAGATGGAGATTTTTCTTTAAGCGGGATCTAAATTTACTTCAATTCAAGATCAAAGAAAAGTATACTCAACACTTTAGGCAATGGATTAGTAATAATTTGTAATATGATGGATTGTTTCCCTAGACAGGTATAGGTTGACTTCTTTTACAGACCTCGGCCTCTAGAAGGCTTGTAATTGTTTATTTTGGCTATTTATAATAATACGGTAGAACTATTGTTCTACGGTTTTCCTGGTAAAAAAACAAGACTAAAATTAAACATGGTCCAGCCTTCCGAGTCATGCATTCCTTAACAGTCATCTGTTAATTAATTTTGTCAAATTTGAAGCTAAAGAATATGTGTGCATGCAAAAAAAAACATTAGAATACGTGTGCAGACAAAAGTCAATCTTCAACATATATCTAGAACATGTGTCAAGATTAACATGACTTCTTATGTACGGTAGTGCTTCATATGTGGTGATGGGTATATATCCAATAAAACTGTAAAAGCGTCTTATATTTAGGAACATAGGGAATATCTCCTATAATATTACTCCACTAAATATTCAGTCACTTGTGAAAAATCCACACATACAATTTTTTTATAGACAACAACTACTTGTATCTTGCTTGCATTTGTAATTGGGCTAAGTCGATTTCATGGGAGATAAGAGGAGGCGAGGCAGAGCTCCAGTGCTGAGCCAGAACAAAGACGACATGGCTCACCGCGCTGCCTCTGGAGGACGCGAGGCGAAGGCTTGACATGTTCGGGTGGGGGGTCTTCTAGTATTTGTTTCCTGTTTGGATTATACAACACCTTTGTTGGAGGCGGGGTGGTGCGACGAGCGGTGGCAAGGCACCCATGGCAGCTGAAAGCAAGTACCGGAGGAGTAATAGTTGGAGGAAGAAAAAAGGAGGAGAAACACCAGGTCTTAATCAAACGGTTTAGAAAATCAACTTGCCCCAAAAAGCAATTGACACAACCTACCAATAGTCAGTCTTATTTTATACTCTCCCCGTTCGGAATTATTTGTCACAGAAATGGATAAAAATGAATGTATCTAAAACTAAAATACGTCTAGATACATCCATTTTTTCGATAAGTATTTCCAAACGAAGGGAGTATAAAACATTTGCAGTGAGCTATTTGTTGCAATGAAATGTTAAAAATACATCAACCATAAGAGACTACAGAAGATACAACCAAAATACTGGAAACAAAACACACCAAATCATGGAGGGTAAGTTCAGAACTGGCCGAAAGTACACGTCACTAACTTACTCACTGCCAGACATTTCGAGCGAGTTGTACGTTCAGAAAAACTTTTTTTTGTGAAGACCAGACGATCGACTGACACCATATGTTGACTCCTAGAAGGAAAAAAAAATACATTTAGGTAGGTTTTATTGCATTGAATATTGTGATGTGTCTCCTGGTGTCATTGCCCGTTGCCACGGGTGGTCAGGTATGATCAACAAGTCATGCATTCAACGGAATATTAACCAAGCTAAAATGATCTATGCAGCAAATGAGAACTTCATTTGTGCCTTTTTCTACCCTTGATCTTCCCAGCAGGAGCAGTGCGTGCATACACATCGGTCTTAAGTAACTTCATGGATCTTCACGGCCCAATTAACCGGCCTAGTTTCCCCCGGCCCATAACTTCATGGTCGATGGTGTGCATGCATGCATATGCATGTGTAATTCATGTACGCAATAAATTCTGGACCTAGACCGCCTCGCTCCACCCAGCGCGTACAGTACTCGTCTTCCCAAGAATTTACGTGTACAAAGCAGAAACGTACGTACTCCCGCCTCTTGTATCCAAAAGTTTAATTACTCCTACCAATTGATCTGGCGTCAAAAAGAAGAAGAAGAAGAAGAAGAAGAAAGAAAAGCATCATCTCAAATCTGAGTAACGGAGGTAAAACATGATCGGTCGATGGATACACACAAATCTGAGTACGTACTACGTACGTATAGACACGATCTGTACCGCCGCATCGCTCCCGTCTCTCCCGCTACAGTCGAGTTTCTCTCTCTAAAACTCACAGGACCGGCCGGGGTAGAGAGGAGTGAGAGGCATGCTGCGCAATAACTCCACGCCATGGCCGCAATGAATGCCATTGCACCCTCCTCTCGCTAGCTACTCTCCGCAATAACTCCGCCCATTCAATACGCGCACCCTCCCCTCCCCTCCGTCTCCATCCATCCTCTCTTCCCCTCCCTCCCCGGCCTTCCTCGCTTCCCCTTCCTCCCCGATCCACTCGTCTCCCGCACCGCCTTCCGCCGACCAGACCTTCGTCGGCCTGCTCTCGCTCGTTTGCTGTAGTGAATCGGTCGACGAAGCGCGTAGCTAGCTGCTGCTTTACACCGTGCGTGGCGTCGGCGGAGGTATTGCATAGATCTGAGCTCGGGAATCGCTCGACGGATCGACAAAGTGCGTAGCCAGCTAGCTTCGATCCGCGCGCTGCTGCATGCGAGTCGCACGAGCCGTTGCATGGTGCGGGTGGGTTCCTGCCTAGGGTTTCGGCATCGCTGAAAGAGATCGATCAGAAGTAGCATGCCCGGTGGGATGATGATCCCAGGACGCAACATGATCGGCCGGAGCAACGGCGCCGGCGTCGCCTACGCCTCCTCCTCCTCCTCCGCGCTCTCCCTCGGCCAGGTTACTTAACCAATCTTCTGCACCTCTCTCTCTCTCTCTATATATATATAAGTTCTTTCCATTTTAGATAATGGAAGAGTTCTATTATTCCCTTTCCTCGTTGCCGCACCGCATCGAGGTTTTGCATCAAACAGGAAACAAAGAGCATCGCCCGGCCGGACAGACTCTCCGCATTGCTCTTGTTTCATGCACAATCAAATCTGTACTTAATCAGTTCATCGCACTTGCTAGTAGTGTTTTCGAGGGGTACAAAATAGCTTAATCAATTAATTCGGAGTACATTCATGCATATTACATGTAGTCTGTGTTCATCAAGTGTTGATGGGGGAGCACTGCTTCTGCTCCTCTTCAAAAAAAAGAAGACATGTGCAACATTTAAGTTCCCCGCGGAGTTAAATACCAAAAGCCAAAAAGGGATTCATGTCACTCATATCTCAAGGCTTAATTTGTTGCTTCCATGCCTAACCTGAGAAATGAAACGAAAGATACATCATGCCTATGGTTGGTGCCTGCACTTGGATGGATACATGGAGCATTAACTTGCTCCTTTATTTCTCAAGCTGGGTTGGGCTGTATAGTAGACTACTATCCCAGCCAGACCAGTCTATATGTTTTTCCAGTATTTGTTGCTTTCCAAAATGTACCAAATTTCCCAGCAGTGTTTCCTAGTCAGTACTCACTGGTACTCCATGTGTGCAATTAATATTTTGTTTCTGGGTTTTGTTATCTCCTCTATAACTCGTTTCGGAACTCTTGCGTTTCAAAAACTCAGTTTTCCCAATTTTATGTACACTTCAAATAAGCATACGTACAGCAAGTTTCAAAAGAAGAAGTATATAGCAATTTCCAAGCCTCTAATTCCTCCATATAATTCAGATCTTGTACCTACCAAAAATGTTGTCTAGTCAGTGCTCAATGGTGCTCCATGTGCAATTTGTACTGTTTCTTGATTTTCTTAATTTCCTTATTTCATGTACGCCTCAAATCAGAAGCGATCCCCAAGCCTTTAGTTCGGTACCCAACTTTCTGTTCAACAAGTAATAAAAATTTGCAGGTCAATATGAAGATGCAATGAAGTACTAGACTAGCTAGCTGCAGCATGTTAATTTTTGCAATTGCCTCCCACAATTAAATCATTGAATTAATTATTGCTTTTCTACACGTTACTGAATACCAAAAAATGGCGTTATTGATGCAATGCAGAACTTGATGGATGGGATGCACCACCACCAGCTCCCAGCAATGCTGCAGCACCAGATGGTTGATCACCATCTTCTTCTTCCCCAGCACCACCACCACCCCCACCAGCAGGCGGCCACGAGCGAGAGCGATGCCCGTGGCCCCCACGGAGGAGGCAACAACAACGAAGAGCTGGAGATGAGCAAGTCAGGTACCGGCAGCGACAACAACCTCGACGGCGGGGAAGGCGGCGGCGGGGAGGACGATGAGCAAGAGGACCCGGCCGGGCAGCATCCCCGGAAGAAGAAGCGTTACCACCGTCACACCCAGCACCAGATCCAGGAGCTTGAGGCCTTCTTCAAGGAGTGCCCCCACCCCGACGACAAGCAGCGCAAGGAGCTCAGCCGCAGCCTCTCCCTCGAGCCCCTCCAGGTCAAGTTCTGGTTCCAGAACAAGCGCACCCAGATCAAGGTACTTAAACATCAATGGCGATCCTCCATGCATGATACACTCCATTCCATTCCATAGTCCATAGTCCACACCATACGTTAGTGCCTCGTAATTGACGTACGTGCATGCATCCATGTCGCGCAGACGCAGCACGAGAGGCAGGAGAACACGGCACTCAGGACGGAGAACGAGAAGCTGAGGGCGGAGAACATGAGGTACAAGGAAGCGCTGGCCAACGCGTCGTGCCCAAACTGCGGCGGCCCGGCGGCCATCGGGGAGATGTCCTTCGACGAGCACCACCTGCGCGTTGAGAACGCGCGCCTCCGCGACGAGATCGACAGGATCTCCGCCATCGCCGCCAAGTACGTCGGCGGCAAACCCGGCGCCGGGGTGGCTGTGGCCTCCGCCGCCTACCCGCCACTGCCACCACAGTCTTCCGGCCGCTCTGCGCTCGACCACCTGGGTATGCCCAGCATGTTTGGAGGTGCTGAGTTCGATAAGCCGATGGTGATCGAGCTGGCCGTGGCTGCCATGGAGGAGCTGGTCCGGATGGCGCAGCTCGGGGAGCCTCTCTGGGTGCCATCCCTCGACGGCGAGGCGCTCGGCGAGGAGGAGTACGCTCGCGCCTTCCCACGGGGTGCACTCGGCCCCAAGTCGCCGGAGCTCCGGTCGGAGGCGTCGAGGGAGACGGACGTTGTCATCATGAACCACGTCAGCCTCGTTGAGATGCTCATGGACGTGCGCCAGTGGTCGGCGCTCTTCTCGAGCATCGTGTCCCGGGCGGCCACGCTTGACGTTCTCTCCACCGGCGTCGCCGGCAATCACGACGGCGCGCTGCAGCTCATGTCCGCCGAATTTCAGATGCCGTCGCCCCTGGTGCCGACGCGGGACACCCAGTTCCTGCGCTACTGCAAGCAGCATCCGGGCGGCGCATGGGCCGTCGTCGACGTCTCCCTCGACGGTCTCCGTTCCGCTGCGCGGGTGGGCGGGCACTTTCGCCGCCGCGCCTCCGGCTGCCTCATCCAGGAGATGCCCAACGGCTACTCCAAGGTGACGTGGGTGGAGCACGTCGAGGCCGGTGACGACGCGATGGTGCACGATCTGTACAGACCCCTGGTGAACTCTGGGCTGGCATTCGGCGCGCGGCGGTGGACGTCGACGCTGAAGCGGCAGTGCGAGAGGCTGGCGAGCGCTATGGCCACCGTGCCCTCCTCAGGTGGCGACGTGATCACGACGGCGGAGGGGCGGAGGAGCATGCTGAAGCTGGCGGAGAGGATGACGGCTAGCTTCTGCGGCGGGGTGACTGCGTCGACGACGCACCAGTGGACGACGCTCTCTGGCAGCGGCGCGGAGGACGTGCGCGTTATGACCCGCAAGAGCGTCGACGACCCCGGCCGCCCACCGGGTATCATCCTCAACGCCGCCACCTCCTTCTGGCTACCCGTCCCTCCCTCCCGCGTCTTCGGCTTCCTGCGCGACGACTCCACCCGCAGCGAATGGGACATCCTCTCCAACGGTGGCGTCGTCCAGGAGATGGCCCACATCGCCAACGGCAGCCACCACGGCAACGCCGTCTCCCTCCTCCGCGTCAACGTCAGTGCCTATATACACATTACTCAATTACTAGTAATTTTTGTTTCATTGCCATGCATGGCTGACAACGACATGAACTGTGTTCCACTCCATGCAGAACGCGAACTCGAACCAGAGCAACATGCTGATCCTGCAGGAATGCTGCACGGACGCGACGGGGTCGTATGTGGTGTACGCGCCGGTGGACGTGGTGGCCATGAACGTGGTGCTCAACGGCGGGGACCCGGACTACGTGGCGCTGCTGCCGTCCGGGTTCGCCATCCTTCCAGACGGGCCGGCCGGGGCGCCGGATGCCGGCGGGTCACTACTCACCGTCGCCTTCCAGATCCTCGTCGACTCCGTGCCTACAGCCAAGCTCTCGCTGGGATCCGTCGCCACCGTCAACAGCCTCATCGCGTGCACCGCCGACCGCATCAAGGCCGCCGTCGTCGTCAGCCCCGGGGACAACGCCGGCGCCGCCGCCAACCGGTGACCGCCATCCATCATCGTGCGCAATGGTAAGTAGTAGATCAAGAACACATTCATGAAGTGATCTACAAAATATTGGAATTGATGATTGGATCCCATTTTACTTGGCTTTGGCAGGAGATCGAGAGGGACCAAGAGCGGGTCCGGAGGTTTAGCAATGTGGGGAGTCAAGAACGCACCGCAGACTCTCCTTGCCAAGTGTTGTTTGCATTGCATGCATAATCCCCTATCTTTCTTCTTCCCATGCATAATCCCCTTCTTCTTCTTATGCATAATCCAATCACCACCTCCACAAGCACAACACCATCATATATCGCAAGATGAAAGGGACCAACCATGTGGAGGAATACAACCTAGGTCCTATGATCATGGCTGCAGATAAATGCACGCATTGACATGTCATAGGCTCTGAGTTGTGTTTCTTAGTTAACCAATCCCAGCTCATCTACACATTTACATGTTCGTGTTTGCTTCATAGTAGACTAAGCACAAACCCTTTCTCTGCATGTCATGGAAAATTCAGAAAGCAAGCAAGCAGGCAACACTTTGCAAGGGCGGTTGGTTCGGGTATTGACTTCTCTTTTAGTTTTCTGTCTCTGGGTTGCCAGTCCCTCTCCAGAATGATCGTCCAGGAATAATGTGCCATCAGCTAGACTTTTAGTTTGGTTAATTACATTGCCATGTGTTTTGTTGTGTAGTGCTCCATCCATCGCTGATGGAGGGGTCGTCTCTTTAAACTAGACTTTCCTAAGTTTGTGTATTATGTTTGGAACTGATGGAGGGACCTACCTTTTGCATCCATCCATTCCAATCGGCTGAGTTGTTTGATTTTATTTTTCTGGTGCTGTTGATTTTGATAAAATAAAATCAAATACTCCATCCGTCCGAAAATACTTGTCATCAAAAAATATAAAAAGGGATGTATTTAGACGTCTTGTCATCAAAATGGATGAAAAGAGATGTATCTAGAACTAAAATACGTCTAGATAAATGGATGAAAAGAGATGTATCTAGAACTAAAATACGTCTAGATACATCTCTTTATTTATTTTTTTGATGACAAATATTTTCGGATGGAGGGAGTACCAGATAAACAACTATTTTTCTTTTTTCTTTTTTTTGAGTAAAAACAACTATTTTTCTTGTTCTGTTGATTTTTTTTTTTTTGCGAGGTTGTTCTGTTGATTTTGATGCATGGTCCGGCGATTGTCTCTTTTTTCAGCTGTGAAGATCGTAAATGATCTATTTAGGGGTTTGGCTAACTAAGAATATGAGTGGTGAGTATGACAAAGAGAAGGAGGATTGTTTGTGATTGTTAATGATTTAGACATTAAGATGGAGTCTTCGGGACTGGTCAACTCAACCTTCCGATGCAGAACCAACGAGCTAGATGCCTTCTTCTACCTCCGAACGTTTTGTACTATTCATCTTCTACCCTGAGTCGCTAGCTATCACCAACCTAGCCGTCGCGTCGTCCATAGCATGCGACCCGCCCACACTAGCCTCATAGGCCCCGCCCTCACCTCAATCGCCGCCCACGTTTGTGCTGGCGCCGCAACAAACCAACAGATTTGTTTTGGTGAATCTGCACCCCGCACCCCTAAGTTTGATACCCTGTAAGCCTGCAACCCTAAGATAGGCACAAAAAATGTTCTAGAAACCCGTGAACATTTTTTTTTGAAACGAGAACATTTTTTGAATCGACAAAGATTTTTTGGAAATTGGGGAGCACTTTCCAAATTTTACGAACATTTATTGTTTTGACGAACTTTTTTTATTTGTAAACATATTTAAAAAATCATGAACAGTTTTTGAATTTGCAAACATTTGTTCAATTTCACACATTTATTCAAAATAATGAATATGTTTTGATTTCCCTAACATATTTTTTCAAAATTTTGAATTTTTTGAATATGCAAACATTTTTTCAAAATCAGAAATATTTTTTGAATCCACGAACATTTTACTATTTTTTTATAAAATTTTCTCAAAATTCCAAAAAAAATGGGAACCTTTTTAAATCCTGAATTGTTTAAGGAAAAACAAAATAAAAAATAGAAATAGAAAAACGAAATGAAAAAACGAAACGAAAAAAGTGCACCAGCACAGCGCGCATCGTGCCAAAAGGTTCTCCCATCTCTAACCACACGAACAACCGAAGCCACAGGCCAGCGAGTACACATGGCGCAAAATCCGTGGTACACCCACCACCCTAGCTGCTCCACAGGAATTTCCTAACGGACGCTCATTGCGTCAAGTTTTTTTTTTTTTTTGAGACAAGCTCATTGCGTCAAGTTGTCGCTGTTTCGCACAGAGGCGAGCGACCTAGCGATCAAGACGGGCCGGCCCAACTACGAGATAGCGCACGTGCTACAGTACCGGTTTGCGTACAAATTTTTTAGAACGTTCGGATGTGCGCTGAGTTTGGTTCTTAAGACTTTGCGCTGCATTATCAACCATGTCGGTCTGTAGCTCAACTGGCTAGCCATACTTTTTTGAAGCGTGTGGTCTAAGGTTCGAACCATGCGCAGTCTTTTTTTTTTCGATTGCTGTATTTTTCGACAGATAGGACCTCTCTGCTCCACAGCCCACCAGCAAAGGCAGCAACAGGAGTTCAAAAAAAACGAAGAATACGGGACAAGAGTATGATGGGCCCATGATTCTAAAAAAAAAAAGAGTATGATGGCCCATTTGCCAGCACCAGAAATCTGCAGATGGCCTGAGCATTGGCCTAGGTAACCATGAAGATTTACCTCAAAAAAAGGTAACCATGAAGATTTTCTGAGAAAAAAAAGTAGCCATGGAGGGACGTAAAAAAATGGTAGCCAAGAAAAGCATCTCCAAGAGATGATGTAAAACACGTCGTGATCACTTTGCGCATCACAAGAGGGCGATGCAAATATTTTTACTCAGAGGATAGGGCGTGATGTAAAATAGGGCATCAAGTGATGCAACAAATTTTACATCACCAGACGACCACATAGGGGACCACGCGGCTGAAAAAAAATTTACATCACCAAGTGCTTCAACATATGATGTAAAATAGGGCACCCACAGTAAGACAATGTGATGTATTTTACATCATCTATTGAAGTTGAAGGTTTTTAGTGATGTAAATTTTACACAAAGCATAATTTGATGATGCATTTTACATCATCTATTATGGATGCTCTAAACTTGTAGGTGATTCCAAGTATGGCTCCAGGTAAAGTCCAGCCGAGAGCCGAGGCGAAGCCAACACTGGAAATTTAGTAGTTTTCTAACTATTGAATCAAACTTCCCATGAAAATAGATTCAATTCATTATTTCCGGACATGACAGATCGCCTTCGGCTCGCTCTAATGTTTGTAGTCGTCGCTAGATGCTCTACGAACTTGAATGTAATTTTTTTTACATTCTGATGTTCTTTGTACTGGAAGACACTGCAGGTAATCCTGGAAGATTGCACTTTCGGTTCAAATGCCTTGTTGAGTCAAAATAAGAAGAAAAAGGGTAAAAATATCCCAAGATGCCCAAATTAAAGAAGGTTGTTCAAGATGCTTGGAATGAGAGAGTCCCTCACGTCGAGCCATGTCAAATCCTCACAAGCTAAAGAGAGTTAGTCAATGCCTACACACTTGGAGCAAAAAGATCTTCTCTAATCATAAGGTCCAACCCCACATGGCTCTTGAGATAATTCTTAGATTGGATTTGGCCCAAGAAATTAGATCTTTGAGCATTGAGGAAAGAGATATTTGGAGTAAGCTTAAAAAAAGATTGTGGCCCTTGCTGTTCTGGAGAGAGCTAGAAAGAGACATGATGTGGAGCATCCCACGATCATCCCCATGGACCTACCATCGTCTCATCAAGACCCAAGAGGACCCATGACACGAGCACGAGCTAGAGCTCTCAAGAACGAGGAGACTTCTTTCCTTAGTGATATCACATATGATCCACTCGAGACATGGCTACTACCTAAGTCCGATATGCTATGCATGATTAGGTGTTAAGAGGACCCTCCCGGAGATGTACATGAAGACGGACAAGTCGCCAAGTCCATGGATGAAGAGAACCAACGGAAGAAGGCAAGTTCACCTTCCAGGCCCCGGACATCCCGCCCCTGGAGCGTCCACATCAGCAGCAGCCCAGCCGCCCAAGTCTACAGGGCCCGGACATCCGACCCGAGTCCGGAAATCCGGCCGGAAGCCCGGACATCCGACGCCATGCACCAGAACCTACAGAAGCTATCGCCGCCATACCGGACATCCGGCCCACCAGCCCGGACATCCGGATCCTCCTGAAGGCCCGGACATCCGGCCCGACGCCCGGACATCCGGCTCCGCCTGTCTGCGCACAGTAAAGGGCCGAGCCCCATGTACCCTTTCGCCCCCTTAGACTATATATACTTCATCCCCTTCCTCTTTCTAGGGTTAGCAAAGGATTAGCTCATATGTGAGAAAGAGCTTTGCTCATCCATTACGGATCTACTCCACGAGAGAGATCGCGGCCCCTCTACAGAGAAGATCCCCTTAGATTCAAGACCTCCTTTCGGAGAAGACCCCCATCAAGACCTCCTCATGGAGAAGAACCGGTTACCCTATGTATCGTCCCTTGTTGATCGTGGATCTTGTATCTCTTTGTGTTTCGAGGATCTAGCGCATGTGTGATCTATTCTTGTTGGTTGAGTGATTTCTCTCGTGTTCCCCTTGTGTTTCCCTCGTGTTTCCCCTCGTGTTCATCGCGTTCTTCGTAGGGATCCACTCCTTTCGTGAAAGATAGGCCATATAGGGTCCCACCCAACATCATCTTGGTATCATGAGCCACGTTGATAACGATTTCGGAGCCCCCTCTCTTTGTTTTCTAGCTTGATTTTGTTGTTTTTCGTCCTAATCCGAAAATTGCCCCACAAAAATAGCCCCAATTGTTTTTTGTGATTTGTTGGTGTGATGAAGTTTTGTTGGATTTGATCCGCGGATTTCGTGTGTTGCAGGTAGACCTAGCTTTCCCCCATCTTTTCCCCAAATTCCATCCACAAAATCTTCCGAATTTTGCCCCGGATGTGACCTTTCCACGCGGTGTTATTTGAGTTCGTCCATGGATCCCGAGCCCGGACATCCGACCCGACAGCCCGGACATCCGGCCCGACCCGGACATCCAGCCATCAGCCCGGACATCCAGCCCCTGACAGCATCACTTCCATCCTCCACTCCGTTTACCGCCTACCTTTCATCCAATTTTGTTCCGGAGCCCACATACACTTCCGCATACTACCCACCATTTCCGCATAGCACCACCATAGCCTTTCCCGCTACCAACTCTAACAATTTTGACCCGTTTTTGCTTTGAGAATTTGAGTTGTGGTTTCCGTGTCCTATTGTGTTTCGGCTATCTAGGTACGGTTCGACATCAACATCCCCACCGCTCATCTTCGCCAAGGACTACTATGAACGGCTACATCACTTTGGTATCAACTTCACCTTGATATCATCTTGGTATCGTGATATCATCATACTCTCTTGCATTTGCATTGATAACCCCATAGCCCTACTTTCGTCACTTACCCGTCGAGACTAGCCTTTGAGTATTGCCGGCAACGTGACTTGTGCACATTAGTGATCATATTTCCCATATCATACATACCATCATCGTGTTGCATATCTTGGTATCATCTCTTGTGTCACAAAGTTGTCATCGCGTACATAATTGCTATCTTGGTTCGTGAAGCATTGCATGAGAAAAGAGCTCAAACAACAAAGAGCCAAACAAGCTTGTAAGCAAAAGGGAAAGATAAGCAAAGAGCTTATAAGAAAGAACCATAGCATCATACAACATTAAGATTGTCATACTCGATCATCTTGGATCATATCATCGGAACATCATACATATAGAATACTTAGGATAGAAGTTGTTGCATTTTTGCTTAGTAGGTTGTGCACAAGTTTGTATCCACCTATTGTGCAATCGTGCTAGCGTCTCTCTAGTGTTGTGCAACACGAGCATCTTGGTGGATTCCACATTTTGGCTCACCCCTGGTTGCACAACCCCACATTATCTATTTGCGTGTGTGTTTCCGTGTACCATATCTTGCTATTGGTCTACTTGTTGCATTTGCAAATTTGTGAATCTTTTCCAACATTATTGAGTCTCACTTACAATTGCATCAAATTTTGTGCCACCATCCTAACCAAGCTCCACCATAAGCTTTTACTTGTGTAGGTGCGAGAAACCGACAAGAATTGGTACCAATTGTGTTATTTCCTTGTTACACATTGGAGTGATCCTTGATCCATCTTCAACATCGGTCAAGGTACATTTGGTATTGGTTTTTCTCTTTCTCCCACTCACATATCTTTGTTTGTAATGATGGATAGGCCAAGTACTTCTACCAATCCACTCTTCTTGGAGCAAGACACCGACATGACCTCCTACGTCACCAAGACGCAACTATTTGGCGCATACCGAGCTTTGCATCAAGAACAACTTGCTTTGGGCGACCGCATCGACAATCTCGCCACCGACCTACGATAATCCGAGCAACGTACAAGAGACTACTTCGACACATCCATGAGTTCCCTCAAAGAAGATATCCGAACCATGATGGTCCGCTCTTCTACAACTTCGTCCTCTTCAAGACGGAGCCGCTCAAGTCGACACTCCGACGACACTATCTCCGGTTCAAGTACACCGACATCGAACACTCTTCGTCATGCCGCGCGTCAAGACCGTCAAGCAAACCGCAATCCTCTACACGACACCGACTCTCAAGAGCTTCGACATCGTCAAAACCAAGCTACATTCGCACAAGCACAAGAACGGCAACGCCTACGACAACAAGAACAAGAGGAGCGAGCACGACAACATGAAGATGCACAAGATGCCGAGGTGCAACATCACGAACAACAACTTCGTGAAGCGCAAGCACTTGAGGCGCAACGTGTCCTTCGAGATTCAAGTCGTGCCGTAGCCAACCGAGGCTGACAAGCTCATCTACATCAAGAAGCACTTCGCGTCGAAGCTCAAGAAAGGGTTTATCAAGCACGTGGGCATCGACAAGCTCCTCCTCAAGATCGACAAGATCGACAAGACCATCAAGTTCATCGAGAGCATGAAGACAATGGAAATCCTCCTCGCCAAGAGCAACATGAGGAAGACAACCCTCCTCGCCAAGAGCAACATGAGGAAGACAACCCTCCACGCCAAGAGCAACATGAGGAAAACAACCCTCCTCGCCAAGAGCAACATGAGATCATCAATCCTCAACGACATGGGCGTCATCATCCCCGACCCCAACACAATGAAGAGCAACAATATGGCAAGCTAAAGTTCACCATGCCAAAGTTCACCGGAAGCAATGACCCTGAAGAGTATATATCTTGGGCATTGAAGGTTGACAAAATCTTCTGTTTGCACAACTATGAAGAAGAGAAGAATATCGCAATGGCGTCCCTTGAATTCCAAGACTATGTCCTCATTTGGTGGGAACAAGTCACTGAGCACCGAGCGGCAAGAGGTGAACCACCATCACCACTTGGGCACAAATGAAGTATGTCATTGAGAGCACGATTCGCGCCAAACTACTACAACCGTGACCTCTTCAAGAAACTCCAACAACTCAAGCAAGGAACCAAGAGCGTTGAAGAGTACTACAAGGAAATGGAGATTGCCATGATACGAGCCAGTGTCAAAGAAGATGATGAGCAAACTATGGCACGTTTCTTGAATGGACTCAATCACCCTATCAAGAAGACTGCTGACTTCCAACCATACTCGAACCTCATCGAGCTAGTGCATCAAGCTACAAAAGCGAAACGGCAAGTACAAGACGACTTCAAGTATGCCAAGTTCTCATCCAAGTCCTACGGCTTCTCCAACACCCAAGCTTCAACGACTCCAACACCTTCTACCTCAACCAAACCATCTACAAGCAATGGCGACAAGTCAAGTTACAAGAAAGCTTCGACAAGCTCAAGTCGTCCTACCACTACAAGCAACTCCAAGCCGAGAGCTTCATCATCCTCTACCTCAACCGATGAGACCATCAAGACAAGTTCCTTCAAATGCTTCACATGCGGACGCCGAGGCCACAAGTCTTTTGAGTGCACAAACAAGAGCACCATGATCCTCAACGACGACAGAACATATGACTCAATGAGTGAAGGAGAAATGGAAGCCCTTGAGCAAGTGGCCATGCACCGCCACGTGAACAACGAAGACGAACATGATCAAATCTTTTGTGATGAAGATTCAAGTCCCGCTCTTGTTGTCTCCAAGGTCTTGACTCTTCAACATCAACAAGACGAAGATCAAAGATGCCATATCTTCCACACCAAGGCCGGAATCAATGGAAGGTCTGTCAAGGTCATCATCGATGGAGGAAGTTGCCATAACCTCGCAAGTGAAGAACTATGCTCCAAACTCCAATTGGTCAAGATGAAGCACCCGCACCCCTACAAGGTTCAATGGCTAAACGACACCGACACCATCCAAGTCGAGCATAGGGTACAAGTCTCTTTCAAGATCGGAGCTTACGAAGACACTTTGGAGTGTGATGTCCTTCCGGTGACCGTGTGCCACCTCCTTCTTGGACGGCCATGGCAATTCGACCGAGGTGTCATCCACAATGGTCGTACAAACCACTATAGCTTCAAGATGAAAGGGCAGGAGTATGTGCTACGTCCTATTTCTCCAAGCCAAGTGCTCGCCGACAAGCAAAACACCCATCGTGGAGAGAATAGTGAGAGAGCAAACCGCCAAAAAGAGAGTGGGCGCCACAAGCCCAAATTGAGTGCCTCCATGATGAGCGACAAGAAAAACTTAGTCCTATGTGCCATCAAACGTGAGATGAGAGAAGTGTGTGAGAACCCATCAAGTGTCCTACACTATGTCCTATTGTGCAAGGACGAGGCACCAAGAACTAACAACTCTCACGATCTACCTTTGGTGTTATCTTCTTTATTGCAGGAATTCCAAGATGTTTTCCCCGATGAGCTACCTCCGGGTCTACCTCCACTACGAGGCATTGAGCACCGAATCGACCTCATCCCCGGAGCACCACTTCCAAACAAGGCCCCATACTGCGTCAACCCCGAAGGAACCAAAGAAATACAAAGGCAAGTAAAGCATCTCATAGACCATGGACATGTGCGTGAAAGTTTGAGTCCTTGTGCCATACCGGTCATTCTTGTGCCAAAACGAGACGGTAGCTTTCGCATGTGTTCCGATTGTAGACCTATCAATGCTATCACCGTTCGATATAGGTACCCCCATTCCATGCCTTGATGATATGCTTGATGAACTTAGTGGTGCCACTATCTTTTCCAAAATTGATCTTAAAAGTGGTTACTATCAAATCCGCATACAAGAGGGTGATGAATGGAAAACCGCTTTCAAAACAAAGTTTGGTCTATATGAGTGGTTAGTCATGCCTATGGGTTTATCGAAAGCACCCGGTACTTTCATGCGTCTTATGCATTATGTGTTTCGCCCTTACATTGGTGAATTTGTTGCTGTCTACTTTGATGATATCCTTGTGTTTAGCAAATCTCTCAAAGAGCATGTCACCCACCTTCGCACCGTGCTACAAACTCTTCGAAAAGAGCAACTTTATGCTAATACGGAAAAATGCCTCTTTGGTGTTGATAAGCTTGTTTTCTTGGGTTTCGTGGTATCTTCTAAGGGTGTTCATGTTGATGAATATAAGATCAATGCTATTAAAACTTGGCCCCAACCAACCAATTTACAACAAGTGCGTAGTTTTCTTGGTTTAGCCGGTTTCTACCGTAGATTTGTGAAGGATTTTAGCACCATAGATTCACCTTTGCATGCTTTGAGCAAGAAGAATGCACCCTTTGTTTGGGGACCATCACAAGATAGTGCATTCAATGAGCTTAAGAATTTGCTTACTCATGCCCCCGTGCTTGCATTACCCAACTTTGACAAACCTTTTGAAATTCATTGCGATGCTAGTGGTAATGGCATAGGAGGTGTGTTAACACAAGAGAAGCGCCCAATTGCTTATTTTAGTGAGAAACTTTCCGGAGCGCAACTCAATTATCCCATCTATGACAAAGAGCTATATGCTTTAGTGCGAGTTTTGCGTGAATGGGAACATTACCTCCGCCCTCATGAGTTCATCATCCATACCAACCATGAAACGCTTAAATACCTTAAGGGTCAAACTAAGTTGAACAAGCGTCATGCTAAATGGAGTGAGTTTATTGAGTCTTTTCCTTGTGTCATCAAGTATATTAAAGGTAAGAAAAATGTTGTGGCGGATGCGCTTTCCCGTATATGCATGCTTGTTACTCAACTTGAATTGAATATCATTGGTTTTGAGCACATAAAAGACTTGTATGAGCATGATCCTACCTTTGTTATTCCTTATGCCAAATGTTTGACGCATACATCTTGGGAACGCTATTACATCAAAGATGGTTATCTTATGGGAGCTAACAAACTATGCATCCCCGAGTCTTTTCTTCGTTTGTTACTTTTGCAAGAATCTCATGGAGGAGGACTAATGGGACATTTTGAACGCAACAAGACATTCGCCACGCTCTCCAAGAACTACTTTTGGCCTAAGATGTTTCGCGACGTCAATGCCTCACCAACCGATGCTCTACATGTCGCAAAGCTAAGTCTAAAGCCCAATCTCATGGCTTTTACATGCCACTTCCAATTCCATATCAACCATGGGAAGATATTAGCATGGATTTTGTGCTTGGTTTGCCTAGAACTAGAAATGGCAAGGATTCTGTTTTTGTTGTTGTGGACCGATTCTCCAAAATGGCTCATTTCATTCCTTGCAACAAGATAGACGATGCTTCACATGTTGCAAATTTGTTCTGTAGGGAAATATTGCGCCTTCATGGAGTGCCAAAGACGATTGTCTCGGACTGCGACGTCAAGTTCTTGAGTTACTTTTGGAAGACCTTGTGCGCCAAGCTCGGAATCAAGCTTTTGTTCTCTTTGGCATACCATCCACAAACCGACGGCCAAACGGAGGTGACGAACCGCACGCTCTCCACTCTACTACGCGTGTTGATAAAGAAGAACATCAAGGAGTGGGAGGAGTGCCTACCTATCACCGAGTACGCCTACAATCGTGCAAGACATTCGACTACCGGCAAGTCCCCCTTCGAGGTCGTCTATGGCTTCAACCCATTGTCACCATTGGACATTCTACCTCTACCGCTACAAGAGCGCACAAACATGGACGCGAGTGCCCGAGTCAACTTCCTCAAGAAGATGCATGAAGATACAAGGAACACCATCGAGCGCCAAGTACAACGACTCGCGACCAAGCTCAACGTCAACAAGCAACCCATGATGTTCAATGTTGGAGATCTTGTGTGGCTACACCTTCGCAAGGACCGCTTCCCCAACGAACGCAAGTCCAAACTTCTACTGCGAGCCGATGGACCCTTCAAGGTGTTTGCACGCTACAACAACACGCATACAAGATCGACATCCCACGCGACAAGTACTCCGTGAGCGACATCTTAAACATCAAAGATCTCTCCCCGTACCATGGTGATGAGGATTTCGATCCGAGGTCGGATCTTTCCCAAGGGAGGGGAGATGATGCAGAGCATCCCACAATCATCCCCATGGACCTACCATCGTCTGATCAAGACCCAAGAGGACCCATGACACGAGCACGAGCTAGAGCTCTCGAGAACGAGGTGACTTATTTCCTTAGTGATATCACGTATGATCCACTCGAGACATGGCTACTACCTAAGTCCGATATGCTATGCATGATTAGGTGTCAAGAGGACCCTCCCGGAGATGTACATGAAGACGGACAAGTCGCCAAGTCCATGGATGAAGAGAACCAACGGAAGAAGGCAAGTTCACCTTCCAGGCCCTGGACATCTGGCCAAGACCCCGGACATCTGGCCCCTGGAGCGTCCACATCAGCAGCAGCCCAGCCGCCCAAGTCTACAGGGCCCGGACATCCGGCGTCCAGCCCAGAAATCCGGCCCGAGTCCGGAAATCCGGCCAGAAGCCCGGACATCCGACGCCATGCACTAGAACCTATAGAAGCTATCGCCGCCAGCCCGGACATCCGGCCCACCAGCTCGGACATCCGGCTCTTCCTGAAGGCCCGGACATCCGGCTCCGCCTGTCTGCGCACAGTAAAGGGCCGAGCCCCATGTACCCTTTCACCCCCTTAGACTATATATACTTCATCCCCTTCCTCTTTCTAGGGTTAGCAAAGGATTAGCTCATATGTGAGATAGAGATTTTCTCATCCATTACGGATCTACTCCACGAGAGTGACCGCGGCCCCTCTACGGAGAAGATCCCTTGGATTCAAGACCTCCTTACGAAGAATACCCCCATCAAGACCTCCTCACGGAGAAGAACCGGTTACCCTATGTATCGTCCCTTGTTGATCGTGGATCTTGTATCTCTTTGTGTTTCGAGGATCTAGTGCATGTGTGATCTATTCTTGTTGGATGAGTGATTTCTCTCGTGTTCCCCTCGTGTTTCCCTCGTTTTTTCCCTCGTGTTCATCGCGTTCTTCGTAGGGATCCGCTCCTTTCGTGAAAGATCGGCCATATAGGGTCCCACCCTACATCAAGACAAAGCTCTAGGGTTACTTTGCTTAAATAGGGTGATGCCAACACTCGTGTATTCCACCTTTGTGTCACTCATAGAAGAAAAAAATTATTCGTCAACTAAAGCATAACAACGGATGGGTCACAAACCATGATGATAAGAAGATGATTGTGCAAGAACACTTTGGCAAGGTCATAAAAAAGGAGTGCCCCGTGCTAAGGACCTCAATTAGAACTTCATCCCATCTCCGAATTGCGACCTCGCAGACTTGGGGATGCCTTTCTCGATGGAGGAGGTAAAGGCGGCCATCTTTGCCCTCCCAAGTGACAAAGCCCGGGACCCTGACGGATTTCCCGGAGCCTTCTTCAAAGAGTGTTGGGATATTATCAAACCGTAAAAAAATGGATGTCATTGACAACTTCTCCAACCTTCAAGTCTCCAATTTTCATTGAATAAACTCAGCAAACATTGCTCTCATCCCGAAAAAAGATGGTGCTGAGGACATCTCAGATTTTCGGCTAATTAGTCTCATCCATGCCATTGCCAAGATCATTGCAAATATGATGGCCACACAGCTCGCTCCTCATATGCAAAGCCTTGTCTCCAATGCGCAGAGCGCGTTCATCAAGAAGAGGAGTACCCACGATAATTTTATGTATGTGCGCAACTTGGCTAGGCACTTCCAACACACGAATACACCAACTTTGCTATTCAAGCTCGACATTAAGAAGGCCTTCGATTCTGTGCGCTGGTGAGGGAGTCCTGGATTAGGGGGTGTTCGGATAGCCGGACTATACCTTCAGCCGGACTCCAGGACTATGAAGATACAAGATTGAAGACTTCGCCCCGTGTCCGGAAGGATCTTTTCTTGGCGTGGAAGGCAAGCTAGGCGTGCGGATATTCAAGATCTCCTACCATTGTAACCGACTCTGTGTAACCCTAACCCTATCCGGTGTCTATATAAACCGGAGGGTAGTAGTCCGTAGGACAACCATCATCATACACAATCATACCATAGGCTAGCTTCTAGGGTTTAGCCTCCTTGATCTCGTGGTAGATCCACTCTTGTACTACCCATATCATCAATATTAATCTAGCAGGAGTAGGGTTTTACCTCCACCGAGAGGGCCCGAACCTGGGTAAAATAAAGTGTCCCTTGTCTCCTGTTACCATCCGACCTTGACGCACAGTTCGGGACCCCCTACCCGAGATCCACCGGTTTTGACACCGACATTGGTGCTTTCATTGAGAGTTCCTCTGTGTCGTCGCTCTAAGGCCCGATGGCTCCTTTGATCATCAACAACGATGAGGTCCAGGGTGAGACTTTCCTCCCCGGACAAATCTTCTTCTTCGGTGGCTTCGCTCTGCGGGCCAATTCGCTTGGTCATCTGGAGCAGATCGAAAGCTACGCCCCTGGCCATCAAGTCAGGTTTGGAAGCTTAAACTATACGACCGATATCCGCGGAGACTTGATCTTCGACGGGTTCGAGCCATAGCCAAGCGCGCCGCACTATGTCGAGGGGCATGATATAGCTCTGCCTCCGAATAGTACCCTGGAGGCTGCACACGCTCCGGCCCCGATCCTTGACTCGGAGCCCGCTGCGTTCTTCGAGGATGAACGGTTAGACGTCACCTCGGGGGCTGCGATCTCAAAGGCGATCGAGCCGAACGCCAGCCCCGTACTCCGCACGGCCCAGGACTCCAAGGAGCCGGACTCTTCTCCGAACTCCGGGCCTTCCATGCCCCCGCCGCGCCTGTAATGGAGTTCACCGCCGCGGACATCTTTCAGTGCTCACCTTTTGGTGATATCCTGAATTCTCTCAAGTCTCTCTCTTTATCAGGAGAGCCCAGGCCGGACTATGGTCTGCGAGGTTGGGATTCGGACAACGAAGAAATTCAAAACCCACCCACCACCCACTTAATAGCCACTGTCGACGATTTAACCGACATGCTTGACTTCAGCTCCGAAGACTTCGACGGTATGGACGACGAAGGAGGAGACGAACAAGAACCAGCACCTGTAGGGCGCTGGACCGCCACCTCGTCATATGACATATATATATGGTGGATGCTCCAAAGGATGCGGATGGCGATGGAACAGCGGAAGACGACAACTCGAAAAAACCGCCAAAACGCCGGCGCCAACGGCGCCGCTCCAAATCCCGCCACAGCAGAAACGGTGATTCCGGCATGGGAGATAATACTACCCCGTACAGCGCCGAAGAACACCAGAACCAGCAAGATTCGGCGCAGGAAGATGGAAAAGCCAGCCCTCAGGAGAGAGCGGCAGAGCGAGAGGTTGAGGATGATAACTACATGCCTCCCTCCGAAGACGAGGCAAGCCTCGACGACGACGAATTCGTCGTACCATCAGACCCCGCCGAACAAGAGCGTTTTCAACGCAGGCTTCTAGCCACGGCCAATAGCCTAAAGAAAAGGCAACAACAGCTTAGAGTTGATCAAGATTTGCTAGCTGATAGATGGACTGAAGTCCTTGCGGCCGAAGAGTATGAACTCGGGCGCCCCTCCAAAAATTATCCTAAGCGCAGGCCGCTACCCCAATCAGAGGGGGAAGCATATGACATGGCAGACCGGCCACCCCGTGGCCGCAACAGAGAGGCCTGTCAAACCCTTAAGCAAGCCATGCCCCGGTGCCGTTCAACTAAGGCACGGGAAAACGAGCCAGACCTGCGAGACGTACTGGAGGATAAATCAAAGCAAACAAGATCGATCTATGGATCGCGCGGACGCCCGACGACACGGGATGATCTTCACTCCGGACACAATAAATCCGGCCGGGCCGAACACAGCAGGCACAGCTCTTCCGAGCTGCGTCGTGACATAGCCCAGTACAGGGGCGCTGCACACCCACTATGCTTCACAGACGAAGTAATGGATCATAAAATCCCAGAGGGTTTTAAACCCGTCAATATCGAGTCGTAAGATGGTACGACAAATCCGGCAGTATGGATTGAGGATTATCTCCTTCACATCCACATGGCACGTGGCGATGATTTACACGCCATCAAATACCTACCCCTTAAGCTTAAAGGACCAGCCCGGCACTGGCTTAACAGCCTACCAGCGGACTCAATCGGTTCTTGGGAGGACCTGGAAGCCGCATTCCTCGACAACTTCCAGGGGACCTATGTGCGGCCACCGGACGCCGACGACCTAAGCCACATAATTCAGCAGCCAGAAGAATTGGCCAGGCAATTCTGGACACGGTTCCTAACAAAGAAAAATCAGATAGTCGATTGTCCGGACGCAGAGGCCCTAGCAGCCTTCAAACATAACATCCGCGACGAGTGGCTTGCCCGACACCTGGGACAGGAAAAGCCGAAAACCATGGCAGCCCTCACGACACTCATGACCCACTTTTGCGCGAGCGAAGATAGCTGGCTAGCTCGCAGCAACAACTTATTGAAGAAGCCTGGTAATTCGGATACCAAGGACAAAAGTGGCAGGTCACGTTGAAATAATCAAAAGCGCCGCGTTAGCAGCGATAGCAATGAGGATACGACAGTTAATGCCGGATTCAGAGGCTATAAATCCGGTCAGCGGAAAAAGCCATTTAAAAAGAATACCCAGGGCCCGTCCAGTTTGGACCGAATACTCGACCGCTCGTGCCAGATTCATGGCACCCCCGAAAGGCCAGGCCAATCACACCAACAGGGATTGTTGGGTGTTCAAGCAGGCAGGCAAGCTAAGAGCCGAACACAAGGACAAGGGGCTGAACACCGACGACGAGGAGGAGCCCAGGATGCCGAACAACAATGGACAGAAGGGGTTTCCCCCACAAGTGCGGATGGTGAACATGATATACGCGACCCACATTCCCAAGCGGGAGAGGAAGCGTGCGTTGCGGGACGTATATGCGATGGAGCCATTCGCCCCAAAGTTCAACCCATGGTCTTCCTGCCCGATCACTTTCGATCGAAGGGACCGCCCCACTAGCATCCGTCACGGCGGTTTTGCCGCACTGGTCCTCGACCCAATCGTGGACGGATTTCATCTCACAAGAGTCCTCATGGACGGCGGCAGTAGCCTGAACCTGCTTTATCAGGATACAGTGCGGAAAATGGGCATAGATCCATCAAGGATCAAGCACACAAGGACGACCTTTAAAGGCGTCATACCAGGTGTAGAGGCCAATTGCACAGGCTTGATAACACTTGATGTGGTCTTCAGATCTCCGGATAACTTCCGAAGCAAAGAGTTAATCTTCGATGTCCCGTTCCGCAGTGGCTATCACGCCCTGCTCGGACGAACCGCATTCGCTAAATTCAATGCGGTGCCGCACTACGCATATCTCAAGCTCAAGATGCCAGGCCCTCGAGGAGTAATTACGGTCAGCGGAAACACAGAACGCTCCATCCGTACGGAGGAGCACACGGCGGCCCTCACAGCGGAAGTACAAAGCAGCCTTTCAAGGCAACTCTCCAGTCCGGCCGTTAAAAAACCGGACAATGCAAAGCGCGCCCGGAGTAACCTGCAGCAAGACCACCTGGCACGATCAGAGCAAGCGTAGCAATACGGCCCCGACCCCAGCCATCACAACATAGAGGAGCAAGTACCTCGAGTACACAATTACGCCCTTAAAATTCCATGGGCACAGGGGGAGGGGCATATTAATGGCATGCCTATAACGCGGCGTCAAACGTACTAGGGGCTGCCGGATTTTTCCTTTTTACCTTTTTTTTTACTTTCAGGACTCCATACTCTGGATAACCTGTTCGGCATTGTTGCCGCACAGACGATGCAAGATCCAGGAAAGCAGACAAAGTTACGCCGCATTCCGGAACTCTCAGGTGGTCTCTATTTCGAGCGATATATCTGTTTCCAAATTGCGCGGCCTGTGCCTGGTCAGGACATGTTAAATAGTCTAATATCTTTTTTGCTCATCGCAATACTTGTATCGTTCGGCTTTGATAAATAGCCTCTTTATAACACAATGCATAGCTTTTTGTCTATTTTTTGCATTATCCTCTTTTGAATATATATATTTATTACATAACATGATCGCACCCGTACACCATGGTACGGCAAACCACGCCAGGGGCTTCATTACCCTTTTATCTGGTGTGAGAAGTCCGTACACTTTCACAAGTGCGGCACCCCGAACTTATAGCACTATATGCATCGGCTCCGAGTCATGATTTTGGTCACATGTTGGGTTTGCCCGGCTCCTATGTTTTGGTGCCTTACGTTCCGCTTTATCGTCTAAGGTAGCACTAGGAGAACCACTGTGATTGTGCCCCAGATCAGGTGGGTTGAGCACCTCAATGGAGAAAGCTAAAACAGACTGTCATGATAAGGCGTGAGACCGGTCGCTGTTCGAGAGGTTTTTCGAGTCCTTAAAGGCTTATGCCGCTTTGAGCGAGGAGCTGGCTATGTCCGGCCAAAGGCGTGGATGGCGCCCCGAATTCGGCCTTCCGAACTAGGGGCTTCGCCGAAATTTAAAATTATAACGTTCTATGGCTAGGTGAGAGTGTTCAAGCATTATAATCCGATTGCCTGGTTCGTTGTGCTGAGCGCCTCCCTCGAAGGACCCAACTATGGGAACAAGAGTCCTCAGGTTTATCCCGAACACCCCAGCACTAGTGGCATGGGGGCAGAAGCCGACGACTGGCCATCTCTCAATTTTTGATAAACGACCGCACAGAAAATAATATTTTAAATTCAATAAGCATTGCTTTGCGCATATGAACAAGTTTTCAGCGCACAGGATACAAACGAGCGAGTTCATTCAAATATTACATCTTTAGTACATTCATCCGCGACAAGGCGGGCTCCGGCAAGAACTTTCTTGTAGTAGTTCTCGGGCTTGCGATGCTCCTTCCCCTGTGGCGGCCCGTCCTTCACCAGCTTCTCTCCGTCCAGCTTACCCCAGTGTACCCTTACATGGGCAAGGGCCCTCCGGGCACCTTCAATACAGACAGAGCGCTTGATGACCTCAAGCCGTGGACAGGCCTCCACCAGCCGCCGCACCAGCCCGAAATAGCTCCCAGGCAGGGCCTCTCCAGGCCACAGCCGAACTAGTAAGCCCTTCATGGCCTATTCGGCCGCCTTGTGGAGCTCGACCAGCTGTTTCAGCTAATCGCTTAAGGGCACAGGGTGTCCGGCCTCAGAATACTGAGACCAGAACACACTCTCCGTCGAGCTGCCCTCTTCAGCTCGGTAGAACACGGCGGCGTCGGATACGCTGCGGGGAAGATCGGCGAACGCCCCTGGAGAACTTCGGATTCGGGTAAGTGATAGGTAGTTTACTTTTATATTCCTACTTTGCATTGAGAATGCCTTACCCGTTGCTATCTTTTTCACCTCCTCCAACTCTTGGAGGGCCTTTTGGGCTTCGGCCTTGGCACTCTTGGCGGTCTCGATGGCCGACGCGAGCTCGGATGCTTGCGTTTTTGACTCAAGCTCCAAACCCTCATGTTTTGTCATGAGAGCTTGCAGCTCTTGCTGCACCTCGCCGACCTGAACCCCAAGCCTTTCTCGCTCGGCACGCTCTTCGGCCATTTTCTTTTCGGCCTCTGCCAGCGCCTGGTTCAGGGTTGCCACCTCGGTTGCGGCCCCTACAATAAGTAGTACAATCCTGTTATTTCTTTCTGCAATCAAGCCTCTCTATAGGCACCTTTTTTTTAGGTATTTCTTACCTTCCTTCTCCTCGAGCTGCCGTTTGGCAAGGCCGAGCTCTTGCTCGGTCCGCCCGAGGTCCTTTTTAAGGACATCCACCTGCGCAGTCAGTGCGGCGGTGGACAGCAGCGAAGCCTGCATACGCATATTTGACTTTTTTTTGTTAGACTCCTGCGAAAATTACTAGATCCTCTATCCGGCTTTTCTTTCCGAACACCGAACAGAGCATCAGGGGCTACTGTCTATGCGGTAAATAATTTGACATATTTTTACTTACCTTGAAGCCTGTTAGAAGTCTAGCGCAAGCTTCATTCAGTCCGCTCTTGGCGGACTGAACCCTTTGGATCACCGTACTCATAACAGTACGGTGCTCCTCATCGATGGCGGCGCCCTTAAGCACCTTCAGCAGATTGTCCGGCGCCTCCGGTTGGACGGAGGCCGCCGGCTCAGACGGCTTACTCCTCTTGGAAGGAGTTCGCCCACCACGGACCGGGACTGTCGAGTCCGGCGCGGTGTCCGGCTCAAAGCCGGACTTGGAGCCCTGGGGGGTTTCATCCCTTTTATTCCTGGGGTCCGGGAGGTCGCCTTTTGGCTCCTCCAGGACCACCTCCTCCTGCCCCGGAGCTTGTCGCGACGCCACTTCGGCGTCGTCTGCAGTGCGGGGGGAGACAGCGGGCGGAATTGAGTTCACGTCCGACATATCCAGGGAGCCGCTCGACGAATCGTCGAGTTCGGCTCGGGGCGGGCTGCATAAAGCACAGGCGATATTAGGGAAAGTCGCGCATTAGAAGAATATCACGAGTCACTCTGGTATGTAAACACTTATGATTTCGCCCGGACGCTTGGTTCTGTACGGCAGCACCTCTCCGCCCTCTTCGGCATCGAGGGAGTAGTCCGGCGGAGGGGTCTTCCTTTTCCTCGACCCCTCGGCCTTCCCCGTTGGGGTGGCCTTCTTCTTCTTTTCTCCCCTCACTGGGGGGAGAGCTTCCTTGTTCCTCCTCCTCGTTTTCACGAGAGGAGAGCGTTGCGGACTCATCAGATGACGAGTCCGACACCACCATGTTGCGGGAACTTTTTCGAGTCCCGGTGGTTTTCTTCTTCTTGGCCTTCCTCTCCGGCACCACGTAAGGTGCCGGAGCCATCAGCTTCACCAAGAGAGCTGGGGCCGGGTCTTCGGGCAGAGGAGCCGGGCAGTTAATTGGTCTGGATACCTCCTGCCAAGCCTGTCAAAGGTAAAGGGAGTTTAGATCCCGCGTAGAGTTAATCTATGTAGAAGAGCTTAACGAACCTGTCAAAGGTATAGATAGCTTACCTCGCTAGCGTTACGCTGCGAGATGTATCCGCGATCCTCGGAGGCGGATGTGGGGGACTCGGCGCCTTTGGTCAACACCTTCCAGACGTCTTCATACGTCGTGTCGAAGAGCCTACTGAGGGTTTGGTGTTGCGCCGGGTCGAATTCCCACAAAGTAAAATCCCGTTGTTGGCACGAGAGGATCAGGCGAACGAGCATGACCTGGACTATATTTACAAGCCGAATTGGCTTGTCCACCGGGGACTGGATGCACGTTTGCAACCCAGTCACTTCTTCCTCGGTTCCCCACGACAGGCCCGTCTCTTTCCAGGACACGAGCCGCGTGGGGGGTCCGGATCTGAACTCGGGGGCCGCGACCCATTTCGGATCATGGGGCTCGGTGATGTAAATCCACCCGGCCTGCCACCCCTTTAGGGACTCCACAAAGGAGCCATCGAACCAGAGGACGTTGGCTATCTTGCCAACCATAGCGCCTCCGCACTCCGCCTGGGTGCCGGACACCACCTTGGGCTTGACGTTGAAGGTCTTGAGCCAGAGGCCGAAGTGGGGGCGGACGCGGAGAAAGGCCTCACACACGACGATAAACGCCGAGATGTTGAGAACAAAGTTCGGGGCCAGATCGTGGAAATCCAGGCCG
Source organism: Aegilops umbellulata (assembly GCA_032464435.1). Classification (NCBI taxonomy): domain Eukaryota; kingdom Viridiplantae; phylum Streptophyta; class Magnoliopsida; order Poales; family Poaceae; genus Aegilops; species Aegilops umbellulata. The sequence continues at coordinate 249,055,833 of CP136060.1, forward strand.
TAGTAGACCATGAGCCCCCGGACGAATGAGTGAAGTGGAAAGCCCAGTCCGCGGAGGAAGTGGGGAAGAAAAACTACCCTCTCATGGGGCCTTGGGGTAGGAAGAAGCTGCCCCTTCTCAGGAAGCCGATGTGGGATGTCCTTGGACAAGTATCCGGCTCTCCTTAACTTTTTTACTTGAGCCTCCGTAACGGAGGAGACCATCCACTTGCCTCCCGCTCCGGACATTGTTGGAGAAGGTTGAGGAAGGAAGAGTGGACTTGGGCGCTGGAGCTTGAGTTCACGAGAGATGGATTGGCGAAGGAGGAAGAAGGCGTAGGTTAAAAAGGTGAATCCTTATCCCTTTATATAAGCGGGTACGGTTAGGCGTCCCCACCTACCTAATAAAACTCACTTGCCTCCCAAACGTCGTGGTAAATGGCGTGGTTGGGTTACCCACGTCCGTATTGATGAGAATCCCGTTAAAGGGGGCACATGATCTCTGCTTTGACAAGACGTGCCAAGGAAACCGCCTCGCTAAACACGCTAAGGTGGAACAATGAAAGCAATTTATATAGAAGGCTTGGTCGCAGTGTTATGACGCATTGCGGAATACGTCAGCAGATTTGATTTGTGTTAATATTATTCTCTATATGGCAGTATGTGGAAACTTATTTTGCAGAGCCGGACACTATTTCTGGTGTTTATAATCTTCTTGAAGAACTTGGAGGAGGAACCCGCCTTGTAATGCCGAAGACAATCTGCGCGCCGGACTCGTCGTCATTGAAGCCTGGTTCAGGGGCTACTGAGGGAGTCCTGGATTAGGGTGTGTTCGGATAGCTGGACTATACCTTCAGCCGGACTCCAGGACTATGAAGATACAAGATTTAAGACTTCGTCCCGTGTCCGGAAGGATCTTTTCTTGGCGTGGAAGGCAAGCTAGGCGTGCGGATATTCAAGATCTCCTGCCATTGTAACCGACTCTGTGTAACCCTAACCCTATCCGGTGTCTATATAAACCGGAGGGTAGTAGTCCGTAGGACAACCATCATCATACACAATCATACCATAGGCTAGCTTCTAGGGTTTAGCCTCCTTGATCTCGTGGTAGATCCACTCTTGTACTACCCATATCATCAATATTAATCTAGCAGGAGTAGGGTTTTACCTCCACCGAGAGGGCCCGAACCTGGGTAAAATAAAGTGTCCCTTGTCTCCTGTTACCATCTGACCTTGACGCACAGTTCGGGACCCCCTACCTGAGATCCGCCGGTTTTGACACCGACAGCTGGGATTACTTGATGGATTTGCTTCTCCACAAAGGCTTCCTGATCCGCTTTCGAGATTGGATCACCGCCCTTCTCTCGTCGGCATCTTCATGTGTGTTGCTTAATGGTACTGCCGGTGACCCTATTAGACATGGTCGGGGCCTTCGTCAAGGGGACCCACTCTCCCCGTTGTGTTTTGTCCTTGCAATTGACCCGCTGCACCACATCCTGGCCACGACGACTTTCCAAGGCCATCTTAAACCGCTCAGAGGTCGACCCATTCGTGCGTTGCTTTATGCTGATGATGTTGCCATATTTGTTTCTCCAATAAAAAATGACATCCAATTTTTGGCTTCAACTCTTCCCTCTTTTGGTGATGTTACTGGATTGGTCACCAATTGTACCAAAAGTCTTGTTGCGCCCATTCTCTACGACAACATTGATCTTGATGACGTCCTTCGGACTTTCCCGGCTGTTCGCTCCACCTTTCCAATGAGATATTTGGGACTGCCTCTTTCGGTTACAAGGTTGAAGAGGATAAACTTTCAATTCTTAGAAGATAAAGTTGCCGGGAAGCTACCGCCTTGGATCGCCAGGCATGTGGCTGCTCCAGGCCACATCATTTTGGTCAAGGTTATGCTTACTCCCATTGCTATTTATCATATTACGCCCTTGGAATTGCCGGTGGAAGTGAGGAAGAAGATTGAAAGTTTGCGACGCGCCTACCTTTGGGCGGGGTGTGACAAGGTGACCGGTGGAAAATGCAAGGTCAACTGGGAACTTGTTTGCAGGCCCAAGACCTTCGGTGGTTTGGGCATCCTCAACCTGAAGAAGTTTGCTACTGCCCTTCGATTGCAATGGCTTTGGTATGAATGGGCTCAGCCATACAAGACTTGGATTGGGATGGGAACACTGTCCAATGACAATGATAGGACATTTTTGCGGTGGCCACAACGGTTCACATTGGAGATGGAAGAAAGGCGAAGTTCAGGGAATCATCCTGGCTCCAAGGCATGAGACCCAAACATATTGCTCCTAGGATCTTTGACCTCTCAAAAAAGAAATCTTGCTCGGTCCAAATTGCTCTCCTCAACAATTTTTGGGTTAGTCAGATTGATACCCATCATGGATTCGCCCCTGGAGCACCTACACTTTGGGAGAAACTATCCTCTATTATTCTCAACAATAGTATGCAATATACTATCCACTGGAAGTTCACCACTCAAGGAGAATACTCGGCGTCTACTACCTATATGGCGCAGTTTGCAGGACACACAACTAGCATCATGCGTACTGTTGTTTGGAAGGTTTGGGCCCCTCTTAAGTGCAAGTTTTTTGCTTGGTTGGTAATTCAAAACAAAGTATGGATGGCCGATCGATTGCTTCGTCGTGGGTGGCCGAACTGCAACCTTTGACCGCTTTGCAAGCAAGTTCAGGAAATCGCGGCCATATTCTCTTCCAGTGCAGGTTCTCCCAACGTGTTTGGGTAGAGGTTGCTACGTGGATTGGCCTACATGGTGATGTGGTGAGGAGCTGGAGATTTGAGGATTCGGTTTAAGGATGATGGATTAAAAATGTGATTGAGCGTGGAAACCAGAGAAAGGCAATCACCTCCTTGTTCATGTTAATGTCTTGGAAGATTTGAAAAAAGCGCAACACAAGGGTCTTCCATAACACCGCCGCTACTACAATGATGGTCGTCGCGAAGATCAAAGAGGAGGCCCATCTTTGGGCTTTGGTAGGTGTCACCCACTTAAGTATTGTAATGCCATGAGAGTACTTCTTTGTTCCCGCTTTGTAGCTATTTGTCTAAAATCTTCTTTCTTAATGAAAATGGCAAATTGTTTGGCTTGTTTCAAAAAAAAAATGTTTGTGGGGTTGCAATTATGGGCAGCAACTGGCCAAGTAAGAAAGCTATCCAACCAAATCTTCACTGTTCCCCCGCAAAAAAAAACAAACAAATCTTCTGTCTTAACACACAGCAAAATCATCACAAGGCAAAAAGAACACGTCAGATTGAGAGTAATGCATGGCACACAACGAGCCTTTATTTACCAAGTTTAACATACAACATATTTTTATTTAGATATAATTCAACAAACCAAGCTAAATTAGCTATAGACTGACCGACTTCCAGGATTATTTGTACCCTCATATTATACCCCAAAGAACAACACTAAGCAATTGCTTTCTTGTTTTCGCTTTCAAAACTGAACATAGGAGGTTTAGTCTTTCCGGAGTTCTAGACTTCAAGGTATTTGCTGGCTGTGTGGACATCCTTGTCTCCTCTTCCACTGCAGTTGAGAACCACCCTCACACCATCCGGCAGTGTTGGGCAGAGCTTCTCCAGGTATGCCAGCGCGTGGGATGTCTCTAGGGCAGGGATGATGCCCTCCAGCCGAGAGGTGCGCTTGAAAGCTGCAAGCGGAGGAAGGAGTTAGATGCAGAAGGTAGCATAAATGACAGGGTAGACTGTCTAGGCTACTGAATCAGTTTTCAATCGATCAGGGATATCACCAGCAGGCTTAAGACAATTAGGTTCACAGTACTAAAAGCTACAACATCCCATACTCCCACTATAACATCATTATTTGTTGCAATATTCATTATTCAAGCCTATTACTTAACACTGTCGGGTGAGGAAATGAAAGCTGCCAGGTTACCACCATCTTATTTTCCAATAATGTGGTTACTTGTAGCCAATATCTAAGATGGAAATATCAAGCATGTTAAGTTAGTGGATTCAGCGTGTTAAAAAACACAACGTGTTATTTTTCTATAATTCAGTCACTTGCAGATGCCTTGGTATTACGTTCATTGTGTGCTGAAGTATTAAAGATTGCAACATCAACCATGTGCACATACATGCCATTGATTCAGCATGTCAAAACAATCACGTGTTATTTCTCTCCTACATTCATTATGTATTGCAATATCCAAGATTGCAATTGACCATGTATTTAAAATTAGTCGGTGAAGGTTTACAAGCTAGCAATTCAGAACATCTTAAAACAACAGCTGTTATTTTTGTGTAATACAGTCACTTTCAGATGCCTAAGTAGTGTTTGCCATTCATTTTGCGTTGCAGACTTGGTCAGTGAAGGTTTATAAGCTAACGATTCAGAACGTTTTAAAACAGTCACTTTCTGATGACTTAATTTTTGTTTTGGTATCGAGGTGGATTAAGATAATCCAGCTTTTCCAACCAGCATTTACTTAATTTTTTTCCGTTTGGCTAACCATTTTTTTTTCTGCTTACCTGCCTACGTTTCCACATCATATTATAAAACAAGTTCAGCAGCTGTAAACTGAAACTTACTATCTCGAGAGTTTTAACCTTCAGTAATGCTACTGTAGCATCGAAATTCACATGTAAATCTAGACCATCGATAGTGCCTAAACCACAGACTTGTCACATGAAGATATATGAAAACACTCAGGATGTCATTCAGAACTACTATCAGCATTTAGTAGATGGACTAGAAGTCAATTGGATGAAAATCAACTGCAGCGAGTATGAAGGATAAATAGAGCAAGTGATCAAACATGACAAGGAAACATAAATGGTAGAGAAACATACCGTCCAATGCCTCCTGATCTGTCACACTATCATATTCAGCACGTCCAATATCCCTCAAGAAACTATGCTCAGGTCCAACACCTGGGTAATCCAACCTATGAAATTGAAACAATGGATAATAAGCCCACTTGACGTAAGAAAAGAAAAATGCTTCCAACTTCACATCAGAATACTTACCCAGCACTGATGGAGTGGGGCTCAATCACTTGTCCATCAGCATCCTGCAATACATAACTCAGAGATCCATGGAGAACTCCGACTTCCCCCTTTGTCAATGTTGCAGCGTGCTTGTCAGTGTCTACACCATGACCAGCAGCCTCCACTCCAATCAGTCTTACATCCTGATCATCAACAAACTCATGGAAGAGACCCATGGCATTTGATCCACCACCAACGCAAGCAACCAGCACGTCAGGCTTGCCACCCCACTTGTCCATCGCCTGTCTACGGGTCTCCTTGCCGATCACCTTATGGAACTCCCTCACCATCATCGGGTATGGGTGTGGACCCGCAACTGAGCCCAAAATGTAGTGTGTGGTCTCTACGTTGGTGACCCAGTCACGGATGGCCTCTGAGGTAGCATCCTTCAGCGTTGCAGTCCCAGAATGTACTGGCCTTACCTGTGCAAAGACATACACATGATGAGAAACAAACGAACAAGCCTAACAAGAATTCTTCCACAGCAGCATTCTACATCTCACAGCTTATGGTTTGTCAAATAAGTAATAGCCGCAACGGATAATTGGAAACACAAAGGGATATTCTCCAGAGACAAGGCATATGGATGATACAAGCTCCGCACATACCTCTGCCCCAAGAAGCTTCATCCTGAAAACATTAAGCGCCTGCCTCTCCATATCTTGGGCGCCCATGTAGATGATGCACTGCAGCCCAAACCGAGCACACACTGTTGCAGTGGCAACCCCATGCTGGCCAGCCCCAGTCTCAGCAATAATACGCTGCTTCCCAAGCTTCTTGGCAAGCAGAGCTTGTGCCACAGCATTGTTGATCTTGTGAGCACCGGTGTGGTTCAGATCCTCCCTCTTGAGGTAAATCAGTGGGCCAGTGCCATCAGCACGCTTGTAGTGCTCCGTCAGGCGCTCCGCAAAGTATAGCGGGCTCTCGCGGCCCACGTAGTCCTTGAGGATACCATCAAGTTCTTTCTGCAGAAAGAAGGAATGTGGTGTCAAAACACAAATACCTGCCTTCCCAGAATCTCCCTATCCAACATGGCTGGCATATATTTATTCTCTTGATTACAGGGCAATACTACATGACTATCGTAAACCCAAATTCTCCAAGCTTTGATTCCATAGACAAAAGGCAAGGTCCTATGATCGCACTTCCTCTCTGATCGGCGCAACTACCAATCAAATGCAGTCAAACACACATTTCCAAGGTATGTGGAGGCGGCTCCCAGAAAGGGACTAAATAAAAGCCGAATCTGCTGGCAAATCAAATACAGTGGAACAACCGTTTCAAAGGACAATCTGTTGTGCGATTTAGATGTGACCGCTCCCAACTACCACAACCGAAACATGGCAAAACTCCAACAAATAATAGCTAAAAAGATAATGATAAAATCAAGCGGCAATACACGCAAAACCCCATATCCTGCAGGCAGGATAAAATCCTCCTACAGATGAGCCATCAAATCGCCTATATCGCCTACGAAATGGTGCCGCGGACGCTCTAATACCATGAATCGCACAAAAATGAATGCACCAGATCCTCAGGAACATGGGGCTACCTGGAAGTCGTCGTCGTCGGCGAGCGCGTGGAAGGCGGCCTCGAGCTCGGTGAGGGCGTGCATGAGGGTCTCCGGCACGTACTTGCCCCCGAACTTGCCGAACCTGCCGAGTGCGTCGGGCCTCGCGATGCCGGCCCCCGCGACCTCGGCCCCGTTCACCCTCTCGGCGACGGGGGAGGGCGCCTCCGCCGCGACCGCCTTGGCCGGCCGCATTGACGCGGACGCCACGACGGACGCGCCTCTCCGGGCCGACGGCGTGACCATCCGGAGCACCGCGCGGGAGGGCAGGGGCGCGGCGACGGCGGCGGCTGGGCTAGGGTTTCTGATTGCCGAGGCGGCCATCGGCTGCGGCGAGTGGCAGAGAGAAGAAAGAAGGCAGGGATGAAACCGGAGGGGGATTAAAGAATGAAGAGTGGGTGGTGGCTTAACACGAGGAGGGTGTACCCGGCGGGTATATAAACCGGTCGCCTTGGAACATTTCCCGCGGGGTTGGTGGTGGGAGTGGGACACGTGAGCCTGGTGTACCGGCAGGGGGCTACGGGAGGGCGGAGGGCTGGCGCCGGTGTTGGTGCACCGGGTGCGCTTGAGGATCATTTTTAATCTAAGCTATGGCCCACAAGATCTAGGTGCCGGGTCGGGACGGCAGACTCTATCGTCGCGATGGCAGAGCCGCCTTGTAGTAGGGCACTGTATGTGTGTGTCCGCGCTCGGGTCCACGTCACTGGTCCTACGTGGATCATCCTCCACCGACCGTTGTATTGAAGAGCCGCTCGTCGTGGTGGAACCTTTGACTTGTTTTATCCCAATCACATGTTGCATGCGATCTCATCACTTCATGTAGATCACGAAAACACGGGGAAAACTGCTACTCCGCTGCTCATGTGATCAGAGCAGCTATTCTGGCCCAATTTATCTTTTTGCTAAGAGTTACTCATATGTCTAAATGATCTAAATTTAAAGCGCACTCACGCACCAAATTATCTACCAAGCAAAAAATTTGATTTTTTTGGTATGTTTTGTAAAAAAAAATATCTTGACCGGGTGCTGATGAATCTGGAGTTCTGGACTCGTAAATGGATATTCCGCAGCAGTACTACTACTATCTAGGAAAAAAGTATCGTAGTACTGCTTGTATTGCTTTTTCTGAAAAATTAGTAGTAGTACTATTGTCATAGACTATATGCAAAAAAAACATTATAATCTAATTTTCGGTTATAATTGATTTGAGTATGAGTAGGGAAAACAAGGATAGTTTAGATTTAGTTGAAGTTTTGGTAAGAATTTACTAGTTGATTTGGATATGGATAGAGGAAAACAAGGGTACTTTTTACTCCCTCTCCCAAAATTCTTGTCTTAGATTAGTCTAGATACAGATATATCTAATACTAAAACGTGACTTCATACATCTGTATTTAGACAAATCTAAGATAAGAATTTTGGGACGAAGGGAGTATTTTGTTGAGGTTTGGTAAGATTTTAGTTGATTTGGATATGGGTAGGGGAAAACAAGGATAGTTTTAATTGTTGAGGTTTTGGTAAGATTTTATTTGATTTGATTGACTTAATGTAGGTATGGTTTTGATAAGAATTTATTGAGATAATGTAGAGCATGGTTTCCAGTAATAAGCACGGATTTTAATTTTAATTACTCCGAGCCAAAGAGAAGGGGGCAAAATCATATTTGATGACGTACAAATAGCAACTTCCCTTCAATAGTAGAGAAGATAATTATTTGTATGTTGCAATGGGCCTAGTATGCCGTGATTTTATCTATTAATTCAAATACTTCCTCTGATCCATATTAGTTATCGCTAAGAAAAAGATGTACCTAGATGTATTTCAATGCCAGAACATCTGTTTGAGCCTTTGAGCGACAACTAGTTTGGATCGGAGGGAGTATGATTCTTTAGAAAAAAGGATTTTATTTGATAAATATTTACTGTATTTGTCAAATACTTATTGTTTTGCCCAAAATATTAGAATTTTATTTCATCAATCATTAAGATATGAGGTAGTTAGATGGTTTTAAGGGAAACCGGTGAAAACAAATCAAAGATGAAGAGAGAAAATCAAAACCGGAAGAGAAAGAAGAAACAAACTTGAGGTTGAACCAAGGAGGAGCTAACCTTATGTTTTTTCTTAATTTAACTTACGTCTTTTTTTAATTAGAAAGATAAATACAAGAGGTTTTGGATAAGTATGAGCGATTTGGGATGCCTCACTCAAAACGACTAAGATCTTGACGTTAAACATTCATCAGCAATTGTTTATAGCTTACCACTGTCGTCGCCATCGTCCTTGTTCAGAGAATCAAATCAAGCATAAAGCATGACATATGCCGCGAGCTACCACTTCTGTACACTTAATTGTAGTTGATCAACAACTTTTTACAAAGCATGACATATGTCGCGAGCTACCTAAAAATAAACAATGTTTAGATAAACCAGCTTTGCATCCCACTGACCAGGATTTTGTCCCTTCGGGGACATCCGATAAATTTGGAACGATACAGAGAAGATTAGCATGGCCCCTGCGCAAGGGTGACACGCACAAAAAAAAAACACTGACCAGGATTTTATTCCGAAACTCCAATAGCTACTTGTAAATCCCCACTAGGCATTTCAATGTACTACAGATACTCTATAGCTTGGTTTACTTTCAAATATTTTGTATTTTAATTTAAGCATCTTGATGGACGCATTTTTTTAGTGAGAAAACTTCACAAGATTTATGTACTCTTCGTCGATTTTGTCTCGCATGCGTGCAAGATGATGTGCATGTGTCTCTCTAGCAACACCAAGAGTTTCTTTGGCGGCGGAAGATGGTTCACGATTCTGGAGCCTTTTAGCGGCGGCGCCATTCGAGGCCTTCAGGTTTGAGATCTTAGAGGAGTGGAGATTTGTTGTAGCCACAACCCACATCAGAAAGTGTGGCGTCGTTGTGGTGGCGCCTGTTCAGAGGCTCACAAAACCTATGATTTTGTCCTGGATCTTTGCTTGGAGGACACCGTTTCTTCTCCTCTCAGGTGGACGCTCCCGTGATGGCGGTGGTCGAAGTGTTTGGTTAGTATTTTTCTGCAGATTTGCTTTGTTAGGAGTGTTTTCTATCTTTTCCTTTTGGTGTGCTATCGTTTTGAATTTCTTAGAGATGCTACATTTGCTGTAAAATCTCCCTTTATTGAATAAGTTACGAGACTTCCTTTCCTTTTTCCCCTAACCATAGGCGGTTAGGGCAACCCCTTTCCTCCAAAAAAATTTGGCGAGGTAGTGGATTTGCCTCCCCTCAGCCTACTGATCCGGTGGTCTGTGGCAAGGAGGGGAATCCTGGTGCCTCCGCTCTGGTTAGTAGTTTAGGTTAGGGTTTTTAGTCCTTGCAGATGCGGTGCTCAGGCGGATAGCGGCGCTACTTCCTCGAGTTTGTCTTCTAGGCTCCGATCCACCTCAAGTTCGTTCGAAGCTCCGGCGCAGATTCTTGTCGTCTTCTTGGGGTGTTGAGGTTGGGGTTTCTCGTCATGTGACGAGATTTTGTGTCAGGTGCTTCAGATCTATGCAAGGGTTCAACGGTGACGATTGTGGCTCCAGGGCGCTGGTCTTTAGGGGCACGTGCATGAAGACTTTCCAGCTGTCATCGACAAGGTCAAGCCGGCTCCGGTAGGGGAGCGGGAACAACAGCGCGTCGGTGGCTCGTTCTGGCGGCAATAGTGGTTGTTTGGGGGTCTTGAAATCTCAATATAAATTTTTATTATGTTTGAGATGTTTTGTACTTCTCGTGAATTTTGATTATAGATCTGGATCATTTTCGCAAAAAAGAAAATGCTACAATTGCTGTGATTTGGTGATGTTATTAATATAATCGTGTGTCTATGTACAAAAGTAGAGGCCTTTTGTACCTCTTTACTTGTGCACGGGCAGTCGTAGGCACACATGCGGCCACGCTTGGTGAGGCAGAAGAAGCAAAGGTACGAGACTGCCAAAGCAGTACTCAAGCCAGAGGCATGAAGAGCAAAGGGACAAGATGGATTTCCCCCGGCAACACCCTTGCGGGAGATGGCCTACATTGCCCCGGCAAGAGCCTTGCCGAGGCGACTTGCCCAACACCAGCAGGGCCGCCACCCTTGAGCCTGAGAATTCTGACACCATCGACAACGTCAGGACCAAGGCTCGGGGACGCCTGCGTGGTGGCATGCAGATCTCTGTGAAGACCAAAGGCCTGCAAATCTAGATAAGAACCAGAAGACAAAGACCACCGGCAAGATCCTTGTCGGGGACGAACGAAGACCCCCGGCAAGATTCTTGCCGGGGACAGACAGAGACCCCCCGGCAAGATCCTTGCCGGGGACAGACGAAGGCCCCTGGCGCTGCATGCCGAAGACGCTGTCACCGCACCAACTCAGCAGCCAGCCAGCCAGCATGGCGTTGCATGCCTCGTTAACTTAGACGCGCGTCGAAGTAAGGCGAGGCGGCGACGGATGGGACGAGCTTTGCTGCCGTCTCCGATAAAGCAAGAGGACATGTAGGCGGCGCATTAAATGTGTGTCCCACGATGTCAGGTATAGACTTGTACACAGTAAATACTTTCCACCTCCTGTATGCCACTGTGGCGACCCCTTTGACGTATAAAAGGAGGCCCGAGGCGTACTCAGGAAGGATGCGGATTTGGACTGGGCATGCACCGCAGCTAGTTCAAGAACTTAAGAACACGAAATATACACAAAAGTAGGACTAGGGTATTACGCATCGTTTGCGGCCCGAACCTAGGTAAAAATCCCCTCGTGCTGATCTTTTAGACCTGCTCTTTGCGCAGCTCCACGCCCCGCCAACCGTAGTAGGGATTCCCTGTGATCCCATAGGTGTCGTTTCCCCGACATCTTTGGCGCGCCAGGTAGGGGGCGCGGGCTATGAAAATCTGATCTAGAAGTTAGCGCATCGATTCCTTCATCGCGATGGCTCCGAAGAAGAGGGTAGCGGCAACTAGCCACACTTCGGTGCCATCAGCCAGGCGAGTGGTGTCGTCTGCAACCGCAACAACCATCCGCGTGGCGACAAAAAGCTAAGTCACGCAAAACCTTGAGCAATTTCCTTTTTTATAAGGTTATTTTCCTTGAAAGATCTTGCTCCTTGTATGGAGAACCTGCACGCAAAGGAACCCTTCCGCTATTGGCAACACCCTTGTTCTGTTTCAAGTCCGCTCAACAATTCAAGTGGCTGCACTGAGAACAGCAAGGTGGCTTGCCCGGCAGCAAGCGCCCCCCGGCAGGCTGCTAAGGATCCATTCCTCAAAGCACCACAACACGGGTTTACGCACCGACAAACCTATCCAACTAAGCGTAGGGTGCGTACATACAAAGAAAGATCAAACAAGAAGATAGCACGCACTATTTCAGAATACTACAAAGTTATATTACATCAGTGATTGCCGCGGTTCTAACTTAAGATAAAATTGTTTTGGGCATGAACTCGCAGCGGTAAGGAGAAATGGGGTGGCTAGTCCCGGCGCTGGCCTTCCAGCCGACTCCGTTAATGCAGCTGATGATGGGCTTGATACGTTCTTCGAGTGTTGTGAGCTCCGCATCCTCCGGCGGACTCTCAAGCGCGTTGGCGAAGTCGACTCCAGGGTTCCAGAACGCCACCTTGGTGAGCACCTTGGTCAGGGCGCCCCGGCAAAGCTTCTGGGCCTCATTGGCCAGATAAGTTGCTCGATTGGAGCGGAGCTGCTCCAGGGCATCGAGGATGCGCTCGAATAACAAGGTCAGCCTGGCGTTGGGGCTTACATTCGCCTCCTAGGAGAACCTGATGTCCGGCATGCCCATGACGGCTAGCTGCATGGTGAGCTTCCCTGCAACGATGACGAGGCGGCCGATCCAGAGATTTACGTTGTCCACATAGTCCTTGTGGGCAGCGGCGTCATCCTTCCGCAGCTGCCTCTCGTTCTCCAGGGCCTTGTTCAGGGTCTCCTCACGGGCCCTGGCCTCCGAAAGCGTCCCTTCCAAGCCGTCTAGTTTTAGCTTTAGGTCGCTGATGGAGTCGTTGGCCTCGGAGAGCAGTTTGGTCTTGTCGGAGATGGCGACCTACGAATCCGCCAGAGTGCGGTTAGCCGTGTCCCTGTCTTCCTTCAGCTTTGAGACCTCCTTCTTCAACTGCTCCCGCTCCAGCTTCTTCACCTTGCCGGTGTGGTCCAGAGCCAGAGCGTCAAGTGCATCCTTGTGCTTCTGCTCCAGCTCCTAGGTCCGCTATGCAACAAGCTTCTCGACCTCTTCGTCCTTGCCGCAAAGCGTGGCGGCAAGCGCCTATTCGCGGGCAACGAGATCCTCCTCCTGGGTGTCCTGCAAGGCTTGCTGCTGCCGCCAGTCAGCCTCGTCCTTGGCGGCATGTTCCTTCGCCGCCTCTTGGGCCTTCTTGATGTCGGCCTGCTTCAGGAGGAGCTCTTGCTTGCGCTCATCCAGCTCACCCTGGGCGGCCCTCAGTTCATACTGGGGCCTCGCCGAACCAGACTTGCGTCTGAGCGACGCGCTCCTGGAAATCCGCCTCCGCCTTGTCCACGGCCGCCATCCTGGAGTTCACCTTGTCCTGGCGGGCACGGTGGAGTGCCTGAAGCCTCTGGAAATTGGCGCTCATGGCCCGGAGGAGCTGCTCTTCGAGGGAACTGCCGCTTCTGGTGCTCGGTTCGTCGACAACCTGGAGCCGAACATGGACATATGTTCCGAAAGTGATTTTATTATGTAGTTGGCACTACAATACATGCTAATGTATTACAGTAGTTCACCAAAATAAGTTATGTATAAACGTTTAACCTACTTTATTTGTTTTTATCTCATTAGTAACTTATCTGGTACACTAATCTACAAGTTCAAATTTTCAGGAAGCTATGGAACAAATGATTGAACAACCACAACCACCTGAAGGTGACGAGGCTACTACAGGCACAATGTCACCTCTTGCTGCAGTGCGTCGGTATCTCTCCACTAACAGTGCAAAAGGCACCTTCCTGCGTAATTCTGGGTTGGTTGTCAAGGTAACCTCGTCCAAATCACCTACTGAACAAAATCTTCCTGCTAGACAGAGTGATATATCTGTGCTCCAAACACAAGTCCAATCCCTAATGGACGTTGTTTCGGAAACAAGAATAGTGGTTGAGAAATGTCGTCAAGATATGAATGGTTTTGAAACCAGACTATCAGACATTCGCTTCGTTGTTTAAGAGCAATGGCGGAAAAAAGGTGAAGATCGTGCTGCTCCATCAGATTCTACAGCCTGAAACATTAGCACTCAGGTCAAATGATTTGTGCTTCTATACATCTGATGGTGCTTTTATCTGGAAAGACTGTAAACTTTATGCCAATAGGCCTTTTGTTGTATGGTTGGAATTTATTTTGTTGTGATACAACATTTACGATGTTGCCTCAGGCTGCAGTAATTACGACGCTATTTTTGTATAGTGTAGGTTTATCTTAGTAATGTATTCGGCCGAAAGCTTCGTAGGAGCCCAACATGCCAACATTCGTCGGGCCCATTCCAATTGGGCTAAAAATGATTACTGGCCGAAATTGGCATGTAGCCCACTAAAAGTATCTGGACCTAAATCAGCATAAGCTTTCATATTTTTTCTGGTAGGCCTGTGCCCATTGTGGGCCTTTAACATGCCTAAACATAATTTGGGCCCTCAATAAAAATAGGCCGTTTACAGGTGTAAATATCTCGAGCCCATAAAAAACATGGGCCTTTAATAGACTGAAAGTGAGATTGGGCCCTGATTGTGCCAAATAACTCACTGGACTTAGCAGGCCGAAATGGTGGCCCATTTACGATGCGGAACTTTGATAGGCCGAAATTCGGACGGGCCGTAAATGCGCCGACCTAATACACGAGCCTTTAACAGGCCGGAACTTCGGTCGGGCTAGATTATCGTCATTTTTATATGGGCCGTTAATGGGCCCGATATGACGTTGAGCCACATATGGCCCATGGTTTACGTCTGGCGTTAACAGGTCGAAAATGACAACAGGCCGAAAGTGGCCCAAAGCTATAGTGGGCCTCTAACATGCCGAATGTCAGACATGGCCGAACATGACCTAAATCCTTCACGGTCGTTTATGGGCCGGAAGTTTTGATGGCCTGTAAATGGGCCCAAATGAAGCCGGACCTTTAACAGGCCGGAAATACACTGGGCCGTAATTCGGCCCAATTACTTAGCGGACTGTTAACGGGCCAGAAGTGACCATGGGCCGCGTTGATGACAAGTTTAGGACAGGCGGTTGACGAGCCGATTTGACAGAGAATGTTGGGCCTTTAGCTGGGCCGGCCCATTGTGGTCCGCAAAATCTTGTGGGCCTTTAGCTGGGCCGGCCCATTATGGTCCGCAAAATGTGTGGGCCTTTAGCTGGGCCGGCCCATTATGGTCCGTTAAATTTTGTGGGCCTTTAGCTGGGCCGGCCCATTATGGTCCGCTAAATCTTATGGGCCTTTAGTTGGGCTGGCCCGTTTAAACTTTGTGGGCCATTTTTGGGCCGGTCCACGTGTCAACATATCATAGGCCCATCTCGACCGTTGGATGAGTGACACCTGTGCCAACGCGGAGCTGACGCGTGGATCCGTCAGCCAATGAGAATTTTACACGTGAAAAATCGGCATTGGTCGTGGCTGTTAACGGGTTATCGGATCCAAAATCCGACCCGATAGCTTAAGTGTTCCGTTATGGTGGATGCCACGTGTCGGTCACCCTTGACGAAAGCACTTCTGTGACACGCGATTTATCGTCATGGAAGTGGACACTTCCGTGATGATAATTTTGGCAATGTCATGGAACACTTCTACGACAGCACAGGTATGACTATCTTGATTCTGTCATAAATTTGTCATGGATGTACATGCATGACAGAAAACGCGACCTACTGTGACAAACACGTATCATCATGGAAGTGTATTTTTTTGTAGTGTTGTTTCATAATCCATCAAATCTTTCACCCAAAACTTGAAAACTTCACAACACAAAACTTAACAGAAAACTCGTAAGCTCCGTTAGTGAAAGAAAACAAAACACCACTTCAAGGTACTGTAATGAACTCATTCTTTATTTATATTGGTGTTAAACCTACTGTATTCCAACTTCTCTATGGTTTATAAACTATTTTACTAGCCATAGATTCATCAAATAAGCAAGCAACACAATGAAAACAGAATCTGTCAAAAACAGAACAGTCTGTAGTAATCTGTAACTAACGCAAACTTATGGAACTCCAAAAATTCTAAAATAAATTTGTGGACATGAATAATTTGTCTAGTAATCATCTGCAAAAAGAATCAACTAAATAGCACTCTCCAGTAAAAAGTTGAAGCAAATCTCGTAAGCGCTAAAGTTTCTGTTTTTTACAGCATGATCATAAAGACTTCACCCAAGTCTTCCCAAAGGTTCTACTTGGCACAAACACTAATTAAAACATAAAACCACATCTAAACAGAAACTAGATGGATTATTTATTACTAAACAGAAACAAAAAGTAAGAAACTAAAATAAAATTGGGTTGCCTCCCAACAAGCACTATCGTTTAACACCCCTAGCTAGGCATGATGATTTCAATGATGCTCACATAAGACATAAGAATTGAAACATAAAGAGAGCATCATGAAGAATATGACTAGCACATTTAAGTCTTACCCACTTTCTATGCATAGGGATTTTGTGAGCAAACAACTTATGGGTACAATAATCAACTAGCATAGGAAGGCAAAACAAGCATAACTTCAAAAATTTAAGCACATAGGGAGGAAACTTGATATTGTTGCAATTCCTACAAGCATACATTCCTCCCCCATAATAATTTTCAGTAGCATCATGAATGAATTCAACAATATAACCAGCACCTAAAGCATTCTTTTCATGATCTACAAGCATAGAAATTTTACTACTCTCCACATAAGCAAAATTCTTCTCTTTCGGAATAGTGGGAGTATACTCAACAAAATAACTATCATGTGATTGAAAATTAAGATCAAGATGACAGGTTTCATGGTTATCATTATTCTTCATAGCATACGTGTCATCACAATAATCATCATAGATAGGAGGCATGGTTTCATCATAGTAAATTTGCTCATCAAAGCTTAGGGGACAAAAAATATCATCTTCATCAAACATAGCTTCCCCAAGCTTGTGGCTTTGCATATCATTAGCATCATGGATATTCAAGGAATTTATACTAACAACATTGCAATCATGCTCATCATTCACATATTTAATGCCAAGCATTCTATGTAATTCTTCTTCTAGCACTTGAGCACAATTTTCCTTCCCATCATTCTCACGCAAGATATGTAAAAGATGAAGCGTATGAGACAAACTCAATTCCATTTTTTTGGTAGTTTTCTTTTGCAAACTAAACTAGTGCTAAAACAATAAAAAAAGATTCGATTGCAAGATCTAAATATATACCTTCAAGCACTCACCTCCCCGGCAACGACGCCAGAAACTGCTTGATGTCTACTATGCAACCTTCTTCTTGTAGACGTTGTTGGGCCTCCAAGTGCAGAGGTTTGTAGGACAGTAGCAAATTTCCCTCAAGTGTATGACCTAATGTTTATGGGAGGCGTAAGATGAAGATGGTCTATCTCAAGCAACCCTGCAACCAAATAACAAAGAGTCTCTTGTGTCCCCAACACACCCAATACAGCGGTAAATTGTATAGGTGCACTAGTTCGGCGAAGAGATGGTGATACAAGTGCAATATGGATGGTAGATATAGGTTTTCGTAATCTGAAAATATAAAAACAACAAGGTAACTAATGGTAAAAGTGAGCGTAAACGGTATTGCAATGCTAGGAAACAAGGCCTAGTGTTCATACTTTCACTAGTGCAAGTTCTCTCAACAATAATAACATAACTGGATCATATAACTATCCCTCAACATGCAACAAAGAGTCACTCCAAAGTCACTACTAGCGGAGAACAAACGAAGAGATTATGGTAGGGTACGAAACCACCTCAAAGTTATTCTTTCCAATCAATCCGTTGGGCTATTCCTATAAGTGTCACAAACATCCCTAGAGTTCGTACTAGAATAACACCTTAAGACACAAATCAACCAAAACCCTAATGTCACGTAGATACTCCAATGTCACCTCAAGTATCCGTGGGTATGATTACACGATATGCATCACACAATCTCAGATTCATCTATTCAACCAACACATAGAATCTCAAAGAGTGTCTCAAAGTTTCTACCAGAGAATCAAGACGAAAACGTGTGCCAACCCCTATGCATAGGTTCATGGGCGGAACCCGCAAGTTGATCACCAAAACATACATCAAGTGAATCACGTGATATCCCATTGTCACCACAGATACACATGGCAAGACATACATCAAGTGTTCTCAAATCATTAAAGGCTCAATCCAATAAGATAACTTCAAAGGGAAAACTCAATCCATTACAAGCGAGTAGAGAGGGAGAAGCAACATAAGATCCAACTATAATAGCAAAGCTCGCGATACATCAAGATCATGCCAAGTCAAGAACACGAGAGAGAGAGAGAGAGAGAGAGAGAGAGAGATCAAACACATAGCTACTGGTACATACCCTCAGCCCCGAGGGTGAACTACTCCCTCCTCGTCATGGAGAGCGTCGGGATGATGAAGATGGCCACCGGTGAGGGATCCCCCCTCCGGCAGGGTGCCGGAACAGGGTCCCGAGAGGTTTTTGGTGGCTACAGAGGCTTGCGACGGCGGAACTCTAGATCTATTCTGTTCCCCGATCGTTTTAGGGTATATAGATATATATAGGCGGAAGAAGTACGTCAGGGGAGCCACGAGGGGCCCACGAGGGTGGAGGGCGCGCCTGGGGGGGAGGGCGAGCCCCTGCCTCGTGGCTCCCTCGTTCCTTTCCTGACGTGCACTCCAAGTTTTTCCGGTAGCTTTCCTTCCAAAAATAACTTCTCCAGTTGGTTTCATTCCGTTTCGACTCCTTTTGATATTCCTTTTCTTCAAAACACTGAAATAGGCAAAAAAAACAGCAATTCTGGGCTGGGCCTCTGGTTAATAGGTTAGTCCCAAAAATAATATAAAAGTGGATAATAAAGCCCAAAATTGTCCAAAACAGTAGATAATGTAGCATGGAGCAATCAAAAATTATAGATACGTTGAAGACGTATCAGCGCGCCGGCCAGATCTGAAAGGAGAGAGCCGACCGACCCCAGGGGAGCGACCAGAAGGAAGAACAAGGACAGATCTTGTGACGCCCCCGATTCAATCGTACACTAATCATGCACGCAAATGTGTACGATCAAGATCAGGGACTCACGGGAAGATATCACAACACAACTCTAAAACATAAATAAGTCATACAAGCATCATAATACAAGCCAGGGGCCTCGAGGGCTCGAATACAAGTGCTCGATCATAGACGAGTCAGCGGAAGCAACAATATCTGAGTACAGACATAAGTTAAACAAGGTTGCCTTAAGAAGGCTAGCACAAACTAGGATACAGATCGAACGAGGCGCAGGCCTCCTGCCTGGGATCCTCCTAACTACTCCTGGTCGTCGTCAGCGGGCTGCACATAGTAGTAGGCACCTCCAGTGTAGTAGGAGTCGTCGTCGACGGTGGCGTCTGGATCTTGAGCTCCAACATCTGGTTGCGACAACCAGGTAGAAGGGATAGGGGGGAAAAGAAGGAGAAAGCAACCGTGAGTACTCATCCAAAGTACTCGCAAGCAAGGAGCTACACTACATATGCATGGATATATGTGTAAAGGGCCATATCAGTGGACTGAACTGCAGAATGCCAGAATAAGAGGGGGATAGCTAGTCTTATCGAAGACTACGCTTCTGGTCGCCTCCGTCTTGCAGCATATAGAAGAGAGTAGACTGAAGTCCTCCAAGTAGCATCGCATAGCATAATCCTACCCGGCGATCCCCTCCTCGATGCCCTGTTAGAGAGCGATCACCGGGTTGTATCTGACACTTGGAAGGGTGTGTTTTATTAAGTATCCGGTTCTAGTTATCATAAGGTCAAGGTACAACTCCGGGTCGTCCTTTTACCGAGGGACACGGCTATTCGAATAGATAAACTTCCCTGCAGGGGTGCACCACATAGCCCAACACGCTTGATCCCATTTGGCCGGACACACTTTCCTGGGTCATGCCCGGCCTCGGAAGATCAACACGTCGCAGCCCCACCTAGGCACAACAGAGCGGTCAGCACGCCGGTCTAAACCTAAGCGCGCAGGGGTCTGGGCCCATCGCCCTGAGCACACCTGCACGTTGCGAACGCGGCCGGTGAGCAGACCTAGCAACCTCCAGTACAACGGAAGTCACGTTACGCGGTCCAACCCGGCGCGCGCCACTCAGTCGCTGACGTCAAGAAGTGCTTCGGCTGATACCACGACGTCGGGATACCCATAACTACTCCCGCGTAGGTGGTTAGTGCGTATAGACCAAATGGCCAGACTCAGATCAAATACCCAGATCTCGTTAAGCGTGTTAAGTATCGCGAACGCCGACTAGGGCCAGGCCCACCTCTCTCCTAGGTGGTCTGAACCTGCCCTGTCGCTCCGCCACAAAGTAACAGTCGGGGGCCGTCGGGAACCCAGGCCCACCTCTACCGGGATGGAGCCACCTGCCCCTTCAGCCCCCATCTCCGAACAGTATCACATGTAATGTAACAGTGTAAAGTATATAGTATGTCCGTGATCACCCCCGAGTGATCACGGCCCAGTAGTATAGCATGGCAGACAGACAAGAGTGTAGGGCCACTGATGGAACACTAGCATCCTATACTAAGCAAGTAGGATTGCAGGTAAAGATATCAACAGCAGTGTCAAAGACAGGCTATGCATCAGGATAGGAATAACGAAAGCAGTAACATGCTACACTATTCTAATGCAAGCAGTATAGAGAAGAGTAGGCGATATCTGGTGATCAAAGGGGGGGGCTTGCCTGGTTGCTCTGGCAAGAGAGAGGGATCGTCAACACCGTAGTCGAACAGGGAAGCAGCAGCGTCGGTCTCGGTGTCTATCGAGAGAAGAGGGGGAAGAAACAATAAATATTTAAGCAAGCAGATGCATAGTGATGCATGACATGACAAGTAACGGCGTTAGAGGTGCCCTAACGCGGTATGGGATGATACCGGTGAAGGGGGGGAACATCCGGGAAAATATCCCCGGGGTTCCGCGTTTTCGGGCAGAGGAGCCGGAGGGGGAAAGTTGCGAGTTTGATATGTTAGGGGTGTGTGGCGGATGAACGGGCTGCGTATCCGGGTTCGTCTCATCGTTCTGAGCAACTTTCATGTTGAAAATATTTTAATCCGAGTTACGGATTAAAAGATATGATTTTCTAAAGACTTTATTAATTTCTGGAATTTAATTAATTATTAAATCCAACATTATCCAAAACAGTGCTTGCTCACGTCATCATGACGTCAGCATGACGTCAACAGTCAACAGAGGTGTTGACCAGTCAAACTGACGTGTGGGTCCAGTGGGACCCACCTGTCATCCACTAATTAGGCTAATCAGGGTTTAGCTAACTAATTAGTGTTTAATTAAACTAACAAGTTAATTAGATTAAACTAATTATAATTAATTAACTTAATTAATTCCTTAATTAATTAATTAATTTTATTATTATTATTTAATTAATTAATTTTATTATTATTATTATTATGTTAATTCTTTTTTTTTTAAACGTTCTGTGGGCGTGGGCCCCCACTATCATTGGCCCACAGGGGCCAAGCGGGCACACGGGCGTGGGGGGCACTAACGGGCGGCGAGGGCATTGTGGTGGCCCCGGATGCGGATGAGGGGAGGGGGCGGCAGGACCAGAACACGCGCGCGGGATGGATCCGCCGCCGCCAGTCGTCGACGGGCTTTGCTCGACGTCGTTTTGCCGGCGGTGGCGAGGTGCGGTGGCTGGTGGAGAGGCTGTGACGACGTCTGGCGGGGTGCCCACCCGAGTCACCTCATAGAGATGACGCGAGGAGGGGGGAGGGGGCGTCCTGAGGGGCAACTTTGATTTCTTTTGGATGTCAAGTTTCAGTTTTTTTAATGGCAACTTTAATTAAAAAAAGTCTCACGCCTATGACACTTATCATTTGAGTTTATTAACATAAGAGAATTGACGGGTTAATTGATGGGTCACACTACGCGTCCGCCGACGGATAGCTAGAAAACATCCGCCCCTTGCTGGCCGTTGGATGGACGCGGGGATGTCCATCCGATTAACCCACTCACAAGCGTCACCTCCCTTGCAACAAGGGCGGTGTTGCGGAACAAGTCCTACAACAGGATGCTTGTTCAAAATGTTGGAACCGCTATTTACCTTTTTGACACACAGTATGTGTTACAGATTCTTTTTGCAACTGAGGTCTTATTTCAATTTCTTTATAACTGTGGTTTGTTGAAAAAAATTGTCTTCACCTTTTTGCAACATATATTATGTTATGGGAGAAACTTTTGCAACATTGGAGTTGTTGCAGAAAAAATAGAGGAGGGTCACGAGGAGTCAGGGGCACATGTCACGTGCGACACGTGTCGTACGAATGAAACATGTGGAGTTGTTGCAGAAAAATTAGAGGAGGGTCATGAGGAGTTAGGGGCACATGTCACGTGTGGCACGTGTCGTACGAACGAAACATGTGTTGTATTGCAGTTTTTTTTGGACATGCCACACGTCAGCCGGCGAATCTTTTTAAAGGATCCGTCGGATCTCGTGGCTTAGTGTTGTCCTCATTTCTGAAAGAGAGGGTGTGTTGCAAGTTTCCTTTTGCAACACAAGTCTTATTGCAAAAATATTTGCAACAAGGTTAGTGTTGCAAATATATTTTTTGCAGCAGAGGTCTTGTGGCATTTTTTTTAACAGAGATCTTGTTGCATATATTTTTTGCAACAGGTGTTTTGTTGCTTTTTTTTACATCTCCAATTTTTTGCAACGTCGGTGTTGTTGCGGAAGGTATTTTTGTAACACAAATGTTGTTGCATAAAAATTATAGTGGCGGGTCACGCATGGGACACGCGTCACATGCTCAAGGCGGCCGACACGCGATGTTGGATCAGCTGGCTGTTCACAGGCTTTCCCTTAATTTGAAACCAATACAAACCAATACAAACCATATCTTCACCCAACTTCCCCGAAAAGAAACGTTCCCGGGCAACAACTTTGCAGATCATTGACCCATTCCCATCAACCTCCTCCCAGTCCCAGGTCCCAGCACGGCAGCACCTGTACACGAGCAGCAGTCGCAAACTCGCAATCACAGACCTCCTCCGCATCGCAACCACTCGCACTCGCAAACTGCGCTTCCATGACGGCGTCGCTTAGTCAAATATCAGACGGGCACGTCGTCGGTCCGGTCGACGCCTTGCCGATGCCACCGCCGCACGCACGCAGCAGGAAACAACGTCGCCGGCGTCTTTTCACCTACCCAGAATTACCACGAGACGAAACGGAACGACGCCGTGCTGCCAACGTACGTGTACGTCGCTCTTCACCGGTCAAGGATCAACCCAAGACGAGTAGCTGGTCCGGACGGATGATGCAGCACGCTGCCCGCTGATAATATAATATACTAGTACCGCACTGCAGGGCCACGTCGCCATCCGGAAGGAGCCAACTCGGGGGACACCATCTCTCTGATTGAGTGCGACAGGGTCTCCACGTGCTCCCTCCGTTTCTTTTTACTCCGCATATAAGATTTGGTCAAAGTTAAACTACACAAAGTTTGACCAAATTTATATAAAAAAATATAAACATTTACAATACTAAAACTATATAGTATGAAAATACGTCTCATGATGCATTTCATAATATTTTTTAATACAAAGTTAGTCAAACTCTATAAAAATTGACTTTGACTAAACCTTATATACGGACTAAAAGAAAACGGAGGGAGTACAAACGAAAAGAGAGGATCTGGTGCGTGGACACAGTGTCCTCCCTCATCTGCTCCTTTGTCGTAGTCTTTTGTTTTGAAGCCACACCTTGGGGAACAGCTTTCCTTTTCCTTTTTGATGAGGCCGTGGGTGTCAGTATTCCCTGTGCTTCATAGCCGATCTTGCTAATTAGAGGTCCTGTGTGTTAGGTTTGCTGTCAAATATCTGGCAATTTCAATTGTTGGCAGATCAAATTAAAAATCAGGCTACCTTCTTTTTTCCCGAAAAAATTCAGAACTATTATAAAAGTTCATAGAAGTACAAATTATATCAAACATGACAAAAATTACACAGAGCTCCCTAAACCCCCAAACGACCACTATCGCCGCTCACTTGTGTGAAGCAACAACATTGGGCCGATCGCATCTATGTCTCGCTTCATGCGAGATAGAGCACAGCCTCGCCTGCTAGCCCAGCCGCGCGGGAGTCCACAGCCTTGTTTTTTTTTCACATCTACGTTTTTGGCTTCTTTTTTTTACTTTTGTTTATACTTTCAAATACTCTTAATATATGTATTACAGAAAAACTTTACATTAAACATATAAAAATGTTAATCAAGCATTTAAAAAATGTTAAATGTGACTAGAAAAAATACTTCTCATGTATATATTTTTTTTGAAACGGAGGCAAAAGATTTGCCTCATCAATTAAATAAGGAGAGAATATAGTTTAGAGTGTTACAAGAAACCCACACTTGCACACGACATGACAACTACTCACGCAACATAATATGCCCCAGTTTCTTAGCGCCCGCGGTGATCCAAAGCTTCGCCTCCTCTAAAATGGTGTGAAGGAGAACGTGTGGTGGCACACATTTGTGGCGGAACACCCTAGCATTTCGTTCATTCCATATTGTCCAAGAGACGAGCATGGTAAGAGAGGCCATAGCATGTCTATTGGGGTTTTGATTGTTGGTTCGCTTGTCCCACCACTCGTTGACGGAGTCCGCAAGATGCCAATCGGTTGTGTCCATGTGAGCAAGGCCAAGCTTCTCAATGACTAACCTCCATAGCCTGAGCGTGTAGCGACACTTGAAAAGAAGATGCGCGCCCGATTCTTGTTCTCTTTTGCAAAGTTGGCACATGCCACAATTTGGCCAACCACGTTTCGCCAACCGATCGGCAGTCCAAATCCTATTTTGGATAGCCAACCAAGCGAAAAAATTCACTTTTGGTGGTGCCCAAACTTTCCAGACCATTTGATCCATAGGGGAAAGCGACATGCCAGGGAACTGAGCTTTATATGCAGTGGATGCCGAGCAGAATCCATCATTCGCGTGCTTCCAGACAATATCATCTTCAAGGTGGTCGTCGAGGTGGAAGTCATTAATGAGCATCCAAAGTGTGAAGAATTCCCGGATGTGGTCACCGGAAACGACCGTGTTGTTGTTGATTGACCGAATCCATGCGCTCCCGTTTAGGGCCTCACGCACCTTCCAATTTTTTCTCCTTGAGGCCTCGAAGATGAGAGGTGCGATGTCCATTGGTTTGCGCCCCAGAAGCCAAGGGGAGTCCCAAAATGGAGTTCGGGCGCCGTTGCCGACGGTGATAGTAGTGGAGGCATAGAAAAATTCCTGGTCATCCTTGGTGCAAGGGTTGCCAAGCCCCACCCAAAGTTTTTGAGGTTCCTTCCATTCATACCAAAGCCACCGCAGGCGCAAAGCACGCGCAAATTTGTCAGTGTTCAGCACGCCGAGATCACCATACTCCTTTGGCCGGCACACCGTCTCCCAATTCACCTTGCACTTGGCACCGGTAGTCTTATCTGATCCAGACCAAAGGAAGGCCCTCTCTATCTTGTTCACACTATTTAGGGAGCTCGGTGGTACGATAAGGGGCGTGATGGAGTACACCACTTGGGAGGAGATGACCGACTTGACTAGGGTCGTGCGCCCGATTGTAGTGATATTTTGCCCCTCCCAAGTCACTAGTTTTCCGGCAGCCTTGTCCACAAGATATTGAAAGTCCACCTTCTTGAGTTGCCACACCGAGAGCGGTAGTCCCAAGTATTTCATGGGGAAGCAGGACCGAGCTGCCGGAACACCTTCCAGAATGTGCTCAAGGTTAAGGTGATTGCAACGTATCGGCACGACCGAGCTTTTTTGGAAGTTGGTGCATAGGCCCGTCACCTCGCCAAAGCCCTCCAAGATGGAGGCAAGGTTGTCGATATCCGTCTTGATAGGAGCCACAAAAACAGCCGCGTCATCCGCGTAAAGCGGTGTCCTCAACATAGCCCCACGGCCCCGTATCTTGTGGAGCAATCCTTTCCGGGTTGCCAAATCAAGGATTTGGTGAAGAGGGTTGATTGCAAGGACAAACAAAAGTGGCGAGATGGGGTCCCCTTGACGAAAGCCCCGACCATGCTTGATGGGAGAGCCTGGAATCCCATTGAGGAGGATCCGCGAAGATGAAGAGGACAAAAGGGCGGCAATCCAATCCCTAAACTTGGCAGGGAACCCCAGGCGTTGAAGGAGATCAAGGATGTATTCCCACTTGACCGAGTCAAAAGCCTTCTTTATGTCAAGCTTGAATAGGAGGGCGGGGGTCTTGCTCTTGTGGAGGCGTCTAGCAAAACTCCAGACGTACATGAAGTTGTCATGGATGCTTCTTCGTTTTATGAATGCGCTTTGAGCGTTGGAAATGAGGTCGCCCATATGGGGAGCAAGCCTCAAAGAAAGGATCTTGGCCATGATCTTGGCGACGGCATGAATGAGGCTAATGGGCCTGTAGTCAGAGATACCTTCTGCTCCCTCCTTCTTAGGCAAAAGAACGACATTGGCGGAGTTAAGCCATTGCAGATTTGAGGTGTTTAAGGAATCAAAGCGTTGGATGACCCTCATGACATCATCCTTTATGACATGCCAACACTTCTTGAAGAAGATGCCAGTGAAGCCGTCCGGGCCAGGCGCTTTGTCACCGGGCAACTTCTTGATGGCCTGGAGCACCTCATCCTCGGTGATTGGATCGTCGATGCCTTGCAAGGCACGGTGCTCGGTGCCAAGATCCTCCCAGTTAAAATCCATGGTACTCGTATTTCCTCTACCCATGACCTCGGAAAAGTGCTCCTGGATGATCTCCTCTTTTTCCTTGTGGTCGGTAACCCAGCCCTGCCCGTGCTTGATCCGGTGGATGTGGTTTTTCCGTCTTCTAGCGTTGATGCGGCGGTGGAAGAATTTGGTGTTGGCATCGCCGTCCTTAAGATTTGCGATTCTGGCGCATTGGCTTTTCCTAGCCTTGTCCAACACCGCAAGACTAATGACCCTCCTCTTGAGCCTAGAGCGAAGGTCACGCTCCTCAGGAGAGAGGAGCCTCTCTTCTTGGGCAGTGTCGAGGCGTAGAATCACCAAAAGGGCCGCATGGAGCTGAACCTTAGCCTTGGAGAAGAGGGACTTGCTCCACTCCATGAGGCGAAGCGCGGTCTTCTTAAGCTTGTAATGCAAGACTTGGTAGGGCTCCGTGTGGCCACCCGCTCATTCCAAGCCTTGAGGACAACCTCATTGAATCCGGGCAAAGAAACCCAGAAGTTCTCGAATTTGAAAGATCGCGGCTTCCTGGGTCCTTTGTCGTCTGCAAGCAGAAGAGGGCAATGGTCTGAGAGGGAAGACGACAAAGCGTGGAGCACATGGGTGTTGAAAGTCGTGTCCCAATCCGCATTGCAAAAAAAGGAGTCAAGCTTGCAGAGGGTCGGATTGTCTCTCTCATTGCTCCAAGTGAAGCGTCTGTTCTGAAGATGGATCTCCTTGAGCTCACAAGATTGTAGTGCTGCACGGAACCGGTTGATTCTACTCGTGTTCACATTTCTCTTATTCTTGTCCCTAGCATGGTAAATTTGGTTGAAGTCTCCAAGGGCAAGCCAAGCAACACCCGACACCGGCTTGAGGGCGCTTAATTCGGTGAAGAAGGCGTCTTTGCAAGCATGATCAGTGGGCCCATATACGGAGGTGAACATGAAGCTGACATCAGACGCACGAATTGTAACCGTGGCCGAAAGGCAGTAAGTCAATGTTGAAACACCGGAGACATCGACAACATCATCGTCCCAAAGCAACAGGATCCCGCCTCTAGTCCCGATGGCTGGGCATTGCACAAAACCTTTTAGCCTGTTGCCACCAAGGTATGCAGCCACGAACTTGTCCACACTCTCTAATTTTGTTTCTTGTAAACAGACCCGTTGACACGAGGAGGCAGCAATTGTGGCACTAACAGTTGCCCTTCTCTTCTGGCAATTTAGCCCACGTACATTCCAGCTAAGTGTGTTTACTGGTTGTATCGACATGGAAAACCATGGTTTGCACTTTTGCTTGGCCATAGGCCAATTCCAGGGTGTGCGCGTGAAGGACACAACATGGGGAAAGAACGGAGAATGCCACAACCAGCTTTGACAACACAGCAAAGCTCCTAACCGGAGACAGAACACAAGCACTGGGATACAACTCACGCAAATAAAAACAACATCGATAGGAGACCACTCGGGCCTAGTACGAAGATGAATTAACATGACAACTATTGCAACACCCTAACTTGGAGGTTGGCTGATCAAACCAACTCGTCCTGAGCCAGCGCCCCGTCCTGGGTCGCCGCGAGCTCCAGCTGATCATGTATTTAAAAAATGTTAATCAAGCATTTAAAAAATGTTAATCAAGTATTTGAAGAATGTTAATCAAGATTTGAAAAATGTAGAATGTGTATAGAAAAATGATTCCCATGTATACGAAAAATGTATAGAAAAACCTATTACAATGAGTATGAAAGAATGTTGATCATATATTTAAAATATGTTAATGGCAATAAAGTTTTTTTCACACATAATGTATATTTTTGTATACACGAGGAACAATTTTATGTATATGTTTAACTTTTTCTAAGAATACGTTTATGGTGTATACTTGTAGTTAATGTACGTTGTACATTTTTTTCATACATGATCAACATTTTTTACATGATCAACATTTTTAAAAGTACATTATCAACATTTTTTCATATGTACGAAAGAAAAGACAAAGAAAACCACTGAAACCTAAAAAGAAGCAAAGTAAATCAGAAGATAATAAAAAATAAAAAACAAAGAAACCCACCACAAAAAGAATTAACAATAGAAAAAATAGAGAAAGAAACAAAGAAAAAACGGATAAGAAACAAGAAACATAAAAGGAAAACCAAAAAAAGAAGAAAGTAATAAAATGGAAAATCAGTGAAAAGCAAGCAAGAAATAAAAAACTAATCAAAGAAAACAAATAAAGAACTAAAGAAAAGAAAAACTAAAAAAAAAGAAATTCGGTGAAAAACCTAAAAAATGATGAAGAAACAAAGAAAAAATGGATAAGAAACAAGAAACATAAAAAGAAAACCAAAAAAAGAAGAAGAAAGTAATAAAATGAAAAATCATTGAAAAGCAAGCAAGAAATAAAAAACTAATCAAAGAAAACAAATAAAAACTAAAGAAAAGAAAAACTAAAAAAAAACAAAGAAATTCGGTGAAAAACCTAAAAAATGATGAAGAAACAAAGAAAGCTAAAAGATAAAAATAATAAATAAAAAAACAAAGGAAACCACATTCGGACCAACGAAGCGAGTGGGAGCATGTCGTGATCCAGCGAGCAAAATAAAAATGGAAATACGTGCGTGCCTAGTTGCTATGTGAGAGAGCTATTCCTTGAACGAGAGAGAAGTTACCGAACCCTAAAAAATATAAGCTACCGACTCGCGTGAAGCGAGATATAGCTCCCGCCCATTTTGCTGTAGTGAGCAGTGTAAATGATTTTCCATGTTTTTTCCTCCAATATAAGCATAAAAACTATGTACAAAACATCATAAGTTTTAGGGGTAAAGCTAAATTTTATTATTCGAAATCCACATGAAGTGGAATACAAAGTGGATAGTGAGGTTGGAACCACACATGGCGCCCCTCGTCCAAAGAATTCGAGAATTTAGCTAGACTATCTGCATCTTTATTCATTACTCGGCCTTCAAACGAGAAATGCAGTTAAAATTTACCGCTCGTTGCTTGATCTCACTCATTATACATGCATAGCTACTGCTTGTGCCCTTGTCTATATCATTGATCACCTGCTTTGAGTCGGAGGCAACCACAAAATTCTGGAGCAGCAGATCTTCAGCAAGTGATAAGGCCTCCTGACATGCAATCACCTCCAAAGTTGCAACATCAGTGACTCCACAGATGACCAGAGTTGAGCTACCCAGAAACATACCACTGGCATCTCAGCACATTATCGTAGCCGAGCCCCCCGTGCCAGCTCTAGGCACACTAGCATCAACATGGATCTTTACAAAACCCGACAGTGGTGCTTTCGACCTTTGAGCAGTGTTCCTTGCCGCAACCTGGTTTGTTGCTCCTTTCTTTGGAAATAGTTCTAGCTTCGCTACGTCACAGCCAGCTTCACAAACGAATAGTATGAGAGCGAGTCAATCATAGAGAACAACCATTGCTTTTGCACTAGGCCCCGTTGTTTCGCACAATGCTCTGCTATATCACCATCAACATGTTCCCAAACACACCTTGACATAGTACATTCAAGGAGAATGCCTCCAAGAATCTGCGGCTCCACATAAAGCACAAGTGCATGTAGTGGACATCTTTCGGGGTGCTCTTGCTTAGAACCGGCATTTTGCATAGTAACTTCCATGATGTTGCATCTCTATCATTGCTCGACGAACCAGAGGTACCATCTATCCATGCTTCCTTCTCATTTTTGTTGCGATCATCATTTTGTAGGCCGATCTAACTGTGAAGTTGCCACTTTTTTAAAAGTTCCATGCCCAACTATCCTCCATGTCCCTTGTGCATAGCCGTATACTAAGAATATCTGAAACATCGATTGGTAGGCATACCTCAACAATTTTCATCATGTCCCATTTAGCGAAAGTATGGTCAATAAGTTCAGAAACCCAACTGGGCGGGCCATTTGAGCGACAACCAAGGGGCACATCATCACATCCCGTGTCAACCAATTATCTCTTCATACGTGAGTCGATGCTCCATTGCCTATTCGCCTGATCAGACCATGTTTGAGCATACCTTATTCGTCCAAAATTGGTCTCGAGATCTGACTTGGGTGGTTACCTAGTTCCGCACTCAAAATTGTACCAAAGGGAAAATATACAACCTTTAAATAATTTGCACCAAGTGACTCTGGGCTTTGAAGGATGCGCCATGACTGATTCTCCAGTATAGCCAAATTAAAGAGTTCAAAGTCTTTACAACCCAAACCTCCCATGTACTTTGGTTGTGTCATAGTATCCCAGGAGACCCAGGTTGATTTTCGATGGCCATCTTTACTGCACCACCAAAACTTTTGAATCAACATATTCAGATGCTCACATAATCCCCTTAAAAGCTTGAAACAAGACACTGAAAAAACAGGAACAACTTGTGCAACAGACTTGACCAACACTTCCTTACCAGCCGAGGACATGGTTTTCTCAATCCATCCTTGGACTCTACTCCATATATAATCTTTCAAATACTTGAAGGCTCCATTTTTCAAAGAACCCATATCAGATGGCTTACCTGTTGGGGAACGTAGCAGAAATTCAAAATTTTCTACG
This sequence comes from Aegilops umbellulata, assembly GCA_032464435.1. Classification (NCBI taxonomy): domain Eukaryota; kingdom Viridiplantae; phylum Streptophyta; class Magnoliopsida; order Poales; family Poaceae; genus Aegilops; species Aegilops umbellulata. The sequence goes on from CP136060.1 coordinate 249,086,889, forward strand.
CATCACCAAGATCAATCTATGGAGAAATCTAGCAATGAGGGGAAGGAGAGTGCATCTACATACCCTTGTAGATCGCTAAGCGGAAGCGTTGCAAGAACGCGGATGAAGGAGTCATACTCGTAGCGATTCAGATCGCGGTTGATTCCGATCTAAGTGCCGAACGGACGGCACCTCCGCGTTCAACACACGTACAGCCTGGGGACGTCTCCTCCTTCTTGATCCAGCAAGGGGAGAGGAGAAGTTGAGGGAGAGCTCCTTCAGCACGACGGCGTGGTGGTGGTGGAGCTCGTGGTTCTCCGGCAGGGCTTCACCAAGCACCATGGAGGAGGAGGAGAAGGTAGGAGGAGGGAGGGCTGCGCCAGGGAAGAGGTCACGGCTGCCCTCCCACCCCTCCACTATATATAGGGGCAAGGGGAGAGGGGGAGGCGCACTAGGGTTTCCCCTAGGGGCCGGCGGCTAGGCAGATTGGATCTCCCTAGGGAAAATCCTAGGGAGACTTGCCCCCCAAGCCAAGCAGGTGGAGGCGCCCCACCTCCCCAAGTAACGTGGGAAAGGGTGCGGGGGGCGCACCAACCCTTAGTGGGCTGGTTTGCCCCTTCCCCTTTGGCCCATGAGGCCCTCCAACACTTGCCGGGGCTCCCGAAACACCTTTCGGTCATGCTGGCCATAGCCTGGTACCTCCGGAACACGTCCGGACTCCAATACCCTTCGTCCAATATATCGATCTTCACCGCCGGACCATTCCGGAACTCCTCATGACGTCCGGGATCTCATCCGGGACTCCGAACTACCTTCGGCAACCACATACTATTTCCCATAACAACTCTAGCGTCACCGAACCTTAAGTGTGTAGACCCTACGGGTTCGGGAACCATGCAGACATGACCGAGACACCTCTCCGGCCAATAACCAATAGCGGGATCTGGATACCCATATTGGCTCCCACATGTTCCACGATGATCTCATCGGATGAACCACGATGGCGAGGATTCAATAAATCCCGTATTCAATTCCCTTTGTCTAGCGGTATTGCACTTGCCCGAGATTCGATCATCGGTATCTCGATACCTTGTTCAATCTCGTTACCGGCAAGTCTCTTTACTCGTTCCGTAACACATCATCCCATGATCAACTCCTTGGTCACATTGCGCATATGATGATGTCCTACCGAGTGGGCCCAGAGATACCTCTCCGTTACACGGAGTGACAAATCCCAGTCTTGATTCGTGCCAACCCAACAGACACTTTCGGAGATACCTGTAGTGTACCTTTATAGCCACCCAGTTACGTTGTGACGTTTGGTACACCCAAAGCATTCCTACAGTATCCGGGAGTTGCACAATCTCATGGTCTAAGGAAATGATACTTGACATTAGAAAAGCTTTAGCATATGAACTACACGATCTTTGTGCTAGGCTTAGGATTGGGTCTTGTCCATCACATCATTCTCCTAATGATGTGATCCCGTTATCAACGACATCCAATGTCCATGGTCAGGAAACCGTAACCATCTATTGATCAACGAGCTAGTCAACTAGAGGCTTACTAGGGACATGGTGTTGTCTATGTATCCACACATGCATCTGAGTTTCCTATCAATACAATTATAGCATGGATAATAAACGATTATCATGAACAAGGAAATATAATAATAACTAATTTATTATTGTCTCTAGGGCATATTTCCAACAGTCTCCCACTTGCACTAGAGTCAATAATCCAGTTCACATCGCTTTGTGATTAACACTCAAGGTCACATCCCCATGTGACTAACACCCAAAGAGTTCTGGGTTTGATCATGTTATGCTTGTGAGAGATGTTATAGTCAACGGGTCTTGAACCTTTCAGATCCGTGTGTGCTTTACAAATCTCTATGTCATCTTGTAGATGCAGCTACCACGCTCTATTTGGAGCTATTCCAAATAACTGTTCTACTATACGAATCTGGTTTACTACTCAGAATCATCCAGATTAGTGTCAAAGATTGCATCGGCGTAACCCTTTACGACGAACTCTTTTACCACCTCCATAATCGAGAAAATTCCTTAGCCCACTAGTTACTAAGGATAACCTTGGCCGTTGTCCTGTGATCCATTCCTAGATCACACTTTTACCCCTTGACTGACTTATGGCTTGGCACACTTCAGGTTCGGTACACAACATAGCATACTTTAGAGCCTATGTCTGAAGCATAGGGGACGACCTTCGTCCTTTCTCTCTATTCTGCCGTGGTCAGGTCTTGAGTCTTACTCAACGCTCATACCTTATAACACAGCCAAGAACTCCTTCTTTGCCGATCTATTTTTGAACTCCTTCAAAATCTTGTCATGGTATGTGTTCGTTTGAAAGTACTATTAAGCTATTTTGATCTATCCTTATAGATCTTGATGCTCAATGTTCAAGTAGCTTAATCCAGGTTTTCCATTGAAAAACACTTTTCAAACAACCCTATATGCTTTCCAGAAATTCTACATCATTTCCGATCAACAATATGTCAACAACATGTACTCATCAGAAATTCTATAGTGCTCCCACTCACTTCTTTGGAAATACAAGTTTCTCATAAACTTTGTATAAACCTCAAATCTTTGATCATCTCATCAAAGCGTACATTCCAATTCCGAGATGCTTACTCCAGTCCTTAAAAGGATTGCTGGAGCTTTGCATACTTGTTAGCATCTTTCAGGATTGACAAAACTTTCTGGTTGTATCACATACAACCTTTCCTCAAGAAAATCGTCGAGGAAACAATGTTTTGACATCCTATCTGCAAGATTTCATAAATAATGCAGTAACTGCTAACATAATTCCAACAGACTTATTAGCATCGCTACGAGTGAGAAAGTCTCATCGTAGTCAACTCCTTGAACTTGTCGGAAAACATCTTTAACGACAAGTCGAGCTTTCCTAATGGTGATACTTACCATCATTGTCCGTCTTCCTTTTAAAAACCATATGTACCTAACAGCCTTACGACCATCAAGTAGTTCTTCCAAAGTCTACACTTTGTTTTCATATATGGATTCTCTCTCAGATTTTATGTCCTCGAGCCATTCTTGGAATCCGGGCCCACCATCGCTTCTCCATAGCTCGTAGGTTCATTGTTGTCTAGCAACATGACTTCCAAGACATGATTACGTGCCACTTTGAAATAGCACGCATCCTCGTCGTCCTACGAGGTTTGGTAGTGACTTGATCCGAAGTTTCATGATCACTGTCATAAGCTTCTACTTCAAATGGTGTAGGTGCCACAGGAACAACTTCCTGTGCCCTGCTACACACTAGTTGAAGTGACGGTTCAACAACCTCATCAAGTCTCCACCATCCTCCCACTCAATTCTTTTGAGAGAAACTTTTCCTCGAGAAAGGACCCGATTCAAGAAACAATTCCTATTGCTTTCGGATCTGAGACTGGAGGTATACCCAACTGTTTTTGGGTGTCCTATGAAGATGCATTTATCCGCTTTGGGTTCGAGCTTATCAGCCTGAAACTTTTTCACATAAGCGTCGTAGTCCCAAACTTTTAAGAAACAACAACTTAGGTTTCTCTAAACCATAGTTCATACGGTGTCGTCTCAACGGATTTGTGTGGTTCCCTATTTAAAGTGAATGCGGTTGTCTCTAATGCTTAACCCATAAACAATAGTGGTAATTCGATAAGAGACATCATGGTATGCACCACATCCAATAGGGTGCAACTATGATGTTCGGACACACCATCACACTATGGTGTTTCAGGCGGTATTAGTTGTGAAACAATTTCCACAGTGCCAAACTCGTAACTCACATATTCATTTCTATGATCATATCATAGACATTTTATCCTCTTATCACGAAGATCTACAACTTCATTCTGAAATTACTTGAACCATTCAATAATTCAGACTTGTGTTTCATCAAGTAAATATACTCAGTATCTACTCAAATCATCTGCGAAGTAAGAGCATAACGATATCCACTGCGTGCCTCAGCACTCATTGGACTGCACACATCAAAATGTGTTACTTCCAACAAGTTGCTTTCTTGTTCCATTTTACTGAAACCGAAGCTTTCAGTCATCTTGCCCATGTGGTATGATTTGCATATCTCAAGTGATTCAAAATCAAGTGAGTCCAAACGGTCCATCTGTATGGAGTTTCTTCATGCGTATATACCAATAGACATGGTTCACATCACTCAATCCTTTTTTAAAAATGAGTGAGTCCAAAGATCCATCAACATGGAGCTTCTTCATGCGTTTTATACCAATATGACTTACATGGCCGTGCCACAAGTAGGTGGTACTATCATTACTATCTTATATCTTTTGGCATGAACATGTGTATCACTATGATCGAGATTCAATAAACCATTCATTTTAGGTGCAAGACCATTGAAGGTATTATTCAAATAAATAAAGTAACCATTATTCTCCTTAAATGAATAACCGTATTGCGATAGACATAATCCAATCATGTCTATGCTCAAAGCAAACACCAAATAACAATTATTTAGGTTTAACACCAATCTCGATGGTAGAGGGAGCGTGCGATGCTTGATCACATCAACCTTGGAAACACTTCTAACACATCTCGTCAGCTCACCTTTAGCTAGTCTCCGTTTATTCCGTAGCTTTTATTTCGAGTTACTAACACTTAGCAACCGAACCGGTATCTAATACCCTGATGCTACTAGGAGTACTAGTAAAGTACACATTCACATAATGTATATCCAATATACTTCTATCGACAGCCTTCTCATCTACCAAGTATCTAGGGTAATTCTGCTCCAGTGGCTGTTCCCCTTATTACAGAAGCACTCAGTCTTGGGTTTGGGTTCAACCTTGGGTTTCTCCACTAGAGCAGCAGCTGATTTGCCGTTTCATGAAGTATCCCTTCTTTCCCTTGCCCTTCTTGAAACTAGTGGTTTCACTAACCATCAACAATTGATGCTCCTTCTTGATTTGTACTTTCGCGGTGTCAAACATCGTGAATATTTCAAGGATCATCATATCTATCCCTGATATGTTATAGTTCATTACGAAGCTCTAGCAGCTTGGTGGCAATGACTTTGGAGAAACATCACTATCTTATCTGGAAGATCAACTCCCACTTGATTCAAGTGATTGTTGTACTCAGACAATCTGAGCACAAGCTCAACGATTGAGCTTTTCTCCCTTAGTTTGCAGGCCAAGAAAATCGTCGGAGGTCCTATACCTCTTGACGTGGGCACGAGCCTGAAATCCCAATTTCAGCCCTCGAAACATCTCATATGTTCCGCGACATTTCAAAAATGTCTTCGGTGCCTCAATTCTAAACCATTTATCATTACCGAACTATCATGTAGTCATCAAAACGTGTATGTCAGATGTTCGCAACATCCACAGACCACGTTCGAGGTCCAGCACACCGAGCGATGCATTAAGGACATAAGCCTTGTACTGTCCGCATAATTGCTACTGTCAACTTTCAACTATATTTTCTCTAGGAACGTATCTAACTCAGTAGAACTAAAGCGCGAGCTTACGACATAATTTGCAAAGATCTTTTGACTATGTTCAGGATAATTAAGTTCATCTTATGAACTCCCACTCAGATAGACATCCCTCTAGTCATCTAAGTGATTACATGATCCGAGTCAACTAGGCCGTGTCCGATCATCACGTGAGACGGACTAGTCATCATCGGTGAACATCTTCATGTTGATCGTATCTACCATACGACTCATGCTCGACCTTTCGGTCTCTTGTGTTCCGAGGCCATGTCTGTACATGCTAGGCTCGTCAAGTCAACCTAAGTGTTTCGCGTGTGTAAATCTGTCTTACACCCGTTGTATGTGAACGTAAGAATCTATCACACCCGATCATCACGTGGTGCTTCGAAACGACGAACTTTCGCAATGGTGCACAGTTAGGGGGAACACTTTCTTGAAATTTTAATGAGGGATCATCTTATTTACTACCGTCGTTTTAAGCAAATAAGATGTATAAACATGATAAACATCACATGCAATCCAATAGTGACATGATATGGCCATCATCACTTTGCTCCTTTCGATCTCCATCTTCGGGGCTCTATGATCATCATCGTCACCGGCATGACACCATGATCTCCATCATCATGATCTCCATCATCGTGTCTTCATGAAGTTGTCTCGCCAACTATTACTTCTACTACTACAGCTAACGGTTAGCAATAAAGTAAAGTAATTATATGACGTTTATGTTGACACGCAGGTCATAAATAAATTAAGACAACTCCTATGGCTCCTGCCGGTTGTCATACTCATCGACATGCAAGTCGTGATTCCTATTACAAGAACATGATCAATCTCATACATCACATATATCATTCATCACATCCTTTTGGCCATATCACATCACATGGCATACCCTGCAAAAACAAGTTAGACGTCCTCTAATTGTTGTTTGCATGTTTTACGTGGCTGCTATGGGTTTCTAGCAAGAACGTTTCTTACCTACGCAAAAACCACAACATGATATGCCAATTGCTATTTACCCTTCATAAGGATCCTTTTCATCGAATCCGATCCGACTAAAGTGGGAGAGACTGGCACCCGCTAGCCACCTTATGCAACATGTGCATGTCAGTCGGTGGAAACTGTCTCACGTAAGTGTACGTGTAAGGTCGGTCCGGGCCGCTTCATCCCACAATGCCGCCGAATCAAGATTGGACTAGTAACGGTAAACATATTGAACAAAATCAACGCCCACAACTACTTTGTGTTCTACTCGTGCAAAGAATCTACGCAATAGACCTAGCTCATGATGCCACTGTTGGGGAACGTAGCAGAAATTCAAAATTTTCTACGCATCACCAAGATCAATCTATGGAGAAATCTAGCAATGAGGGGAAGGAGAGTGCATCTACATACCCTTGTAGATCGCTAAGCGGAAGCGTTGCAAGAACGCGGATGAAGGAGTCATACTCGTAGCGATTCAGATCGCGGTTGATTCCGATCTAAGTGCCGAACGGACGGCACCTCCGCGTTCAACACACGTACAGCCCGGGGACGTCTCCTCCTTCTTGATCCAGCAAGGGGAGAGGAGAAGTTGAGGGAGAGCTCCGTCAGCACGACGGCGTGGTGGTGGTGGAGCTCGTGGTTCTCCGGCAGGGCTTCACCAAGCACCATGGAGGAGGAGGAGAAGGTAGGAGGAGGGAGGGCTGCGCCAGGGAAGAGGTCACGGCTGCCCTCCCACCCCTCCACTATATATAGGGGCAAGGGGAGAGGGGGAGGCGCCCTAGGGTTTCCCCTAGGGGCCGGCGGCTAGGCAGATTGGATCTCCCTAGGGAAAATCCTAGGGAGACTTGCCCCCCAAGCCAAGCAGGTGGAGGCGCCCCACCTCCCCAAGTAACGTGGGAAAGGGTGTGGGGGGCGCACCAACCCTTTGTGGGCTGGTTTGCCCCTTCCCCTTTGGCCCATGAGGCCCTCCAACACTTGCCGGGGCTCCCGAAACACCTTTCGGTCATGCTGGCCATAGCCTGATACCTCCGGAACACGTTCGGACTCCAATACCCTTCGTCCAATATATCGATCTTCACCGCCGGACCATTCCGGAACTCCTCATGACGTCCGGGATCTCATCCGGGACTCCGAACTACCTTCGGCAACCACATACTATTTCCCATAACGACTCCAGCGTCACCGAACCTTAAGTGTGTAGACCCTACGGGTTCAGGAACCATGCAGACATGACCGAGACACCTCTCCGGCCAATAACCAATAGCGGGATCTGGATACCCATATTGGCTCCCACATGTTCCACGATGATCTCATCGGATGAACCACGATGGCGAGGATTCAATCAATCCCGTATTCAATTCCCTTTGTCTAGCGGTATTGCACTTGCCCGAGATTCGATCATCGGTATCTCGATACCTTGTTCAATCTCGTTACCGGCAAGTCTCTTTACTCGTTCCGTAACACATCATCCCATGATCAACTCCTTGGTCACATTGCGCATATGATGATGTCCTACCGAGTGGGCCCAGAGATACCTCTCCATTACACGGAGTGACAAATCCCAGTCTCGATTCGTGCCAACCCAACAGACACTTTCGGAGATACCTGTAGTGTACCTTTATAGCCACCCAGTTACGTTGTGACGTTTGGTACACCCAAAGCATTCCTACGGTATCCGGGAGTTGCACAATCTCATGGTCTAAGGAAATGATACTTGACATTAGAAAAGCTTTAGCATATGAACTACACGATCTTTGTGCTAGGCTTAGGATTGGGTCTTGTCCATCACATCATTCTCCTAATGATGTGATCCCGTTATCAACGATATCCAATGTCCATGGTCAGGAAACCGTAACCATCTATTGATCAACGAGCTAGTCAACTAGAGGCTTACTAGGGACATGGTGTTGTCTATGTATCCACACATGCATCTGAGTTTCCTATCAATACAATTATAGCATGGATAATAAACGATTATCATGAACAAGGAAATATAATAATAACTAATTTATTATTGTCTCTAGGGCATATTTCCAACAGTACCTGAATATTTATCATTCAAAGTTTCATTAGGAACATGCAATAAACCTTTTACTTCATCTCTTATATTTTTTGGACATCCTTTACTAAAGAAGGTAGAAGATTTGTCATAGTTTATACGTTGTCTAGATGCCTGGCAATATGTGATTAACAACTGATTTACCTTATTTGCCCTGTCACCACTTGCCTTGAAAAACAACAGGTTGTTATCTGCGAATAACAAGTGGTTTACAGGCGGAGCCGAAGCGACCACCTTTACCCCACTCATGTTTGATGACTCGTCTATACATTTTAAGAGCACGAGAGGCCCTCTGCTGCTATCAGGAAGAGGTACAGGGAGATCGGCTCTCCCTGTCTGATTCCATGGGATGGTGTGAATTCTTGTAATCTCTTGCCATTGAATAAAACTGAGAACTTTACTGTCCTTACCAAACTCATTACAATGTCAACCCATCTTCCAGTGAAACCATGTTTGAGCATTATAGCCTGCAAATTGTTTCATTCTACTCTATTATAAGCTTTCATCATATCGAGCTTCAGCGCATGGTCACAATTGCGCTTTGCTTTATTTCTCTTCATAAAGTGACAGAAACGTCATAAGTGGACTTCCAAAAAGAAGTTAGAGCAACTCTAGCAGACCCCGCAAAATGCCGGCCCGCAAAACATGTTTGCAGTTCGCGCAAAACCGCTTTTGCGGGCCGACGCGGGCTGGCACAGATGCAGACCCCCAAAACGGACCCGTAAAAAAGTATATTCACGGAATATGCTTTTTTATGGGTCGGCTATGCGGGTTTTGCTCGGGCACCATCGCAACGACCCGCAAACAGAAAAACTGCAAATCTGAAATTTGTCATAAGGTTTCACAAACAAGTTCAAATTCAAATGACACAAACAGTTTGCACGCAAATAAAAGCAAAGTTCATTACACAAAAGAGGGCATGCAAAGGTATGCGCCCATGTCTGGCATAATCTTGGGGGCCGATCTTCACTCCGCGCCATGGAGTCCATCTTGAAGTTCATCGGCGCCACCGTAGCCACCGTAGCCACCTCCGTCGCTTGTTCCAACTCCCGCACCGAAATCATCCACATTGCCACCATATGGAGCAGAGAAAACATCACCGGAACTGGCAGACGGACCGGCCGAAGCGACCATTCTCCTCTTCAAGATCTCTCTCCTTGCCATATCATGCCATGTTTTGGTGACGCCGTCCATGTCATTGCGGTTCATTGACATGATCTTGTTCTCTTCGGCGAGCAACAATGACATCGATTTGTTTTCAGAGGCGCGTACTTTTCTCTCCTCAATGGCAGCTCTGCGCAGCCCCTCTTCCTTGAGCATTTGCCATTTTTCTTGCTTCTCTTTTGCCTTCTTCTTGGCCAACTCTTTTTTGATCTCCAACGACTTCAACAACATCAACTCGTTTGATTGCACCATGGCATCAATCTTCTCCCTCAAGCTCGATGCTTCTTGCTCTCTCTTTATCTTATCTCTAGTCTTCTTGTCGCCATCGGGCTTGTTCAAATTTCTTGGGCCATCATCCTCGTCTTCATCCATGTTTGTAAGTGAGCCTCTCTTTGGTGGGGATTCTTTGTCGATCAACTTCCACTTGTCGCACTTTTGGAGCAACTCCCAACAATCTTTGGCTTTTCCTGTGAATGCTCACACGCTTCTGCTTCGATCTCCTCCAACTCGTCCGCACAACCATGATCGGCCACGCCGCCCTTCGTTTCATTGTAGTCGAATGGTTCGAAAGGGGCTTGATCAATGTCAACCGCGTTCGTGTCCAACAAGTTCACGAGTTCGGTTGTTGCATTGTTCGAACCACCACTATAGCGAACGATAACAAGTCACGAGCTATCGAGAACAAAGATATACCTTCCGGCCATTTCGTCGAACACCTCGCTCGCGGTGGGATCGGCACCGTTGAACGGCATCGCCGGAGCACCTCCTTGGGGGGGGGGGGGCGTGAGATGTTGAAGAAGATGGCTTCCTTGAAGCCGGAACCTTCCTCCGCTTTGCGCCCGCGGCCTTGCCGGCCTTCTTCGCCGGCGGCCGGGATCGCACTGCGGCGTTGGCGCCCGGAGCGCGGGCCATCGTGTCGGGGGCAGCCGGATTCCCGCCCTGCACAACCACGTTGCCCTGCCGGGCAGGCGCGGCGTGTGCTTGGGCGATGGCGGCTGGGCCAACATGGCCGGCGACGAGATCCGCCCGAGGGGAAGGGGCGTGCGCGACCTCGACGGTGACAGGGGACAGCATGGGGTCGTCCATGGCGGCGAGGGACGACCGGCGAGGAGCAGCCGGAGCTTGCGGAGGGGGGCAATGGTAGCGGAGGGTGCGGGGAGCTGGAAAGGGCGCGTGAAAATGTCCCTCCCGCCAAATCTCGCGCCGGATGGGGGTTGAACTCGGGTCGGCTTCCCAGCCCGTGAAGATAGAGGTTGGGGGAGAAGATTTGCCGCGTCCCGTAAAAAAATTTGCGGGCCGTGCCGGATGCAGGGTCTGGTCGTGCAGATTTGCTGGCCCCGACCCGCAATTTAGCGGTTATTTTGCGGGCCGGGGCGTTTTGCGGGCCGGGGCGTTTTGCGGGGTAGAGTTGCTCTTACCGGGCAGATGGGCCAGGGGCTAGAATGTGATTAGGGGGAAGAAACCCACCCAGCCCACGTAAACGGTCTAGACCTGAGTTGGTTCGACCTCCAGAGGCCCGGAAGAGAAAAAAACAGGGGTTCCGAGGCAGAAGATCGGAGGAAGAAGAGGGATCAGCCATGGACATCATCTCGCAGCTGCAGGAGCAGCTCAACGAGATGGCCATGGTGGCCGTCAACACCTTCGGCACGCTGCAGCGCGACGCGCCGCCCGTCCGCCTCTCCAACAGCTACCCCGACCCGCTCAACCCGAACCCTAACCCCGACGGCCCCGCCTCCCAGCCGCAGGCCCCGCCCGCGCCCGGCGCGCAGCCGCCGGCACCTCTACCGCCGCAGCCACCGCAAGCGCCGCCCCAGCCGGCTCTCGACCTCGCCGAGCAACCCAAGGCCATGAGCCACGCGCTCGTCCTCGCCGCAAAGAAGGTGCGCATCCCGTGCCCTCTCGCATCTCCCCCCTTTTATTCTCTGTTCGACTCCTGCTCGAGGAATTCTCAATTCCTACAACTTATTTAGATAAAATGAGCACTTGTATATGATCCTGATTCAAAACCCGCAAGGCATTAACAACTAGTTCGTCACCCTGATTCCAAACACAGATGTTGCCTCTCTTCTGTGAATGAATTTAAACCAATTTCCCTCCTAAATTGCACTCTCAAAATTTTGTCAACCATTATCCTAATATTTGGCCAATATAAAACAATAAGGCGTTATTAAAACCCAGAATATGCTGTGATTAATAGAAGGTTCCTGATTACTAGCAGGGCTTAGGTCCATGATATCGATATATTGGGTTAGCTGACCTGGCTGTTAGATGATCCGTGCTCCTGTTTCTTTTACTGTTCTTCTGTTTTACCTGTAATGCTTACAAGACCGCTGCTGGTAGAGTGAAATTTTGTCTGTTTTATCATTTGTGTCGTACAGCTAGAGCACATAGTATAGCGAAAGTGCCCATGTTTTGTCTTGCATGGACATTATGATCATCATAATTCTCCTTTCTCAGGCTGTATCATGCTAAATATACTCTCTTTGTCTTCTGCGCCTTCTGTGATTACGATTATATCATGTGATAGTGTCATGCCGTATTTCATCTGTAGTACAGAAACATGAAGCACAATTTGCTAATCTCGGAAGAGACCGAACTTGTGCTGAAACCTGCCTCTAGTTACTACTTTCAATATTGTTCTGACAGTAAAAAAAAACATTGTCCCTTCCATGCAGTTTGATGCTCTTGTTGCTGCCTTACCACTGTCATCTGAAGAGGATCAGTTGAAAAGAATTCAAGAACTTCAGGTATGTTTCGGTTTCACTGTATCAGTATAAGAGTAGTATGATCAGTGAACATAGGCTAACTTACCAAAATAGTTACACAAGGAATTATGCAGCTGGCATTTCTGAACCAAAGGGAACTAACACCCTTTATTATGAAAAACTTGAAAACTAAAGCATCTGTTACACATAACATAAGAGGAAGCTAAAGAAGGATGCAGCAGCACCTCATTTATAGAATAAGTATTCCAACTATACAAGACGGCAACATGTAATTTGCAATTATACATCTGCTATTTTCACTTGGATGTGGTCTCATTGTATCTGCTAATGTCAGTTTAACGTGTTTTATTATATTATACTAACGTTGCAAATGTTATGCTCTGTCCTGTTTGTTTTGCTTGTGCGTAGCATTTCATGTTAGACCTGTCCTCCTGAAAGATTTATCTCTGAAGACTAGTAATAAACGTTTGTGATTCTAAAAGTTAAACCGAAGAAAAGCAGATGCTTGATGTTACGAGTTTATAACGTTTCATGGTAATCATTTTTAGGACAAAATTAGTCCCTCCTGATATGTTCCAGAAAATGGCCACCATTTTTCAGTACCCGATTACCCATCAGTGATTTCTTGTTTTATGGTTTGCCTTGGCAAATGCTAACCAGTGCACCGTCTAAGATCAACATTTACCTTGTTTTTATCCTGCAATCAAATCATGTAAACTTGAAATTTGCAGGCAGAGAACGAAGTTGTGGGATTGGAGCTTCAGAAACAACTTGAAGCTGCTGGTAACATTTTTTAATTTTGCACTTCTTATCATGGTATAGCGGATTAACAGCTGATGTATCATATATCTTGTTCCTTCACAGAACTGGAATTGGAACGGGTTGAAGTGTTGTTTAATGAAGCTACAGACAACTGTATAAATTTGAAGAAGCCAGATTAGCAATTTATGCATGTAAGTTTGGATGGTATCCTTAATCAGTATATTAATAGACTATCGAGTTATTGTGTTTTTAGCATGGGACTGTTTAGTGGCGACCGCATAAACGCTGAGCCCTTTGTAAAATTTACATTCAAGTTTTAGTTCTTGCAGTGTATCCTAAATATTGAAGGCACGGCTTTAGTTGACTCCCATTCAAATTTTTGCCATTTCAGGTAGCCGAACCCGTGTTGGTGGAGATATGAATTTCCAGCATTCTGGTGTCTACTCTCTTGTACAAGTCTCTAAAATGTCTTGTACAAGCCTCTAAATCTTATATTTGTTTACAGAGGTAGTAGTTCCTAATGTCTTGACAGCTTCCAAGCTAGATTTGTAGACAGTAATGCTGTCTTGTTTTAACTTGCGTGCATTGATATCCCATGAGCACTTGCTGGATGAGTTATTAAAGTTGAGTGTTGTAACACCTATACCCTGAAATAGTTTAAAGAATCCGTCGCGTGGATTGGTCTGGTAACTTCACTAGGGCAACTGAGATGATATTTCATTGTGAAAGAAAAAACAAGCATGGGATGGACATCTCATGATCACTCAAACACTGAAGCTATGCCTGATTCGAACAATGGCAGTTGTGATGGTGAAAACAAACACACTAAACTTTCTAGGGGACAAACACACATATATCCTAGAAACATCTTATTTTCTCGGCTTCAGTGATCCCCCTGGACTGGGCTCATGCATACTTGCAAGTGCCTAGACCTGCAAGGAAGGAACGAAAGAAGCAATGTTATATGAGATTTTGCACAGAGAGATTTGAGAAACGGTGGGATGAGATGAGATGAGATGCGCGATGTATGCTTACTGGGGTCGGTGATGCTGATGATGCCGGTGGCGTTGAAGAAGCAGTTCCAGGTGTTCCTCCCCCTGGCCTGGTAGTAGGCGTTCATGGCCACCGACGCCCGCGACAGCAGCACGCCGCCGTTCTGCGCGGAGCAGCCCCCCGTGCCCTGGATCGCGCTGCAGTCGCTCTCGGAGCAGGCGAACTCCAGGTTGGCCCTCAGCGCCGCCTCGCCCGTCGACGGCTTGGCCACGCACCACGTCTTGGACGCCGCCTGCGGATCAGCCAACAAAGCAATTGAGTAACTCAAGAGCTGAAGAAGATAGATGCTGATAGGCGGTCGGTCAGGAGAATGCCTCTCACCTGTTTCTGCTGAAAGCTTGGTGCCGCTGCCGCTGAAGGAATTCGCCACAGAACAATCGATCGATGTTAGAAACTATAAATAGATCGGAGACCAAGCAGTAAAGTACATCTGCAGAGAGATTTTGCCACGGAATAAGGAGAATCTTGAGCAAGTTGAGGATGTATTAGATGAGATTGAGGAGTGATTGTACCGTGAGTGCAGTGCGTCAGTAGCACGAGAGCGGAGGCGAAGGCCATGAGTCTGACGGTGGTTGAACCTGAACCCATCTCTTTCTTGTGACAAAGAGAGGGGGCGCAAGAAACTGTTTTTTCTATGGTTATGCTATATGTGAGGAGGCAGAGGAGAAGGCGATACGCAGAGGCTCAGTTCATGCTCCCGGTGAGTGCGTGTATATATGCAGACGAAGAAGATGGGGGAAGCCGAAGCAGAAAGGGCGTGTGCTGCAGAAGCGGTTCACCGCAAAATGAAGGAAATAGCAAATCCAATTTATGCGCCAGCATTGATTGCGGGTTCGCCGCATTTATATTTCGCCAAAACGCCTCCGTTTCTTCTGTTTTCAGGGGGCGGGTCAGTTACGACTATAGCTTTTACGAGACAAGTGACCAGGAAATGATGCGAAAATAAAAACGACACAAGCACGGCTAGAAAAAGCGCTGCCATGCTTGTGCGCGCGGTATCTCTACGATACGACACGACACGCGAGATAAACCCAGTTCTACTAGACCATGAAGACGTGCGTTGCTGCACCCGTTCATCTTAAACAGTAAACTACGATATATTTGAAACGGATGAACAATAGAAATATTTGATGAAATTTGAATGGCTTAAGCTAGAATGCCATGGTAGAGGGCATATTTATTTGAAGTTATAGCGGACCCATTTGCATATTTATTTTGATGATGGTATTTCACATATTTGAAATAGTTAGCATATTTGAAGTTAGAATTGACCCGTTAGCATATCAGGATTGGCTGTATTGGCTTGGATCTAGTAGTTAGAACATGTCAAGTCTCCTCCTAAATCAAGCACCAACGAAGCTGGTGCTCCCTCTCATAAATAGGAGCACAAAATATGTGTCTAAATATACATGTCTTTCTTGGCATCGAGATCAAGATGGGTATGCTAGTATTCCTGTATAAACAGAAACGTTGAGAAAACGCGAGTATGAATAGTAACTGATCTTGAACCACCCGGCAATGGTGGTCAGAGATCTCATCTCAAAAAGCTTAAAAGAAAAACTGATCATGTGCAGCAAAATATAATATATGTTTTTCCCCTCAAACCTGGGTGGACACTGGCCCACTGAGCCTTGGACATATAATAGGATTCGCCTCTATGGGTTTTTTGGCCACCGATCAGCCCAACGACCGAGGAGATCGCTAGCTCGGTATGCGGAGCAGCAGCCCAAGTACGTGCGCTAGGTCATGACGCGGTGAAAACGCGACGTATCGGTGCTGGTTGTTATGACCAAATGATCTGGTCCATTCCTGCTTCAAGTCTAACGGTTGAGGATGTCAAAACCCTGTGGTGGCTCCTAGCTAGCTGAGTTATACTGTTAAGTAATCCGTATACCGCTAGCAGGCTTGGTTCATACTCACTCCGTTGCTAAATATAAGTCTCTTTTTAACGGTTCACCATAAACTACTTCCTCCGTTTCTAAATATAAGTCTTTATAGAAATTACACTATGAACCACATACGGATGTATATAGATGCCTTTTAGAGTAGATTCACTCATTTTGCTCCGTATGTGGTTCATAGTGGAATCCCTCCATAGGCTTATATTTAGGAACGGAGGGAGTACATACAAAACAGAATGAATGAATCTACAATCTAAATTATGTCTATATACATCCGTATATAGTTTGTAGTCATCAGGTTTTTTTCTTGAAAAAAAGGCTCATCTTCCTGGCCTCTGCATCTGAAAGATGCATGCGGTCATATTATTAAATAGTTCAAATAAAAACATAGTCTTAGCTCCATTACAGCTCGCAATCGGAGCAAAAATAAAAAATAAAACTCATTGACAGAACCGGCAGGATGATAGGACTAGAACACTAGACGTCTATTCTATTATGAGACCGACATTCAAATCGATTGAATATAGCACGTGCTACCATCTCCCACTGGTTGCACCCAGTAACCAAAAGCTCCCTGGAGTCCGGGAGTGAGTAAGGACCACGTACGGATACATGTCGTACCTCTAAAGTTGACCTGCAAGAAAGTTAAAGTATGTTGCCTGTTAAAAATCATATCATTCCTGCAGTTCCATATAGCCCAAATAAGCGCACATATTCCAATCCAAATACGAAACGCAGTAATATGATCTACTCCAGCTAGCCACGTCCCAAATAACGCTTCAATGCTAACCGGAGGAATAATGTTAAAGGCAGTAATTTTGCGAGAGGGCAATCTATGAATAGGTGTTGTATTGCTTCGTCATGATCATAAAAACAACACTGTGCACTACATACCCAACGTCGCCTTAGTAAATTATCTTTGGCGAGGATCACTTGCTTGTTGACAAACCACATAAAAATTTTGATACACAAGCAAACCTTAATTTTCAAGATATGTATGGATCTTGTGATTGGGCCAGAATTAATTAGATCCATACACATAGATTTGATCGTAAACACACCGCTTCTGGTTAAATTCCATTGAAGGAAATCAGGTTGGTCGGATAATTGAATCTCCATCAACCTCCGCGCCAAGTGTAGCCAGGAGTTCCAGCGCTCCCCAACTAAAGATTTCCTAAACTTCCAACAAGATTTTCATTTATATGCTATACTTCTAACAAGATTGCCATAGTTAGGACTCGGTTAAACATAGCTCGAGCTCATGTCAGCTTGAGTGAACTGTAGAAAAAAAAGCTGAACTTTCTTTCAGCAAATATTAACAAATGTTTTGATAGCTTCCAAAGTTTCAGCGTCAGACGATATTCATTGAAAACGTGGCAAAATAAAAAAATAAAATCGATGCTCCAAACATGTTATTTTCGAGCATTTTTGGAGCATCAATTTTTTTTTGGCCATGTCTTCCACGAATGTCATTTTCTGATTAAACTTTGCAAGCAATGAACACATTTCCCAATGTTTGCTACGTCTAACAGGTCTTGGCGCACTGAAATTTCAAAGAAGTTTCACTTGCATATGGGATGTGTACAGTGTACGTAGTTTAGTCCACATTGACAGTACAGAGGAGACATCAACTTATAAGGTTGGCTATTACACCGGTTCTTATAGCATGAGAAAAGAGAACAACAACGTGCAAGCTCACTCACTACTCGTGTCGTGTGAATTGAGTTCGAATTAGTAAGCGGCACGTTGGATGATTAAACTTTTGCTTTGTGGTACGAGAAGAATTACCAGGCGAAGCGACAACAACACTTTAGCATCATTCCCTCTTCTTGAAGGGGTCATCGCTGGACCTTTGATCGCTCTCAGCTAGTCATCGTGGGTGTGGTTCATGGACAACCATGAATTGCCCTTGGCATGGCGTGGCTTGCGGTGGTGGTGATGCTGAGAGTCCTTGTTTTTTTTCTTGGCAGTCCGTTCTCCTTAGTTACCATTTGAGCTACAGTGTGAGCGTCATGTCGTTTGATAGGTCGATGTCATTTGGACCAAGGCAAGGGGGGGGGGTGAGTTACCTTGGACAATGGAGGGATGACATTATGAAAAAGTCATGTCCTTTTTCCGAAGAAGGCGAAGGTCACTTCCTCTAGTACTTGCCTACTCCTGCCTAGGCACTAAATTCGTTTGAACTTCTGTCAACAAATTCTCGGTGGTTATAGACTTCGGTGTTTTTGGTTGCGGTTCTTTCATTATTTGTTATCTTTGTTCTTGTTGGTGGTATTTTTTAATTCTTCTACTCAATATATTGTATCAGTTCGTCTGTTTAGGCCTTACTAATTTAAAACCAGGTGTGTGTCTTCTTTTGTACAAAAAAAGAACTTTAAGTCCCCCTCTTCCCCTCCCTCAACCCTTCCGAAAAAGGCTTTCGCCCCGCTTTATATATAAAGCAAATATCAACATCACCAAGTACAAACGCACACCACCACAACACACGCACACACGTAAGGCAGGATACATAGGCGCTGAGCGCGGCAACACCACCCCTAACACTAACGTGAAGAGATCGAAACCGCATACGACGAACCGTGGGCTCTCAGACGGCGCCTTAAGGAAGGATACGACACCGGAGCACCGCCATCGCCCGATCCGAGGATTAGAGTTTCCCCTCGAGCTGCACGAAGGGTAGTGAGAGCCGCGACGACGCCTTCAAGAAGGGAACTTTCGCCGCCGCCGGTCCCTCCGAAGAAAGAACAGGTTTTCACCCCGGACAACACTCACCATCACCGATCGCCACACCCCGGCTACCATGCCACCCACACAGCCATGGCCACCGGGCAGCACCCAGCCACGGGCTCGGCCCAAGAGCACCACACAACCACCACCCCCAAGGCCGCCGCCCCGGCATCCAAGACCTAGACACCACCACACCCGAGATCCGGCACTACCCCAACCAAAGAGACGAGCGGAAAGAACCTGGCTTTCCCACTCCTGGACATCCCCCAGCGCCGAGACCCAATAGGCCGGCCAAAACGGGCCTCCATCGACTCGTCCTGCCGCACCGGGCGCGAGACGAGCTCGGTCCTGCGGCACCATGTGTGAGACGAGGTCGGTCCTGCTGCACCGGGCGCGAGACGAGCTCAGTCCTACGACACTGATAACCCACAAGTATAGGGGATCGCAACAGCTTTCGAGGGTAGAGTATTCAACCCAAATTTATTGATTCGACACAAGGGAAGCCAAAGAATATTCTCAAGTATTAGCAGCTGAGTTGTCAATTCAACCATACCTGGAAACTTAGTATCTGCAGCAAAGTGTTTAGTAGCAAAGTAATATGATAATGGTGGTAACGACAACAAAAGTAAAGGAAGCAAAAGTAATATTTTTGGTGTTTTGTAGTGATTGTAACAGCAGCAACGGGAAAGTAAATAAGCGTAAACCAGTATATGGAAAGCTCGTAGGCATCGGATCAGTAATGGATAATTATGCCGGATGTGGTTCATCATGTAACCGTCATAACATAGGGTGACACAGAACTAGCTTCAATTCATCAATGTAATGTAGGTATGTATTCCGAATATAGTCATATGAGCTTATGGAAAAGAACTTGCATGACATCTTTTGTCCTACCCTCCCGTGGCAGCGGGGTCCTATTGAAAACTAAGGGATACTAAGGCCTCCTTTTAATAGAGAACCGGAACAAAGCATTAGCACATAGTGAATACATGAACTCCTCAAACTATGGTCATCACTGGGAGTGGTCCCGATTATTGTCACTTCAGGGTTGCCGGATCATAGCACATAGTAGGTGACTATAGACTTGCGACATAGGATCAAGAACTCACATATATCCATGAAAACATAATAGGTTCAGATCTGAAATCATGGCACTCGGGCCCTAGTGACAAGCATTAAGCATAGCAAAGTCATAGCAACATCAATCTCAGAACATAATGGATACTAGGGATCAAACCCTAACAAAACTAACTCGATTACATGGTAAATCTCATCCAACCCATCACTGTCCAGCAAGCCTACGATGGAATTACTCACGCACGGCGGTGAGCATCATGCAATTGGTGATGGAGGATGCTTGATGATGACGACGGCTACGAATCCCCCTCTCCGGAGCCCCGAACGGACTCCAGATCAGCCCTCCCGAGAGGTTTTAGGGCTTGGCGGTGGCTCCGTATCGTAAAACGCGATGGTTTCTTCTCTCTTATTTTTCTCTCCCCGAAAGTCAATATATAGAGTTGGAGTTGGCGTCGGAAGGTGTCCAGGGGGCCCACGAGGTAGGGGGCGCGCCCTAGGGGGGGCCCACCCTCGTGGACAGGGTGTGGGCCCCCTGGTCTTCATCTTTGGCGAGGATTTTTTTTAATTTATTGTAAGGTATTCCGTGGAGTTTCAGGTCATTCCGAGATATTTTGTTTTCTGCACATAAAACAACATCATGGCAATTTTGCTGAAAACAGCGTCAGTCCGGGTTAGTTCCATTCAAATCATACAAGTTAGAGTCCAAAACAAGGGCAAAAGTGTTTGGAAAAGTAGATACGATGGAGACGTATCAACTCCCCCAAGCTTAAACCCTTGCTTGTCCTCAAGCAATTCAGTTAACAAACTGAAAGAAATAAAGAAAGACTTTTACAAACTCTGTTTGCTCTTGTTGTTGTAAATATGTCAAGCCAGCATTCAAGTTTTCAGCATATATCATAACTAACCACATTTGCAATAATTCTCAGGTCTCACAATTACTCATATTAATAGCATAATCAACTAGTGAGCCATAATAATAAATCTCGGATGACAACACTTTCTCAAAACAATCATAATATGATATAACAAGATGGTATCTCGCTAGCCCTTTCTGAGACCGCAAAACATAAATGCAGAGCACCTTTAAAGATCAAGGACTGACTAGACATTGTAATTCATGGTAAAAGAGATCCAATCATGGTCATACCCAATATAAACTAATAGTGATGAACGCAAATGACAGCTGCGCTCTCTAGCTAGTGCTCTTTAATAAGAGGGTGATGACTCAACATAAAAGTAAATGGATAGGCCCTTCGCAGAGGGAAGCAGGGATTTGTAGAGGTGCCAGAGCTCAGTTTTGAAATAGAGATAAATAATATTTTGAGCGGTATACTTTCATTGTCAACATAGCAACTAAGAGATGGCAATATCTTCCATGTCACACATATTATAGGCGGTTCCCAAACAGAATGGTAAAGTTTATACTCCCCCTCCACCAACAAGCATCAATCCACGGCTTGCTCGAAACAACGAGTGCCTCCAACATACATCAGGTCCAGGAGGAGTTTTGTTTGCAATTAATTTTGATTTAGTTTGCATAAAGCATGAGACTGGGCACCCCGGTGACCAGCCATTTTCTCGTGAGTGAGGAGCGGAGTCCACTCCTCTTGAGAATAACCCGCCTAACATGGAAGATAAGGGCAGCCTTGGTTGATACATGAGCTACTCTAGCATACAAAACAGAATGTTCATTTGAAGGTTTAGAGTTTGACACATACAAATTTACTTGGAACGGCAGGTAGATACCGCATATAGGAAGGTATAGTGGACTCATCTGGAATAACTTTGGGGTTTAAGGAATTGGATGCACAAGCAGTATTCCCGCTTAGTACAGGTGAATGCTAGCAAAAGACTGGGAAGCGACCAACTAGAGAGCGACAATAGCCATGTACATGCATTAAAATTAATAAACATTGGGTGCAAGCATGAGTAGGATATAATCCACCATGAACATAAATATCGTGAAGGCTATGTTGATTTTGTTTCAATTACATGCGTGAACATGTGCCAAGTCAAGTCACTTAAATCATTCAAAGGAGGATACCACCCCATCATACCACATCATAATCATCTCAATAGCATGTTGGCACACAAGGTAAATCATTATAACTCATAGCTAATCAAGCATGGCACAAGCAACTATGAACTCTAATTGTCTTTGCAAACATGTTTATTCATAATAAGTTGAATCAAGAATGACGAACTCATCATATTTACAAAAACAAAAGAGGTCGAGTTCATACCAGCTTTTCTCATCTCAGTCGGTCCATCATATATCATCATAATTGCCTTTCACTTGCACGACTGAACGATGTGGATAATAATAAGAGTGCATGTGCATTGGACTAAGCTGGAATCTGCGAGCATTCAATAAACAGGAGAAGACAAGGCAATATGGGCTCTTGGTTAAATTAATAATAATGCATATAAGAGCCACTTCAACAATTTAATCATGGTCTTCTCCTACCGACCCCCAAAGAAAAGAAAAGAAATAAAAACTATTTACACGGGAAAACTCCCAACAAGCAAAAGAAGAACGGGAAATATTTTTGGGTTTTCTTTTTAATTACTACTACTACAGCAGAAAAGTAAACTACTACTAATTTTTTTGGTTTTTCTTAAGGTTTAACAAGCACACAAGAAGAAAGCAAGAAAAAGAAAATAAACTAGCATGGATATTATAGTGAAAGAGTATGAGCACCGACATCTAGCAATGAGTGTGTGTGAACATAAATGTAATATCGGTGAGAAATACGTACTCCCCCAAGCTTAGGCTTTTGGCCTAAGTTGGTTTATTGTCAGGGATAGCCTGGCGGATACTCATAGGTGTAACTGGGGTCGTACTGCGACAAAGAATAACTGGGGTTGAACTGTGATGCAACGGTTATCGCCTCCTGAGCTGCAGCGTGGAGTCGGGCTCCCTCAGCTCTCCTCTCATACTCATCTTCCTCCTCTCCGGTAATAGTATATCTTCCGTTTGCCTGGTAGTCAAAGAAGGCAGGAGCAGGGAGAGTAATATGGACAACATGCCGTTTGTTAAAAATTAATCGATACTGGAGAGGTGACTCAGTCCTCTCAACAAAATGGTGGGAAACCATAGAATTAAAATCTAAATAAGCAGGAGGCAACTCCATGTCTTCTTCACGAACGTCTATCTCAAGAAACTTAGCTAAGCGGGTTGCATAAATTCCTCCAAAGAAATCTCCATTATATCTATTATGATGCAACCTACGAGCTACAATGGCTCCCATATGATAAGATTGGTCCCTTAACACAGCACTCCTGAGAATGCTAAGGCCAGGGACACACATGTGACATGCTTCATCCTTAGCATTTATGCATCTACCTATGAAGAAAGCAAAATAATGTATAGCAGGAAAGTGAATGCTCCCTATGGTAGCTTGCGTTATATCTCTTGATTCCCCTACAGTTATACTAGTAAGAAAGTTTCTAAATTCAGATTTAGGGAGATCTCTAACACTACCTCATTGTGGAAGTTTGCAAGCAAGAGTAAAATCCTCTAAGTCCATGGTATAGGATTTATCATAAAGATCAAACATGACTGAAGGAGAATTACGCGAAGATGAATACTCAAACCTCCTCATAAAAGAACTTGTGAGATCATGATATTGGGGGCATTTGTTAGCTTCAAAATCCTCAAGACCGGCATTACGCAAATATGCGTTAAATTCTTCTTTAATTCCTGCATGATCCATAAAAATTTCCGACGGCCATTCGCAAGGCCATACTAACGTCTCTTGGCGGTTCCTCGTCAGCATCACGCATAGCAAGCCTAGATCCTTGCTTCTTAGAAGAACCACCTTGGAACATCTTTCTAAGCATCTTACTTTTCTCTGAAAAATTTCTGAAGTTATCTGAAATTTTTAGTAACTTCAAATAAAAGTGAACCAACTTCAATAAAACTAATAGCAACAACTCCTACAAGTGCCTAGAGCCTATATCAAGCATTAGAACTACTTGGAACCATATAAATTTGACATGCAAACTCAAGAACATGGTCACCTATGCAACACAAATTTGCAAAGAATAGAGCACTAGAACAAAAACTAATTGGACCAATGGAGGAGTCACATACCAAGGAACAATCTCCCCAACCAGTTTTGCGAGAGGTGCTTTGACCAAGGAGATCGAAAATCACAGCAAAGAGGGCTGGAACTCGTGCTTCAGTTGGTTTTTCGTGTTTGTATGAGGAAGAAGAAGAAGAAGGGTGCTGGAATAAGTGGAGGAGGGCCACCGTGGGCCCACGAGGCAGGGGGCGCGCCCAGGGGGGTAGGGCGCGCCCTCCACCCTCGTGGCCAGGTGGCAGCTCCCCCCGCGATGATTTTTGCACCATAAATCCTCAAATATTCTCGAAAAAATCATATTAAATTGGCATGTCATTCTGAGGACCTTTATTTTCGGGATATTTTTATATTGCACGGATAAACCAGTAAACAGACAGAAAAATACTAATTTTACTTTATTTCTACTAAATAATAGAAAGTATAGAGAGGGTATAGAAGGTTGTGCTTCTAGTTTCGTCCATCTCATGCTCATCAAAAGGAATCCACTAACAAGGTTGATCAAGTCTTGTTAACAAACTCATTCCGATCAACATGGAACCGGAGAAAATTCGAATAACACTATGTTACCTCAACGGGGATATGCACATCCCCGATAATAAGTATATCATATTTCTTCTTGACAGTAGGAAGAGGAAATTCAAAACCTCCAAATATAATCATTGGAATTTTTCCAATAGAGTTGATACTATGGACTTAAGGTTGTTTCCTTGGAAAGTGTACCGTATGCTCATTACCATTAACATGAAAAGTGACATTGCCTTTGGTGCAATCAATAACAGCCCCTGCAGTATTAAGAAAAGGTCTTCCAAGAATAATAGACATACTATCATCCTCGGGGATATCAAGAATAATAAAGTTCGTTAAAATAGTAACGTTTGCAACCACAACAGGCACGTCCTCACAAATACCGACATGTATAGCAGTTGATTTATCAGCCATTTGCAAAGATATTTCAGTAGGTGTCACCTTATTCAAATCAAGTCTACGATATAAAGACAGGGGCATAACACTAACACCGGCTCCAAGATCACATAAAGCAGTTTTAACATAGTTTCTTTTAATGGAGCATGGTATAGTAGGTACTCCTGGATCTCCAAGTTTCTTTGGTATTCCACCCTTAAAAGTGTAATTATCAAGCATGGTGGAAATTTCAGCTTCCGGTATCTTTCTTTTATTAGTAACAATATCTTTCATGTACTTAGCATAAGGATTCATTTTGAGCATATCAGTCAATCGCATACGCAAAAAGATAGGTCTAATCATTTCAGCAAAGCGTTCAAAATCCTCATCATCCCTTTTCTTGGATGGCTTGGGAGGAAAATGCATGGATTTTTGAACCCAGGGTTCTCTTTCTTTACCATGTTTCTTAGCAACAAAGTCTCTCTTATCATAACGTTGATTCTTTGATTATGGGTTATCAAGATCAAGAGCAGGTTCAATTTCTACATCATTATCATACTAGGTTGAGCATCATTATGAACATCATCATTAACATTTTCACTAGGTTCATGTTGATTACCAGATTGTGTTTCATCATCAGACATAGAGATATCATTTGGATTATCAGGTGGTTCGACAATAGGTTCACTAGAAGTTTGCACAGTTCTATCATTTTTCTTTTTCTTCTTTTTAGAAGAACTAGGTGCATCAATATTATTTCTCTGAGAATCTTTCTCAATTCTCTTAGGTGGCCTTCAGGATACAAAGGTTCCTGACTCATTCGACCAGATCTAGTAGCCACTCTAACATCATAATCATTTTTCTTACTATTCATTTCATCGAGCAATTCTTTTTGAGCTTTAAGTACTTATTCTACTTGAGTGGTAACCATAGAAGCATGTTTGCTAACAAGTTTAAGTTCACCTCTAATATTAGCCATATAATCACCCAAGCGTTTAATCATATAAGCATTTTGTTTTAATTGTCTACCAAAATAAGCATTAAAGTCGTCTTGCTTAAACATAAAGTTATCAAACTCATCCAAGCACTGACTAGCAATTTTAGTAGGAGGGACTTCAGCTTTATCATATCTATAGAGAGAATTTACCTTTACTACCTGTGTCGGGTTAACAAGGTCTGGAGGTTCTTCAATAGGTAATGGATCAAGATCATAGGTTTCTTCAATAGGCGGTAGATTAAGACCATGTATTTCTTCATTAGGAGGTAAATTCTTAACATCTTCAGCTTTAATACCTTTTTCTTTCATAGATTTCTTTGCCTCTTGCATATCCTCGGGACTGAGAAATAGAACACCTCTCTTCTTCGGAGTTGGTTTAGGAATAGGATCATTAATTGGGGCGGGAGCTGGCTCAGGAGGTGCCCAATTATTTCCATTTGTCAACATATTATTCAATAGAATTTCAGCTTCATCCGGTGTTCTCTCCCTGAAAAGAGGACCAGCACAACTATCTAGGTAATCTCTGAAAGCATCGGTTAGTCCATTATAGAAGATATCAAGTATTTCATGTTTCTTAAGAGGATGATCAGGCACAGCATTAAGTAACTTGAGAAGCCTCCCCCAATCTTCTTGAAGACTCTCTTATTTAATTTGCACAAAGTTGTATATTTTCCTTAAGGCAGCTTGTTTCTTATGAGTAGGGAAATATTTAGCAGAGAAGTAATAAATCGTATCCTGGGACTACGCAAACAACCAGGATCAAGAGAATTAAACCATATCTTAGCATCACCCTTTAATGAGAACGAAAATATTTTGAGGATATAAAAGTAGCGAGATCTCTCATCATTAGTGAACAGGGTGGCTATATCATTCAATTTAGTAAGATGTGCCACAACAGTTTCAGATTCATAACCATGGAAAGGATCAGATTCAACCAAAGTAATTATATCAGGGTCAACAGAGAATTCATAATCCTTATCAGGAACACAGATAGGTGAAGTAGCAAAAAAAGGGTCAGGCCTCATTTTATCTTTAAGAGATTCTTTGTTCCATTTAATTAATAGCCTTTTAAGTTCATGACGATCTCTGCAAGCTAGAATAGCGGCAGAAGACTCCATATCAAAAACATAACCCTCAGGAATAATAGGCCTATCTTCATCATCACTTTCATCATTATAATCAGATTCAATAATTTCTTTCTCTCTAACCCTAGCAATTTGTTCATCAAGAAATTCACCTAGGGGCACAGTAGTATCAGGCATAGAAGTAGTTTCATCATAAGTATCATACATAGCAGAAGTGGGATCATCAATAACATGCGACATATCAGAACGAATAGCAGAAGCAGGTTTAGGTGTCGCAAGCTTACTCATAACAGAAGGTGAATCAAGTGCAGAGCTAGATGGCAGTTCCTTACCTCCCCTCATAGTTGAGGGATAAATTGTTGTCTTAGCGTCTTTCAAGTTCTTCATAGTGTCCAACAGATATAAATCCCAAGTGACTCAAAGAATAGAGCTATGCTCCCCGGCAACGGCGCCAGAAATTAGTCTTGATAACCCACAAGTATGGGGGATCGCAACAGTTTTCGAGGGTAGAGTATTCAACCCAATTTTATTGATTCGACACAAGGGGAGCCAAAGAATATTCTCAAGTATTAGCAGCTGAGTTGTCAATTCAACTACACCTGGAAACTTAGTATCTGCAGCAAAGTGTTTAGTAGCAAAGTAATATGATAGTGGTGGTAACGGCAACAAAAGTAAAGGCAGCAAAAGTAATATTTTTGGTGTTTTGTAGTGATTGTAACAGCAGCAACGGGAAAGTAAATAAGCGTAAACCAGTATATGGAAAGCTCGTAGGCATCGGATCAGTAATGGATAATTATGCCGGATGTGGTTCATCATGTAACAGTCATAACATAGGGTGACACAAAACTAGCTCTAATTCATCAATGTAATGTAGGCATGTATTCCGAATATAGTCATACGTGCTTATGGAAAAGAACTTGCATGACATCTTTTGTCCTACCCTCCCGTGGCAGCGGGGTCCTATTGAGAACTAAGGGATATTAAGGCCTCCTTTTAATAGAGAACCAGAACAAAGCATTAGCACATAGTGAATACATGAACTCCACAAACTATGGTCATTACCGGGAGTGGTCCCGATTATTGTCACTTCGGGGTTGCCGGATCATAACACATAGTAGGTGACTATAGACTTGCGACATAGGATCAAGAACTCACATATATCCATGAAAACATAATAGGTTCAGATCTGAAATCATGGCACTCGGGCCCTAGTGACAAGCATTAAGCATAGCAAAGTCATAGCAACATCAATCTCAGAACATAATGGATACTAGGGATCAAACCCTAACAAAACTAACTCGATTACATGGTAAATCTCATCCAACCCATCACTGTCCAGCAAGCCTACGATGGAATTACTCACGCACGGCGGTGAGCATCATGAAATTGGTGATGGAGGATGGTTGATGATGACGACGGCGATGAATCTCCCTCTCTGGAGCCCCGAACGGACTCCAGATCAGCCCTCCCGAGAGGTTTTAGGGCTTGGCGGTGGCTCCGTATCGTAAAACGCGATGATTTCTTCTCTCTTATTTTTCTCTCCCCGAAAGTCAATATATAGAGTTGGAGTTGCGTCGGAAGGTGTCCAAGGGGCCCACGAGGTAGGGGGCGCGCCCTAGGGGGGCGCCCCCCACCCTCGTGGACAGGGTGTGGCCCCCTGGTCTTCATCTTTGGCGAAGATTTTTTATTATTTATTGTAAGGTATTCCGTGGAGTTTCAAGTCATTCCGAGATATTTTGTTTTCTGCACATAAAACAACATCATGGCAATTCCGCTGAAAACAACGTCAATCCGGATTAGTTCCATTCAAATCATACAAGTTAGAGTTCAAAACAAGGGCAAAAGTGTTTGGAAAAGTAGATACGATGGAGACGGATCAGACACCGTGCGCGAGACGAGGTCGGTCCCGCCGCGCCGGGCGCGAGACGGGCGATGGACCGGAACTGGGAGAAGGCCAACCCTTCGACAGAAGTAGAGCCCGGACGACGAGGAGATGACGCAAAGGTCGACACGGTCCGACCGCAAACGAGCCGACGCCGGAGAAAAGCCAGCCGTCGCCGCGGGCAGAGCCACCGAACCACCGTGTATCCGCCGCGCCGCCGGACGGCCGCCGCTGGACCATACAACACCGCGGCCGCCCACGGCCGGAGCAGCAACCAAGACGGGCCACTGCCCCACCCTGCGCCGCTGCCGGAATCCAGCCATGAGACCAGGCCGGGCACACGACCACCCGAAGCCTCAGCTCCGCCGCCACCATGTGCCCCCAGAGAACCAGCCGGAGCTGGAGAAGACCAACGGAGGTCCTCCCAAACCGCCCGCAGCCCACCGACGCCCAGATCTGATCCAGGACGCGGCCACGGGCACGCAGCCGCTGCGTTGCGGGCTGCAGCCACCAGGACGCCGCCGAGCCGCAGCACGACGCCGACCGGAGCCACCGCAACAGCGCCGCCAGGCCCCACGCGCGCCTGACGCCTCCGACGGGTGGGCCACCCCGCGTCGCCCAGATCCGAGCGGAGGAGGAAGAAGCCCCCCCACCGGCCACCGCAGGGGCCTTGCCTTGGCAGATCCGGCCGGCGGCGTCGGGGGGGAGGAGCGAGGGGAGAGGGTTAGAGGCGGGGGACGGCGGCGCCACCCGAGCCGCCCGCGGGGGTGGCGGCGCGGGGGTGAGAGGGGGAGGAGCAGATCTACCCAGATGCACTTGCATGTCCTCCCTCAACCCTTCACTCCCCTTCCATCAAGACGTTATCATCATGTTCCGGCCAACCCGCATGATCGATGAGTGTGTGTGTGTGAGGTTCAGATAGGTGGAGGGGTCGGTCACTCAGGCGAACTCATCTCATTTAATTCCTTTTTTTGCGATGGGTCTCATTGTCCTTAATTTCTTAGCTTTGTGTAGTGTCCATGATAAGCTAGAGAAGAGAAATTCGTAGGCGCATGATGATACGAAACTTCAATACCTCACACTTATTTACAGATAAACAACCCTAGAACTATGCAATCAGAACAATTCAGATGCTTCTTGCAAATTTGTTTGCGAAATGCATTCTTCACGTTTGAAACACATATAGTGACATATTTTGGTCTGAATCAATCATCCCGAGTACAGCCTCAGCTTGGAGCGTATTGTCTCTCGGCATATCGGGCATCTGTCGAGGTTCTCCCCACATTCCCTGCAACACTGTCGTTCGCACACAAAAACAATAAAAAATATGTAAAAATGCATACATTTCCGTAAAAAAAATCAAAAATATGTAGAAATGCATACATTTCCAAAGTTTCATTGAAAAGAAAATATATCCCAACGTTTGCTTATAGATAAATAAATCTCAATATCTTACCATGTGGCCGCAGCCAAACGCAAGATCTTTGGCATTGGTCAGGCAGATTGGGCACACCTGCATGGACATTTGGTATATCAGTCAGTTTGTTCAAGAAGGTGGCATGAAGCATCGACCCTCCATGCATGATCATCACAATTGACAAGAGAAACAAGACTTGGTAATTCCGAGCAGTTTGTTGAACCTGATCCTCTCTTGGCTCCGCCGCGGCGGCGTTCGCGCCGCTAGCCTCCCGCCTGAACGACGACGTCTGCCTCTGCGCAGACGCCGGCAGCGGAGGCGGGGCCGGGACGACCCTCTTGGCCTTCCCCGTGGACCGGCCCAGGATGCCGAGCTCCATGGTGGCCTTGTACTGTATGGGCACCTCCATGAGCGCCGCCAGCGCGAACGCCGACTCCTTCTGCTGCAGCGTCGCGTTCCTCGACATGATCGACGTGAAGTTGACAAACTGCGCACCATTGTTGTTAAATAATAACGTGTGAGTAGAGGTGCATTGTAATTCGTCTTCAGAGATTGGATCAACCAAGAGGGCTACAACTCCCTCGGTCTCTGTTTTCGAATTTGAGTGATGACCTGGAAGTTGTCGAAGGCGCGCGCGGGGAGCTTGTCGTCGAACTTCTGCATGTCCTCCCATGGGCCATCCCCGACCCCGACCAACACGATGGACAACGGATACGAACTGCAGAGCCAACTTTTGTGTCAGGTTTAATTATTTTGAAACCGTGAATCTCTCTTGCACCGTGCGTGACTGTCAAAGATCACCTGGCCATGACAATGGAGTCCACGGTTCTTCGCTCCTGCGGGCTCAGATCACCCTCACTTGTATCAACACTCCTAGTGACCTGCAACGCCGTGATGAAGTTGTTAAGACGAATCAAGACGCACTTGTTGCTGCATAGCATAGGCTTTTTTGATTCAGTTCAGGGACCTGGCCGTCGGCGACGATGACGAGGACATGGTACTGGCCACCGGTCCTGTCCACGATGTCGACGGCGGCCTCCACGATCGGCGCGAAGGACGTCGGCCCTGAGCACAGACAATCGCGCATCGTTCATTCACCAGTGCCAACGAAGGAAGATTTCCAGAGCTCGGGACGGGTTGATGGGGTTTGGTCGTCGGAGGTCACCTGATAGCCTGAGGTGCGGCACGACGTTCCGGTAGCAGGCCAGCACCTCCTCGAAGCCGTGGCACGGCGAGTTGTCAGGGTGGAAGCTGAAGACGTTGTAGTCATGCGTCGTCGCTGCAAACAAGAAGAGCACAAGAAGTAAATGGAACGGACTCGTCCTTGCCGTCGGTCGGTGTGATAAGGAGTGAAAGGGGGGCTCCGGCCAGCTCACCGTCGCCGAAGCCGAAGCAGGGGATGAGGTTGTCCTCGTCGAAGGACGCGAGCGTCTTGCCGATGATGCTGATGGCCGCCTCGTAAGGGTTGGGCGCGTCGCCCAGCTTGTGCAGGCTCTGCCCGTTGAACGACCGCTTCCCTGTCCATTCGTTGCTCTTGGTGAAGTCCACCCCGAGGATGAGGTTCGACGACTCGAGGCCCTGATCGCGCAGCGCCGAAGCAACCTGAGAAATCAAAGCTAACCAAGTCAGGAGATGAAGCGAGGAACATTATCGTGGGATGAAGATGATCCATGACCAATCACCTGGTCGAGAGAGGTGTAGGTGTCCGGTATGTACGAGTACTTCTTGGACAGCATGGCCCTCCGCCGCTGCTCGCCGCCTCCTCCACGGCCGTGTCCCGACGGCTCAGCGCTCCTCGACGTCGTCGTCCTCCCCGCCTGGGCCGCTCTCCGCCGGTGGCCGCCCAACAGCGCGCTCAACACCCCGCCCATTCTTTCTCGGAAGCGATCGCGATCGACGACAGGGGACGGCCGCTAGAAATACCATGCGAGGAGGACACGGCTTCCTCCTCCTCTCGTTCTTTCTCGGAAGTCGCAGCAAAGATCACACGGAGAAGCAAGGCACGGCCATGGAACTGGACCAAGGTTGTTGTATCATGGACGATGATGCGTCAAGCAAGGCAAGGATTTTGCAGCGAAGCTTCTTGAGACCTTCGTGGATCGAATTTCCGCTCTTTATTCCGTGTCACAGAAACGGCCGTGATCTTTAAGGAACTTGTCGCTAAATGTTCGGTTTCTTTCCGGTAATTCGCCGCTATGCTTTGCGAGTGAGTGCTAAAGCAGCGGATTCCTGCGTGTCAGCGTGTTTCTTTCTGCGATGTCTAGTCAGGAAGGAAGACAACCTGGTAGACCGCGAATATTTGTGGCCCGAAAATAGTGCAGACAAGCTCATCGTCATTCTAAAGATGTGTTTGGATCATGTCCGTTAATAGTCGCTGAACTGCTGAAGTGCTAGTCGGACCTTCTTGTTTTCTTTCTTGCAACCTCAGAGGAAAATGAAAGTCTATTACACTTAACAACTTTTTTTTTGCAATCTCCCATGTGGATCCTCAAACCGTCTGTAACTGTCCAGACCACGCAGTCTCAACGTGTTTTGCGATCCAATACAATTTTGTATCGATTCGTTTGGTGGTTCGGATGTCCATTTTCCCGCAAACTGAACGTCCATTTCCATTTGCGATCCAACCTTGGAAAATGAAAGGCTATTATAGTTAGGGCATCTTCAACATGGACCCTCAAACTGCTCACAACCGACTGGACCACACGGTCCGGACGTGTTTTGCTATCCAGCATGGTCCTGTATCTGTCCGCTCCGCGGGCCCATTTTCCCGTAAACCGAAAGCAAACCACGGGCAGGGCTTTGCGGGCATTCGGGCCGCTGCCACACAAGCGTCCGACGCTCCCTCGCCCGTGCCCTCCCCCCCCCCCAAGCCAGCTGCCCGCAATCATGCCGCTCTCGAGCCGGCCTAGAGCGGACGTGACCTTTCACTGGCATAGGTACTGAAGCGGCTCCCTGGCCGAGGGCGTCGCCCGCGCCGCGTCTATGGTGTCCGCGCCTGTTCAATGCTGGAGAGATGTTTACTCTCTGGTGTCCGCGCCTGTTCGAAACTCGTCGTCATTATAGTTAGGGCATTGACGCACCCGGATGCTTGGCCTCACCGACATCCACTATTTAAAGGCGGTCACACCCGGCGTACACCACACCACAACCCATCCGATCCATATCGTTCTCCCGTGCACCACATCCGCCAAGACAGCGATCGAAAACGCGTTGTGGGAGAGTCTCTCGACGGAGCAGAAGCACGAGGTGGCCGCCCATGCGGCCCCTGGCTGAGCTGTCGTGCCAAGCGGATGGAGGCCGACATGCCAGCTAGCTCTCTAAGGGTCTCCGACGATGACTCCAAGATGGAGACGGGTTCCTATGATGACTCCACGCCGCAATCACTACTAGGAAAATGGCTATAGATAGGATTGATACTAATGGCGCACCCGGAAAGCAGTGCGCCACTAGTATATACTAATGGCGCACCTGCTGGCGATACGCCATTAGTGTGAAAGACACTAATGGCGCACCAGAAACGGGGTGCGCCACTAGTGTTAAATATATTTTTTTCTATTTTTTCATACACACTAATGGCGCATCATACAGGCAGTGCGCCATTACAGAAAGTGCGCCATTACTGTAAAAAAAATTTATTCTTTTTTTTGCACCGCACCCTCCCCCGCCCCACCGCCGCCGACGAGCACCAGCCCCCCGCACCCTCCCCCGCTCCACCACCGCCAACGAGCACCCCCCGCACCCTCCCCCGCTCCACCGCCGCCGACGACCCAACCGCACCCTCCCCGGCTCCACCGCCGCCGTCGATGATATTTTCAAATAACAAATTTGATGATATTTTTAAAAAAATTATTTACTGTTTTTATAAAAAAATTATTACTGTTTCATATTCATATTCATTTTCTAAAAAATAATAATAATAAAGTGTAGACTACAATTGTTGTTAAACAACACTTATTACTGTTTTTATAAAAAAATATTACTATTTCATATTCATATTTATTTTTAAAAAAATAATAATAAATAAGATTTCTAATGGCGCACGTGTCGTGCGTGCGCCATTGCTATCTAAAAAAAGATTTCTAATGGCGCACCCCTATATGGTGCGCCGTTAGTAATCTTCCCCCCTAACTAGCCCGACCCCTTCGTCCCTCCCTCTCGCCAGTTCCACTTCCTCCCGCCGCCGCCCCCGCGCCTCCGCCGCCCCCACGCCACCGCCGCCCCCGCCCCCGCGCCCCCCACCACTGCAGCTCCTGCCCTGCCCTCCGTCGCCGTCGCTGACAGCCCCTGCCCGCGCCCCCATCGCCGTCTTTGAGGAAGGGCTCGGGGAAGCAAGAAGGCGCCGCCGCCTCCTCGACGCGCCGCCGCCTCCTCGACGCGCCGCCTCCTCCTCGATGCGCCGCCGCCTCCTCGACGCGCCGCCTCCTCCTCGACGCGCCGCCGCCCGCCGCCTCCTCGACGTCGGCGCCCTCCTACGGCAGCCTGCCCTTATCCCACAGGTGATTCCTCACCTCTCCCCCGTCCCCTCCTTCCCCCTAGCCCAGTTCATAGGCATGATATAGATTGTACTAAATGCTTGACCAAGATTGGAAATTATCAGCACGATCCTGGAGCTAATGAGTATTACGGAAGTTCGGATTTTTCATCTGCTGCATATTTTCTGTGGAATACTGCTATGTTGCATTGGCTGCTAGGGCTCATTAACCAATTTTGTGTTCATCCTTTGTTGAGAGAAACCAGCAGTCCTTGTTCTGACTTTCATGCATCTGTGCTTCTAACAAGAAATCCCTTCATACGTACTACTGTTTTACTAGCTAGGTCTGCTAATTGTCGATAGCAACCTGCTTGTGACTCACTATGCTTGTATTTTCTGGTGGCTTTTTTGTGACTTGTTATAATTTGCATTCCAGTTTGCAATGTAAGCAGTTGATGCCTTGGTTGAATAGATATCAGAGAGTCTTGAAAGTACTTATAATAAAATTTGAGTAAAATGGAATTCTTAATACGCATCCATGCTTCCAACAACAACCCCATAGTACACATACTATTTACTGCAAGAATTGTGAACTGTCACTTTTGTGTTACAGAAGCTTTTGATTTCTAAGCGTGCGTTTCTTCAAGTAGGTTGTTCCTGCTGCATATGCCCAGCTGAATACGATGATTTAGCTTGTACTGAGTGCTTAACTAGACGTTGAATATTTTCCAACCCAACTTTGTGGTGGTTTATTGATGGCTGACTCGTATTCAGTTGTCGATATTAGTCAGTTAGTGAGTGTGCTAGAATGCTGGGTATCATCTCTGTGAAGCTGAATTGGCAGACTAAAGTCAGTTACTGAAAGTCTGATACACACTAGGAAAAGTTTCAGACCACATAAACTGTTTTTCAGACTAGTAGTTTCGAATACCCAAACTTTTACTAAATTTGACAAGATCATGTGGTTGACAAACTTGTTTCTTTTGTTTCAGACAAGATACTACTCCATATACTACTAATACTACTACTGTATTTCATTTCAAAGTTCAAAATGCTGGTACTGAGATTTTCATTTCCAATGAGTGATGTTTTTCCTAGCAGCAGAAAAATAGTAGTAGCCATGTACTAGGAGTGCATTCTTTTTCTAGGGTGATGGATAGATCTAGTGCAGGGTGTTGCTTTATTATTCTATCATCATTTGTAACTATGTCACAAATAAATTGTTCCTTCTTCTTTATTTGACAAGTAATGACTTGCAAAGATGATGATCATCTTGCTAGTTTGCTGGGTTTTGTCTCCGACCACTGTGTCGTGATGAATTTGCAGGTACCCCAAGAGGCCCTTGAGATTGCCGGAATGTCGATTAACTTCCGTTCCGACAAATTCGGGTACTCCATATGTCCTATTTTCAGCAAAGGTCATGCTGAAATTCCTGTGTGTGTGTGTGTAGTTGCTTGTTTTTACTGTAGTCGTGGCTGCTTTCTTCTTGTATCATAAAAATATCTCTTCTGCTGCTTATCAAAGATGGCGGGAAGCAGCCACCGCCGCTCTGCGACACCGCAGTACGAGTTGGATGCTTCCGAGTTCTTCACTATCATACTTGGGACTTCAGTATCATCCATGACACAGGTATATAAAATGAGAGATCTCCCCTAGCTTCACCCATCTTATTATGATATCTGTTGTTTGCCTACATCACTCATTGTCCCAAACTGCAGAGGCTGCCTGATAGTTTTAAGAACATGCTGATGGGTGAAGATCCGCCAAATAATGTGAAGGTGCGACAGGCCGGCAGCGGGTTTTGCAGGTTGTGGGACGTGGAGTTGATGATCAAGGAGGGCCACATGTACTTGTCTCGTGGGTGGGAGAAGTTCTACCGTGCCTACGACCTGCGGCTGGGGTACTTCCTTCTCTTCAGGTACGACGACGACGCTACCACGCTCATCGTGAAGGTGTTCAACACGACTATGTGTCGCATGCGCTATGCTGAAGATTATGATGCCGGTACGTTCTACCTCTTCTTATTCCTCTATATTTGGCTTTGTCTCACATTGATTGTTAACGGTCATTGTTGCATTTGGA
The DNA here is from genome assembly GCA_032464435.1 of Aegilops umbellulata. NCBI lineage: Eukaryota > Viridiplantae > Streptophyta > Magnoliopsida > Poales > Poaceae > Aegilops > Aegilops umbellulata. Next base: position 249,123,739 of record CP136060.1, read on the forward strand.
CAGGTAATGGGAGCAGCAGCAGCGACAATGGCTACAGCCAAAGCAGCAGCGACCATGGCGGTAGCGAAAGCAGCAGCGACCATGGCTGTAGCGAAAGTAGCAGCGATTCTGGCAGCAGCATAGACAACAAGAAGGATGATCCGGACTGGAGTGCGGGAGAAGAGGAGCAGAGTGGGGATGAGGAGCTGCAGGATGACCTAGCGCTGGTGGTGGCTAACCAAGGGCAAGAGATGGAGGTGGCTGAGGATGACCTAGCGATGGTCGTGCCTGAAGGTGGCCTCGCGATGGTGGTGGTGCCTGACAATGACCACGCACTGGTGGTGGCGCCGGCGATCCCACAGCTGGGCGACATGACCGCGCCAATTCAGGTAGAAGACTACATCCCACTGCCTCCACCGCCTCCACCGCCTCGCCGCTCTTGCCGCATCAGGCTGAGGAAGGAGAAGGAGAAGAACAATGCATGAGAACTGAACGGTGTTGGATGAACAATGTGAAACTTTTGTAATATGTAACGATGGAACTATGTGTTGGCTATGTATGTATATATGATGGAACTTGTGTGTTGGCTATCTATGTATATATGATGGAACTTGTATGTTGGCTATGATTGTTATATGAATGCTTATTGTATATATATATGTGTTGGATATCTCATAGGTGAAACAGTGACCTGAGATTAAGAAAAAAAATTAAAAAAGTTGTTACTAATGGCGCATTACAGTATGGTGCGCCATTAGTATAGCAGACACTAGTGGCGCACCGTGGGAAAAACTAATGACGCACTGCCTGGTGCGCCATTAGTATACCAGATACTAATGGCGCACCAGTGGTGCGCCATTAGTAAAAAATTCTAGTGGCGTTATACTAATGGCGCACCAGCGATGCGCCATTAGTAGGCAAAACTGGTGCGCCATTAGTAGCCCTTTTCCTAGTAGTGAATCCACGTCGGTGCATGCCGGCTTGACGATGGAGCAGGCGCAGGCGCACTTCAATGCTGCGAGGGTGGAGGAGCAGCCAGCGTCGGTGCCTATGTCGATGTTCCGGCAGGCGTAGGAGGAACAACGGTACAACTTGTTCCTTATCGAGCAGCACCGGCTGGCGGAGGGCCAAATCTACAGCGAGCGCGCGAGCGAGGAAGCTGTGGCGGTCATGGCCGTGGCAAACCCTAATTTCATCTCCGAGGAGCAAGTGCTCTACGAGGCCTCCCACGCCCACGCCGCCACTCGCAACATAGAGGTGGCGTACCCGGACGCTGAGTTGGAGTTGGCGCAACAGGCGAACACGGCCGAGAACGCCGCCAGCTGCGCATCCTACGCGTCACCAACAACGATTGGCCGCGCCGGTGGGATGACGAGCGTGCCCACCCCATCCACGTCCATCATGGACCTCACATCCACCGGCGACGGATAGGTCACGGACTCCAACAAGGAAGAGGAGAGCATGGGAGGCGGCGGGGTACTCGAGTCCCGAATAGGCCGATCTGTCTCCCATGTTCTGCTCTTCCTTGCATGTGAACCTTCACTTCACGGGTCTTATCGCCGCTGCTCATGGAGACATCGAGATGGACCTGGTGAAAGGGAGAAACAAGGACGTGGGACACGAGCGCCCTCGTAGGCTAGGTTTAGGTCCGGTCATTTTTATTGAAAAATGTAAAAAATATATTGAATGTGCTCTAGTTTAAATAAATTTGTCCCTTTTGCATGTATTTCGTCTGGTTTATTGAAATCCGGTTTGAAATGTATATGGCTACGGTTGGAACGCCGGCTCCCGCATGGATGTCCGTCAACTAGACCCTTATCTCGGGACGGATACAGTGTCCGGTTTGAGGGTCATTGGAGATACCCTAAGTTAGTATCTTGTTTCCCCAAAGAAATCATTGCTCAGATAAATTTCAAATGGTATTTCAGGTTGCTCAGATGAAAGTTACAGTAAAGTTAGAATCTTGTTTTCTCATCTAGGTCCGATTAGCTCTTAGTATCTACTACCACCGTATACTTCCGTTCTGGTTTACCAGTTCCTTCATATTTTAACCATGATTTTAACTAATAAAATATAGATTATATGTAGCAAACATATATCCTTGTAAACTATGATCAAATATGAATCTATATATTTGATGCTGTACATTAACATTTTGCTAATTAGATATGTGATCAAAGATTGACCGATAATACAACGGAGATTAATAAGCCGGAGGTTTGTGAATGAGAATTAACTAAGTCTAATCTAGCTCTTACACCATTTGATTTTATATGGAGATTTATGTGGATTTTTCTTGTTAATAAAATGGTATTGGACTATACGTGTTTCACGAGAATTATATTACTAAACACAGGGAGAGGAGTCATGGATTTTTATGCACGTGTGGATCTGTCCACTCCTTACTAATCACCCCCGCCTCTGAATTTAGGGTGCGGATGCTATTAGACCAGTTAAAAAAATCAACCATGAATATAAAAAGTAGCCTATTGCCAAGAACAATTGCTCCCACTGGATACCGCTACATTCGTTACAACCACCACACATGCAAGCTATTTTTTGTTCTTGTAATCTTTTATTACCAGTACCTACATTACTTTTTTCTCCTGTTAAATACTTTAGTTATCACCCTAAAAAAGTAGTTATCTTCTTGCATTATATCTTGGTTCTAGAGAGTCTAGGCATAGTAAAATTTAAGTCCACAACAGTTGCGTAAGTGGCATATGAAACTTGAGAGATTAGAAAACCTACCTAAAAATTGAATCTTTTTGTCCCTGAACGGTGTTTTTTTTTCTTCTGAGAACTCCAATAATGCAGAAAGCGGCATCTGGCACTGGATTAATAGGTTAGTATAATAAAATAACATAAATTTGTGCCGAACCATGCATTGATGTAAAAGTAGCATGAACATGGGAAAAAATATATATAGATACGCTTGAGACATATCGATCACATGTTAATATGTTTCAACGGTTTTTCTATAGGAAATATGTGCTATAAAAGAGGAGTTGTATAAATGACGAAGAGTGGGGATTGTTGACAAATACATATCATAGAATTTCCCAACACCCTGTACCAAAACCCTTGAAGAACCCCCAAGAATTGCATGTTGCTCGAAAATCAACCCAGAGTTCTCGAGATTAGTCCCGGGCGGCCTCTGGGTTTAGGCCGAACCATTTTGTTTAACATGAGTATTTTCTGGATAAACCTTGGAGCTCTGGCACTCGAATTTTTGTGTGGTCCAGAATGAGAATGCAATGAGCATAATTTGGGAGCCATGTAAAATGCCAGCTTTCTTATGTAAGGAGGGCATCGACTTTATATGCCTTCTTTACCCTTGATGACCACCTTGAGCTCCCATTCTTTTCCTCTAGATCCAACCATTATTTGATTTGAATGAGGTAAAACAAAGAGAAAGCAAACGTTTGTGACTCGACCAAGGCAATCTTGAATCCCCTTTGAGTTCTTCGTTCCACTTGTTACTATTTAGTTTCTAGGGAACCATAGATGGTCGTAGTCAACCGGAAGCTTCTGAATTTGTGGATTAACTCCGGGAATTTTGTGAATGTTTTAGTCCCCGTCGAGGTCTACCTTAGTGATTGAGCTCTCGAAGCTCAAGGATGAATCTAGTCATGAAATTAGAGCCCCCTTCCCCTACACAGATATGGGTTGAACTTCAGGATACATTACTTCAGTTTCATGCCTCGTGTCTACTTCATTCTCGGCTTACTTCTTGCTTAGCTCTTTACCAACTTGTTAATATTATTTATATTGCTTGCTCGTTGTATTTTGTCAAATATGTTGAAGTATCTAGTTACGCTTTGGGGAACATACAATTCCTGAATCTGTGAAATTAACTAAGAAAGTTAAGTTTTATACTTGCATATTCACCACCATAAAAAATACCCCACGATAAGAACAAACCCTTCTACTCAACCTATGCGAAGGCCGCAACACAGAGAGGTCCAATCATGCAAGCTAATTTCTAAGCGTGGTCCGTGAAGCCCCAAACTTTGGCCCACCTAAAACCAACCAACACAATTCGTACGGAAAAAAACTTGTCCAAAAAACATGTGTTTATTTTAATAAATTTTGAAAGTATTTCCAAAGAAACAAATTAATACATTAAAAATGATTATGTACCTAAAAATATACTCCCTCCGTTTCATAATATAAGAGCATTTTTGCTACTATTAGTGTGAAAAACGCTCTTACATTATAGGATAGAGGGAGCACGTTTTTTGCGGGGTCTAAAAATAAACGTTCATATATTAAGAAAATAACAACATGCATTTCATATTTAAAACTGTTCACCAGATGCAAAAAAATTTAATCTTGCATTTGATAATAGTTGTTCATGTGTGCTACAATATTCGTTAACCAAATTTTTAAAAATAGGTGTAAGTATTATTAAAAACACAAAAATGGAAAAAAGAAGAAGGAAAAATACAACAAACATAAAAGAAGAAAGAAAACCCGAAAAGAGAGAAAAAAAGAAACAGAGAAAAGGGTGTCCAGAAGTTATTGGGCCGGCCCACCCTGTAGGCATCGGTCCCGGTCCTGTTCGCCGTTCCCCCATCGAGGCATCGACTGAAGCAAACGCCGCCGCCGGCCGCTGCCTCCACCACTGGCCTGGCCGCCCGGCGCCCCGCCTCCTGCCTCCCGCCCCCACGACTCCCCCGGCGCCTTCAGCCTCCACCCCCCGTTCAGCCGTCCTAACTCTCGCACGGCCGCGGCCCGCGGCGGCGCCTGAGTCCGAACCTAGCGCCCTCCGAGCACGAGCAGTCTTGCCTTCTTGTCCATTTCTGCCGGCGAGCACCGAGTGGACGTCCTGAATACCTGAACCCCACTGCTAAACGCCATCGAGGTCTGATGGCGCAGGCTTCGGCCGCGGCGGCGCTGCGCCGCTTGCGGCGTCCGCGCGATCCATCCGCGGCATTTCTCTCCTCGCTCTTACATTCTTGCTTCCTCTCATCCACCTCCGCTTACTCTCCGGTAGCGCTGCACGGGCCGAAGCCGCCAGCCGGGGCCAGCTCTTCCATCACCAGCAGTGCCTGCAGCAGCAGCACGTGCAGTTGGTTCGACTCCCACCGGCGGCAGTCTGCGGCGGCTGCGACTACGACGAGAGCCCTGCACCACGCTCCGAGGTAGAAGTTCTCGCGTCACGCGCCTCTCTAGTTTTCTCTTAGCCATTCACTGTCTTAAGTCTTAACAAAGCCGCCCTCTTCTGTCTCGCAGCTCTGACGGCTCAAGTGAGAGTACACCCACCTCGCAGTCTCAACTCTTACATTTCATCAAATCCACATTTGAGACACTCCAAGGTAATATCCTTTCATGTGCTCACTGCCAATGTTAGCGAAACACTCATTTCAATCGCAAGTCATAACATACTGCAATATCATATCCCATGCCGTGCCATTTTGTGGAACTATATGTTCTTGTTGATAGTTTGGGTGCTCTCATTATAGTGTCTGCCCACACAGCTTTGCTGGTTATGGTGGAGAAGCATGCCCTTCTTAATTTCCATATGCCATTTACAAACCCACAAAGGGGATGGTTATTTTCAATAAATTTTGTAATGCTTGATGAAAATGACGGTCTTGAGTTTTCACTATTGTGCTACACTCCAGGAGTCTTGTGGTATTTCATCATTTGTTCATTACATTTGTGTGACAAAACTACATAGGACGAAAGCCACAAGAAGTACTGTACACAGTTACAAATAGTTTTCCAAGGATATGGTTGCAGTGATTTTTTTGAACTTCTTCTGAAAGATGACATGGACTTGCATGCGATACAAATGACATAACAAGGATAATTTTGGCTATTCCTAGATGTAAGTAATGAACGTAAATGTGTAATGCACGGTCCCTTTCTTCAGGGGTTATTACTGTATGTTAACTCTTGCTTAATAACTATTGTGATGCAGGAAAAAATCATTGTTGGTTGAATGCCGCGAATGGCATTTGGAAAACCTTTAATCAAGAAGGAATATATCTTGTTCTGTTGTATCAGTCACATGAAACATTAGACGGGGACAGCAAACATTCATCTGCTTTTAGAAAATTGAAATATCTTCATCAGAGGTAGTTGTGTAAAATCTGGCTGCTTTGTGATCTGACAAAAGTCTCAAATTTCTCTATTGTCTTATTATCTGTTCATTGTAGGTACCCGCATCTAAATGTTTTTGCTATGCAATATGGGAGTGGTATTAGTTCCTTAGCTACTCAAAGCCAAGCAGTTCATACTATAATGGAGGAATACATTACATTCCCTATCTTGTTGTCAGACAAGGACTTTACCAATGTGAGGCAAATATCCTTGCAATTTTCCTGCCACTAGAGAAGTTCAGAAATGTTTTGTGATCATTGGCCATGCAGTTAATATATACGATGCATACACTATCTTTTTATTCTGTCTTCACTGGGAGAATCCAAGTACCGGTATTTCAGATATGCTATGGATATACATTGAGATGGTCCATTTTGATATCGTTAGACAGGTTTAATTTATCACATTAAAGAAGCAAAACACGACTTGATATAATGGGAATACAATGCAATGCCAAGCACAATGGAATATGTGTCAAATAAATTTTGTAGATCTATATGGATTTAATTAATGCATGCTTGATTAAAACATGGTTTGTCTGTTTGATGAGTGTTCAGATGACAAATGGTGCTTGCTACTTGCTATTTGAAGGTTCTAAGGATCATATAATCTTCACAAAATTGGATGGGGACCCTGAGCTCATGATCAAGGGTAAGCTCTAGACAGGACTAGCTATTTATTTTATGCTATTATTGTTAGCTTGCTTGTGCACATTTGTTGCACTTAAGATTCTCTAGAATGTTGCTCGGCAAATTGGATGCTCCTCACTTGTGCTAATTTTATAAAACCTCCTATTTGTTATTAAATGCAGGCATGGAAGGATTTAGTGCATTGAGTGCAGAACCTATTGAAAATGTTGTAGAATCAGGAGTTCCGTGGCAGAAAGAAGAGGTTGTCAAAGAGCCATATGTAGGTTCTCTCAGAAACTTGTTACTTCACTGTCCAGGTACTTGGTTGCGGCTTCTTCCCTCGTGCAACTTATTTTACTAAACATCAGTTTTGCAGCCCAACCAGAAAATCTAACACTGGAACTAATTACAATGTTTTGTAAAATCTAATGTTCTGCAGGTGGCCTATCAGTTGATGAGGACGGTGATCGCATTTTTATCTCTGATAGTAACCACCATAGAATCATCATTAGCAACGGTGATGGGGTGATTTTAGACTGTGTAAGCATGAGTTGCTATTTCCCTTGGGTTCTAAGTTTACTCATATGGTTTGAAGGCCTGCAAATTCAGTGTAATGAATTGATATTTACTTTACAGATTGGATCCTCCCCAGGTTTTGAGGATGGTGAATTTGAATCTGCCAAGTTATTGCACCCTGCTGCATCATTTTATCATGCTGCTGAAGATTGTCTATATATAGTGGATTCGGAGGTAATTATCCATAATGGCTTGCCTCAGTTTACTCGGTTTGACAAGTATGTCCTTTTCACTGGCTACTGAGATTTCATACAAGTAATAGAGCTATAATAACCCATAAGGTGGTTGTCACAAGTTTTAGGTGTCAATTAAAGTTTTCCTGCTGTTCCTTTGTCTTGTACATGCAAAAAATTATAACTAACCACAACAATCATGTATCAAAGATTTCTTTACTAGCTTTTCTTATTCTTTTGCAGAATCATGCAGTTAGAAAAGCAGATTTTGGAAGAAGGTTTCTGGAGACAGTTTATCCAGTCTTCAATAAAAAAGGAAGTGGCGTCTGGAGTTGGATTATTGATAAGCTTGGTTTGACAAAGGAAGACGCTTCAAAGAAAGATGATGCTTCAAACATTCAAGATTTCGACGCTGACTCAGTAGTGTTTCCATGGCATTTGCTTAAAATTTCCGAGGACGATTTATTAGTAGCAGATCGCAGGTATGTGCCTCTATTCATCTCCTCCATCTTGTCATTTCGCAATATCAAATTGATTTAGTGGTGGATTTTCGCATAATGCTTCAGTTGGATGGTTTCATCTCCTGAGATCTGACTTATCTCATGAATTTTTTTGCACTGTTGTAGCTGTAATTCATTTTTGGGTTTTACATGTTGTAAATCTGCACAGCTCAACCTGATTCTCAGGTTCTGTTTGATTTTGACATTGAAGCTCAATGATATTTATGTATACTTACCTAATTGCACGCGGGAGCTACGTGCACCGGGCTGCCCTTTTTTTTACTTACCTAATTGCATGTCATTGTGTGCTTAACTGTCAATTTGATGCATGTGTGAGAAAACATAAGATATTAGTGAAATAAAAGTGTGTTCCACTCTTTCATCAATGTCATTCATTGTATATTGCTTAATTCTATCCTATGTTCTGTTATTGTTTCGGCATACACATAAGTACCGTGGGTCAACTGTGGCTGGCTTTACTTTGGGACATTACAAACGTAACTAGCTGTTTGGCAATCTTCTTAGTTCTTATACTGTTGCTGCTTTCCAGCTTTGAAACATCATGGATCCTGAGCATGTCAACTGGTGAAAAAAAGAATATTGTAAGAGGTTAGTACAAATTCTTTTGTTACACATGTTGGAGTTAAATATTTACAGCTCATTGAGGAGTTAAAGTGATGTGAAGGTAGAGCTGAAGCAATGGAGTTGTGTCAGCAAATGATTTATGAGAGGCATGCTCTCCTTAAAGATATACACATCAATGGGTCATCAGGTGATAAGGGACATTCTAATCTGCTGGAGAAGATCCCTTGCAATGAACTTGTATCGTCAATTTCAAGATTCCGGAAATGCATTGTCTTCTGTGATACAGGTTGATCTATAAGCTGTTAGTGCCTTCATTTAGAGTCAGACCGTACCACAAATAATTTGAATTCCTTTTCTTTGTCTTGAAGATGGTCAAAGGGTTCAGAAGCATGACTTGGATACCAAAGAAACCTCGAATATTCATTTTACAAATGTTGGGATTCTTGGGTTACCATATTGGTTTGTTTGCCGTCTTGAGAAAGTATCTACCTGGTGAGCTTTTGGTTCTCCATTTATCTTCATCATTTTTGCAGTGAGCATAGAAATTTATCTGCTGCTGACAAAAGTCTGCGTGCTGCATGGATTCACCATTCCGTTCTCACTGTTTTGTAATGAATTGGCAGGGGACATTCAGCTGGACAACTTCAAGAGCACAACCATAAAGTAAATGTGCTTCCTGGTAATTTAACAGAAGCTGTTTTGTCATGATAGTAGTTTTTGCATATGTGCCATATATGACCATGGGTGACTTCCCCTGCAATTTTGAAGCCTTTAATTGAAAGTTGTAGCTTAGTTTGATGCACGACACTACCGTTTCCCCACTTTTGGCACTGGGTAACTATGATACCGTGTGGTCTTCAATACTGCAGCACATGAAACTTATTACTGCCGAAGAAGGGTATCGTTTTTTATATTCATAACCTCTGCTTTCCACATTCCTTGTAACTAGCTGTGCCTTCAGTTTCAAATGATTTTGAGTTGACAACACAGGTTAAAAAAGGAGTGTCGAATCCTGTAGTGCATCTGCACAATACATAAGCTCCAAATTTGAAATTAACTTTACGGTTCAGATAACCATGTGGATTACTGAAATGGCTCCGTTACATAAATTGAAGGGGCACTGCCATATGAGATTCGGTTTAAGATAGCTGTTTAACTGGTGGATTCAACTTGACAGGAAGATGCAACATCAAGGTCTCTGTAGACATCCCAGTTGATACTGAGCTTGCCACACCTTTGGTTGAGAGCTGTATTTGGCGCCAAGTAAGGGGATCTGGTGCTGAGATTTCTGAATCTGACGCGCAAGATACAACATCTGAGAAGGTAAAGCACTTCTTGTCCGGTTCGCAACATCTTTATGCATTGTGAATTTTGAGTATCGAAGTTACTACAAACCTAGCTGGCGATATGCTAGCGCTCGAGTCTGAATTGCTAATGCACATGCTATCAGGTTGGTATAGCACAGCAATGGTATGATGAAATAGACAACCTAGCGTTTTCTGAAGCTGCTGAGGAACCTGCTGTGCATAAAGGTGATGATAAACCCGCAGATGAAAGTCACCAGGACCAGAAAAGCGTGCACTTCACCTGTGCAGTTAACGTCAGCCCTGGGACATGCGAGGTGCGATTCTTCCCTCTCTTAAAACAAGACAATCTTCCTGTGTTATATGGAGCGAAATCACTTGAAAGAAAGAATCAAAGACAATGACACTATTATTGCTCCTGCAGCTGGTGGCCTCTGCTGCATTGTACCTAAAGGTCGACCGAACGAAAGCGGACCATGAGGACCAGAAAGCAGTGATCAAGAGGATCCTCCAGTGCCAGGGGCATGAGGAGCACGTGGGTGTCGAGCTCCTGACGGAGAATCACAGAGACGCGAGGGATCTAGTCATCATGAAGCCGGTTCATCTCAGGCTGAGAATGGAGTGTGCCGATCACCCTGCTGGAACCACCAACAAGGAGACCATCAGCACCGAGTCCACTCTCGAGATCAGCATCACTTTAGAGTAGCCATTTCCATTCCATTCAGGACAACGGTAGTGCACGCCACATGCGTAGGGTAGAATGATTTGTTCGTAAGCGACCTAATCCTGGGTATTTTGTCACTAGACAAAGATGTTCAACCCATTTCAGGCAGTCTTCTAGTTGCTCTGTCTTCAGAAACACATGGCTTGGAGATGAACAGAGCTTCAGACATAGCGAGGATTAATGAAACATTGCAGATACTTGTCTGAGAATCGAGGAGGTCCTCTTATTCAAGGGATTTTCAAAGAAATTTTGGATGATTTTATCCGTGGTATTTTTTTAAATTAAGACACATGGGTTGTTTGATTCGCATAATTTCGATCCATATGATTTTTCCTAAGATATTCATTTGAACTATATCTGGTAGGAATTTTTTTCATTGACTAGATAATTGTCTGTGTGTTGCAATGGGGTATAAATATTGAGAAATGTTAACTAGCGAATGTTCGCTGAAGGGAGGTCAATGGATGGCATTTGAAGAAAAAAAGTGTTTCCTGGCAAATTTATCTGTACACACGGCAAGTTTTCCTATTTGCCACGGCAAGTCCTTAAGAGCGTCTACAAGCGGACCTCCCATGCTCGTCCCAAACCCCTGGACGGGCTGCCCGGTCATTGCTCGGATGATTTTCGACCACCCAACCGGCCTCCCCACACCTACCCCAAACGTCTGGGCTAACCGGCACTCTCCATACCGGGCCCATATCTAGGGCGGATATGAGGATGCCCGGACGCGAGCTCCACATCAGATTGACCGTAATGGCCCACGCGGTCACACAAATAGACCGCTGGTCCGACGAGCGCCTGCTTCGCTCCAGGCCATGTGGCGCCGCTCTGGCATGTCGCCCGAGGGAGCAAGGTCGTCTATTTTAGCCGGACGACAGCCGCCCACCCTACCCCGCACCATTTCTTCCCCTTTCTCCTCTTCGTCGCCGCTAATTTCGATCTGTCTGCCGCTAGCGATGTCGAGGCACCGGATCACCACCTACGCCATGCTCACTCCGGAGCGGCTGCTGCGGCTGCTGGAGGAGATTCGAGCCAGGCGTGCTGATCGTTTCGTTGTCCAACTGCCTTCGGATTCACGGAGGAGGGGTAGTAGTTGCCTGAGGCGGAGCAGGATCCCCAGCCCATGAAGGAGGAGGAGGCGGAGCCGGCTGCACTCTTCACCATGGAGGAGTCCTATGTTGGGGCCAACTCGCGCTTCATCCGACAGCAGAGAGAGGAGATCGACGAGCTCTTCGCCTAGTTTGTCTGACACGAGCCGGAGTTGCCGCAGTTGCCCATCTACCCTGAGCCGGGACGAAGATTGTGGACATCTCCGAGAATGAGTAGATAGAATACCTACCTAGTACGCATGTTTTAATCTGCATGTCTTGTATGGATTTGAGGTTTCAAATTGAGGTACATGAATGCAACAGATGTTTTTTATGTGATGTTCGGTCACTGTCCGGATGCGTCCGAGGCGTTCGCGGGCGTTTTGGGGTAGATTTTGATACTTGTGATTGTAGTTGCTCTAACAAATGCATGCCATTTTTAGTTGTTTTCACATGGCAACTTGAGCGTTCGTTGGCAATTTTACTCGTAGTGAACGTTCCCCAAACATTGTGGTCACAAATATTCTAATTCGTTAGTCCGTGATTTACGTACGGATATTAATATGATTTTATAAATAAATATTTATCAAATGCTACCAGTAATTACCTACCTAAATAATTTTTAAGATTTTATTTAATAATCACTTATTTGGAAAGAACTTATGACTTATACCGAATAAAAATAGTTTTATTTAGTAAGTCGATGAATATGAGACAATTAAGATGTAAATGGATAGAGATAATAGAAAATAATTAAAATGAAGAGAGGAGGGGGGGGGGTGCAGTAAGGTTGGATTAAGCGTTTTGCATCACAGAAATGAAAAATATTACGTCTATTTTAGGTAGTAGAGATAAAGATTCCAACTTTTTTGAAGAAAAAAATTGAATCTATTTTCTTTTTATAAAGAGGATTACCTCCGGCCTTTGCATCGAGCGATGCACACATTCATCTTTATTGCATTATTTAATAAGGTCTTACAAAATAAATACATAGATCACCCCAAAGCCATCTTCTTGGCGAAAATTATCGCCCTACTTATAAGATCTATGATGTGCCCTTATCGTGCGCCACGCACTCCAAGAAATCCGATGGCCTCACCAAGCCGTCCGTCGGCTAGCCAGGAGCACCAATCGGTCCAGCAGACCATCAGCATGAACCGCATGCGCACGCTGTAGAATCCGTTGTTGCCTTCTTCACAGTCTCATCTTCAGGAGCAATTAATGCAATGATTTTGCCAGACCCTTCTGCCGTCGACGCCACCACGACGTCGAATAGCGCCTACCTCTTGCACGCGTCCATCAACCGGTATCTAGCTTCGAGACTCCGTTGCACCTTGCCGCCAAGACTCATCGTCAATATAGTAGATGGTGTGCCGCTCCACCTTGGTCACCACATGAGAAGCATACGGAGACTTGCGCCTAGCCACCACCCCAAACACTTGTCCGTCTAGCTGGTGTACACCTCCAAAGATGATGCCACATGGGGTGACGACGCAGGAACCTCGCCATCATCTGGTCTGAAAAGCCCGAATCTGGGGTTTCCTCCAGGGCACACACAGAACGCGAATTGCCCCACAACGACTCCAACGAGGTAACGACGCATGCGGGCACCGCCATTGACGGTTCTAGCCGAGTCCGAACCAAGCGTTCGCTGGCAAATTCGTACCCATCCCCGGCTGGACCACCAGATCAACCTCCTCCATCACCGAGCACGCCCATGGCTGGCGTCTGCCGCCAGAAAATCGCATGACCGGAGCCGCACCGCAGCCCGAAACCGCCGGCCCGCCTGGGTGAGCCATCGACGGCAGAGGGGCCATCAGCGATGCGCTGATACGTCTCCAACGTATCTATAATTTATGAAGTATTCATGCCATGTTTACAATACTTTTATATGATCTTGGTATGATTTGATTAGAACTAACCCGGACTGACGTTATTTTCAGCAGAACTACCGCGGTGTTGTTTTTGTGCAGAAATAAAAGTTCTTGGAATGGGCTGAAAATCAACAGAGATTTTTTCTGGAAAATATGAAAAAGGGTTTTTATCACTTTTGCCACTAGTTGTGCCACACTACTCACTTTTGCCATTAAAATGTTTCAGTACTCAAAAATGCCACTCTTCCGTTAGAGCCACACTCAAAAATGACATTTTCTCATGTTACCGTCAGTCAAAGGCTCGTTGACCGCGCTAGATGACCGAAATGCCCCTGGCTCCATTTCTTCCCGAACTGTGGGTCTTCCCGAACTGTGGGCCCGACATGTCAGAGACAGGGAAATAGTTTTTAGGATGTAAAAATAGGCAATAGAGGGGTTCGAACCCCAAACCTCTGGGATGCGCTTGCACGAGCTAGCCACCACACCCAAGGTCATTAGTTGACTAACAAATGGAGATATGGTACATATCCTTACGTGATATCTTGGCATAGCTATTAAAAAACCAAGTAAACAAAAGTTGTACACGCAACAGCAGCAACAAATGGTTCTCTAAATTTCTCTAAAAAATAAATTTACCATGACGCATGTACATAAGGTTGAAAACATCCAGGTCTTGTGAACCTGAGACACTTTGTGTGCTGAAAATCCAGGAAATGAACATTATGTTTGCTTGTGTGCTGGATGTTTTCAACCTTATGTACATGCGTCATGGTAAATTTATTTTTTAGAGAAATTTAGAGAACCATTTGTTGCTGCTGTTGCGTGTACAACTTTTGTTTACTTGGTTTTTTAATAGCTATGCCAAGATATCACGTAAGGATATGTACCATATCTCCATTCGTTAGTCAACTAATGACCTTGGGTGTGGTGGCTAGCTCGTCCGAGCGCATCCCAGAGGTCTGGGGTTCGAACCCCTCTATTGCCTATTTTTACATCCTAAAAACTATTTCCCTGTCTCTGACATGTCGGGCCCACAGTTCGGGAAGAAATGGAGCCAGGGGCATTTCGGTCATCTAGCGCGGTCAACGAGCCTTTGACTGACGGTAACGTGAGAAAATGTCATTTTTGAGTGTGGCTCTAACGGAAGAGTGGCATTTTTGAGCAGTGAAACATTTTAATGGCAAAAGTGAGTAGTGTGACACAACTAGTGGCAAAAGTGATAAAAACCCTATGAAAAATACTGGAACAAAAATCTACCGGAGGGGAGTCCCGGGGGCCCACGAGGGTGGGGGCGCGCCCCCTGCCTCATGGACTCCCCGAGGGTCCCCCTGACGTGAAATCAACGCCAACTTCTCCTATAAATATAGAAACCTTCGGGAAATAACATAGATCGGAAGTTCCGCCGCCGCAAGCCTCTGTAGCCACGAGAAATCAATCTAGGCTCTCTCTGGCACCCTGCCGGAGGGGGCCAGCATCACCGGAGGCCATGGAGGAGGATCCCGAAGGGGCCATCATCGCCATGAAGGCCAAGGACCAGAGGGAGAACCTCTCCACATCTAGGGGGGAGGCCATGGAGGAGGAAGCGCAAGGGGGAGAACCTCTCCTCCTCTCTCTCGGTGGCGCCGGAGTGCCATCGGGAGGGGAATCATCACCGCGGTGATCGTCTTCATCAACATTACCATCATCATCAACATCCTCATCTCTTTTACGCGGTCCACTCTTCCGCACCCCGCTGTAATCCCTGCTTGAACATGGTGCTTGCCACATATTATGATCCAATGATGTGTTGCCATCCTATGATGTTTTGAGTAGATATCCTTTGTCTTTGGGTTGATTGATGATCTAGATTGGTATGAGTTGTATGTTTTATTTTGGTGCTGTCCTATGGTGCCCTCTGTGTCGCGCAAGAGTGAGGGATTCCCGCTGTAGGTGTCGGTGTCAAAACCGGTGGATCTCGGGTAGGGGGTCCCGAACTGTGCGTCTAAGGCGGATGGTAACATGAGGCGGGGGACACGATGTTTACCCAGGTTTGGGCCCTCTCGATGGAGGTAATACCCTACTTCCTGGTTGATTGATCTTGATGATATGAGTATTACAAGAGTTGATCTACCACGAGATCATAGAGGCTAAACCCTAGAAGCTAGCCTATGGTATGATTGTTGTTGTCCTACGAACTAAACCCTCCAGTTTATATAGACACCGAAGGAGGCTAGGGTTACACAGAGTCGGTTACAAGGGAGGAGATCTACATATCCGCATTGCCAAGCTTGCCTTCCACGCCAAGGAGAGTCCCATCCGGACACGGGTCGAAGTCTTCAATCTTGTATCTTCATAGTCCAACAGTTCAGCCAAAGGATATAGTCCGGCTGTCCGAGGACCCCCCTAATCCAGGACTCCCTCAGTAGCCCCTGAACCAGGCTTCAATGACGATGAGTCCGGCGCGCAGATTGTCTTCGGCATTTCAAGGCGGGTTCCTCCTCCGAATACTCCATAGAAGATCCTCAACACAAGGATAGTGTCCGGCTCCGCAAAACAAATTCCACATACCACCGTAGAGAGAATAATATTTCCACAAATCTAATATGCTAACAGCTTTTCATAATGTGACGTTCTGCCATGGTCTGGTCATGGTAACCGTTTTTCCCGTGCCTGCCACTGCACGTGTTGCGAGGTGATTTTCTTGGCATGTCTTGTCAAAGCAGAGATCGTGTCCCCTTATCACGGGATTCTCATGAATACGGGTGTGGGTAACCCAGCCGCGCCATGAATCACGGCGCTTGGGGAATAAGCGATTTTACCGGGCAAGTGGGGAGGCGCAGAATACCTGCTGCCTTTATAAGGGGATAAGAACGCCCATTCGCACCCACGCTTTCTTCTTCCTGATCCATTCCCCTCCGCCCGAGCTCCAGCGCCCAAGCGTTCATATTTTCTACCCACAAAGGCCTTCCGAAAATGCCCGGATCCGGAGCAGGAGGCAAATGGATGGCCTCTACCATCCGGGAGAAGGATATCAAAAAGCTTCGGGAGGCCAGGTATCTGGCCAAGAAAATATGCCACCGTCTCCCGACGGCGGGACAGATCGTCCCTACTCCGGAACCCCACGAGAGGGTTGTATTCCTCCCTCACTTTGTCCGCGGGCTAGGGTTTCCCCTCCACCCATTCATTCGCGACATCATGTATTACTATGGGATCGATCTTCACGATCTGTCCCCTAATTCCTTCCTCAACATCTCAACATTCATTGTCGTGTGCGAGGCTTTTCTCCGCATCTCGCCACACTACGGCTTATGGCTGAAGATTTTTAATGTGAAGCCAAGGTAGTGGGCGGCAAGCACGCCGAGTGCGGGGGCGCTATGGTGAGCAAGATGCCCAATGTCATATGGCCAATAGGAACCTTTAATGATTCTGTCAAGGAGTGGCAACAGCAGTGGTTTTATATCACTGAGTTGCGCGACACTTAATGTGCCGCTATTCCCGAGTTTTGGTCTGGTGCCCCCCTGCGGCTTACATCCTGGGTCAAGAAGGGCCTGGACTGGTCCTCGCCCAACAAACTGTCGGTGCTCCAGACACGCGTTAAAGATATGGGAGCCAAGAACATTGAACTTGTGAATGTAGTCCAGGTGATGTTAGTTCGCCGGATCCTGCCTTGTCAACACCAAACTTGCAATCTATGGGAATTCGATCCGGCCAGGCACCAAACCTTGCGAGACCTTTTCGGATCCTTGCACAAGGACACCTGGAAGGTGCTTTTCAAGTCCAGAAAATCATGGCCGGACTCCGCTGAGGACGGCGGGTACCAACTGTCCCGCCCTGCAAGTTCGGTAAGTCATCAAACTTTTTATCCGTGTAACCCAAAGGAAGCGATTAACGTGTTTTATACAACTCTCCCAGGGCTGGACGAAGAAGGCGGAGCGGATCCATTGTCCGGCCCCGCTGTCCGAAGAACCGGCCATCCCACTTCTAATGAAGATGCTGGTCCCGGCGCCTTACAAGGTGCCGAAGAAGACGGCCGAGAAGGAGGCCAAAAAGACCCGGGGTGGCCTTCGTCGCCGCGGCACTTCGGACACAATATCCGAAGGCTCTGATGCCCGTTCCGCCTCCGAAGAGGACGAGCAGGAGGAGGAAGATGAATCCCCCGCGGGGGGAAGAAAGAAGAGGGCGGCCTCTGAACGCTTGGAGGCCGGGTCGCCTAAAAGGGGAAAAACTCCTCTTCCGGAAGAGTCCACTGCCATCGCCGATAGCGACCCGGCGTGGGATCCCAGGGCCCAACCCCTGGTGAACTCGTGAGTATATAAAATCCGGATACATTTGTGTGTCCAGACTTATCATGGCATAAAATTTTAACCTGAGCCATGTTTTTTGTAGTCCGGCGAGGTCTCGCACCGAACAATCCTCATCAGAGGATTTGCTGAGCTCGGATGCTATGGAGAGTGGGACGCCCCCGAAGGCCCCTTCTACCAAACAGGTGAATAACACCGAGGCTTCATCCCAGAAGGACCCCGGCCAAGGAGGAGAGGGAAAGACCGTGAAGGCAGCGCCTGGAGGTCAAACTTCAGGGGCCGGACACATGGGGGAAAAGATTCCCCTGGGAGCTGACGGCGGGGGCCATCTTGAATTCGGCTCCTAGTCGGATGCGATTCCGGAGATCTATACGGCTCCAGAATCAAGCAGGCGACCTCCCTCAGTTGGAGGGGGCATGCCTATTCCACCGGCAACCTCTGTCCAACCAAAGGTGTCGGATGCTTTGTTGGTGGCGCTGAAGAGCGCCTCCATCGTTGATGAACACCGTGCCCTTATGGGTGCGGTGATTGAGAAGATTCAGTCTGCTGAGAGTGGACTGAATGAAGCCTGTATCAGCCTTATAAGAGGCTTTGAGGTATGTTTTATGAGTTTTCGAAGAGTCTCATAGTATAGATAGTAGCCCCTGATACACTGTTCGGTGAAAGAAAGAACCGGCCAGAGGGTCAAATTTATGTTCGCAGGAAGACTCATTGAATGACATCTATTTCTCTTCTGTTATAAGCAGGCGTCTGTAGCAGCTGCTGCCTCTCATACTGCGGAGATCTCTGGACTGAATCAAAGTCTAGAGCGGGCCAAATAAGAAGTTGGCCAGTTGAAAATGCAGTTGAGAGATAAACAAGGTATGCATAAGTCTTGTTCGTGTTTATTGCGAATGAGTTTTCAGTATGATGAAATAAGCTTCATGATTTGCGCTAGGGATTGTGACCGAAGTCGAGGCCCTTAAGAAGGCTGTGGCCGAGGCCGAAAAAAAGGCACCCACAGAGCAGGCTCTTCGTGAGAAGCACGAGGCCAGGGTTATTAAAGCTGAGCAGGAGCTGCAAGAGGCCGTAAGGAAATGCGAGACCTTGGAGCAGAGTTTAACGGAGAAAGAATCCAAACTCACCAAGGCGCCCTGCAGGGGATCCAAGAGGCGAGAAAGATCGTGGCGGGTAAGGCTTTTTCCATGTAAAGCAAGTATTTGAGGGGGAAATTATGTTTCTAATTTTGAATTCAGATTTCTCAAGGGTATTTGCCGAGCTGCCCCGCAGCATATCAGATGCCGCCCAATCCTACCGAGCCGAAGAAAGGAGCACTGTGGATAAGCTCTTCTGGTCGCAGTATTTGGCGCCGAATTATCCGGTGCCTTTTGCCGATCAACTGAAACACCTGATCGAACTGCATAAGGTGGCGGAACTAGCCATGAAAGATTTGGTTATCCAGCTATGGCCTGTCGAGCCGATTCCAAGCAGCTACTTCGTTAAAGAGACGGTAGATTTGCTCCTAAATCTCATGAAGATTTCCTACTTGGTTATGGCTCAAACTCTCACACTTACCGTGTCTACAACAATTTCACCCGAAAGGTTGAAGAGACGGTAGATGTGAAGTTTGATGAATCTAACGGCTCGCAAGTAGAGCAATTGCCAATTGATGTAGGAGACAAAGACCCTTCGGAAGCAATCGAAGACTTGTCTATTGGCAAGATTCGTCCAACGGAGGTGAAGGAGAGTACCTCGTCCGTCCAAGTGGAAGCTTCTACCTCACGACAAAGTGAACCAAGAATTGATACGGAAGCATCCACAAGTGGGACACACCAAGATGAAGAAAACGAGGAAGCACAACAAGATGAACATCAACAACCTCCTTCTCCACGACGACAAGAGAATGACAATGTCAACAATGAAGAAGGCCAAGAAGAAGAACAAGATGAAGAAGATGTTCCACCCCGAGCCAAGCCAAAGCTCCCACGAGTTCGAGCAAGAATCGCCAAAGATCATCCCGTCGAGCAAATCTACAATGATATCCAAACTGGGAGAATAACTCGCTCTAAAACTCGTTTGGCTAATTTTTGTGAACATTACTCATTCATCTCTAGCATTGAACCTATGAAGGTTGAAGAATCATTGGAAGATCCGGATTGGATAAATGCTATGCATGAAGAGCTACACAACTTTGAGAGAAATCAAGTATGGACATTGGTCGAGAAGCCCGACAACAACCACAACATCATTGGTACCAAATGGGTGTTTCGCAACAAGCAAGATGAAGATGGTCAAGTCGTCCGCAACAAAGCACGCCTAGTCGCCCAAGGCTACACTCAAGTCGAAGGTATGGACTATGGTGAGACATATGCTTTCGTTGCTAGACTTGAGTCCATTCACATATTACTTGCTTATGCTAATCACCATGATATCACCTTGTACCAAATGGACATTAAAAGTGCTTTTCTAAATGGTGAAATTGAGGAGGAAGTTTATGTTAAGCAACCTCCCGGCTTTGTCAATCCTAAGAAACCTAATCATGTCTAGAAACTTCACAAAGCCCTTTATGGTCTTAAACAAGCCCCTAGAGCATGGTATAAATGCTTGACCAAGTTCCTTATTGAAAAAGGCTTTGAAATTGGTAAAATTGATTCTACTCTTTTTACTAAGAGGGTTAATGGAGAACTATTTGCGTGCCAAATTTATGTTGATGATATTATATTTGGTTCGACTAACCCTCATTTTAGTGAGAAGTTTGGAAAGCTAATGTCGGAGAAGTTTGAGATGTCTATGATGAGTGAACTCAAATTCTTTCTCGGTTTGCAAATCAAGCAAACTAAGGAAGGTACCTTTGTCTCTCAAACAAAGTACACCAAAGACTTATTCAAGAAGTTCAATATGCAAGAATGCAAAGGTATGACTACACCCATGCCTACTAGTTGACATCTTGATTTGACCAAAGACGGTGATCCGGTGGATCGAAAAGTTTACCGCTCTATGATTGGTTCATTGTTATATCTATGTGCCTCTCGTCCCGATATTATGCTAAGTGTGTGCATGTGTGCACGATATCAAGCAGCACCTAAAGAATGTCATCTTAAGTCTGTGAAAAGGATAGTGAGATACTTAATACATACACCAAATTTTGGCATTTGGTATCCTATGAGGTCTTCTTTTGACCTTGTTGGCTACTCCGATTCGGACTATGCCAGAGACAAGGTGGATAGAAAGTCCATGTAAGTGCATCTAGTGCCCCTTAGTGATTTTGGTGTATTGAAGACTTATAGGTTAAGCATCTGATGTGTTTATGAGTGTACACAGGTCTATAGATCTATGAGGAGTTTGATATTTACAGTAAAAGTCGACCCCTAAAAATGAAGCTCTTCGACTGAAGACTTTGACTTTCTGAAGACTTTCTGAAGACTTTCTGAAGACTTTGAAAGTGAAGAAATTGGTGTGACCTTGAAGACATGGTATTCGTTCGAGGAACGTGAAGCGTGAAGACTTTGTTTTCGTAGTTTCATTTTTCTCTTTCTTGAGTCATAGGAAACACCGTACTGTTAAAGGGGGTCGAGGAAATACTAAGGAGAAAATTTCCATGTGATGCTCAACTCAAATCCTACACCTACCAATCCCTTCGAGTGAAGCCATTGGAAATCTCATACAGTTCAGTCAATTTCTTCAGTGATAGAGACGCAGTTCTTCTGGTCACTGAGGACTTTGCTCTGACTAAGGAGTTAGGAATTCGCCAGTGCGAATTGCCTACACAGTGACGAACATGATAGCCCTGAGGAATTTGTACTCCAAATTTCTGACCGTTGCTGTGCCACGCGCCAGCTGTCCTAAAATATCTTGTCCACCTAGCGGTCATATCATTGAAGGGCATTTATGTCTTATCAAAACGGGCTGCTCCCTAGGCTATAAATAGCCGCCCCCTACAGCCACTAGCTGGTTGGCTGCTCCGCGTGAACTTGACACTTGTCATTTGAGAGCAACCCATCCTCCGAGGACTTTGAGCGAAAATCATCAAGTGAGGAAAATCCAAACCCAAACCCAAAACACCTACAAACCCAAAGTGATTGAGCATCACTGAAGAAATTGATCCTGCGTGGATCCGACGCTTGTTACCTTTGAAGACTGTACTTCTTCCAGACGGTTAGGCGTCAAGGTCTAGAGCATCCAAGAGGAATTGTGGATCGCCGAGTGATCAAGTCTGTGAAGGTTTGGAAGTCACCTGAAGACTTACCATGAGTGATTGGACGAGCACTATGTGTCTTTAGTTCAAGGAGAATACGATGAGGACTTGGTGTCCCGAGCTGCGTGCTCAGGACTGGGTGTCCGGGACTGTGTGTCCTCGAGTTTAAATACTCAGCCGCTCCAACCAGACGTACAACTGAGACAGCAGTTGGAACTGGTCTACCAAATCATTGTCTTCACCAAGCTTACTGGTTCCATTTCCTCAACACCTTCATTTCCTCATTACTGTGTTGTCTGTTTGTTCATATCTGTGTTTGAAGACTTTGACTGAAGACTTTCACAAATTCCTCAGTTCAATTTCTTCAGTCTGTTTGTCTTCATCTAGAGTTATCCTGTGCCTACGCTTTCTGTACTCTGTGTTTGTCTTCATTTCATCATGATGACCATGCATGTAATCTGTTATGTTTACTTCTGAGTACTTATTCCGCTGCTAGTATTTCTTCGCTAAGGAATTTCCTCACGAGCAAATTCCTCAGTGAAGAATTTCATAAAAATCGCCTATTCACCCCCCCTCTAGTCGATATAACGCACTTTCAATTGGTATCAGAGCAAGGTACTCCCTTGTTCTGTGTGATTTTGGTTTAACCGCCTGGAGTTTTAGTTATGTCGACCGCAGATATGAAGAAAGTACCGTGCCCCATCTTTGACGGTCACGAGTATCCCAAATGGAAGGCTATGATGAAGAAGCGTCTCATGGTGATGGACAGCGAGCTATGGACCGTCACTGAGATTGGTCTGACCGATCTGTGCAAGATGGCGGAAGCTGATGACATTCGCAAGTACACTCAACTCAACCTCACAGCGAAGGCTGTCATCTGCTCCAGTCTGTCTCGAAACCAGTTCAGAAACATCATGCATCTCGATCAGGCGAAGCTTGTCTGGGACCGTCTCTCTGATGTCTATGAAGGCAGTGATGACTACGCTCCCACCTATTGCTTCATGGCAAAGGGTGCCAAGGTACTCAAATACGCCTCCTCTGAATCTAGTGATGATGAATCTGATGAAAATCTTAAGCCTAGCTACTCTAAACTTGCTAAGATTGCTGTGCAACAACAAAAGGCTTTTGAAAAGGTTCAAAACATGCTAGACAAAAGTGATGATATGTTGGGTGAAGAAATGGATCGCACTAAGGCCTTGACTGAAAGTCTTCAGAGACTGCATTCTAAGTATGACTCCCTTCAAGATCAGCATAACTCTCTCTTGTCTGACTTTGAGAAGATAAGAGTGAGTTATGAAGATCTTCAGAAGGAGCGCGATTCATTACTTGCTCAACAAATCAGCGCTGCTCAGGAAGAATTTATTCCTCCATGTTTAAAATGCATTGAACGAGAATCTGCTAATTCTTCACCTGAATGTTCAAATGCTTCAAATGTTACAAATTCTTCACCTGTCTCTGCTATCACTAATTCCTCATCTGAGAACATTGCTAGTATCACTGACGATGTAGGGCTGAAGGAATTGTACATGACAGGCATGTACAAAAGCCTCAAAGGGCATCAGGCTCTTTGTGATGTGCTTAAAAAGCAGATCCTCAACAGGAACCCTACGAAAGAGGGTATTGCCTTTGAGAGGAAACTCAATGCGGATGGTACTTATTGGAAGCCTGAGCAGTACCCCAAAACCTCATGGGTTGCTGCAAAGGGACCTCCAGTTGATCCATCGGATTTATCTAGCTATACATGTGAATCTTCTCATTCTTCTGATGAGTCATTTGACTCCAACTATAAACTGTTCAAAAATCAGAATGGTGAAGTATTTGCTAGATATGTTGGCACTAACTGCAGGAACGGTTCCCCTATGAAGAAAATCTGGGTTCCCAAAAGCTGCCTTGAAAGTCTTCAGGTGAATGTCCTCATGACACCACCTGTGAAGAAAAGGAACCCCAGATCTAATTCTTCATATGGACCAAATTCTTCATATGGATCCAAGTCCTCATACAGACCAAATTCCTCAAGAGGATCAAATTCCTCACATGGATCAAAGTCCTCATATGAACATCATCGTGCTAACAACTCTGTTTCGCAGGGAAGAGCCAAGGGCTATGAATATGAGCATTATTCTTCAAATTATTATGTTCGTAAGTCCTTGAAGAATTTCTCTGCTTATTCATATGCTTACCCTAACCCCTCTTATGTGAAACGAAATGGTTTGGCTGCTTTGCCACCATTCTCATATGGAGCTCGCAGAGTGATGAACTCTTTGCCACCCCTTCAGATGTGGGTGGTGAAGAAAAAGAACTAATCTCTTCTGCAGGGTCAGGTCTCCAGACGTGCTGTAACGTCTGAAGAATTTGCTGGGGACCTGACAAAAATGCCTGAAAGGACGCAGGCCAACCATGATGAAATGAACTTTCATTTCACACGTCCTCCCTCTGTTTTATCGGTTCTACTGCTTGATGAAATTGATCTGATGAATTGTGATATCATATTCTTCACTACTGAAGTATATGAGGTTCGTAAGTTGCACTAATTCATCTGCAGGATGATCAACCCAAAGCCACTGAATGGGTACTTGATAGTGGATGTACAAATCACATGACCGGTGACAAGAATCTGTTGATGGATGCTCCCTTATCAGCATCACACATGAAGCATATCATCTTCGCTGATAAAAGCAAAAGTCAGGTATTGGGTCTAGGTAAGGTTGCTATCACAAAGGATCGACACATGGACAAAGTCATGCTTGTTGAGTCCTTAGGATACAATCTTATGTCTGTCTCAATGCTTTGTGATCTTGATATGGTTGTTGTCTTTGGCAAGTATCGTTGTGTTGTGATTATGGAATCTGACCAATCCAAAGTCTTCGAAGGCTTTAGGAGAGGAGACTTGTATATTGTTGATTTCTCTGCAGATTCACAACCTGCCGTGTGCCTACTTGCAAAAACTTCAGAAGGATGGCTATGGCATCGACGACTTGGTCATGCAGGCATGAGGAATCTGCACACGCTTGCGAAGAAGAAGCATGTCATTGGCATTGAGAATGTCAAATTCCTCAAGGATCACTTATGCGGTGCCTGTGAAGCTGGAAAGATGACCAAGGCCAAGCATCCAGCGAAGACTATCATGACCACTACTCGTCCATTCGAATTGCTTCACATGGATCTCTTTGGTCCTAACCATTATTCCTCTGTCTCTTATGAAGCATCTCAATATGGTTTTGTTATTGTTGATGATTACTCTCGTTACACATGGGTGCACCTTGTCTCTTACAAAACTGAAGTGCAGGAAGTCTTCAAACGATTTTCCTCGAGGGCTTCAACTAACTTTGGTGTGAAGATCAAGCACATCAGAAGTGACAATGGCACTGAGTTCAAGAATTCAGGTCTCAATGACTATCTTGATGAACTTGGTATTACTCATGAATTATCTGCTCCTTATACTCCTCAATAGAATGGCGTCGTGGAGCGCAAGAACAGGACTCTTGCTGAGATGGCTCGCACTATGCTCGATGAGTACAAAACCCCTCGTCGTTTCTGGGTTGATGCAATTGATACTGCGTGCCATATCATCAACAGAGTATATCTTCACAAATTCTTCAAGAAGACTGCCTATGAACTCCTCACTGACAAGAAACCCAATGTGAGTTATTTCAAAGTCTTCGGTGCTAAATGCTGGATTAGAGATCCTCATCACAACTCTAAATTTGCACCGAAAGCACATGAAGGTTTCATGCTTGGTTACGGAAAGGACTCGCACACCTACAGAGTCTTCAACAATGTTCTTCACAAGATTGTTGAAACTGTAGATGTGCGGTTCGATGAAACTAATGGCTCGCAAAGAGAGCACCTACCTTCTGTGTTAGATGAACCAGCACCTGAGGAATCGATCAAGCACAAGGCTACTGAAGATATCATTCCTACTGAAGAATCTGCTGAAGAATTCGTTCCAGAACGTGAAGAACGTCAAACTGATGCACCTGAAGAAAATGCTGAGGAAATTGATGCTGAAGAAAATGCTGATCAAATTCCTCAACGGCAACCAACTCACCCTCGCATTGCAAAGAAGTGCAAGTGGAGAAGATCATCGATGACATTAGAGCACCAGGTCCTCTCACACGCTCAAAAGCTTCACATCTATCTAACTTTTGTGGGCACTTTGCTTTTGTCTCTATCACAGAGCCCACTAAGGTAGATGAAGCATTTCTGGAGCCTGAGTGGATTCAGGCCATGCAAGAAGAATTACATCAGTTCAAGCTCAACAACGTATGGGAACTGGTCAATCGTCCCGATCCTCGCAA
Organism: Aegilops umbellulata; assembly: GCA_032464435.1. Classification (NCBI taxonomy): domain Eukaryota; kingdom Viridiplantae; phylum Streptophyta; class Magnoliopsida; order Poales; family Poaceae; genus Aegilops; species Aegilops umbellulata. The sequence continues at coordinate 249,150,034 of CP136060.1, forward strand.
GCATAACATCATTGGTACAAAGTGGATCTACCGCAACAAGCAAGATGAAAATGGTGTTGCGGTGAGGAATAAGGCACGACTAGTAGCTCAAGGCTACACACAGGTTGAAGGAATTGATTTCTATGAAACTTTTGCACCTGTTGCTAGACTTGAAGCTATTCGCATATTACTTGCTTATGCTAACCATCATGATATCATCTTATACCAAATGGATGTGAAAAGTGCATTCCTCAATGGTAAGATTGAGGAAGAAGTATATGTTGCTCAACCACCAGGTTTTGAAGATCCAAAACATCCTGACAAAGTCTTCAGACTTAACAAGGCCCTCTATGGCCTCAAGCAGGCCCCGCGGGCATGGTATGACACATTGAAGGAATTCTTCATGAAGAAAGGCTTCACACCCGGTTCACTCGATCCCACTCCTTTTACTAAATCATATGATGGTGAACTGTTTGTGTGCCAAATATATGTTGATGATATCATCTTTGGCTGTACTGACCAACGTTATAGTGATGAATTTGCCTATATGATGAGTGAAGAATATCAAATGTCTATGATGGGAGAATTGAAATTCTTCTTAGGTCTACAAATTCGTCAACAGCACAATGGGATATTCATATCTCAGGAGAAATACCTCAAGGATGTCCTGAAGAAATTCGGCATGCAAGATTGCAAAGGTCTCAAAATTCCTATGCCCACAAATGGTCATCTATGCACTGATGAAAATGGTACTGACTTCGATCACAAGGTATACCGCTCCATGATTGGCTCTTTATTGTACTTATGTGCATCTAGGCCAGATATAATGCTTAGTGTTTGCATGTGTGCACGATTTCAAGCTGCACCGAAGGAATCACACCATACGGCTGTGAAGCATATTCTTCGATATCTAGCTCACACACCAACACTAGGATTATGGTACCCCAAGGGCTCAGACTTTGACCTCATTGGATATTCTGATTCTGACTATGCTGGTGACCGTGTGGATCGCAAGTCAACATCTGGTACTTGTCATTTCCTCGGACGATCCTTGGTCTGTTGGTCCTCGAAGAAACAGAACTGCGTATCACTGTCTACTGCTGAAGCTGAGTACATTGCTGCTGGTTCTTGCTGTGCTCAACTACTATGGATGAAGCAAACACTCAAGGACTATGGAGTCAACGTGAAGAATGTGCCTCTCCTCTGTGACAATGAGAGTGCCATCAAGATTGCTCACAACCCAGTTTAGCACTCGAAGACAAAGCACATTCAGATTCGTCATCATTTTCTTCGTGATCATGTGTTGAAGGGCGACATTTCTATTGAGCATGTGAAGACTGAAGAACAGCTAGCCGATATCTTCACTAAGCCCTTGGATGAGAAGAGATTTAACAAGTTGCGGTGTGAGCTAAATATCTTAGAATCTTCGAATGTACTTTGAAAATGCACTCATCCTAACACTTATGCATAATTGATGACTTAGATGTGCAACACATGAAGAAACGTTTTTCTTCAATCAATGAAGAATAACACTCTAAGTGTGAAGAAATTAATGAAGAATTTGATTCTCAGAACCCTACGACAATTGTACGCGGTGTCTGAAATCATCATTCTTACACGGTGGGTCACGCCACCACAAAAGTTAAAAATCTTCAATTTGAGTTTTTCCTCAACTTTTGAAATTCTTCAGTTTTTCAAATTCTTCAAACTTTACAAAGTCTTCACTTGTGCCGTCATTTTTCTTCATTTGCTATATATATATATGAGTTTATGTCCTCTACAGCATTCACTTATAGCTATTTCTTCAAGTTGGAATTTTTTTTCTGCTAAGTGAATGTGATCGGACCCTTCCCCTCTATGCTATACTCAATCCAGTCTATTCACAAATTCTTCATGTGCGTTCTATTTGAAACTCGTTCAAATTCTTCACTGTGTCCTTGTCAGCTGAAGAAATTGCGAACGGAACGTTAAAACTAATCTTATCCAAACCTTCGGTTTTGCCGCGCAATCCGTTCCACTTCCCACGATGGATTATTTTACTCACCCACGATCTTACACGATCTCCACTACACAGTACGTGGGTGACACATGTCAAGTGAAGGAGAACGGCCAGGGGCATGTTAGTCCTAAATCTTCGGACGAGCAGTTTTTCACTGCGGCTACAAATACCCCTCCGTTGCCATCCTCACTTCCTTTACCCCGCTCGATCTCACTCCCTCGCTCGAGCTCTCCAAACCCTAGCGCCGTCGCTACTCCATCGTCCCCGGTGAGGAAAAGCTTCACTGCCTCGACCTCATCGCCGACGTACTCGCGCCGACAGCGGAAATCTTCACCTCCGCCGCCGCCGTAGACGTCTTCCTCCGCCAAGTTAGGGCGTGGAAGATCTGCATTGACGAACTTCACTGTTCCAACTCACAGTTCGTCGTGTTCTTCATTCAGGGTAATTAAAAGCTATTTTTACTGCCCTCTTTGATTCGAAGTTTTTCTACAAAATCTTCAAAGGTGTTTTTATTCTTCAAATCCTCACACACAAAACACCTCACTCATTCTCTGTTCTTGATTCATTTCCCTAAGTCTAAATTTCTTCAAGATTCCTCAATTGTGTGGATTCTCAATCTATACAACTCTGGAACCTAAGATATATATGGAGCTTAGTGAAATTCCTCAAGACGAATCTGGTCAAATTCCTCAAAACTTGTTCTTTATGAAAAACCCTCTGAGAACGCATATGACCTCTTCAAATTCCTCGCAACTATACTCTGTTCACAGGTACACATGTCCGCTGCTGAATCCTTAGGTTCTCATCAACTTAACTCATTTGCAGCGTTCCTCGAAGAAAAGTTGCATACTTCTTCAGAGAATTCCATTGTTCAAATTCCTCATCTGAAGAAAATGGCTGAAGGTAAAAGGCCGCAGAAAGGAGGAAAGAGACCAGAGGTCATGACTGCATTTGAAATCCCTGAGGACATTTATGCTGGGTACTGCACACCTCCTGAAGAAGATAGAAATCAGGGCAAGGTGCGCATACAGAAGATTGAAAGGAGATGGGCAAGAGAATGGAGGGAGTACAGGTATGTTACTCCTAAGTACATGAAGAAATTCGCCGTAAATCCTCCATGTCAACGCCCTCCATTGGCACCTGGCCAAGTGGCTGATCCCTCTAGCATCAGAAGAGGTGAGGAATTTCCTCAAGAATGGGCCAAGCGCCAGCGTAAACTGCAAAAGCAAGCAAAAGAAGCAGTGAGGAAATTCAATGAAGAATCTGCTGCTGTTGCTGCCACTGAGGCTTCTGCCAAGCCGAGGAAATCAATGATGAAGAAGCCTGCTCGTAAGCCAAGTGCTTCACCTTCAATGCCCTCACGGCCAAGTTCCTCAGCTGCGCCCTCACGGCCAGAATCTTCAAAATCTTCAAAGCAAATTCCTCATGCTGCTCCTGCTCCCACAAAGTCCTCAGCTCCTGTGCATCTGGCCTCATGCCAAAGGACAACTGGCATCTCTATTGCCTCTGGTGTCTCAGCTAGTTCCTCAGCTGCACCAAAATCCTCAGCTGGACCCTCGTTACGTAAGAAAAAGGCTACCGCTGGACGCAGCACTCGCCCAAGTCCAAAGAAGCAAGTGGTCTTCACTGTGCCATCTGATGATGATGAAGCTGATGAAGAAGAACTCGCTGAAATCATCAGAGACCGCCAAGAAAGGGCTGCTAAAGCCAAAGGCACACCTGTGCCCCTGCTTTTGGATCCAAGGGCGATCCTAGACTATATTTATCTCTTGCACAAGGATCCCAACACTCCTATGCCTGATTTCAAGCTGACACCTGGCCAAAGTCACATTCTGACTCACTTCATCCAAGAGGAGAAGTGGAAATATGATAGGGCCAGAGAGATCAAGAAATCCCAGTACCGCAAAGAGAAGCTGCTGAAGAAAAATGTTCTCAAAATGAAGCCTGAGGAACTTGTCAAGATGCAGGCTGAGATCAAAGCCCTCAGCGACAACTTTGACTCGTACTATGCTGATTGGCAAGGAGCCAAGGTCAGATTTGTGAGGCTGACTGATACCTTCACCAAGGGTACTGCCTCAAAGCAACAAATTCCTCAAGCTGAAGCATCTGTTCAGCAAACTGAAGAACATGCCAGCACCGCTGATGAAGTTCAGGCTGCTGAAGAAAATGCTAGTTTCAAGGCTGATGACTCTGCTCCAGCCGTTGATGAAATTGCCAGGGCATCCACTAGTGGTGCGCCTGAAGAAAATGAAGAGACCAGGGCAACTGCATCAGTTGTGCCTGAAGAAAATGAACCAGATTCCTCAGCTCCACCTGCACCAACTCCAACTCCAATTCTTCCCTCTGCTTTAGATCTGAAGAAAACCAAGGCTGCAGAGCGAGCTGCAGTGAAGAAAAGGAAAGCATCAAGTGCTTCAGAATCTTCAGTCCCAAAGAAGATGAAGCCCATGACCAGCTCATTTGCCAATCCAATTGATGATGTTCCTATCTCCTCCATGCCATCAAAGGACCTTGTTCCTTTTGGTGAAGATTATGAGATCCCAAGTGGATCAGATGAAGAAACTCAGTCTGCTGCTTCCTTAGAGCAGATTGATGAAGAAATTGAAGTGGATACAATCCCTTCAACCCCAATAGTCTCATCACCAATGCCTCAGTTTGATGCTGAAGAGGCTGGTGTTGAAGAAATTGATGATGAAGATGTGGATATTGGAAGCACAACTCCAGTAATGAATGACGACTTTTGGGAAAGTCAGCATCCCAATTCCCCACTCTTCACTCCCCTGCAGCAAATTCCTCACTCTCCTTCACCAACCATAAAATTGGGCTCTGATGCAACTCATCCCACTGCTTCTGTGAATGAAGAAATTCCAGCCACTAGTGCTGAAGAAACTGCTGCTGAAACAGACAAGGTGACTGCACCTGAGGAAAATCCTGAAATTCCTCAGCCTGAAGAACCTGAGCTTGTGATTCCAGAGGTCGTGATGCAACTCACTGACACTCCTCTGCCAAGGCCAAAGGATCCATTCTCACGCAAACAGAAATTCAAGGCTGAAGACTTCTATGGCGAGCACGTATTCTTCACTGAATACAATCCTTATGACTCTGCTCGCATAAGGAAGAGGCGTTTCTGGACTGCCAGCCAAGCAAATTTCTATTCCTCAGTGCTTTACAACAAAGACAAAGTCTTCGACCATGCACATTTTCCTCACTTGGATATGGAATCTATGCCGTGCTTTACGCCAGTCCTCAGTGTTCTTCACGACGCTGGGCTACTCAACTTCTGCACAGATATATGCGATTGGAATGAAGAACTTATCTTCAGTTCTATGCTACACTGCACATCACTGGCAACTCTGAAGATGTCAATTCATGGGTTCTGGACTGGATGACTGAAAATACACATTACAAGGCCCCAACAACTAAATTGCTTCGCTGCCTTTCTCTTAGTCCACCCACTGAAGATGCGCGTTGCGTGTATGATGAACCTGAACTGTCAAACCACTATATGCAAGTGCTCATGAAGCCTCTGAAGCCAGGGCAATCACCTCGTACCAAATTCCTCGTCAAGGAATTGTTGTATGTGCCTAGGACTGTCTATCGCATTCTGACGAAGACAATATGTCCCATCAAAGGACACGATTCTTCCGATGAAGAAATTGTTGGCATCATGAAGAATATGCTTTTCAATATCATACATGGCGTTCCCATAAACTTCCATGATTTCTTCATGAGGACTCTGGCCAACATTGCTATGTCACCATTTGAGCTGAAGCCTTATGCACCTTGGATTATGAGATTCATCAGGACAAGGTCTTCACTCAACTACAAGGCTGAAACTCTCAACCACTGCAGCTACTTGCCTCCTATTGAAGTCCTCAAAAGGACATTTTCCTCAGCTGATGAAAAGGGCAAGGCCACTGCTGTGATAGATGAAGGCATTCGTCCATTGGATGGTCAATTTCGCAAGGCTTCTTCTTATTCCACCAATGATGACTCTGCCACACATGACTCTGCTGCTAATACTGCCAAGACAAATCCTCAAGCCACAGCACCCAGGGTGATGACTGATCGTGAGTTACTCCTCAGTCTTCATCAAAAGGTTGATCGCAATCACAAATAGGTCAAGCGTCAGTTTGGTTCAATTCTTCACAACATGACTGCCACACACAATGCAGTGAAGAAAAACCATTACTACCTTCATGAAACCCTCAACCGCACCTGGGCTGTTCTGTCTCAAGTATATAGTGCTGAAGATTTGGAGAACATGGGCCTCAAAGAAGAATTTGCCTGGTCGGCACCTCCGCCGAAGAAATTCAAGAAGGTCAAGGTTCCTTCTCTGGTGGCCAGTTCATATTCTTCATCGCGCGACACTGATGAAAATGAAGACTTGGACGACACTGCAGCAGGCCCTACTTCAACAACCGACCCCAACAACACTGGCGCTCCTCCATCAACTTGAATATCTTCAGGGGCGTTAGTCCTCAGTTTCGATCCTTTTGGTCATTTGATGACAAAGGGGGAGAAATCTGAGTTAGTCTTCAAGCGGGTCTATAATAAGGGCATATTTTTTTAAGTTGCAACTCTCGTTCTTCCGAAACTTTTATTGGATCGAGTTGTAATCTTAAACCCTATGGTGCTCGGTGCTCTGATACTTCGATACATGCTTGAGCTCTGATACTTTTGATGCGCTATTCTGCATGCTTATTCCTCATTCATGTTATCGCACGCATGCTGAATTGCATCAGGCACCATATTTCATCATGCATTTCAAATTCTTCAAATCATATATCAAATGCGTATATGAATTACAAGATATAGGGGGAGATCTCCATGATTTAACTCTTCAAGTGTGCATTGCCTCAAAAGCAAATTCCTCATTATGCACAACTTCAGGGGGAGTTCTTCTATATCTTGCAATCAAATTCCTCAATATCAGTTTCTACACTTCATATATTTATCCCCGTTGAAAACTTAACCTATGTTGTCATCAATCACCAAAAAGGGGGAGATTGTAAGTGCATCTAGTGCCCCTTAGTGATTTTGGTGTATTGAAGACTTATAGGTTAAGCATCTGATGTGTTTATGAGTGTACACAGGTCTATAGATCTATGAGGAGTTTGATATTTACAGTAAAAGTCGACCCCTAAAAATGAAGCTCTTCGACTGAAGACTTTGATATTCTAAAGACTTTCTGAAGACTTTCTGAAGACTTTGAAAGTGAAGAAATTGGTGTGACCTTGAAGACATGGTATTCGTTCGAGGAACGTGAAGCGTGAAGACTTTGTTTTCGTGGTTTCATTTTTCTCTTTCTTGAGTCATAGGAAACACCGTACTGTTAAAGGGGGTCGAGGAAATACTAAGGAGAAAATTTCCATGTGATGCTCAACTCAAATCCTACACCTACCAATCCCTTCGAGTGAAGCCATTGGAAATCTCATACAGTTCAGTCAATTTCTTCAGTGATAGAGACGCAGTTCTTCTGGTCACTGAGGACTTTGCTCTGACTGAGGAGTTAGGAATTCGCCAGTGCGAATTGCCTACACAGTGAGGAACATGATAGCCCTGAGGAATTTGTACTCCAAATTTCCGACCGTTGCTGTGCCACGCGCCAGCTGTCCTAAAATATCTTGTCCACCTAACGGTCATATCATTGAAGGGCATTTATGTCTTATCAAAACGGGCTGCTCCCTAGGCTATAAATAGCCGCCCCCTACAACCACTAGCTGGTTGGCTGCTCCGCGTGAACTTGACACTTGTCATTTGAGAGCAACCCATCCTCCGAGGACTTTGAGCGAAAATCATCAAGTGAGGAAAATCCAAACCCAAACCCAAAACACCTACAAACCCAAAGTGATTGAGCATCACTGAAGAAATTGATCCTGCGTGGATCCGACGCTTGTTACCTTTGAAGACTGTGCTTCTTCCAGACGGTTAGGCGTCAAGGTCTAGAGCATCCAAGAGGAATTGTGGATCGCCGAGTGACCAAGTCTGTGAAGGTTTGGAAGTCACCTGAAGACTTACCACGAGTGATTGGACGAGGACTGTGTGTCCTTAGTTCAAGGAGAATACGGTGAGGACTTGGTGTCCCGAGCTGCGTGCTCAGGACTGGGTGTCCGGGACTGTGTGTCCTCGAGTTTAAATACTCAGCCGCTCCAACCAGACGTACAACTGAGACAGCAGTTGGAACTGGTCTACCAAATCATTGTCTTCACCAAGCTTATTGGTTCCATTTCCTCAACACTTTCATTTCCTCATTACTGTGTTGTCTGTTTGTTCATATCTGTGTTTGAAGACTTTGACTGAAGACTTTCACAAATTCCTCAGTTCAATTTCTTCAGTCTGTTTGTCTTCATCTAGAGTTATCCTGTGCCTAGGCTTTCTGTACTCTGTGTTTGTCTTCATTTCATCATGATGACCATGCATGTAATCTGTTATGTTTACTTCTGAGTACTTATTCCGCTGCTAGTATTTCTTCACTAAGGAATTTCCTCACGAGCAAATTCCTCAGTGAAGAATTTCATAAAAATTGCCTATTCACCCCCCCTCTAGTCGATATAACGCACTTTCAGTCCACTTCGGGTACTTGTCAATTTCTTGGTAGATCTCTTGTGTCTTGGTCCTCCAAGAAACAAAACTCGGTATCCTTATCCACCGCCGAAGCGGAATACATTGCTGCTGGATCATGTTGTGCTTAATTACTTTGGATGACCCAAACTCTTAAAGATTATGGGATATATGTGAAACATGTTCCATTGTTGTGTGACAATGAAAGTGCTATTAAGATTGCTCACAATCCCGTGCAACATTCTCGAACTAAACATATTGAAGTTCGTCATCATTTCATTCGAGACCATGTTGCCAAAGGGGACATTAATCTTAAACATGTTCGCACCGATAAGCAATTAGTGGATATATTTACCAAATTACTTGATGAGAAAGTCTTTTGCCGTTTGAGAGGTGAATTGAACATCATTGATGCTTCAAACTTGGAGTAGGAACTCCATTTGGATACATGCAAGGCATGAGACTTTGACTAATCCTTGATATTTCTTTCATGATGCTATATATGTGTCTTGGATACTTTTGCACCCTTGCATGCTATCTAACCCTTGTAGGTACTTGGATGAATCTAAATTCATGAGATTGCAACTCACTCACATCTTGAGCAATCTCTACATCACCAAGTCTCTATACAATGGTGGTTGAAGTCAAGGAAGCACAAAACCCCTCAAATATATCATTTGACTCATTCTATGTTAAATTTTATGATTGTCATTTTGGATACACAAGTGCTCTTCCTTGCAAAGCTAACCCATGTAGTAAGATGAACTCAAACTCCAAGTGGTGCTCCCAACTCTTGATGAGCTACATCAACCTTGAGCAACCCACACAAGTTTGACTACATGATCAAGATCAACACCACCACCCAAGGTATGCTATTCCATCTTAGAGAAGCTTTACTCCAAGTCATGGGATAAAGCAACTCAACAAGATGTGAATACATCAAGAAGCTTAAACGAAAAATGGTAACCCCATTTTGAGCTTAAACGATGAGTATGACCAAAGATCAAGTGATTGAAGGAAATATGCCCTAGAGGCAATAATAAAGTTATTATTTATTTCCTTAATTCATGATAAATGTTTATTATTCATGCTAGAATTGTATTAACAGGAAACATAATACATGTGTGAATACATAGACAAACAGAGTGTCACTAGTATGCCTCTACTTGACTAGCTCATTAATCAAAGATGGTTATGTTTCCTAACCATGAACAAAGAGTTGTTATTTGATTAACGAGATCACATCATTAGTTGAATGATCTGATTGACATGACCCATTCCATTAGCATAGCACCCGATCGTTTAGTATGTTGCTATTGCTTTTATCCATGACTTATACATGTTCCTTTAACTATGAGATTATGCAACTCCCGTTTACCGTAGGAACACTTTGTGTGCTACCAAACGTCACAACGTAACTGGGTGATTATAAAGGTGCTCTACAGGTGTCTCCGAAGGTACATATTGGGTTGGCGTATTTCGAGATTAGGATTTGTCACTCCGATTGTCGGAGAGGTATCTCAGGGCCTTCTCGGTAATGCACATCACATAAAGCCTTGCAAGCATTGCAACCAATGAGTTAGTTGCGAGATGATGTATTACAGAACGAGTAAAGAGACTTGCCAGTAACGAGATTGAACTAGGTATTGGATACCGACGATCGAATCTCGGGCAAGTAACATACCGATGACAAAGGGAACAACGTATGTTGTTATGCGGTCTGACCGATAAAGATCTTCGTAGAATATGTAGGAGCCAATATGGGCATCCAGGTCCCGCTGTTGGTTATTGACCGGAGACGTGTCTCGGTCATGTCTACATTGTTCTCGAACCGTAGGGTCCGCACACTTAACGTTACGATGACAGTTATTATGAGTTTATGCATTTTGATGTACCGAAGGAGTTCGGAGTCCCGGATGTGATCACGGACATGACGAGGAGTCTCAAAATGGTCGAGACGTAAAGAATGATATATTGGAAGCCTATGTTTGGACATCGGATGCATTCCAGGTGAAATCGGGATTTTACCGGAATACCGGGAGGGTTACCGGAACCCCCCGGGAGCATAATGGGCCAACATGGGCCTTGGAGGAGAGGTGAGGGGGCTGCCCTAGGGGCTGCGCGCCTCCCCCCCCTTCCCCTAGTCCTATTAGGACTAGGAGAGGTGGGCGCCCCCCTCTCCCTCTCTCTCCCCCTTGGAGAATCCTAGTCCAACTAGGATTGGGGGGGTGGGGGAATCCTACTCCCAGAGGGAGTAGGACTCTCTGGCGCGCCAAGGCTTGGCCGGCCAGCCCCTCCCCCTTGGCTCCTTTATATACGGGGGCAGGGGGCACCCCAGAGACACACAATTGATCATTGAGATCTTTCCTTAGCCGTGTGCGATGCCCCCTTCCACCAAATTCCACCTCGATCATATCGTTGCAGTGCTTAGGCGAAGCCCTGCGCCGGTAACACATCAAGATCGTCACCACGCCGTCGTGCTGACGGAACTCTTCCTCGACGCTTTGCTGGATCGGAGCCCGGGGATCGTCATCGAGCTGAACGTGTGCCAAGAACTCGGAGGTGCCGGAGTAACGGTGCTGTGATCAGTTGGATCGCAAGGAGAACGTACGACTACTTCCTCTATGTTGTGTCAACGCTTCCGCTTCGGTCTACGAGGGTACGTAGACAACACTCTCCCCTCTCGTTGCTATGCATCACCATGATCTTGCGTGTGCGTAGGAAAATTTTTGAAATTACTACATTCCCCAACAGTGGTATCAGAGCCTAGGTTTTTATGGTTTGATGTTATTTGCACGAGTAGAACACAAGTGAGTTGTGGACGATACAAGTCATACTGCCTACCAGCATGTCATACTTTGGTTCAGCGGTATTGTTGGACGAGACGATCCGGACCAACCTTACGCGTACGCTTACGCGAGACCGGTTCCCTCGACGTGCTTTGCACATAGATGGCTTGCGGAAGACTGTCTCTCCAACTTTAGTTGAACCGAGTGTGGCTACGCCCGGTCCTTGAGAAGGTTAAAACGGAGTCTATTTGACAAACTATCGTTGTGGTTTTTATGCGTAGGTAAGATGAGTTCTTGCTTAAAGCCCGTAGCAGCCACGTAAAACTTGCAACAACAAAGTAGAGGACGTCTAACTTGTTTTTGCAGGGCATGTTGTGATGTGATATGGTCAAGACATGATGCTAAATTTTATTGTATGAGATGATCATGTTTTGTAACCGAGTTATCGGCAACTGGCAGGAGCCATATGGTTGTCGCTTTATTGTATGCAATGCAATCGCGATGTAATGCTTTACTTTATTACTAAGTGGTAGTGATAGTCGTGGAAGCATAAGATTGGCGAGACGACAACGATGATGCGATGAAGATCAAGGTGTCGCGCCGGTGACGATGGTGATCATGACGGTGCTTCGAAGATGGAGATCACAAGCACGAGATGATGATGGCCATATCATATCACTTATATTGATTGCATGTGATGTTTATCTTTTATGCCTCTTATCTTGCTTTGATTGACGGTAGCATTATAAGATGATCTCTCACTAAATTATCAAGAAGTGTTCTCCCTGAGTATGCACCGTTGCGAAAGTTCTTCGTGCTGAGACACCACGTGATGATCGGGTGTGATAGGCTCTACGTTCAAATACAACGGGTGCAAAACAGTTGCACACGCGGAATACTCAGGTTTAACTTGACGAGCCTAGCATATAACAGATATGGCCTCGGAACACGGAGACCGAAAGGTCGAGCGTGAATCATATAGTAGATATGATCAACATAGTGATGTTCACCATTGAAACTACTCCATCTCACGTGATGATCGGACATGGTTTAGTTGATTTGGATCACGTGATCACTTAGAGGATTAGAGAGATGTCTATCTAAGTGGGAGTTCTTAAGTAATATGATTAATTGAACTTTAATTTATCATGAACTTAGTCCTGGTAGTATTAGCATATCTATGTTGTAGATCAATAGCTCGCATTGTTGCTTCCCAGTGTTTATTTTGATATGTTCCTAGAGAAAATTGTGTTGAAAAATGTTAGTAGCAATGATGCGGATTGGATCCGTAATCTGAGGTTTATCCTCATTGCTGCACAGAAGAATTTTGTCCTTGATGCACCGCTAGGTAACTGACCTTTTGCAGGAGCAGATGCAGACGTTATGAACGTTTTGCTAGCTCAATATGATGACTACTTAATAGTTTAGTGCACCATGCTTAAACGGCTTAGAATCGGGACTTCAAAGACGTTTTGAACGTCATGGACCATACGAGATGTTCCAGGAGTTGAAGTTAATATTTCAAGCAAATACCCGAGTTGAGAGATATGAAGTCTCCAACAAGTTCTATAGCTAAAAGATGGAGGAGAATCGCTCAACTAGTGAGCATGTGCTCAGATTGTCTGGGTACTACAATCGCTTGAATCAAGTGGGAGTTAATCTTCCAGATAAGATAGTGATTGACAGAATTCTCTAGTCACCATCACCAAGTTAGGAGAACTTCGTGATGAACTATAATATGCAAGGGATAACGGAAAATATTCCCAAGCTCTTCGCGATGCTAAAATCGGCGAAGGTAGAAATCAAACAAAAACATCAAAGTGTTGATGGTTGACAAGATCACTAGTTTCAAGAAAAGGGCAAAAGGAAAGAAGGGGAACTTCAAGAAGAACGGCAAGCAAGTTGCTGCTCAAGTGAAAAAGCCCAAGTCTGGTCCTAAGCCTGAGACTAAGTGCTTCTACTGCAAAGGGACTGGTCACTGGAAGCGGAACTACCCCAAGTGATTGGCGGATAAGAAGGATGGCAAAGTGAACATAAGTATATTTGATATACATGTTATTGATGTGTACTTTACTAGTGTTCATAGCAACCCCTCAGTATTTGGTACTAGTTCAAGTTGCTAAGATTAGTAACTCGAAACGGGAGTTGCAGAATGAACAAAGACTAGTTAAAGGGCAAGGTGACGATGTGTGTTGGAAGTGGTTCCAAGATTGATATGATCATCATCACACACTCCCTATACTTTCGGGATTAGTGTTGAAACTAAATAAGTGTTATTTGGTGTTTGCGTTGAGCATGAATAGGATTTGATCATGTTTATTGCAATACGGCTATTCATTTAAAGTAAGAGAATAAATTGTTGTTCTGTTACATGAATAAAACCTTCTATGGTTATACACACCAACGAAATGGTTTGTTGGATCTCGATCATAGTGATACACATATTCATAATATTGAAGCCAAAAGATGCAAAGTTAATAATGATAGTGCAACTTATTTGTGGCACTGCAGTTTAGGTCATATTGGTGTAAAGCGCATGAAGAAACTCCATGCTGATGGGATTTTGGAATCACTTGATTATGAATCACTTGATGCTTGCGAACCATGCCTCATAGGCAAGATGACTAAAACGCCGTTCTCCGGAACAATGAAGCAAGCAACAGAATTGTTGGAAATCATACATACTGATGTATGTGGTCCGATGAATATTAAGGCTCGCGACAAAATATCATTATTTTCTGACTTTCACAGATGATTTGAGCAGATATGGGTATATCTACTTGATGAAACATAAGTCTGAAACATTTGAAAAGTTCAAAGAATTTCAAAGTGAAGTGGAAAATCATCGTGACAAGAAAATAAAGTTTCTACGATCTGATCGCAGAGACGAATATTTGAGTTACGAGTTTGGTCTTCAATTAAAACAATGTGGAATAGTTTCACAAACTCATGCCACCTGGAACACCGCAGCATAATGGTGCGTCCGAACGTCATAATCGTACTTTATTAGATATAGTACAATCTATGATGTATCTTACCGATCTACCACTATCGTTTTTGGGATCATGCATTAGAGACAGCTGCATTCACGTTAAAAGGGGCACCATCTAAAGTCCGTTGAGACGACACAAAATGAACTGTGGTTTGGCAAGAAACCAAAGTTGTCGTTTCTTAAAGTTTGGGGTTGCGATGCTTATGTGAAAATTTTCATCCTGATAAGCTCAAACCCAAATCGGAGAAATGTGTCTTCATAGGATACCCAAAGGAGACTGTTGGGTACACCTTCTATCACAGATCCGAATGCAAGACTTTTGTTGCTAAGTTCGGAAACTTTCTAGAGAAAGAGTTTCTCTCGAAAGAAGTGAGTGGGAGGAAAGTAGAACTTGATAAGGTAATTGTACCTTCTCCCTTATTGGAAAGTAGTTCATCACAGAAATCTGTTCCTGTGACTACTACACCAATTAGTGAGGAAGCTAATGATGATGATCATGTAACTTCAGATCAAGTTACTACCGAATCTTGTAGGTAAACCAGAGTGAGATCCGCACCAGAGTGGTACGGTAATCCTGTTCTGGAAATCATGTTACTAGACCATGATGAACTTGCGAACTATGAGGAAGCGATGATGAGCCCAGATTCCGCGAAATGGTTAGAGACCATGAAATCTGAGATATGATCCATGTATGAGAACAAAGTATGGACTTTGATGGATTTGCCCGATGATCGGCAAGCCATAGAAAATAAATGGATCTTCAAGAGGAAGACGGACACTGATAGTAGTGTTACTATCTACAAAGCTAGAATTGTCGCAAAAGGTTTTCGACAAGTTCAAGGTGTTGACTACGATGAGAGTTTCTCACTCGTATCTATGCTTAAAGTCTGTTCGAATTATGTTAGCAATTGCCGCATTTTATGAAATCTGGCAAATGGATAAACAAAACTGCATTCCTTAATAGATTTATTAAAGAAGAGTTGTATATGATGCAACCAGAAGGTTTTGTCGATCCAAAGGGAGCTAACAAAGTGTGCAAGCTCCAGCGATCCATTTATGGACTGGTGCAAGCCTCTCGGAGTTGGAATAAACGCTTTGATAGTGTGATCAAAGCATATAGTTTTATACAGACTTGCGGTGAAGCCTGTATTTACAAGAAAGTGAGTGGGAGCACTACAACATTTCTGATAAGTATATGTAAATGACATATTATTGATCGGAAATAATGTAGAATTATTCTGTGAAGCATAAAGGAGTATTTGAAAGGAGTTTTTTCGAAGAAGGACCTCGGTGAAGCTGCTTACATATTGAGCATCAAGATCTATAGAGATAGATCAAGACGCTTGATAAGTTTTTCAATAAGTACATACCTTGAAAAGATTTTGAAGTAGTTCAAAATGGAACAGTCAAAGAAAGAGTTCTTGCCTGTATTACAAGATGTGAAATTGAGTAAGACTCAAAGCCCGACCACGGCAGATGATAGAAAGAGAATGAAAGTCATTTCCTATGCCTCAGCCATAGACTCTATAAAGTATGCCATGCTATGTACCAGATCTATTGTATACCCAAGGGAGTACAATAGTGATCTAGGAAGTAGATCACTGGACATCGGTCAAAATTATCCTTAGTAAAATAAGGATATGTTTCTCGATTATGGATGTGACAAAAAGGTTCGTCGTAAAAGGTTACGTCGATGCAAGTTTTGACACTAATCTAGATTACTCTAAGTCTCAATCTAGATACATATTGAAAGTGGGAGCAATTAGCTAAAGTAGCTCCGTGCAGAGCATTGTAGACATAGAAAATTGCAAAATACATAACGGATCTGAATGTGGCAGACCCGTTGACTAAACTTCTCTCACAAGCAAAACATGATCACACCGTAGTACTCTTTGGGTGTTAATCACATAGCGGTGTGAACTAGATTACTGAATCTAGTAAACCCTTTGGGTGTTAGTCACATATCGATGTGAACTATGGGTGTTAATCACATGGTGATGTGAACTATTGCTGGTAAATCACATGGCGATGTGAACTAGATTATTGACTCTAGTGCAAGTGGGAGACTGAAGGAAATATGCCCTAGAGGCAATAATAAAGTTATTATTTATTTCCTTAATTCATGATAAATGTTTATTATTCATGCTAGAATTGTATTAACAGGAAACATAATACATGTGTGAATACATAGACAAACAGAGTGTCACTAGTATGCCTCTACTTGACTAGCTCATTAATCAAAGATGGTTATGTTTCCTAACCATGAACAAAGAGTTGTTATTTGATTAACGAGATCACATCATTAGTTGAATGATCTGATTGACATGACCCATTCCATTAGCATAGCACCCGATCGTTTAGTATGTTGCTATTGCTTTTATCCATGACTTATACATGTTCCTTTAACTATGAGATTATGCAACTCCCGTTTACCGTAGGAACACTTTGTGTGCTACCAAACGTCACAACGTAACTGGGTGATTATAAAGGTGCTCTACAGGTGTCTCCGAAGGTACATATTGGGTTGGCGTATTTCGAGATTAGGATTTGTCACTCCGATTGTCGGAGAGGTATCTCAGGGCCTTCTCGGTAATGCACATCACATAAAGCCTTGCAAGCATTGCAACCAATGAGTTAGTTGCGAGATGATGTATTACAGAACGAGTAAAGAGACTTGCCAGTAACGAGATTGAACTAGGTATTGGATACCGACGATCGAATCTCGGGCAAGTAACATACCGATGACAAAGGGAACAACGTATGTTGTTATGCGGTCTGACCGATAAAGATCTTCGTAGAATATGTAGGAGCCAATATGGGCATCCAGGTCCCGCTGTTGGTTATTGACCGGAGACGTGTCTCGGTCATGTCTACATTGTTCTCGAACCGTAGGGTCCGCACGCTTAACGTTACGATGACAGTTATTATGAGTTTATGCATTTTGATGTACCGAAGGAGTTCGGAGTCCCGGATGTGATCACGGACATGACGAGGAGTCTCGAAATGGTCGAGACGTAAAGAATGATATATTGGAAGCCTATGTTTGGACATCGGATGCATTCCAGGTGAAATCGGGATTTTACCGGAATACCGGGAGGGTTACCGGAACCCCCCGGGAGCATAATGGGCCAACATGGGCCTTGGAGGAGAGGTGAGAGGGCTGCCCTAGGTGCTGCGCGCCTCCCCCCTTCCCCTAGTCCTATTAGGTCTAGGAGAGGTGGGCGCCCCCCTCTCCCTCTCTCTCCCCCTTGGAGAATCCTAGTCCAACTAGGATTGGGGGGGGGTGGGGGAATCCTACTCCCAGAGGGAGTAGGACTCTCTGGCGCGCCAAGGCTTGGCCGGCCAGCCCCTCCCCCTTGGCTCCTTTATATATGGGGGCAGGGGGCACCCCAGAGACACACAATTGATCATTGAGATCTTTCCTTAGCCGTGTGTGGTGCCCCCTTCCACCAAATTCCACCTCGATCATATCGTTGCAGTGCTTAGGCGAAGCCCTGCGCCGGTAACACATCAAGATCGTCACCACGCCGTCGTGCTGACGGAACTCTTCCTCGACGCTTTGCTGGATCGGAGCCCGGGGATCGTCATCGAGCTGAACGTGTGCCAAGAACTCGGAGGTGCCGGAGTAACGGTGCTGTGATCAGTTGGATCGCGAGGAGAACGTACGACTACTTCCTCTATGTTGTGTCAACGCTTCCGCTTTGGTCTACGAGGGTACGTAGACAACACTCTCCCCTCTCGTTGCTATGCATCACCATGATCTTGCGTGTGCGTAGGAATTTTTTTGAAATTACTACGTTCCCCAACAGTGATCTCACTTGACTCCTAAGTCAATATACTCTAACATAGGTGACTTTGTCACCGACCAATTCTAGATGAAGTTCTCTTGCATTTCTCTGTGCTCTTGCATTTGCATATTTGTTTCCCCTTTCAAAAAAAACTTCATCTAGATTTCTTTTCTTTTTGTTTCTGCTATGCATTCTCTGCATCCAATTCATTGCAAATCTTTCAGCTAATTCCTTGAAAATCCTTGTGGGATCTTAAAGTGCCTAGAGAGCTGAGGTGACAAGTGTTTCACTGTGATGAACTCGGTCACACCGGCCTGTTTTCTTCAGCCCAACCAAATTCTCTCGGTGCCACCAAAGCACACAACTCGGTGTTACCGATTTCACTACAGGAAAGACAACTTGCCACTTATTTCTGCAGTCTTTTTGCTCCATCTCCACTCAATGACTCTTGTTCTCTACTAGCATCACAGTCGCTTTGCTTTGTGACTCAAGGACCAAACCCTTTTACAATAGAACAAAAATCCAGGAGAGCCTTTCTTGGAAATTGATGTCAAAGGGGGAGAGAGGGATCACATCAAAGCTCTATGCTTAATCATTTCTATAGGGGGAGAGGATATTCAGGGGGACTGTGTGTAAGAAACCTCAGACCTCAGATGCTTGGTGTTCAAGAGGAGAGAATTTACATGTCTTTAAAAGGGGAAAGACATGCCCATATTTGATCATATTTGATTGCTTGCATTAATTATGTTGTTTTTTCTTTTGCCCTGATTTTCTGTTCCCTATCTTCTCCCAATATCCCATGCAGGATTCAGGGGGAGCAAGACATCTAAGGGAAGGAAATCTCTGATTTTATTGCATATCTTTACCTTTGGGGACATGTCTCTACCCAATGGGGTACTCAGTACTCACTCTATACATGTCATCCCAGTCTTGGTTCTCTTGTGGTTTCTTTAGTTTGCTCTGGCTAGTAGGTGTATCTGTGTTGTCTAACCTTGTTTACTCAGGTTCATTCCTTCCTAAGCCAACTCAAGACCACAAGGTAAGTATATGCATCACAGCCATGTGTATGAGGATTTCTTGCTGATGTACATACTGTTTGCAAGAAGAACTCATGGGCATGAAGGTACATTTCCTATATTCACATCATTTGCTCTGATGCATATAGCCAAGATACATGTAACACATGGCTTACTCTGTCATGCTTATGCATTCACATGCTCCTGTGCTTCATATTTACATGATTGCATACATGAAGGGGGAGCCTATGCATGTTACATGTCTTTCCAAAGATTTACTTTTTATTATCTATATCCTTATCTAAAAGCTTTGATGAATGTTGTCATCAATTACCAAAAAGGGGGACATTGAAAGCACAAGTGCTCCCTGGGTGATTTTGGTAATTAATGTCAACATATCTCTTGTTGGACTAATGCTTCTACCTAGTATGTTTCAGATAAGTTCAACAATGGAGTGGCATGGACAAGAGGATGTGGAACCCCTTTCAATATGCTAATGACAAAGGATTGGCTCAAGCTCAAAGCAAAAGACTCTACATTTTCTATTTTGGTGATCCAAGATCACATTGAGTCCATAGGAAAAGCCAATACTATTAAGAAGGGATGAGGTGTTGCTTAATGGCTTGCTTGCTCAAAGTGCTTAGTGATATGCTCCAAAGCCCTCAACCACTTTCTCACTTCCACATATGTCCTAAACCAAAAAGTCAATCTCAGCCCCACCGAAAGTTCATATCCGGAGCCACCGAGTTCAGTTGACATAGCCACTTCCAGAAACCCTAATCAGTTCGGTCTCACCGAGGGGATCTCGGTCTCACCGAGATGGGCTTGCAAACTCTCTGTTGTCTGTTGCAATAATTTCGGTCCCACCGAGATTTGCAACCGGCCCCACCGAGTTTTCTTGGCCAACTTTCTGTTTCACTTATTACCCAAATCGGTCCCACCGAGTTTGAGTAATCGGTCAAACCAAGAATTGGATTTACCCTAACCCTAGCACATCGGTCCCACCGAGTTGATCCAGTCGGTCCCACCGAAACACCTAACGGTCACATTATGAACTAAATCGGTCTGACCGAGTTCTCTGAATCGGTCCCACCGAGTTTGGTGATTTGTGTGTAACGGTTAGATTTTGTGTGGAGGCTATAAATGCCCCTCCACCCACTCTTCATTCGTGGAGAGAGCCATTGATACGTCTCCAACGTATCTATAATTTTTGATTGCTCCATGCTATATTATCTACTATTTTGGACATTATTGGGATTTATTATTCACTTTTATATTATTTTTGGGACTAACCTATTAACCGGAGGCCCAGCCCAGAATTGCTCTTTTTTTTGCCTATTTCAGAGTTTCGCAAAAAAGGAATATCAAACGGAGTCCAAACGGAATGAAACCTTCGGGAACGTGATTTTTAGGAAGATTATGATCCAGGAGACTTGGACCCTACGTCAAGAAACAAAGTAGGAGGCCACGAGGTAGGGGGCGTGCCCTCCACCCTCGTGGGCCCCCTGTTGCTCCACCGACATACTCCTTCCTCCTATATATACCTACATACCCCCAAACGATCAGATACGGAGCCAAAAACCTAATTCCATCGCCGCAACCTTCTGTACCCATGAGATCCCATCTTGGGGCCTGTTCTGGAGCTCCGCCGGAGGGGGCATCCATCACGGAGGGCTTCTACATCATCACCATAGCCTCTCCGATGAAGTGTGAGTTGTTTACCTCAGACCTTCGGGTCCATAGTTATTAGCTAGATGGCTTCTTCTCTCTTTTTGGATCTCAATACAATGTTCTCCCCCTCTCTCGTGGAGATTTATTCGATGTAATCTTCTTTTTGCGATGTGTTTGTTGAGACCGATGAATTGTGGGTTTATGATCAAGATTATCTATGAACAATATTTGAATCTTCTCTGAATTCTTTTATGTATGATTGGTTATCTTTGCAAGTCTCTTCGAATTATCAGTTTGGTTTGGCCTACTAGATTGATCTTTCTTGCAATGGGAGAAGTGTTTAGCTTTGGGTTCAATCTTGCGGTGTCCTTTCCCAGTGACAGTTGGGGAAACAAGGCACGTATTGGATTGTTGCCATCGAGGATAACAATATGGTTTTTTTATCATAATGCATGAATTTATCCCTCTACATCATGTCATCTTGCTTAAGGCGTTACTCTGTTTTCATGAACTTAATACTCTAGATGCATGCTGGATAGCGGTCGATGAGTGGAGTAATAGTAGTAGATGCAGGCAGGAGTCGGTCTACTTGTTTCGGACGTGATGCCTATATACATGATCATACCTAGATATTCTCATAACTATGCTCAATTATGTCAATTGCTCAATAGTAATTCGTTCACCCACCGTAAAATACTTATGCTCTTGAGAGAAGCCACTAGTGAAACCTATGGCCCCCGGGTCTATCTTCATCATATTAATCTTCCAACACTTAGTTATTTACTTTGATTTTTACTTTGCTTTTATTTTACTTTGCATCTTTATCACAAAAATACCAAAAATATTATCCTATCATATCTATCAGATCTCACTCTCGTAAGTGACCATGAAGGGATTGACAACCCCTTGTCGCGTTGGTTGCGAGGAGTTATTTGTTTTGTGTAGGTACGAGGGACTCGCGCGTAGCCTCCTACTGGATTGATACCTTGGTTCTCAAAACTGAGGGAAATACTTACGCTACTTTGCTGCATCACCCTTTCCTCTTCAAGGGAAAACCAACGCAGTGCTCAAGAGGTAGCAGCCATCAGAACATGCCGACACTTCCAACACATATTTTCTGAGAGAGAACCACCAACACTTGTGTTGAGGTCAAGATATGCCATTCCAACCACATGAATCTTGATCTCTAGCCTTCCCCAAGTTGCTTTCCACTCAAATCTTCTTTCTACCAAATCCAAATCCTGTGAGAGAGAGTTGAGTGTTGGGAAGACTATCATTTGAAGCACAAGAGCAAGGAGTTCATCATCAACGCACCATTTGTTACTTCTTGGAGAGTGGTGTCTCCTAGATTGGCTAGGTGTCACTTGGGAGCCTCCGTCAAGATTGTGGAGTTGAACCAAGGAGTTTGTAAGGGCAAGGAGATCGCCTACTTCGTGAAGATCTACCCGAGTGAGGCAAGTCCTTCGTGGGCGACGGCCATGGTGGGATAGACAAGGTTGCTTCTTCGTGGACCCTTCGTGGGTGGAGCCCTCCGTGGACTCGTGCAACCGTTACCCTTTGTGGGTTGAAGTCTCCATCAACGTGGATGTACGATAGCACCTCCTATCAGAACCACGGATAAAAGATCTCCGAGTCTCCAAATTGCGTTTGCACACTCCAATCCCTTCTCTTTACATTCTTGCAACTTGCATGCCTTACTTTCCGCTGCTCATATACTCTTTGTATGCTTGCATGCTTGCTTGATATGTATTGTGAATGTTTAAACTTGTTCTAATACTCCACTTCAACTCAAGAGATTAAAAACTGTAATTTTTCTCGATTAGAGTCTATTCACCCCCCCCCCCCTCTAGACACCTTTTCTCGATCCTTTCATAGATAGTAACACTACTATCAGCGTCGGTCTTCCTCTTGGAAATCCATTTATTTTCTATGGCTTGCCGATCATCGGGCAAGTCAACCAAAGTCCATACTTTGTTCTCATACATGGATCCCATCTCAGATTTCATGGCCTCAAACCATTTCACGGAATCTGGGCTCATCATCGCTTCCTCATAGTTCGTAGGTTCGTCATGGTCAAGTAACATGACCTCCACAACAGGATTACCGTACCACTCTGGTGCGGATCTCACTCTGGTTGACCTACGGGGTTCGGTAGTAACTTGATCAGAAGTTACATGATCATCATCATTAGCTTCCTCACTAATTGGTGTAGGAGTCACAGGAACAGATTTCTGTGATGAACTACTTTCCAATAAGGGAGCAGGTACAGTTATCTCATCAAGTTCTACTTTCCTCCGACTCACTTCTTTCGAGAGAAACTCCTTCTCTAGAAAGTATCCATTCTTAGCAACGAATTTCTTGCCTTCGGATCTGTGATAGAAGGTGTACCCAACCGTCTCCTTTGGGTATCCTATGAAGGCACATTTCTCCGATTTGGGTTTGAGCTTACCAGGATGAAACTTTTTTACATAAGCATCGCAACCCCAAACTTTAAGAAACAACAACTTTGGTTTCTTGCCAAACCACAGTTCATATGGTGTCGTCTCAACGGATTTAGATGGTGCCCTATTTAACGTGAATGCAGCTGTCTCTAATGTATAACCCCAAAACGATAGTGGTAAATCGATAAGAGACATCATAGTTGCACCATATCTAATAAAGTACGGTTACGACATCCGGACACACCATTACACTGTGGTGTTCCAGGTGGCGTGAGTAGTGAGACTATTTCACATTGTTTTAACTGAAGGCCAAACTCCTGACTCAAATATTTTACCTCTGTGATCATATCATAGAAACTTTTATTTTCTTGTTACGATGATTCTCCACTTCACTCTAAAATTCTTTGAACTTTTCAAATGTTTCAGACTTGTGTTTCATCAAGTAGATATACCCATATCTACTCAAATCATCTATGAAAGTCAGAAAATAACGATACTTGACGCGAGCCTTAACACTCATTGGACTGCATACATCAGTATGTATTATTTCCAATAAGTTAGTAGCTTGCTCCATTGTTCCGAAGAACGGCATTCTAGTAATCTTGCCCATGAGGCATGGTTCGCAAGCATCAAAATGATTCATTAATCAAGTGATTCCAAAAATCCATCAGCATGGAGTTTCTTCATGTGCTTTACACCAATATGACCTAAAAGGCAGTGCCACAAATATGTTGCACTATCATTATTAACTTTGCATCTTTTGGCATCAATATTATGAATATGTGTATCACACGATCGAGATTCAATAAACCATTCACATTGGGTGTATGACCATAGAAGGTTTTATTCAAATAAACAGAACAACAATTATTCTCTGACTTAAATGAATAACCGTATTTGCAATAAACATGATCTAATCATATTCATGCTCAACGCAAGCACCAAATAACATTTATTTAGGTTCAACACTAATCCCGAAGATAGAGGGAGTGTGCGATGGTGATCATATCAATCTTGGAAACACTTCCAACAAACATCGTCACTTTGCCCTAAACTAGTCTCTATTATTCTGCAACTCCTGTTTCAAGTTACTAATCATAGCAACTGAACCGGTATCAAATATCGACGGGTTGCTTATGAGCAATAGTAAAGTACACATCAATAATATGTATATCAAATATACCTTTGTTCACTTTTCCATCCTTCTTATCCGCCAAATACTTGGGGCAGTTCCGCTTCAGTGACCAGTTCCTTTGCAGTACAAGCACTTAGTCTCAGGCTTAGGTCCAGTCTTGGGCTTCTTCACTTGAGCAGCAACTTGCTTGCTGTTCTTTGTGAAGTTCCCCATCTTCCCTTTGCCCTTTTCTCGAAACTAGTGGTCTTGTCAACCATCAACACTTGATGCTTTTCTTGATTTCTACCTTCATCGATTTTAGCATCACGAAGAGCTTGGGAATCGTTTCCGTTATCCGTTGCATATTATAGTTCATCATGAAGTTCTAGCAACTTGGTGATAGTGACTAGAGAACTGTGTCAATCACTATCTTATCTAGAAGATTAACTCCCACTTGATTCAAGTGATTGTAGTACTCAGACATTTTGAGCACATGCTCACCAGCTGAGCAATTCTCCTCCATCTTGTAGGCAAAGTACTTGTCAAAGGTCTCATACCTTTCGACATGGGCATGAGTCTGAAATACTAATTTCAACTCTTGGAACATCTCATATGCTCTGTGGCGTTCAAAATGTCTTTGAAGCCCCGATTCTAAACCGTAAAGCATGGTGCACTAAACTATCAAGTAGTCATCATACCGAGCTTTTGTCAAAACATTCACAATGTTAGCATCTGCTCCTGCAATCGGTATGTCACCTAGCGGTGCATCAAGGACATAATTCTTCTGTGCAGCAATGAGGATAATCCTCATATCACGGATCCAATCCGCATCATTGCTACTAACATCTTTCAACTTAGTTTTCTCTAAGAACATATCAAAAATAAAACAGAGGAGCTAAACGCAAGCTATTGATCTAGAACATAGATATGCTAATACTACCAGGACTAAGTTCATGATAAATTAAAGTTCAATTAATCAAATTACTTAAGAACTCCCACTTAGATAGACATCCCTCTAATCATCTAAGTGATCACATGATCCATATCAACTAAACCATGTCCGATCATCACGTGAGATGGAGTAGTTTTCAATGCTGAACATCACTATGTTGATCATATCTACTATATGATTCACGCTCGACCTTTTGGTCTCAATGTTCCGAGGCCATATCTGCATATGCTAGGCTCGTCAAGTTTAACCCGAGTATTCTGCGTGTACAAAACTGTCTTACACCCATTGTAGATGAACATTGAGCTTATCACACCCGATCATCACGTGGTGTCTCGGCACGACGAACTTTGGCAATGGTGCATACTCAGGGAGAACACTTATACCTTGAAATTTAGTGAGATATCATCTTATAATGCTACCGTCAATCAAAGCAGAATAAGATGCATAAAGGATAAACATCACATGCAATCAATATAAGTGATATGATATGGCCATCATCATCTTGTGCCTTTGATCTCCATCTCCAAAGCACCGTCATGATCACCATTGTCACCGGCGCGACACCTTGATCTCCATCGTAGCATCGTTATCGTCTCGCCAACTATTGCTTCTACGACTATCGCTGCCGCTTAGTGATAAAGTAAAGCAATTACATGGCGATTGCATTTCATACAATAAAGCGACAACCATATGGCTCCTGCCAGTTGCCGATAACTCGGTTACAAAACATGATCATCTCATACAATAAAGTTTAGCATCATGTCTTGACCATATCACATCACAGCATGCCCTGCAAAAACAAGTTAGACATCCTCTACTTTGTTGGTGCAAGTTTTACGTGGCTGCTACGGGCTGAGCAAGAACCGTTCTTACCTATGCATCAAAACCACAACGATAGTTCGTCAAGTTAGTGATGTTTTAACCTTCTCAAGGACCGGGCGTAGTCACACTCGGTTCAACTAAAGTTGGAGAAACTAACACCCGCCAGCCACCTGTGTGCGAAGCACGTCGGTAGAACCAGTCTTGCGTAAGCGTACGCGTATTGTCGGTCCGGGCCGCTTCATCCAACAATACCGCCGAACCAAAGTATGACATGCTGGTAAGAAGTATGACTTGTATCGCCCACAACTCACTTGTGTTCTACTCGTGCATATAACATCTACGCATAAACCTAACTCGGATGCCACTGTTGGGGAACGTAGTAATTTCAAAAATTTCCTACGCACACGCATCATCGTGGTGATGCATAGAAACGAGAGGGAAGAGTGTGTCCAGGTACCCTCGTAGACCGAAAGCGGAAGCGTTATGACAACGCGGTTGATGTAGTCGTACGTCTTCACGATCCGACCGATCCAAGTACCGAACGCACGGCACCTCCGAGTTCAGCACACGTTCAGCTCGATGACGTCCCACGAACTCCGATCCAGCAGAGCTTCGAGGGAGAGTTCCGTCAGCACGACGGTGTGATGATGGTGATGATGATGCTACCGACGCAGGGCTTCGCCTAAGCACCGCTACGATATGACCGAGGTGAATTATGGTGGAGGGGGCACCGCACACGGCTAAAAGATCAATGATCAATTGTTGTGTCTATGGGGTGCCCCCTGGCCATGTATATAAAGGAGTGGAGGAGGGGGAGGGCCGGCCCTCTCTATGGCGCGCCCTAGGGGAGTCCTACTCCCACCAGGAGTAGGATTCCCCCTTTTCCTAGTAGAAGTAGGAGCCCTTCCAAGTAGTAGGAGTAGGAGAGAAGGAAAGGGAAAAGAGAAGAGAAGGAAGGAGGGGGCACCGCCCCTCCCGCTAGTCCAGTTCGGACTAAGCCTTGGGGGGCGCGCAGCCTCCCCTCTCTCTTTCCCCTAAAGCCCAATAAGGCCCATATACTCCCCGGCGAATTCCCGTAACTCTTCGATACTCCAAAAATACCCGAATCACTCGAAACCTTTCCGATGTTCGAATATAGTCGTCCAATATATCAATCTTTGCGTCTCGACCATTTCGAGACTCCTTGTCATGTCCCTGATCTCATCCAGGACTCCGAACTACCTTCGGTACATCAAAACACATAAAGTCATAATACCGATCGTCATAGAACTTTAAGCGTTTGACCCTACGGGTTCGAGAACTATGTAGACATGACCGAGACATGTCTCCGGTCAATAACCAATAGCGGAACCTGGATGCTCATATTGTCTACTACATATTCTACGAAGATCTTTATCGGTCAAACCGCATAACAACATACATTGTTCTCTTTGTCATCGGTATGTTACTTGCCCGAGATTCGATCGTCGGTATCTCAATACCTAGCTCAATCTCGTTACCGGCAAGTCTCTTTACTCGTTCTGTAATGCATCATCCCGCAACTAACTCATTAGTCACATTGCTTGCAAGGCTTATAGTGATGTGCATTACCGAGAGGGCCCAGAGATACCTCTCCGACAATCGAAGTGATAAATCCTAATCTCGATCTATGCCAACTCAACAAGTACCATCGGAGACACCTGTAGAGCACCTTTATAATCACCCAGTTACGTTGTGACGTTTGGTAGCACACAAAGTGTTCCTCTGGTAATCGGGTGTTGCATAATCTCATAGTCATATGAACATGTATATGTCATGAAGAAAACAATAGCAGTAAACTAAAATGATCAAGTGCTAAGCTAACAAGATGGGTCAAGTCAATCACATCATTATCCTAATGATGTGATCCCATTTATCAAATGACAACTCATGTCTATGGCTAGGAAACTTAACCATCTTTGACTAACGAGCTAGTCAAGTAGAGGCATACTAGTGACACTCTGTTTTTCTATGTATTCACACATGTACTAAGTTTCCGGTTAATACAATTCTAGCATGAATAATAAACATTTATCATGAAATAAGGAAATAAATAATAAATTTATTATTGCCTCTAGGGCATATTTCCTTCAGTATGAACCATGGTGAAGTTGGAATACGGTAGATATAGTTCTAATATGAAATTGGAATGAGTTTGAAACAATACCTAAAGGTAGTGATTTGCTTTAGTATACTAACTGATCTCACAAAGTTTTTGTTAAGTTTTTTTGGATGAAGTGTTTGAAGAACGAGGAGTTACCGATGTGAGAAGAATAAAGAGAGGCAAGAGTTGAAGCTTGGGGATGCCCAAGGCACCCCAAGTAAATATTTCAAGGATACTCAAGCATCAAAGCTTGGGGATGCCCCGGTTGGCATCCCATCTTTCTTCTTCAACAATTATCAGTATACCTCGATTTTTGTTTTGTTCACATGATTTGTGTCCCTTGTATTTTCCTTTTTCTTTAAGAACCATGCTAGTATGAGATATCTCTTCATCAATTTATAGAATGATCCATGTGCTTCACTTATATCTTTCGAGTATGACCTTATAGAATGCTCTTTGCGCTTCACTTAAATCTTTTGAGTATGCTTTTATAGAATGCTTCGTGTGCTTCACTTATATATTTTGAGCTTGGATATTGGTTAGTTTATATTAATTGTAGAATGCTCCATGAACTTCACTTATATCTTTTGGAGTATGAATAATACTATCATCTAAAGCGGGTTTGGAAGAGTGTCAACTTTAGGAACTAGTGATCCCGCTATTCTGAATGAGAAGAATTTTGCTTATGTGGAGAGTAGAAAAATTTATATGCTTGTAGATCATGAAAAGAATGCTTTATGTGATGGTTATATTGTTTAATTCATTTATGATGGTACTGAAAATTATTATGAGGGAGGGATATATGCTTGTAGGAGTTGCAATAATATCAAGTTTCCTCTCTATGTGCTTAAAGTTTTGAAGTTATACTTGTTTTGCCTTCCTATGCTAGTTGATTCTTGTTCCTATAAATTATGTGTTCACAAAATCCCTAGGCATAGGAAGTTGGTTAGATTCAAATGTGTTAGTCATATTCTTCATTATGCTCTCTTTATGTTTCAATTCTTATCTTTTATGTGAGCATCATTGAAATCATCATGCCTAGCTAAAAGGCATTAAAGAAAACCGCTTGTTGGGAGACAACCCAATATTTACCCTCTATTGGAAAAGGCAGTGCCTAGGATGCGCTTAGGCACGCCTAGGCGCTAGGCAGTGGCCAAATGCCTCGCCTAGGGCATAAATGGAGGTCTAGGCAGGGCAAGCAAGGAATTTCCTACCCAAGCAAGATATCATGCCACATACTACACTAATATGCCAAACGGGTTATATTCCAATGGCAGTAGACGGTAATTAACTTATTTATATGCCCTAAACTAATATCAACACCCATATAATAATCACAAATACACTACAAGTAAAAACTATATTACCGCCTAGGCCACGCCTAGGGCGCTTAGGCACTGCCTAGGCACTAGGCAAAGGCCAGCCGCCTTGCTTACGCCTACCGCTTTTTCCAACCTTGTATTTACCCTTACTATTTTTGTGGGTTTACATGATTAAGCTACTGTAGTAATCATGTTTTATAGCTTTTGTTTCAATAAAGTGCCAAGTAAGACCTTTGGGAAGACTTGAATGAAAGTTAATGTGATCTTGCTGTAAAAAACAGAAACTTTGCGCTCACGAGATTAGCTACTATTTTTTTATAGAAGAGTGCTTTTGAGTTGATTCTTTTTGCAAAGATTAATAGACAAATTCCTCATGTCCACCAATTTATTTCATAATTTGTGGAGTAGCAGAAGTATGGTTTCTGTTCAGATCATTACAGACTGTTCTGTTTCAGACAGATTCTATTTTCATTACATAGCTTGCTTGTTTTCTAGTTTCTATGGATTATATTTCTCAATATAAATAGTAGAAATAATATGGTACAGTAGGAATTGTGTGAGAACTATTATGAACCTTGTCTTTAACAGTACCAAAGTTAATGGTTTACTCTTTACCATACTAACCTATCTCACGAAGTTTCGTTAAGTTTTGTGTGATTGAAGTTTTCAAGCTTTGGGTGAGATATCGATATGAGGAGAATAAGGAGTGCAAAGACCCTAAGCTTGGGGATGCCAATGCACCCCAAGGTAATATTCAAGGAAGAATCAAGCGCCTAAGCTTGAGGATGCCCCGGAAGGCATCCCCTCTTTCGTCTTCAGAACTATCGGTATACCTTACTCGGAGCTATATTTTTATTCATCACATGATATGTGTTTTGCTTGGAGCGTATTTTCAATTTTACTTGTTGTTTGAATAAAATCATTGGATATGAAATATTGAATGAAAAAGAATCCTCCCATGGCTAGTTAATTATTTGACTACTCAGTGTTCTTCACTTATATCTTTTGGAGTAGTTTGTCATTTACTCATGTGCTTCACGTATATCCTATGAGTAAATGGTTGAATGAATTGAATGTCATAAATCTGAATTTATATATGTTTCATATGCTTATAACATGGGGAGTAATGACTTCACACATAATAAGTATAGGTAGTAAACTTATTGAAAGTTAGCAAGCGTAGAATTGGTCACTTGAACAATTCATGAAAGAATATTGAAGGAATAGAGATTTCACATATAAATATACTATCTTGGACATCTTTTGCAATTGTGAGCACTCATTAAAATATGACATGCTAAAGGTTGATGTTGGACAAGGAACACAACATAATGGGTTATGTTTTCTTATATCCGAAATAAAGTATATTGTCATGGATTATCCAACATGCTGAGCTTGCCTTCCCCCCTCATGCTAGCCAAATTCTTTGCACCAAGTAGAGATACTACTTGTGCTTCCGAATATCCCTTAAAACGAGTTTTGCCATGAGATTCCATCATACCTACCTATGGATTGAGTAAGATCCTTCAAGTAAGTTGTCATCGGTACTTGCAATAAAAATTGCTCTCTAAATATGTATGATCTATTAGTGTGGAGAAAATAAGATTTATACGATCTTGTGATATGGAAGCAATAAAAGTGATGTTCTTTTGAATTAAGATTTTGTGCATCCAACCTTAAAATCGCATGACAACCTCTGCTTCCCTCTGCGAAGGGCCTATCTTTTACTTTTATCTTCTACCTTATGCAAGAGTCATGGTGGTCTTCACCTTTCCTTTTTACATTTTATCCTTTGGCAAGCACATTGTGTTGGAAAGATCCTGATATATACATATATATATATATATATATATATATATATATATATATATATATAGTGATGATATTCATCACCCAGGATGCAGAATAAGTTATTCTTCACCCGAGGTAATCTTACGATCATTTCATAATTAAATTACGTTTGAAATTCAAATAGTTACATTCATATTGATTCACTACGTAAAATTTCGCATAAGAAAATCAAAATATAGGTCATAAGATAACAAAATTTGCAGTTTATGTGTATTTTACACTATGTTTTTACGTTTGTAATTTTACATAACATAAAATATTTTTTACGACGATTGTATATTTTCTTACGGTCTCTTTTTATGTCGGAAATAAGACAAAACTTACGGAACGTAAAATTATGGTGTATTGATGGTAAAATAGAGGGGGGTGAAGAATAACTATTCCTCACCCAGGGTGACGAATAGTCAATCCCTATATATATATATATATATATATATATATATATATATATATATATATCCAATTAGATGTAAGTTATCATGAACTATTATTGTTGACATTACCCTTGAGGTAAAAGGTTGGGAGGCGAATCTATAAGCCCCTATCTTTCTCTATGTCCGATTAAAACTTTGAACCCATAAATATCACGTGAGTGTTAGCAATTGTGAAAGATTAAATGATAGTTGAGTATGTGGAGTTTGCTAAATCAAAGCTTTGACATAGACCCTTCCTGAAAATAAGATGAATTGTAATTGTTTGATGACTGAAAATATAGTATGTTAGTTTCAAGAAAGTTTATGATCTATACTTTAACATGTGAATAGTTTGTTACTTGATCATGAAAAGTTTTATGAGATGAGCTACTGTTATGACATATAATGATGCTAGAAAAGGTGATTGAAATTATCATTGGTCAAACTTGTGCACTTGCTAGCATTCACACTTCATAAATTATTTCTTTTATCATTTACCTACTCGAGGACGAGCAGGAATTAAGCTTGGGGATGCTGATACGTCTCCAACGTATCTATAACATGCCATGTTTACAATAGTTTTATATGATTTGGGTATTATTTGATTAGAACTAACCCGGACTGACGTTGTTTTCAGCAGAGCTACCGTGGTGTTGTTTTTGTGCAGAAATAAAAGTTCTCGGAATGGGCTGAAAATCAACAGAAATTTTTTCTGAAAAATATGAAAAATACTAGAACAAAAATCTACCGGAGGGGAGTCCCGGGGGCCCCACAAGGGTGGGGGCGCGCCCCCTGCCTCGTGGACTCCCCGAGGGTCCCCCTGACATGAAATCAACGCCAACTTCTCCTATAAATATAGAAACCTTTGGGAAATAACCTAGATCAGAAGTTCTGCTGCCGCAAGCCTCTGTAGCCACGAGAAATCAATCTAGGCCCTCTCTAGCACCCTGCCGGAGGGGGCCATCATCACCGGAGGCCATGGAGGAGGATCCCGGAGGGGCCATCATCGCCATGAAGGCCAAGGACCAGAGGGAGAACCTCTCCCCATCTAGGGGGAGGCCATGGAGGAGGAAGCACAAGGGGGAGAACCTCTCCTCCTCTCTCTCGGTGGCGCCGAAGTGCCATTGGGAGGGTAATCATCGTCGTGGTGATCGTCTTCATCAACATCACCATCATCATCACCATACTCATCTCTTTTACGCGGTCCACTCTCCTGCACCCCGCTGTAATCCCTACTTGAACATGGTGCTTTATGCCACATATTATGATCCAATGATGTGTTGCCATCCTATGATGTTTTGAGTAGATATCCTTTGTCTTTGGGTTGATTGATGATCTAGATTGGTATGAGTTGTATGTTTTATTTTGGTGCTGTCCTATGGTGCCCTCCGTGTCGCGCAAGCGCGAGGGATTCCCGCTGTAGGGTGTTGCAATATGTCCATGGTTTGCTTATTGTCTGTGTTGCATGAGTGGCAGAAACACAAACACGGATAAGCGGAACATGGCGTATGGGAATAAAGAGGACTTGATACTTTAATGCTATGGTTGGGTTTTACCTTAATGGTATTTAGTAGTTGCGGATGCTTGCTAGAGTTCCAATCATAAGTGCATATGATCCAAGTTGAGAAAGTATGTTAGCTTATGCCTCTCCCTCATATGAAATTGCAATAGTGATTATCGGTCTTGTTAACGATTGCCTAGGACAATTCCGCACACCGACCCATCATTATTCCACACTCGCTATTTATAATATTTAGTAATATATTCTAACTTTATGATAACAGCACCTACTTTTATATTTTAGCTCTCCGATATCATGCAAAGTTATTCTCTTCATACCCACAACGTAGTTTTATTTCTTGTTTCTAGTTGGAAGCAAACGTTCGGTGTACGTAGAGTCGTATCAGTGGCAGATAGGACTTGAGAGAATATTGATCTTACCTTTAGCTCCTTGTGGGTTCGACACTCCATACTTATCACTTCCACCTTTGGGAATTTCTACGATGATTCCCTGCACTTGGGGATCATCATGCGCCGCCGATGCCGGACGACGCACACATCAAGGACACCCGCACGGATCTCCACCGCAACCGCATCCCGGAGCTCCGATGGAGAAAGGCCCCACCGCCACCATCATCCCCTCCCCGGGCTTAGCCCAGCGGAGCTCCGCCAGCGACGAGTCGGCTGCTCGAAGCCCTAGACAAGATCAGGAGGGACGAGATCAGGAAAAAGGAGATCGGGAGGAAGGGGGTCGAAGAGAGGGGTGGTGGCAGCTCGAGGAGGGAGGAGATGAGATGTTCGTCAACCTCACAACAGTTGTACGACGATAATCCAACAACCTGAAAGATTGAATAAATATCTATGGTACTCAATCATGATGGATTTGGATTGGCAATCCTACTTTTATTTATTGCATTTCGAGGTTTCTCTGAATCACTGTCAGGCTCTGTTCTTATCTTTCTCCTGTTCCCGCATGCCGGAAGTTACAACAGCTGTAGATCTATCATCGTGTGGCTCAGGAGAGAGGATAACAGTTCACTTGAAGGTGGCAGCTCTCCTACATCGATCTGCCATCCAAGGGTTGCTGATGCTCGAGATTAGATGTAGCCGCTCCGACAAGAGCATGTGCTTTGTTTTGCTTTACTTTTACCTTTACCAACTTGTAATGGCTATAAAGCCAGCCACTCTGCGTGTGACAGGCATGATCCCTTGTATTGGGTGTAAACCCTAGCCGTTGGTGGTGCGCTGAACCTACTTTCCCCATTTCTAAGCAAGAAACCCTAGTTTGAGGCTCCTGTTCTTCCCTTAAATCGTTGTTTTGTGAGTTTAATTGCGTAATTCAGAGCTCTGATCCTAACAATTGGTATCAGAGGCCAGTCCTTCCTCAGAGGCGGTGTGATTTGAGCAGTGTTGAGGTTGGTCTTCGGCCATAAAATCCCTCCTCACGCTCGAGTCGGGCGGTGGCGAATTCAGGAGGCGGCTAGAGTGGCAGAGTTCGGGCACATTCGGAATTGCAGCCTGGTTGTCGGGGAATAATTCTCTGGTGGTAAAACCCCAGCTCCTGTGATCTGACCGTGTACCATCAGAGGCGGGCGCAGGCGACAACGTAGGTGGCGGTGATGAGATTTCCCCTCCCTCCTAACCCGCTGGTGAGCATTGCTGAAGCAGGCAAGATGACAGGCCCTACGGATTCTGGATCAACTACCAAGTTGCAACTGGAGTCACTTGAATTGGACATCAAGACGCTGCAGTGGGACAGAGAAGAAGATCGCAAAGAATTTTAGCAGTTCCACGCGACAGTGAACAGAAACTTTGCCACGATGCAGAAGAATTTTGACAAAATCCAAGATAATTTCAGGCGTTTACTGTTGGATCCGGAGCCCGTACTTGCAGATGAAAGAGAGAAAGTTCAGGGCAATGTTCAAGTGAAGGACAACCACAATAAATCTCCTCAAATAGCTCCTAGAATGCCGAAATAGCTGCAAGCACCAACTCCACCGTCAATAACAATGCCAGAGAAAGGAGCCCCTTTGCTAGTGGGAACTGCAACTCTTCGAGATAATACTGGAAAAGAGCTGAATTTTGATGGTACACTGAAATTTTCTTACAGGCATCCAAATTTTGGTCAAGGTAAAGAATCAGCACCAAACATAGTGGTGCACCTAGATGAAATACAGGAAGAGGAGGCTATTGATCCACAGTACAGAAGAAGACCCAACACTGCTGTTGAAGGAAGAAGGAATGTGCTAATGGTGAAACCAGCAAAGTTAAAAATTTCTGATTTTGAAGGGCATGACCCAGAATCTTGGATTCAGAATTTAGAACAATATTTTGCTGCAGCCAGAATCCCTATTGAGCACAGAACTGAACTGGTCACCTCCTGCCTCAAAGGGCCTGTTGTCCAATGGTGGAGAGGAACATGATATGCTCCTAGCAATGTTCCATGGCACAAATTCTGCTCCTACATTTCTAACAGATTTTTTGTGGACTCTGCTTGTGACATTGTCAGTTCTTTCCATGCAGCACAGCAGATAACTACAGTTACTGCATATGTGGAGCAGTTTGAGCAACTAATGAACATCATGAGTAGAGAAAACCCTGGAATCCCTGATGATTACTATGTTTCCAGTTTTATGGCAGGATTAAACCCATATATTAAAAGTCATGTAGAGTGCTTTAGGCCTAAGGATATGCAAACTATTGTGTGGTATGCTAGGAGGATGGAAAAAGCTCAAGTACCAACTCCAACAGTGCAAACTAAACCATACATTCCCCAACCCAGAAGACAAGTACTATTTGATCAGCCCAAAATCCATGTACCTACTGCCACACCAAACAGAAACACTGTTATTCAGCAGGCCAAACAAAACCAGGTGTGTTACAAGTGCAGAGAGCCATGGGTGCCAGGCCACAGGCAAGTCTATAAAATGAGCCAGGGAGCTCAAATACAAGCATTACAAGTTCAGGAAGTTGAAAACCCTGAAACAATCTTTGTCACGGACTTTGATGACCCTGACATGGAAGCAAATGAGCAACTATCTAATGAATCAGTGTTAAGAGTATCAATGCATGCTGCTATGGGCATAGGATCAGCCAGAAATACTTTTATTTTAACTATAAAAATAGGAAATACTGCCACAACACTGGTGGACAGTGGTAGCACTTCTACTTTCATTGCTCCTAAAATGGCAGGCAAGCTGCCTGTCACTCCAAGCCCTACACCTAAGATAAAAGTAGTGATTGCTAGTGGAGGAGTGCTATGGAATGAATTTCAAGCAAAAGATTGCCCTTCTGAAATACAAGGCCATCACTTTAATGACGGTTTCAGAGTATTGTAACTGAAGAGGTATGACATGATTTTGGGGGTGGATTGGCTCAGAAAATATAGTCCAATACAAATGGACTTTATTAAAATGGAAATGAAAATCTCTGACAGCTCTGGACAATTTCTCACATTTGTGGATGAAACTGTGCCCCTTGCTCCTGTAGTTGAGGCCAAAGATAACACTGAAAAACTGTTACAACAAGTTGTTTGTGGATTTTTCCTGTTTACAACTTCTAGTACTGATTTCATAGCAGCTAGTCCAGAAATTCCTACAGAGTTGCAGCCACTGTTGGACCAGTATGAAAAGTTGTTTCAAGAGCCAACTGAGTTGCCACCAAGCAGACCTTGTGGTCATAGATTTCCATTAGTGGAAGGATAAAAGGTTGTTAACCAAAGGCCTTACAGAATTCCTCGCCATCAAAAGGAAATATTGGAGAAAATCATTCTGGAGCTACTTAAGAACGGGATCATCACACCTAGCACAAGCCCCTTTTCTTCTCCTGTATTATTGGTCAAGAAAAAAGATGGATCCTGGAGGTTATGTACTGATTACAGGAAATTGAATGCCATCACTATCAAAAATAAGTATCCCATTCCTATGATTGAGGACCTCTTGGATCAACTCAAAGGAGCAAGATTTTTCTCCAAAATTGATCTCAGAAATGGATATCACCAAATCAGAATAGTTGAAGAAGATATACCAAAAACTGCATTCACCACTCACATGGGGCTATTTGAATTTCTAGTTATGTCCTTTGGACTAACTAATGGCCCTCCTACATTCCAGGCATTGATGAACTTTTTGTTTGGCCATCTCAAGTTTGTTGTGGTTTTCTTTGATGACATCTTGGTGTTCAGTTTCTCTATGGAAGAGCACAAGGGCACTTAAAGTAGGTGTTTGGTATATTGCAGACAAACAAACTATAGGCAAAAATGGAGAAGTGCTCTTTTGGACAGCAGGAGATTGAGTACTTGGGTCATGTTATTAACTTAGAGGGAGTGTCTACTGACCCATCTAAGATACAAGCTACTAGAGATTGGCCAGCTCCTACTACAGTGACTGAGTTGAGAAGCTTTTTAGGGCTAAGTGGATATTACAGAAGATTCATCCAAGGATATGGAGTAATCTGCAGACCGCTATTTGATTGCTTAAAGAAAAAGGGTTTTTCTTGGAAAGAAGAACAATAGGAAGCATTTGTAGCATTGAAAAACAAGCTTACAAACACCCATGTGTTGGCTTTGCCTGATTTCTCCAAGCTCTTCATTTTAGAAATTGATGCTTGTGGTTATGGATTGGGAGCTGTGTTGATGCAAGAGGGAAAACCTATATCTTATTTCAGCAAAAGTATTGGCCCTAAGGCAGCTGCAATGAGCACTTATGACAAAGAAGCCTTGGCCATAATTGAAGCTGTTAAGAAATGGAAGCATTACTTCTTAGCAACTGCCCTAGTTATCAGAACTGATCAAGATAGTCTGAAATATATTCAGGATCAGAAAATTACTGAGGGCATTCAACATAAACTGTTACTGAAGTTGCTGGGATACAACTTCACAATTGAGTACAAGAAAGGAAAAGAGAACAAGGTAGCTAATGCTTTATCCTGAGTGAAGCACATGGTTTCTGCATTAACTGCAACTGCTGCCTCTCCTGCTTGGGTCAAGGAAGTAATTGGGAGCTATCATCATGACAGTAAGATCAAGGAGCTCATAGCTGGAAGTACCGTGGATAAATCTAATGCCACTGCTTATTCCTTGAAGAATGGCATATTGAGGTTTCATAACAAAATTGTAGTTGGATCAGCTACTAACCTAAGGCAGGAAATCCTCCAAACATTCCAGAGTTGGGTGGCCACTCTGATGAAAGAGCTACTTACCAGAGGGTGAAGTTAATTTTCCATTGGCAAGGTCTAAATCAAGATGTTGTGACATTTGTCAAGAATTGCCATGTTTGTCAGTTGAACAAAGCTGAGCACACTCCCTACCCTGGATTATTGGAGCCACTTCCTATGCCAGATTTTGCTTGGGCACATGTGAGCATGGATTTTGTGGAGGGGCTACCCAAGTCTGAACACAAGAATTTGATTTTGGTAGTGGTTGACAGATTTACTAAGTATGCTCATTTCATTGCTATGAAACATCCATAACAGTTCAACCTGTGGCAAGAGCATTTTCTGATAATGTGTTCAGGTTACATGGAATGCCATTGGTGATTGTCACTGACATAGATAGAATTTTTACTAGCCATCTATGGCAACGATTGTTTAAGTCCTTGAAGATCAAGTTACACATGAGCACCAGTTACCACCACCAAACTGATGGTCAAACAGAAAGAGTTAATCAATGTTTGGAGAATTACTTGAGATGTATGTGTTTCCAACAACCAAGGAAGTGGCATGGATGGTTGGCACTAGCTGAGTGGTGGTACAACATTTCCTTCCACACATCATTGAAAATGACACCCTTTCAGGCTCTGTTTGGTTTTCCTCCCCCAATGATTGCTGAATCAGCACTGCCAGATGCAATTTGTGAGGATAATGAGGATCTGTTACATAACAGGGAACTGACACTGGAAGTGATCAAGCAAAATCTTCTTAAGGCCCAATCTCGAATGAAGTACTCTTTTTTTTTAAAACATATTGAACTTTATTAATTAGAAATAAGAGTTACATCGTCTATCAGAAGAGTTACAAGATTTTCCATGGGCTCCTCTATCCAATCCCTAGCCATGGAACATTTTGCTAATCTAGCAAGCTCATGAGCTACTTTGTTCGCTTCTCTATTACAATGTTCAAAGCTGGTTTGTGGAAAATCACAGGCCATAAAAAAAATCCTCAAAAATTGCCGCCGCTGCTCCCGCAGACTCTCCACCGTTCTTCATTGTTTCAATGACATCCATATTATCAGAATTGATAATGAGACGATTGCAGCCCGTTTTTTGTGCCAACAGTAAACCAAACCTGAGTGCTAACGCCTCCGCTGTCAAAGCATCCGCACAGTACTGAATCTTCCAGTTACCACCTACTATGAAATTCCCTTTGTCATCTCTGATAACAGCACCCGCTGTGCCCCGAAGCTGATCATGATCAAAAGAAGCATCCACATTCAATTTAACAAACCCCATGGGAGGTCTGCGCCATCCTTCATTCTTTCTCTTTGCTTTAGGTGAGTGGGCATTTACATAATTTGATGTTATAGCCCTAATCCCCATGGAGGTTTGAGACGCCTCTTGAGACTTACCCTCATGGACTAGTTTCCGTCTATTCCACCATAAATACCAAGCAGCTATAGCGATTATATCCCCTGCATTCCGGGAGCCCAAGATAGGTAATTCATGATCAGGCATAAGGAGTAAGAATTCAAGGACTGCCTCTCCTGCACGGTCAATAACGCAAGCTTTTTTTTACCACTTCATACAACCCCAAATATTCCCACACTTCTTTTTCCTTCTGGCACAGAAATAATATATGTTTCGTGTCCTCTTACCCATCCAAACATGCCGGGCATATTGGCTGAGTTTTTATATGTCTGTTGGCCAGTGTAACGCGACACGGTAGAGTCCCGTGGAGCGTCCGCCAAATAAAAAATTTAACCTTCACCGGACAAGCTAATTTCCAGATCTTACCCCAAATAGGATTGACCTTACTTCTACCCATGCCATCTGAGTATTCCAATTTCCTCCCATGCTGTTTTTTCCATTCCTCCACATACGCTGGTTGTACAGTGTATAAACCATTTCTTGTATAACTCCATGCAATAAAGTCCGACATATTGTGCATAGGGATCGGGATCGCTAGATCTCGAATGAAGTACTCTGCTGACAAGAAGAGAAAGGAAAGAGAATTTGAAGTAGGGGACATGGTCTATTTAAAGCTACAACCTTACAGGCACACCTCTCTTAGTCTGCATCGGCACATGAAGCTTCATTCTAAGTTTTATGGACCATTCAGAGTCATGGAAAGAATTGGAAACCATGCTTATAAACTGTTGTTACCAGAGGGCTGCCAGCTGCATGGCACATTTCATGTCAGCCAATTAAAGAAGCACATTGGACCAGAAGTCATTCCTTCTCCTATGCTACCATTGGTTGGCCCTGATGGCATTATCAAAGTAGAGCCTGAAGCAATTCTGGAAAGAACATTTATTCCAAGGAAGCAAGGGAACATCAACATTTCTGTAGTCAGGTGATTAGTCAAGTGGACCAATTTGCCAGTGGAGGAAGCTACTTGGGAAGACTCTGCGTTCATCCAAAAGGTTTTTCCATCTTTCAGAGCTTGAGGATAAGCTCAATCTCAATTGGGGGGGGGGTATTGTCGGGCTCTGTTCTTATCTTTCTCCTATTCCCGCATGCTGGAAGTTACAGCAGCCGTAGATCTATCATCGTGTGGCTCAGGAGCGAGGATAACGGTCACTTGAAGGCGGCAGCTCTCCTACGTCGATCTGTCATCCAAGGGTTGCCGATGCTCAAGATTAGTTGTAGTCGCTCCGACAAGAGCATGTGCTCTGATTTGCTTTACTTTTACCTTTACCAACTTGTAATGGCTATAAAGCCAGCCACTCTGCGTGTGAGAGGGCATGATCCCTTGTATTGGGTGTAAACCCTAGCCGTCGGTG
The DNA here is from genome assembly GCA_032464435.1 of Aegilops umbellulata. Taxonomy (NCBI): domain Eukaryota; kingdom Viridiplantae; phylum Streptophyta; class Magnoliopsida; order Poales; family Poaceae; genus Aegilops; species Aegilops umbellulata. Next base: position 249,191,305 of record CP136060.1, read on the forward strand.
GCGTGCTGAATCTACTTTCCCCATTTCTAAGCAAGAAACCATAGTTAGAGGCTCCTGTTCTTCCCTTAAATCGTTGTTCTGTGAGTTAAATTGCGTAATTCAGAGCTCTGATCCTAGCAATCACACAGGCTCTACCGTGTAACTTGCCTACAAAGCATTGCGTATCTTATGGGACACATGTAAAAACGTGGTATTGCTAAAAAAAATCGTGGTGAATCTGGAGTACTTGGGTGTGCGCTAGAAAATAAGCACGAGCATTCGTCCGCAATAAACGCCGCAAAAAAAACACGCAATTTTTACGGTGTGTTTCGATGTCCAAATAATCCAAATTTGGCACTAGTAGTAAATTGCCGATCCTGTGTATCCTGATAACTGGCAGGCTCCGCCTAAAATTTGACCTCTGAAATCATCTTTCGTTTTCGTTTGACTCGCAAGTTCTGACTTCGCCTGGCCAAACTTTTCTGATATCGGTAAAGACACTGACTGGTGGGCCCCAGATCGTGCACGGCGCGTAGGCCTGCTCGCGCGGAGACGGGGGCCGGTCTGAACCACGTGCGAATCGCGAGGCACTCTCCTTCGCAAAACCGCAAAACGGCTCGAGACGCACACGCCCCGACCGACGGCGAGACAGATTCTCCGTCTCCATTCCCCCACAGCAGCCAGCCATGGAGAGAAATGGCGGGAAGCAGCAGCAGCAGCCGGAGACGGCGGCGCCGGCGCCGGCGCCGAGGAAGGGTGCGTGGCGGGACGGCGCCGTCACCTACTTCCACCTCCTCTTCTACATCGCCATCTCCGGCGGCCAGATCTTCTTCAACAAGGCAAGCCCCTCTCATCCTCCTCGCCCCGCGTCTCCGGCCCACCGCCCCGCGATCCTGCCAGCCGCGGCAAGTTTCGTCGCTGCGGTTGCTCATTCCTGGTGCCTGGTGGCGCGACGCGGATGCGGGGTCTCGCGTCTGGCCTGGCCGCGTCAGGCGACTCCGCGCCGTCCTGGGTTTCTAGGGTTTTAGCGTGCACTCCACCGCAAATTCGTAGGCTGATCCGGTTGCTGCGCTCCCCGTGCGGAGGAGACGAGACGGATGTGTTTCCAGCTTCTGGCGCTGGATTCGAATGCGTGCGAGTCAGGGGGGCTTTTGTTGTGATGGATCGGATCTCTGTCTCTGTCTCTGTCTCTGCCGCAGCGTAAGCGTTTTCAGTTTAAAGAGGGTGTGATTGTAAACGCACAGGGAGGCGATTTTGAGCTTCGGCTGTTCTCATGCTTGCGATAGCAAGCGTTGATCCCACAATTCATCAAAATGAGTTTCATTCGTGACTGTCTGTCAGTTTTCTAAAGCCGATCACCCGCCTGAATAGCCAGATTATGTCAAAATTGGTGGGTGTTTGTGTACACTTTTTTTTTTGCCTCTGAGCCCAGTAGCTTGAGATCTGGGAATAGTTCGTTGCTTGCTTGGGTTGTTCACTCAACTTGGACCCCTTTTTCATGCGAAGAGTTGACCCAGGTTCTCTTGTCACAACTCATGTCGCCTCCATAACAAGTAACTGGACTCCCTTTTGCTATTATATTGTTAGTTTAGTTTGGTACACCGATACGTGAGGCTCATGAAATTGTGGTACAAATAGAAATACTGATGCTGGCATTTCTGTATGTACAAATTCAAGTGTAAACATCGATAACCCTTGCTCCAGAAGATTGAAAACCCGCTTTGTAACACACTTCTATTTGTGATGATTAGTTCTGGAGTGCTTTCATAATTTCATTCATGTGCTTAAAAGTACTGATGGATTCTTTTTCTGTGGCAAATATCCATTTCATATTTTCTGTAACATTGTTAAATGCTTTGTTTGTCCTGATTTGCAGTGGGTGCTATCCTCAAAAGAGATCAACTTCCCCTATCCAGTGGCACTAACTTTGCTGCATATGCTCTTCTCATCTGTAGTATGCTTTGCAGCTACAAAGATTTTCAAGGTACCTAGCATCAAATTTTTACATGGTTGCCGTATCTATCTCTAATCTGTGTAATAACTAAGACTTCATACTGTTTGGAATTCAAGTTACTTGAAGTTCAAGATATCCGTAATCTTACTATTTTTTTACTTTGATAATATTTTATAGGTCATAAAGATTGATGAAGGAATGACTACAGAAGTGTGAGTCTTGGATAATACAAATTTCATAAGGCTGTCTTGTAGTTTCTTACTCTCTCAATTGTTCTCTGTCAGTATATTATGTTCCATGACGTATCACCTCATGATTAAGACATCCATAATGCCTGCCTCTCCATGTATGAACCGATAAGAATAATTTGTGGATTTTCCATAACATTAGCATATTCTAGCATGTGTATGTAAGATGCTGCACAAACATCACCCCTTCATTTTAAATAACGAGGTTGGTTTTCATCAGACTATATGTGGATAGCAAGTACAGTAACAGGGGGCTCTGCTGTTTGTTGTGTAAGTGCATTAGCCTGCTTTAGCTGTCAGGATTAGTGAGCGAGTTTTACCATATTGTTAAGATTGTGACTTAGGAGGAAACCGATAGGAAAATGCCAAGTCAGAGGCTTAAAAGTTTAGCATGATGGTCATCAGTAGATATTTACGTTAATTAAATTTGCATCTGGCACACACTAAGAAGCTCTGCACTATTCCTGTCATAAGTCAATACTCGATACCACTCTTCGTGAGAAGAAATATGCTGGTCTTTTTCTGAAGCACGGACCTGCAGCCGTTATTGCTTTCCCATCCTGTATTAGATTCTTTGTTCAATTCATAATAAAGTACTAGGATTGTATTACTTCTCTAACTAGCTCACCTGAAATTTCAGATACGTGAGTTCAGTCATTCCAATTGGAGCAATGTTTGCAATGACACTTTGGCTAGGGAACAGTGCATACCTGTACATATCTGTTGCATTTGCACAGATGTTGAAGGCAATAAGTATGTGTAATCTCTGGTTTTAGATTGAGAAGGTCAAGCGTAGGTTGTAATCAGTTTTGAAACTGATGTTAATATACTCTTTGCTTGAGCATTACAGTGCCTGTAGCTGTGTTTCTCCTTGGAACAGCATTTGGCCTTGAAGAAATGAACTGTAAAATGCTTGCTATCATGTCTATCATCAGCGTGGGAGTTATTGTGGCCTCTGTTGGTGAAATTACAATCAGCTGGGTCGGAGTGGTATATCAGATGGGTGGAGTTGTTGCAGAAGCCCTTAGACTTATCTTTATTGAGATATTTTTGAAGAAGAAGGGTGTTAGACTGAACTTGATATCCATGATGTACTATGTTAGCCCTTGCAGGTATCTTGTCCACCAGCTCCCCAGATTAATTCTTGAAACTACTATCTGTTCTCGTAATTTAATCTGTGATTTTCCTGCAGTGCCTTTTGCCTGTTCATTCCCTGGTTGTTCTTAGAGAAGCCAAAGATGGATGCAAGTATTTCATGGAACTTCCCACCAGTTACATTGTTCTTAAACTGCATGTGCACATTCGTACTTAATCTGTCAGTTTTCCTTGTCATTTCCCGGACAAGTGCACTGACAGCTCGTGTTACTGGAGTTGTGAGAGATTGGAGTGTGGTGCTGCTGTCGGCTGCTATTTTTGCTGATACAAAGCTTACCTTCATAAACATAGTTGGCTATGCCATAGGTATTCTACTGATTAATCTCGTAATCTGACTTATTGAACTTCTTAATTTCTGTGATATCTTAGAGCACATTTTTGGTTAAAAAATTACCCGCACCTGATAATTTCTGGGTTATATTTTTTTTCTGAATACTTTAGATTTGAGCCATTTTTTTGAATTTTTTTTTTCAAAGAACTGCATTTAGAAGTGGATTAGATGGTGACTCCATTTTTCTGCAATGTACAGCCATAGTAGGTGTTGTTGCATATAACAATCATAAGCTTAAACCCCAAGTGAACCAGCAGCAGGGTGCTGACAGCAAAGTCAGCCCAGGAAGTCCTCGACATGTCGAGATACCATTGAACTCTACAAAAGAATCTTCATAACACCGAAGGCTGCGAGATCTTGAACAGAAATTTTTGGGGGAAGGTAATATAAATTCGAAAACTTTCTAATTCATGCACCTGTCATGCACCAAACAAACTGACTGTTGGTGTATTTACTGTTGATCCAGGAGAACTGAGATCTTGATTTTGCTACGAGTTGACCAGCTCTCCATGGATACATTCTTCCTACAAATCAACAGGAAGACCGGAAATTTTGTACAATGATATGGAAGATACGATAGCATACTGATTTGTACTATTGTTGCCCGGAACAGGGCGGGCACATCATAAAGGTCAATTAGGTTCTGTAGATGTGTTTATTGTCTTTAAGGTTCTGTAGAAATCCATCAGGTGCTCCCAAAGATGCAACCTGATTCTGTTGGTATACTTCGTTACTTTGGAGGGTCCTGCCAACAAGATGGACCTTGTATATGAAGTACTATGTCTGTATGCACATTGTACTTCTTCAAATATGAAATAATACCGTATTTGCACTTTTATTTAGCTCGCATGTTTTCCATGTCCATTTATTGTCTCTGGAAGTTATTCCATTTTTATTTGAAAGATCCATATGATATGTGGAATGTTCTTTCTGCGAATGAAGTTTTTAAGATCCTGTTTGGAAGGCGGATATATTTCTTGATTCATGAGGAAATTGAACTGTTCCTTGTAAAGTTCAGGTGAAATTCTTGCCTCCAGACAGGGCGTCGGTGTGGTGGTCTTGTTACGTGCCTTTGGCCATATGTTTCTCCTCACCTTTGCAATAATTTTTTGCGTTGCCTCTGGTTTGATGGTCAAGATAATTGAGAATGACGGGTGGGGCCAGGGCCATTTGCCATTGAGACAGGCATGGGGCAAATCATCAAACCCCAAGTAAAGTGGGGCAAAAGATCCAGTCTAGTGCACATCTAGATTGTTATAGTTCGAGCATCTTCAATAGATGGTCCAAAATTTGGCGATCCAAAACCGGAGATGTAAAATTTGGACCGCCAAAAAGTGCGTTTTGGAGCTTCGAAAAAAGCTTTTCAACAGATGGTCCAAATTGATGGTCCAAAAGAGCAACTTCAATAGATGGTCCAAAATGAAGATGTAAATTTCTTAAAACGACAAACTACTACTCCATTCAACATAGTTCAAACATCAAATTCAACATAGTTTCGTACATGAACTTCAACTACTACTTATTCAAACTACTAGATAAACTACTCCTCATCGTCGGAGCTGCGGAACTGCACCCAGAACTCCTTCTCCGGGTCGTCGCATCCCTCCTCCTCCTTCTCCTCCTCCGAGAAGTCTGCCCAGTCCTCCTCGGAAGAGGACTCGATGGGGATCACCGTCGAGGGACCGGCCTCGTCCTCCTTGTTCGCCCCCTTCTTCTTCTGCTCCGCCTCACGCTTCCAGTAGTACTCCAGCTTAGCCTGGACGTACTCTGAATGCTCCCGAGCAAACCTCGCCATCGCCTCTTCGTCGGTCTCGCCAGCACTGACGACAACCGACGGCTTCTTGGTCGTCTTCTTCTTCGTCGGGATCTCCTTCATCTTGATGCCCTGCGGCACAAGCATCTCCGCTTCCGCCCGACTCTCGATCTCTGGGAAGTTGAGGTGCTCACGAGGCCTCTCAGCACGCCACACCGCCACGTCGTAGGCACGCGCGGCCTCGTGGGCGGAGGGGTACGTGCTGATCCACCAACGCCTCCCGGCATCGGAGAACTCCACTCCGAAGTTATCGGAGGGCTTCTGCCTCACGCTGAAGAAGCCTGACTTGTCCTTCGTCGTCTTCTTCGGCGCCATCGGAGAGCGGTGGAGCGGCGACGGCATGTGGCCGGGGCGGTGGCGGACGGAGCTACGGCGGGCGGGCCGGGGACGGGCGGAGCTGCGGCGGGTCGGAGTTGCGGCGGACGGGGCGGGTCGCACAGGGCGGCGGCGTGGAAACAACGGCGGGGGGCGGGGCGGGGCCGGATCTGATGCGGGCGGCGTGCGGCGGCGGGGTGTGGCGGCGGCGGACGGGCGGGAGGTAGCGGGCGGGCGGGTGGGAAAGGAAAGGAAGTGGCGGTTGGGCGTTCGCGGGCGGCGGCTGGTTTTGGACCAATTGCACCTCGTGATGTAAATTTGCACCGCGAGGTGTTGTATTTTACATCACGAGGAGGCCGCGGTTCAATTTTTTTTACATATGAACCGTCTGTTGGAGCTACGTTTTTGGCCTCAGACGGTTCAAAAGTTAGTTATTTTTACATTTAGACCATCTATTGATGATGCTCTTATTGCACATCTAACTGACTTAATCAAGCATAAAAAAAAAATAAACACACGAATCTTCTTGTAAGAGGAATTTAGATGTGCAATACTTATGGCACGTGCCTTAGCAAAACTAACTATGATTTCTCTGTAGTTTGGTCGAGTCCAGTGTGCTTTTGCGAGCGTCAGATCTGAAACATAGGGCCCAGATCAACCAAGTTCCACACCGTGCGTTGCGCCCCGAGTCCAGTCCTCCCGGCGACCTCGCCGCCGCCGCCTCTTCGCACTTTGGGCGGGAGGCCGCTGCTACCATCGTGGGCGTCGCCACCACTGCCGGAGTTCTCGCACCCCTTCGGAGCCGAGGAGGAGCCCAGGGTCTTGAGAGTGATGGATTCTACAGAAATTCCGCCCTCTGACCGCAGAGAAGAGCAGCCGCCGGCGTCGCTGCCGCTGCCGGCGGCCTTTCTCGAGTTCCTCGGCGAGAATGGCCTGGACCCCGCGCTCTACTCCAAGGCGGACACCATCCCGCGCTACATCAGGTGAGGCAAGCCTTGACACGCGCCAACGCTACCATCCACTAGCAATTCGTCGCATGAAGGGTGCAAAGGAGCGGATAGTAGCCTGACTTGTTTCTGAAATTCCTAGGTTAAAACCAGGCACGGAGTCCAGGGCGGTGACAGAGATCGAAAGCGAGCTCAAGTGTGATCTCGTGAAGGTCTCGTGGCTGCCGGACTTCTACGCAATTCCGCCTGAAATTCAGATTGCTGGATCCAAGGCTTATCAGCGAGGGAAGGTGAGGAGAGACTTTTGTTACGATTGTTTTCAAGCTTTTTTTTTTTCGAGGGTACGCCAAAGGCGTACCTTAGCTTTATAGACGGGAGAAAGTTATGTACAAGACGATTGTTTTCAAGCTGACCCCTGTTGCTCAGCCAAGTCTAATTATATCCGACTATATGATGTTAGTGTGCATGTTATTAGGTTTTTGTCAAGTGTTCTCTGATGCAATTTATTTATCCTAGATAGCAACCGAATAACATTATGTTTTATTGTTTATTATAAGAGACCAAATGCCTCAACCCGCTAACAGTTAGGTGATGCCATGATGGTACAAATTAAGCTGAAGCTGTTCGATCTCATGGTACTTTTGTGGTTGACACCTGATTTATAACGGATTCTCTCATAATGCCAAAGTGACACACATGTTTGTTAATTGTAGGAGAACCTTAAATTTCTTAGCATGCACTCTTCTGTGTGTGCCATTTTGCTTCACCTAAGCATCTTTAAAAACATTTCAGATCTACGGGATTGATGCAGCTTCTGGAGCTGCCATCTTAGCACTTGATGTTCAACCAGGAGACCATGTTCTTGACCTCTGTGCTGCACCAGGTAACTGTTTCTAATATACGTTTAAGTACACACTAGGCCAGTGTTCTCATAGAGGCAAATGTCTACCATACAATCATAAACGAGGACCTGTACCAAATATTTGCGTGGGTGACATGTGTTGACCAGTGACCAAGATGGCAATACCTAGTTTTCTCCTGGGCATAAAAACATGGAAAGTCTTTCCTATGTTGCATCTAGGAGAGTGGGGTTTTACATTCCTGTTGTTTGATGGACCGGTTCGGTGTCTAGTTTTGTTCATATGTTGAATTTTATTCCCCAATATGTCGAATATAGTAGTGTTAGTTCAGCACATATTTTCCCCATCCCTGGGATGATGTGTTCAGTTTGTTAAGGGATTTGTTTGCTATGGCTCCTGTATTATTAGAGATATACTAACCTTTCACCTATATGACATGCAAGGTGCAAAGCTTTGCATGCTTGCAGATATGCTTGGTAGCACAGGTTCTTTGACTGGTGTTGATGTTGCAAAGCACCGTCTTGCAGCCTGTCGTACGATGTTGCAGAAGTATTCTCTTGGAGATCGTAGTCGACTCTTTGTTTCTGATGGGACTTCATTTTCCATATTGCCTGTGAACTCCAATCTGGGGAGCATGGAAGGTATTTTCATCAGAAGAATCCAGTCCCGGTTTTGTTTTAGTTCTTCTGTACGTATGAATGATTTAGCTTGCCTTGAGTTCACGCTCTTTGTCACAGCTTCTGTTGGAATTGAGGATAATGGAAGCATATTCTCAGAATGGACTTCAAAGAGATCATGGAAAGACAGACAGAAGTCTAAAAAGGCAAAAGCAGCCGGTTCACCTCATCCGCCATCAACTTCCGAACCTGAACTGATATACTATGGCAAAGATTCAGGATTAGTTGGATTGCAAAAACGTTATGTTCTTTGCCCATCAACTGATGCTGCTGCCTGTACATCTGGGTATGATAAGGTATTCCTTTGCTTGTGTTATTTTGTAAACTGCTAGTGTTATCGTTACTGAACTACATAAGTACTCTGTGACTTTTATCAGTAAAAAGAAGAAGTGGAAATATGCATGATCTACTTTGGTGCCATTGATTTGTTTTTTAAGCCATCGTAGCAAATTCCACATGTAGTTGTAAATCAGACCGCCAACCTGCTCTAAAAAGTGTACCTTTCATTCACTCTGTTGAGGGAACACTTTTCACCTTCTGAAAGAGTACTGAAGCACTTTATAGAACTCTATCAGATGCAGCTTATTTTTGAGGTTGGAATATTCTACTGCAACTTACTCGGCAACTTGTATCATCTCATTTGTTCCTTTGGATGAAATGCATGCAGGTCCTAGTGGATGCAGAATGTACCCATGATGGATCAATAAAACACATTCAGAAGTTTGAGTTCTGGGGATGGAAAACATTAGACCGCCGTGTACTCAACGTAGAAAGAACTGGCAACCTACTTCATCTTCAGGTACTACTTAGTTCTTGATGTTAGCTTGAATGGCACTTGATCGAGCAATCTGTATCCAACAATTAGCTACATGAGAACCTTATGTTTGATATTTTACTGAATTTTGATGATCTTCCTTCCGTATGCAGTTAGGGCTTCTCACAAATGGTTTTAAATTATTGAAAACAGGCGGATCACTTGTCTATAGTACTTGCAGGTGCGTCATCTCTTCACATGCAAATCTAGTCCTCAATTGCGTCTCAGTTGTCTAGCCTTTACCGTGCATAGAATTCCTGTACAATTTATAGTTCATACAGTCGCATGACTAACAGTTTGTCTTGGAATAGCTTGACTGTTGCACAAAACGAGAATGTGGTTCAGCAATTCCTCTCAAAATATCCTTCAGCAGGTACAAACGTCCTGCTACCCGCCTTCATCAAATATATATGTTGATTGAGTTTTGCTTCTATAAAAGATGTTTCCTTTTGGGTTTGCAATCTGCAGAGCTGGTAAGGATCGATCCAGCTGATAGTTGGCCCTGCAGAAGCGGCGGCATCCAGAAAACGTTGCGGTTCGACCCCGCAACGTCGCAAACTAGTGGACTTTTCGTCGCCAAGTTTGTCAAGTTGTGATGTTCCTGGTCAGATGCTCACATCTTACGTATAAGATAATTGTGAGCCATCCCACCCATCTGATGTAATTTTTGCTAGGTTTTACTCTAGTTCTTTAAACAACAGGTGATCAGAGGCTGCTTGTTGTTTATTTTACTCTAATTTGAAGTAGACTTCTTGGTCAAGCCTCGTTGGCTTTAGGCGTGTAGAAAGAGTTGTTGGAAAATACTCCCGTTGTTCACAAATATAAGATGTTCTAACTTTTTTGTGAATCTGATGTAGGAGTACGTTTTAGTAGTGTGTTTGTTGACTCATTTCAGTCTGTACGTAGTTCATGTTGAAATATCCAAAACATGTTGTATTTGTGAACCGAGGGAGTAGTCTTGTTTGTGGCCTGCACAAAAAAGTATGTTTGCACTACCATAGAATATAGCAATTACTACGCGTCCCTGCCGGCAGCGCCCGGAGGTGCCTCACGCCTACGCAGCACTCGGCGGGCGGCGCGGCCTCCTTGCCGTTCACGTACCCGACGCAAGGGTGCAGGCTGGCGTCCATGTCGCCGCAGGTCACCGTGCCGTTGGCCAGCACAGCCGCTGCGCTTCATCTTTCTATAGCTACCGCTTGCTTGTGGATTATCGTGGTTTCTCCTTCTCGCCAGGACTAGAGAGCTCTGTGGTTTTGTGCATTTTATGGCGTGGGGGTACATAGTGATCGATGCTAAGCTCGTTATTTTACTTGTGTGCCAAGATCCCCTCAAAAAAAAAAAAACTTGTGTCCCAAGCATGGACGAGATGGTTACAACGATATGACACTATGGGAGCAGATCCGTTTCGACAAAAAATGCTCCCTCCGTCCAAAAGTAAGTCACTGATTTAGTTTAAATTTTGGAACAGAGGGAGTATATAACAGCAGATGATGAAGCCTACAACAACTTCTGCAACAGAAGATAATTATTTCTGCCTGCAGCGACCATTTTGTCATGGTTGCTCGACACATATATATCTACTCAATAGTTTAGTACACCAGTAAGATAAATGCATCCATCAATACAAAGTTATCTCTGGTCATGCATGAACAAGATCTAATTAGTTACACATATGAACGCAAGATCAAGAGAGGAGACAGTGAATGATCTGGAAATGATTCAATTCGTCGTGTTTCATCGTGTTCTGCGTTGATATATCTCAGATTACATATATGTATCAATGTATGTATGTATGTATGTATGTATTCTTTCACCATTCTTGTGGTGAACATCCCTGCATGTTTTGCTCCAGCTTACTGCATCTGCATGCCATGGCTAGGACAGGAGCCGTACATCTGCGGCGGCAGGCGCGGTTGGGCGGCGGCGATGAGCGGCTTGGCCTTGGGCATGGTCATCCCGTAGACCTCGTCGGTGTCGATGTCCTCGGGGCGGAGGCCGTCGGGCGGGGACCAGTCGAAGCAGTGGAAGAGCCTGGCGAGCGCCATGAGCACCAGGATCACGCCCAGCGGCGCCCCGGGGCACTTGCGCTTCCCGGCGCTGAAGGGCAGGATCTTGAAGTCCGGCAGGTGGCTGATCTCCACGCGCCCGCCGTCCGCCGGGAGGTGCCTCTCGGGGCGGAACTCGTCGACGTCGTCCCAGATGCGCGGGTTCCGGCCCAGCGCGTGGGTGTTGATGAAGATCCTCGTCTGCGCCGGGATGTCGTACCCCATGATCGTCGTCGCCTTGAGCGACTCGTGCGGTATCAGGAACGGCCCCGCCGGGTGCATCCGGAACGACTCCCGGACGACGCAGCGGAGGTACGTCAGGTGGGGGAGGTCCGACTCCACCACCATGCGGCTGGTGCCGACGACGGCGTCCAGCTCCTCCTGGATCTTGCGGAGGACGCGGGGGTTCTTGATCACCTCGGCCATCACCCACTCGTTGGTCACTGATGAAGTGTCAGTAGCAGCAGCGATCATGTCCTGCGTATACACACATTCAGAATGATCATGTATGCATGTTCATATGCACCTTCTCTTTTAACAGTAGCAACAGTATTCATTTGTAATACTACAAAACATCTATAGTACAAACCTAAATGAAGATGATCTACAAACAAAATAACATGGTGGTACAAGCAAAAACAGCTACTCGTATACTTATTATAACAAAACCCAAACTTCTGGGGAAAAGAGCAAATTACAAACTCTGCTGTGAAATCAAACAGTGAACTCCCTACTCTCTTTTTACCATCTACTCTATTTATCAAATTCTAAAAGGGGCGGAGTGTCCAAAATAACTTTTTGGTGGTCAGCTCTTTAATAAAAATATAATTGCACAACAACTATGAAGCTAAATCAATTTCAAGACTAACACATGCAATGGTGACAGAGCATAAACATGGTTAAAAAACCAAGCTAGCATAAAGAAAATGAACTGGAGGGTCTGTAACAGTAAGGATACCTGCATTAAGGCTTTGATCTCCACATCATCCATGTGCTCATTCCCATTCTCACCAGGCAAGGAAAGCAGCACATCAACAAAGTCCATGTCTTCTTTGCTATCATCACCATCATCATCAAGGGATGCACCACTCTTCCTGCCATCCCTTGCCTTCCTGTGCTCATCAATTATCTTCTGGTGAAAATCATCCACCTTCTTCTCAACCTCTCTCATCTTCTTCTCGCACCCATATGGATCAAGCCACCTCCAGGCAGGCAAGTAATCCCCAAGATAGATCAGGCCCAGCAGAAAGAACAGCTCATGGGTGATGTGCATGAACTCCATCGCTTCACCAGGGCCTGCTGACTGCAGCCCAAAGTACTGCTTTCCAAGTAACATTCTCGTCACATTGTTCATCGAGAATGCCCCGAGAACCTCTCTGAGATTCACAGGCTTACCTGACTGGGATTTAGCCCATACAAACTCACAGAGGTGCTCAGCTTCCTCAGCTCGGTGAGCAGCGAAAGATTCAAGCCGCCTGGTGGTAAGCAGGTGCTCCATGCAAACCCTCCTCATCCTCTTCCAGTTTGGCCCCAGTGGAGCAAGAGCCACATCGCCACAGCCATAGGCAAGGTGGACAGCAGCCAATGTCCGAGGCCGTGAAGCGAAGACCTCGTCTTGCCGGATAAGTATTTCACGGATGACTTCAGGGTCATCAGTGGTGATGGCATCAATGGTTCCAAGACGAAGATAGACAAGGGGGCCATACTTGGTGCAAAATCGAGCAAAGTCCTTGTGGGGAAGAGGACTCAACTGGAGAAGGTTCCCAAAGATTGGCCATCTTGGAGGTCCCGGTGGAAGCCTTAGCCTCATCCCACTGAGTTTTCTCCAAGACACTGCAGCAAAGATGCATGAGCATAATATGATGGAAAGAAGAAATGGATCCATAGATCACAAGCTAATGGCAATTATCGCCGAATTGCAAATGTTGTTCTATTTATGGGATCCCGTCAAGCTTGCTTATGAAAGAAACTTAAGTGATGAAGTTGAAGCGAATTGGTTAGAGTATTAGACTGGTCATGATTCTTGTGCTGTTCTGTATGGTTAAACATCTCACCTAACATCTTATAACAAATGTCATGATCTTGACATGACTAAGGGAGTGATGCAAAAACTGAAAAATGCCTGGGGATATATAGAAAAGAACCAGGATAAAATAAAGGCCATCAAACCTGACCACAGATCATGTATTCACAAAATATATAGCTCTTCCCCATTGCTATCCAGCAACTCACTCGGCACAAATTCTATTTCTACAAAACCATTTTTTTATTGAATCAGGCACAAACGGTGGACCGCCATCTAGGAGTTAGGTTATAGTTTTGATAACAGGTGTTCTGCATCTGCCTATCATTATGAAGGCATAATATATTTAGCATGCAAATCTTACTCCAACATATACCACATTGATAATATACAAAGAGAGAAAATTCCTAAATCTGTTGTAGATAACATGGAGAAATACATCCTTATTCCTTCTCAAATACCACATCTAACTCCCTGCTGTACCGCAATGTTCCATGTGTGCTTGTTCCCCCTTCTCCCCGTAAGTCTATCTTAAGAGTAAGAAACTTATATTGCTGAAAGAAAAGATTAATAAGAAACAAACCGCTAAACTTACCTTGGCCATGGTTGTCTCCTTAGAATCGGCCTTATGCTTCAGTGCTTCACTCAGTGCAGAACATACTCCTGTATCAATTGAGAACATGGCCAAGAGTTCCTTGTTCTTTGGCTCTTCTCTGTAGCAGAGGAGTTGTGTGCATAGAATCCTCAATTTTTCCATTGCATTAAAACAGGGACTGCACATGATCATGCGAGCTCTTTGTGAAATCATCTACCAATTTTCTTGTCTCGATGTTAGAGTACGTAATGGGCCTGGGCCGTTAGTCTTAAGGTTATTTAGAGATAAGGGTCGCTTGCTTAGGGGTCAAGTAAGCCTTGCTTGGGAGTCAAGTAAACCTCTCTATATAAAGAGAGGAGATGTATCAATCTAATCAAGCAAGAATTAAGAAGGAAATCCCTTCCCTCTTGCCCGGGCGTGGGCAAAAAGGCCCCCGGCCGGCACTCTCGCGCCCTCCTTCTAGCAGCGCCATAACAATTTGGTATCAGCTAGCTTCGGTTCGATCATGTCTTCCTTCCTCGCGCCCGCCCCCGCCGTCCTCACCCCGGAGGAGGTGTTCGGGGTGCTGCGGGACCTAACCCAGGCGGTCCAGGAGATCCACTTGTTCTTGGCCGGGTCCTACGGGCCGCACCCGGCTGCGCCGCCCATCGCCCCCACCGCGCCGCCGTGGCTGCCGTGGCAGCCGCCGCACCAGGCGGCCTTCGCCGCGCTCGCCGGGTCGCACTCGGTTGTGCAGCCCATCGCCGCCATCGCGCCGCCATGGCTGCCGTGGCAGCCGCTGCACCAGGCGGCCTCTGCCGTGCTCGCCGGGCCGCTGCAGCTGCAATCCACCGCCCCGCCCTGGCTGCAGTGGCAGCCGCCGCTCCTGGCGGCCTCCGCCGCGCCCGGCGCTCCGCCGCAGCAGCCGCTGCCGCTGCCCGGCGCGGCACCGCAGCAGCCGCTGCAGCTGCAGCAGCCACCGCCGGTCAGCTCCGGCCCCGCATCGACTGCGCCGGCGGGAGTCCCGATCCACCAGATCAAGTTCCCGCCGTCGCCATCACCGCTTCCACAGGGCGTCCCGATCCAGCAGATCAAGTTCCCGTCGTCGCCGTCACCGCTTCCGGCTTGGATCACTACCCGCCACGTGTCGGCGGCGGTGAGGCTGCAGGCTGCTGCGCGCGGGCTCCTAGCGCGTCGGCATGTGCGGGAGATGCGTGGTCTGCAGCTGCCGCTCCTCCCAGTTGCGCTTCGCTGCGCAAAGGACCTCGATCTCGTCCGCTGCGTCGGGGATCTTGGGCATGCTGTTTCCCCCACGGACAGCGACCTCAAAGTCTGCGACATCGGCGGTTGGGGGGGCGCACCCCTCCTCGCCATTCTCCATCGACAGCCCTCCACTCTTCTCTGTGCGGTGCAGACCAACAGCCTTCCGGTGGGGAGAAGGCATGGTGTCACCGACAAGAGCGCACGACGTAGCACCACTGCATTCCGCCGCCGGCCGCTGCGAGGGCGCCTCTGCTGGTCGCTCTTGCGACTACTTCCAGGTGGCCATACACATACACTCTTTTTGTCCAGATGGTTTCCATGGGATCTAGGTGGTTGTACACGTGCACGTCCGACGTGCGGATGGTGTCCACTTTATGTTCAGGGGTCCAAAATAAAGCGTCCCAGTCCATTTCAGGTTGAGAGTAATAAACCAAGCCGAGATGTAAAAGGCTTGTTTTTAGGTGTTAGGTTTGTGTTGCGTCGAGTCATGGTTATAAGTTGGTTAGGCTGCAGCTCGAGGACAAGCTGCATGTCCAGGTGGGGTGTAGTGTTAGAGTACGTAATGGGCCTGGGCCCGTTAGTCTTAAGGTTATTTAGAGATAAGGGTCGCTTGCTTAGGGGTCAAGTAAGCCTTGCTTGGGAGTCAAGTAAACCTCTCTATATAAAGAGAGGAGATGTATCAATCTAATCAAGCAAGAATTAAGAAGGAAATCCCTTCCCTCTTGCCCGGGCGTGGGCAAAAAGGCCCCCGGCCGGCACTCTCGCGCCCTCCTTCTAGCAGCGCCATAACACTCGACATGATCAATAAAATCAACACCAACTCTCGGCATTACAACAGTTGTGGTATGAATTTTATTATTTTGGGTTTTGGCTTGCCAGTTATCTAGAACTACAAGTCTAGAAGTGCTCACTATGTATTCTGTTTTCTGCAGCCTTATCCTGTATAATAAGGCTATAGCCAGGGGTTTTACTGGCCATGTTGGACAACTGTAGAACTTTTAGCATGTCAACGTCATCCTTCATCCCCGCAGATGAGAGCATATTTGACAGGACGGTATAAGCTGCTGCGTCATAAGGATCCAACTCAAGAAGCTTCTGTGCTGCTATTTTTGCATAAGCAAGATTAGAATGGAGACTACTAGCACTGAGCAAAGCTGCCCATGCATCAGAATGATCATTCTGGGGCATCGACTTAATCATTTCCAGTGCTTCGGCAAGGAGGCCAGCACGACCTAAAAGATCAACCATACATGTATAATGGTCAGGGTTTGGTTCAAGGCCATAGACTGATCTCATTGACTCAAAGTAGTTGTAACCTTCTTGAACCAGACCAGCACGTGCACAGCCAGTCAGAATTCCCACGAATGTCGCATGGTTAGGCTTGTGGCCATCAATTTGCATTTTGGTAAAAAGCTTGAATGCATCTTCAGCAAAATTATGTTGCGCAAATGCTGTAATCATAGAATTAGTAGCAATAAGACTTGGACTGCTAGTGGCTGAGAAAACACGATAAGCCTCAGCCAACCTTCCGCATTTTGCGTACATTGATACCAGAGAAGTGTGAACAGAAGAGTCAAATACCCATCCCATGTTGATTGCATATGCATGAGCTTGCATTCCCTGATTCAGCGTTGTCAAGCTAGCCAAAGCACTGAGTAGACAACTAAAAGCTACTGTATTAGGTTTGCACCCTTCTCGTGCCATGCGACAAAACCACCGCACTGCACTTACATAGTCTCCATTTGTAGCAAGACTAGAAATGACTGCAGTCCAAGCAACCTCATCTTTTCCTGGCATTTGCTCGAACAGGTCAACAGACTCCCTCATCCAACCCCTGTTAGCGAACCCAACAACCATCGATGTCCAAGAAACAGCATCCTTCTCAGGCATTAACTTGAACAGGACATGTGCTTCTTCAACCAAGTTATGCTGAACGTAGCCTGTGATCAACGAGTTCCATGATACTATGTCTTTCCACTTCATGCAAGCAAATGCTCTTCTAGCATCAACCATCCAATCAAACCGGGAATACAAGATGATTATTGAATCGCCCAAGAAAACATCCATTTCAAAACCCATTGCTACAATCAAACTGTGAATCTGAACTCCTTCTCTGACAAGGCAAGCCTCAGCACAAGCATCTAGCACAACTGAGAGTGTCGTTGTATTAACCTGAACACCTGCCCTTCTCATGTCCAGGAACAGCAACAGAGCATCTCTGTACATCCTAAGTTTCACATACCCACGAATCATCGAGGTCCACGAGACCACATTCCGCTCTGGCATGGTCTCAAACACCTTCCTCGCCTCCGACACGCTTCCGTGTTTGCAGAGCCCATCGACGACCGCGCTCCAGGATATGACATCCCTCACCGTCATTCCGTCAAACACCCTCAACGCCATGCCAAGCTTCCCAGCCCTCAAGTACCCGGCCATCAGCGCATTTGACCCTACCGGGTCACGCCACTGCTGTGGCATCTCCGCATACACAGCCTCAGCCTCACGAAGCATCCCTGCCCTGGCGAGCCCCGTGATCATGGCGCCATAGGACACCGCGTTCCTGACCGGCATCTTGGAGAAGAGCGCGTGAGCGGCGGCTGGTTGCCCCGCGCGGAGGTAGACGGAGAGCAGGGCGTTCCAGGAGGGGGCGTTGCGGCGGGGCATGTCGTCGAAGACGAGGCGCGCGGAGGCGAGGTCGCCGTTGTCGGCGTAGGCGGTGAGGAGAGCGGTCCAGGAGATGACGTCCCGGCGGGGCATTTGGTCGAACAGCTGCTGGGCGTCGCGGAGGCGGCCGCGGCGGCCGTACGCCGTGAGCAGCGCATTGAGGTGGGCCGTGTTGGGGCGGCGCGGCGGGGGCTCCTCCTCCGGGAGTGCGTACCGACGGGGCACCACGGTGAGAGTGGCGGTGGCCGGAGCTCTTGGCGGTCGCAGTCGCAACGCGGCCGTTGTCATTGAATGAAACCACTGTATGCGCCAGTAGGGCATAAACGCCGACTACGGCATGAGAAGGGATAAGCGCACATTTGGTCGAAGAGTTACAATTCAAAGTACATTTTCCACACTTTTGCAAAACTGTACAGAGTTTTGTTTTTCAATTGAAAGGGAGTTTGTATTGCATTGTCACGGTGTTATAATCAAGAGGCCACAAACTCTTGATACAAAATGAAACCGAGTTTATCCACACAGTCGTGGTTCTTTCGGAGCGGCTATAATTGCCCCTGCCGCCCGGCAGCGGTACCCACCGGCACAAAGCCACCTTTCCTGGCGCACCCCATGGCGTCCCCGGCCTGCTCCGCTTCCGCGGAGAGGGTGAGCATCTCTGACGCTGGCTCTCCCCTCGCCTCTCCAGCTCCCTCCTTCGGCCGACGTGGTCCGCTCCTGCCCCGCGCCATCAATGCCTGCCCTCCCTGAGCAGCCAAGGCAGCGCCTTCAATCCATCATCATGGTGGGAGCGACTGCCCAAGCCCATGCCGGAGCGTACGTGCCTGCTGGATCTCAGGCACCTACGACCGCTGTTTCATCGGAGTGGCATGAAGTCAGGCGAAAGCAGAAGAAAGGGGGGCGGGACCGGCCCTCCGGGAGCTCCGGCGCCATTACTTCCCTGCGCCCAACCACCAACGCTCCCTGTATTGATGGTGTCTCGGGCTATAAGGAGGACCTCTAGGGAAGGTGTTTCCGCTGCCTCAGTTCATTCCACAAGATTGCTTCCTGCCGCAGCAAGGTCAGGTGCCTCCATTGCCTGGTCCTTGGCCACACCACTCACAACTGCCCTTCCTGCCACCTGCCCCGAGTCCCTCTTTCACACCTTGACCGGCAGCGCGGAGATCCGTTGAGCCAGCGCTAGCTCCCCCTCCGCTAATCCACTCGCGCCTCGTGTTCCCGGCGGAGAACGCCAACCACAACCCCGCCCCGGCCCGCTCTCGGCTGGTCTTCCCCAACCCTACGACGGACCAAGGGCCTGCTGGCGGCGCGTCCGTCAGACGGCCACCCATGGACATGGCCGCGCGGGGAAACCACCGTAAGCGCAAGCAAAGTGCCTCATTGAGGAGTCCCAAGAGGCGTTGGATGAGGAGGCGCGATTGCGCGAGTCTGCTGTAAGTGCATCTAGTGCCCCTTAGTGATTTTGATGTATTGAAGACTTATAGGTTAAGGGACTGATGCGTTTGTGAGTGTACAGAGGTCTATAAGTCTATGAGGAGTTTGATATTTACAGAGAAAGTCGACCCCTAAAAATGAAGTTCTTCGATTGAAGACTTTGGATTTTTGAAGACTTTCTGAAGACTTCGAAAGTGAAAAAATTGGTGTGACTGTGACGACTTGGATTTCATGCGAGGAACATGAAGCGTGAAGGCTTTTTGTTTCCGTAGTTTCCTTTTCTCTTTCTTGAGTCATAGGAAACACCGTACTGTTAAAGGGGTCGAGGAAATACTAAGGAAAAGTTTCCAAGTGATGCTCAACTCAAAATCCTACACCTACCAATCCCTTCGAGTGAAGCCATTGGAAATCTCATGCAGTTCAGTCAATTTCTTCAGTGACAGAGATGAAGTTCTTCTGGTTTCTGAGGAATTTGTTCTGACCGAGGAGTTAGGAATTCGCGAGTGTGGATTGCCTACAAGTGAGGAACATGATAGCCCTGAGGAATTTGATTATCAAATTTCTGACCGTTGTTGTGCTACACGCCAGCTGTCCTAAAATATCTACCCACCTAACGGTCATATCATTGAAGGGCATTTATGTCTTATCATGTCAGGTGCTCCCTAGGCTATAAATAGCCGCCCCCTACAACCACTAGCTGGTTGGCTGCTTCGAGAGAAACTGACACTTGTCATTGGAGAGCATCCCATCCTCGGAGGACTTTGAGCAAAAATCATCAAGTGGGGACAACCCAAACCCAAACACCTACAACCCAAAGTGATTGAGCATCACTAAAGAGATTGATCCTACGTGGATCTAACGTTTATTACCTTTGAAGACTGTGCATCTTCCAGACGGTTAGGCGTCATGGTCTAGAGCATCCATTAAGGAAATTGTGGATCACCGAGTGACCGAGTTTGTGAAGGTTTGGAAGTCACCTGAAGACTTACCACGAGTGATTGGGCGAGGTCTGTGTGACCTTAGCTCAAGGAGAATACGGTGAGGATTGTGTGTCTTCAGGTTTAAATACCTAGCCGCTCCGACCAGACGTACAACTGTCACAACAGTTGGAACTGGTCTACCAAATCATTGTCTTCACCAAGCCTACTGGTTCTATTTCCTCAACTCTTCCATTTCCTCATTACTGTGTTGTGTGCTTGTTCATATCTGTTCGAAGATTTTGACTGAAGACTTTCTCAATTTTCTCAGTTCAATTTCTTCAGTCTGTTTGTCTTCATCCTGCTTATCATGTGTTTACGCTTTCTGTACTCAGTGCTTGTTTTCATTTCATCATGATGACCATGCTTGTTATGTTACGTTTGCATTTGAGTACTTATTCCGCTGCAAGTAGTTCTTCTCTTAGGAATTTTCTCACCCTGAAATTCCTTAGCGAAGAATTCATAAAAATCGCCTATTCACCCCCTCTAGTCGACTTAACGCACTTTCAGTTGGTATCAGAGCAAGGTACTCCCTTGTTCTGTGTGATTTTGGTTTAACTGCCTAGAGTTTTAGTTATGTCGACCGCAGGTATGATCAAGGTCTCTGTTGGGTGTCCTACCTTCGATGAGAAGGACTACCCCTACTGAAAGAATAAGATGTGAATGCACGTTGAGGCAATTGATAACGATCTCTAGTATGTTGTGGAAAATGGTGTTCCCTCTGTCACACCTTCTGTGAGTGCTGCTGATGTGAAGAGATTCAAGTAACTCGATTCTCCAGCTAAGAACATCATATGTGGCCATTTGAGTAAAGGGCACTATGGCAGAGTGAGTGCTTTGGAAACTGCTAAGCTTATCTGGCATAGGCTGTCCAAAGTAAATGAAGGAGTCTCAACTCAACGTGACTCTCGAGTTGACGTTCTTCACAATCTCTTCAATCGCTTCAAAAGACTTGACAATGAGAATGTTCAACAAACCTTCGATCACCTCACTGACATCTCAAATGAGCTTCAAGCACTTGGTGCCACTGACATCACCGACCATGAGGTGGTGAAGAAATTGCTGAGATCGCTTGATTCCTCATTTGATACTCTGGCACTGATGATACAAGAACATGGAGACTACAAATCACTTGATCCCGCTGATATCCTCAAAAGGCTAAACACTCATGAGTTCTAGCTTGTTGAGAAGAGATATCTCTATGGTCCGAGCTATGGCAGATCACGCGCCCTGAAGGTCAAGGCAGTGTCTGAATCTGAAGGTGAAGATTCCGGTAGCAGCCTTGGTGATCCTGAAGAACTGAGACAGGAGCTAGCAATGCTCGTGAAGAAATTCCAGAAGTTCTCAAGGCATGGTCGCTTTGGAAAATCCTCAAGAAGTGATGATTCCTCATCCTGTGACTACAAGAAGAGACTGTGCCACAAATGCAAGAAACCTGGTCACTACATTCAAGACTGTCCTCAGTGGGAAAAGGAATCAAAGAAGAAGAAATACAAGGATTACAGTTCGGATGACTCAAAGAAGAAGAAAAAATCTTCAAAGTCTTCATCATCAAAATCCTCGAAGTCTTCATCTCACAAGAAGAGCAGCTCCAAGAAGGCTTGGGCATTCATTGGCAAGGAAATGGACTCTGAAGCTGAATCTGAGGAACACGAGGAAGAGGAGGCATCTAAGGAGTCAAAATCTGGTGTGGCGAGCCTAGCCCTCACTATTGTGTTCGTCAGTAAGTCCATCTTCAACACTGAAGAAAATGGCTACCACAACAAGGCTGATGACGACGATGATGACTATGCTCCCACCTATTGCTTCATGGCAAAGGGTGCCAAGGTACTCAAATATCCCTCCTCTGAATCAAGTGAGGATGAGTCTGATGAAAACCTCAAGCCTAGCTACTCTAAACTTGCTAAAATTGCTGTGAAACAACAAAAGGCCTTTGAAAAGGTTCAAAATATGCTAGACAAAAGTGATGATATGTTGGATGAAAAAATGGATCACACTAAAACCTTGACTGAAAATCTTCAGAGACTTCAGTCCAAGTTTGACAACGTTCAAAGTCATCATAACACTCTCTTATCTGATCATGAGAAGCTTTCTTATGAATTTATTCAAAGAAAGTAAGATCTTGAAAAGCTAAGGGTGAGTTATGAAGATCTTCAGAAGGAGCGTGATTCATTACTTTCTCAACAAATCAGCGCTGCTCAGGAAGAATTCGTTCCTCCATGTTTGAAGTGCATTGAATGTGAATCTGCTAATTCTTCACCTGAATGTTCAAATGCTTCTACTGCTACAAATTCTTCACCTGTCTCTACTATCACTAATTCCTCATCTGAGGATATTGCTAGTATCACTGACAATGCAGGGCTAAAGGAATTGTATATGACAGGCATGTACAAAATCCTCAAAGGGCATCAGGCTCTTTGTGATGTGCTTAAAAAGCAGATCCTCAACAGGAACCCTAGGAAAGAGGGTATTGCCTTTGAGAGGAAACTCAATGCTGACGGGACTTACTGGAAGCCTGACCAGTATCCCAAAACCTCATGGGTTGCTGCAAAGGGACCTCCAGTAGATCCATCTACCTTATCTGGCTTTACATATGAATCTCCTCATTCTTCTGATGAGTCATTTGACTCCAACTATAAATTGTTCAAAAATCAGAATGGTGAAGTATTTGCTAGATATATTGGCACTAACTGCAGGAACGGTTCTCCTATGAAGAAAATCTGGGTTCCCAAAAGGTGCCTTGAAAGTCTTCAGGTGAATGTCATCATGAAACTGTCGGGGAACGTAGCAGAAAATTAAAATTTTCTACGCATCACCAAGATCAATCTATGGAGTTATCTAGCAACGAGGGAGAGGGGAGTGCATCTACATACCCTTGTAGATCGCGAGCGGAAGTGTTCAAGAGAACGGGGTTGATGGAGTCGTACTCGTCGTGATCCAAATCACCGATGATCCTAGCGCCGAACGGACAGCACCTCCGCGTTCAACACACATACGGTTGGGAGAGACGTCTCCTCCTTCTTGATCCAGCAAGGGAAGGAGAGGTTGATGGAGATCCAGCAGCACGACGACGTGGTGGTGGAAGTAGCGGGATCCCGGCAGGGCTTCGCCAAGCGCAAGCGGGGAGGAAGAGGTGTCACGGGAGGGAGGGAGGCACCGGGGACTTTAGGTGCGGCTGCCCTCCCTCCCCTCCACTATATATAGGGGCCTAGGGGGGGCGCCGGCCCCTTGTAGATCCCATCTAGGGAGGGGGGCGGCAGCCCTAGGGGTGGCTTGGCCTCCAAGCCAAGTGGAGGCGCCCCCACCCCTTAGGGTTTCCAACCCTAGGCGCATGGGAGGTCCAAGGGGGGGCGCACCAGCCCACTAGGGGCTGGTTCCCACGCCCCTTCAGCCCATGGGGCCCTCCGGGATAGGTGGCCCCACCCGATGGACCCCCGGGACCCTTCTGGTGGTCTCGGTACAATACCGATGACCCCCGAAACTTTCCCAGTGGCCGAAACTGGACTTCCTATATATAAATCTTTACCTCCGGACCATTCCGGAACTCCTCGTGATGTACGAGATCTCATACGGGACTCCGAACAACTTTCGGGTTACCGCATACTAATATCTCTACAACCCTAGCGTCACTGAACCTTAAGTGTGTAGACCCTACGGGTTCGGGAACCATGCAGACATGACCGAGACAACTCTCCGGCCAATAACCAACAGCGGGATCTGGATACCCATGTTGGCTCCCACATGTTCCAGGATGATCTCATCGGATGAACTACGATGTCGAGGATTCAGTCAATCCTGTATTCAATTCCCTTTGTCTATCGATACGATACTTGCCCGAGATTCGACCGTCGGTATCCCAATACCTCGTTCAATCTCGTTACCGGAAAGTCTCTTTACTCATTCCGTAACACATCATCCCGTGATCAACTCCTTGATCACATTGTGCATTATGATGATGTCCTACCGAGTGGCCCAGAGATACCTCTCCGTTACACGGAGTGACAAATCCCAGTCTCGATTCGAGCCAACCCAACAGACACTTTTGGAGATACCGCAGTGCACCTTTATATCCACCCAATTACGTTGTGACGTTTGGTACACCCAAAGCATTCCTACGATATCCGGGAGTTGCACAATCTCATGGTCTAAGGAAATGATACTTGACATTAGAAAAGCTTTAGCATACGAACTACACGATCTTGTGCTAGGCTTAGGATTGGGTCTTGTCCGTCACATCATTCTCCTAATGATGTGATCCCGTTATCAACGACATCCAATGTCCATGGTCATGAAACCGTAACCATCTATTGATCAACGAGCTAGTCAACTAGAGGCTTACTAGGGACATGGTGTTGTCTATGCATCCACACATGTATCTGAGTTTTCTATCAATACAATTCTAGCATGGATAATAAATGATTATCATGAACAAGGAAATATAATAATAACTAATTTACTATTGCCTCTAGGGCATATTTCCAACAGTCTCCCACTTGCACTAGAGTCAATAATCCAGTTCACATCGCTATGTGATTAACACTCAAGGTCACATCCCCATGTGACTAACACCCAAAGAGTTTACTAGAGTCAATAATCTAGTTCACATTACCATGTGATTAACACTCAATGAGTTCTGGGTTTGATCATGTTATGCCTGTGAGAGATGTTATAGTCAACGGGCCCGAACCTTTCAGATCCGTGTGTGCTTTACAAATCTCTATGTCATCTTGTAGATGCAGCTACCATGCTTTATTTGGAGCTATTCCAAATAACTGTTCTACTATACGAATCCGGTTTACTTCTCAGAATCATCCAGATTAGTGTCAAAGGTTGTATCGGCGTAACCCTTTACGACGAACTCTTTTACCACCTCCATAATCGAGAAAATTCCTTAGTCCACTAGTTACTAAGGATAACCTTGACCGTTGTCCTGTGATCCATTCCTAGATCACACTTGTACCCCTTGACTGACTCATGGCTTGGCACACTTCAGGTGCGGTGCACAACATAGCATACTTTAGAGCCTACGTCTAAAGCATAGGGGATGACCTTCATCCTTTCTCTTTATTCTGCCGTGGTCAGGTCTTGAGTCTTACTCAATACTCATACCTTATAACACAGCCAAGAACTCCTTCTTTGCCGATCTATTTTTGAACTCCTTCAAAATCTTGTCATGGTATGTGTTCGTTTGAAAGTACTATTAAGCGATTTTGATCTATCCTTATAGATCTTTGATGCTCAAAGTTCAAGTAGCTTAATCCAGGTTTTCCATTGAAAAACACTTTTCAAATAAGCCTTTATGCCTTCCAGAAATTCTACATCATTTCTGATCAACAATAGTCAACAACATATACTCATCAGAAATTCTATAGTGCTCCCACTCACTTTTTTGGAAATACAAGTTTCTCATAAACTTTGTATAAACCTAAAATCTTTGATCATCTCATCAAAGCGTACATTCCAATTCCGAGATGCTTACTCCAGTCCTTAGAAGGATTGCCGGAGCTTTGCATACTTGTTAGCATCTTTCAGGATTGACAAAACCTTCTGGTTGTATCACATACAACCTTTCCTCAAGAAAATCGTTGAGGAAACAATGTTTTGACATCCTATCTGCAAGATTTCATAAATAATGCAGTAACTGCTAACATAATTCCAACAGACTCTTAGCACCGCTACGAGTGAGAAAGTCTCATGGTAGTCAACTCCTTGAACTTGTCGGGAAACATCTTAACGACAAGTCGAGCTTTCTTAATGATGGCACTTACCATCATTGTCCGTCTTCCTTTTAAAATCCATCTGCACCCAACAGCCTTAAGCCTATCAAGTAGTTCTTTCAAAGTCTATACTTTGTTTTATACATGGATCCTCTCTCGGATTTTATGGCCTCGAGCCATTCGTCGGAATCCGGGCCCACCATCGCTTCTCCATAGCTCGTAGGTTCATTGTTGTCTAGCAACATGACTTCCAAGACATTATTACGTACCACTCTGAAGTAGTACACATCCTTGTCGACCTATGAGGTTTGATAGTGACTTGATCCGAAGTTTCATGATCTCTATCATAAGCTTCCACTTCAATTGGTGTAGGTGCCACATGAGCAACTTCCTGTGCCCTGCTACACACTAGTTGTAGTGACGGTTCAATAACCTCATCAAGTCTCCACCATCCTCCCACTCAATTATTTAGAGAGAAATTTTTCCTCGAGAAAGGATCCGATTCTAGAAACAATCACTTTTGCTTCCGGATCTGAAATAGGAGGTATACCCAACTATTTTGGGTATTCTATGAAGATGCATTCATCCGCTTTGGGTTCGAGCTTATCAGCCTGAAACCTTTTCACATAAGCGTCGCAGCCCCAAACTTTTAAGAAACGACAGCTTAGGTTTCTCTGAACCATAGTTCATACGGTGTCGACTCAAACGGAATTGTGTGGTGCCATATCTAAAGTGAATGTGGTTGTCTCTAATGCCTAACCCATAAACTATAGTGGTAGTTCGATAAGAGACATCATGGTATGCACCATATCCAATAGGGTGCAGTTATGATGTTCGGACACACCAGCACACTATGGTGTTACAGGCGGTATTAGTTGTGAAACAATTTCCACAATGTCTTAACTGTGTGCCAAACTCGTAATTCAGATATTCATCTCTATGATCATATCATAGATATTTTATCCTCTTGTCACGACAATCTCTCAACTTCACCCTGAAATTACTTGAACCTTTCAATAATTCAGACTCGTGATTCATCAAGTAAATATACTTAGAGATGTAGGGTGGAACCCTAGATGGCCGATCTTTCACGAAAGGAGCGAGATCCCTCGAAGAACACGACGAACACGGGGAAGAACAGAGAGAAAACACAAGGGGAAACACTCAAGAACAAGTCCAATCACACATCCACTAGACAATCAAACACACAAGATCCACAAGGTACATGAACAACAAAGGGAAAGATACAAGGTAGCGTTCATCCCAATCCTTGGAGGAGTTGAGGTCTTGATATCCCGGAGGATCTTCTCACATGCTCACATGGAGGTCTTGAATCCAAGGTGGATCTTCTCCGTAGAGGGGCCGCGGTCTCTCTCTCGTGGAGTAGATCCGATATGGATGAGCAAAGCTCTATCTCTAATGAGCTACTACTTTGCTAACCCTAGAAAGGAGGTGGAGGTGGTCTATTTATAGTCTTAGCCACGAAGGGGTAAGTGGGAGAGGGATACAAGGCCAAAGGCCCGTGGCTGCGCACAGGCAGAGCGGTAGTACCGCTTGGGAGGGCGGTAGTACCGCTTGGGAGGGCGGTAGTACCGCTTGCAAGCGGTAGTGCCGCTTGGAGGCCTCTAGCGGTAGTACCGCTTGGTGTGGGCGGTAGTACCGCTCGTCCTGGGTCTTCTTCCTCCTTCTCTTCCATGCTTCTCTTGCAGATGGTGTAGTTGTTCCCTGGCGCTTGCACTCCTCCTCGTCGTCCGTAGTGTTTCGACAATACCTATGCATGCACACGAGTGGAGTGTCAAGTAGTATACCATCCTCGAAGGGGTCAAGTGAGCACGTGTAAAGGAGATGATTCACCTTTGTGTATGTGAAGTAGATGTCGCACGTGTCACTCGCCGAACGGACTCTTAACATGGTGATGTCCAGAGGATGCTCTGCATCATCTCCCCTCCCTTGGGAAAGATCCGACCTCGGATCAAAAACCAAATCACCATGGGAAAGAGATGGCTTCGCCATGTAGAAGTGGACGTTCACCAAGTACTTGTCATCTTGAAGTTCGAAATGTGCACTCTCCAATGTCGCACCGTGTAGTGATTCCTTCAAAAGGAGCAAAAACAACAAACACTTGGAAAAACAAATGTGGTTAGCGTTAGTGCAAAACCAAGCATTCAAGAGGTGATTCACCAAACAAGTGTCTTCATCATGCAAAGCATATGGTGTGACAAAGGATTGAGACATGGCATGTAAGTATATCAATCGAGCACAAGCAAGGATATCATGGGGACAAGCATGTAAATGAGAGGTAGAGATGCAAATATGTGTGTCAAGAGAATAAGCATCTATCTCAAGTTCATAGCAAGCATTCACAAATTGCTCAATGAAAGGTCTATGGTAGGCATATGAATCATTCACAACACCAAATAAAATGAAGTGTCTAAACACATGTGTCAAGTGCAAGACAATCCAAGCATAATGTGCATAGGGTGTAGTGAACATAGTGTGGCACTCAACACAATAGAAAGAGCAATTGTTCATCATGTGTGAGGCAATCAAGTCAATCATGTGACAAGCAAAGGGACATGACATATGTGAAGTGATGACATTGTTGCAACCGAACATATGAGAGGAGCAAATAATCCAAGAATTGGATGCAACACACAAGGCATATGTATCATGATGCATGGAATTTGTAAAATGACAAGTCGAAGCAAGATCTCTAACAAGTGTGCAATCAAGTGATCCAAGATGAAAAATAAGTCTCATGGGGAAAGCAACACAAGTAGTATGATCGATAATATCCATGATCATGGTTTGGGGGTTCTCAAAAGAGAAGGATATCACCCTGAAAGTGTGTCCTTGTGCGTCCTTCACAATGCCGAAGCACAAGCAAGTGCGATGTAGAATCGTCGTGGTAGAAGGTGGTTCGCTCTCAAGAGCTCGAATGGTCAACTCACGTGAAGTGGAAGTCGACACAATGTCCAAGTATCCTACACATGCACACAACAAAACAAAGAATGTATGCGCATGGTAGATAAACACATCATCCATCATGATGGTTCTCTTCTTTTGCACATAACCATTAGAAGCACAAGTGCATGAATAATATGATGCAACAATGGCTATATTCATGGCATGGGGTATATGGTGCAAAGAGGTAAGACAAGCATGCTTCACAAGGAATATGTCAAAATCTCCAATTATATGTGAGAATGTTATGGGGGCAAACTCATTATCAAGACTAAGGGGATTGTTGCACTCAATACATGTCAAATCATCTAGCATGAGGGAGGCAACATATGGAGAGATATGGCAAGAAGCAATAACAATCATGTGCAAAGCATGTAGATAGTTGTCGTCAACCGCATGAAATGAGCAAGTATGAATCATTGGTGATGCAACAAGGCAAGCAATCATAGTAATCAAGTCATGCAAGCTAGTGGAGCGAAGATGCAACACACTAGAGGAAACCATGGCAATCATGTCATGTGAGCAAAGAATAGGCATAGGCAATGTACATGACATATCGCAAGCACGAACACAAATCAAGATCATAGTATCATCATAGGCATGGGGCACAAAGCAATCATGGCAATAACAAACAATATCTCCACCACGCTTGCAAATACACATACAAGTACTAGAATCAATCATCATGTGTAATGCAAAGCATGGGTCACAAATGCATGGAAAAGGCATAGGAATGGGCATATCATGCAAAGTGAACATGGCAAGATGGGCAAAGGATATATAATGGACAACAACCCATAACTATGTGAGGGCTATGTAAAAGAAATGCGCGAAGTGTTGTGGTGGGAAAGGTAATCCATGGGATCCCAAGTCATCATTGCTCTCTAGAGCCCGTTTTGTCAACTCGTGGGATTGCGAGGTTGACAAGTATTCAAGGGTAACTACACAAAAGAGACACAAACCAAAGAAATTGTGTGCGTGGTAAATGTACACATCATCCATCATGATGTGCATGTGCAAGTGAGTGTTAGCACAAGATAAGCATCGCTCAAAGAAATTTGATGCATGGTACAAGAACATGTCATCCATCATGAAAGAATAATTATTGTGTATGACACGATGGGGATGCAAATTTAGCATACAAGTATATGGCACATCAATAGCATTTTCATTCATGGGGAGCATATTGTGCACACAAGTATTGGGATCATGCAATGGATGGGATGAATCAAAATCTCCTAAAATGTATGAGGAAACTATGGGGGTCTCCTCATGAGCAATATTGGAAACATCATATGGAGAAAATGGACAACATCCGAAACAGTGCATATCCGAAGCTAGGTAGTCATGGCATGGCATATGAGATAAATGATGCAAAGGGAGCATATCAATATCATCACAAGAGAGACAAATGCTGATAACCATGGGCTTGTCATCTATGCCATAAGTGCAAATTGGGTTTAGTTTAATGGCATATGCATAGTCACTAAGATAAGATTGCAAATATGACATATGATTGATCTCATGCATAGCATATGACAAGTCAAGTGGGTTGTGAAACATGATGTGACCTAAAGAATTGTCACAAGAAATCCTATGTAACATGGCATCACAACCAATAGACTCCACATGGCAATCATCATACTCATCATAAATGGGTAAATCATCGCATGGGGAAATCATACTAGAATGAAGCATGGTAATAGGTTGATCAACATCATGCAAGCAATCATTGTCAAGAATGTCCACTAGTGGGACTAGAGCATCACCTTCACCTATGTTACCTTGTTCATTCCACTCAAGTGGTGTAGGTGAGGTGGCAAAGACCAAATGGTGGTCATCATCATCAATTTGATGGAACCATGTGGGGGGTGCATCATATTCCACCATGGCCATCGTCTTGTCTAAAGGAAGGACATAGTCGTCGCGAATCGGCACGTCATCATATATGGGACCTAGCACCAAATGAGAAGACACAATAGAGGTAGAGGTTAAGTCGTTAGAAATCATAGTGGCCTCACTCTCTCTATGTGGTGGTTCACTCACTCCCTCAAGGTAGGTGCACTCAATCTCACGTATGGTGGAGTCACTCATCTCACTCAAGTGGTGGGGGTTGTGGCTCTCCTCATATGGGAATTGGGGCAACACATCATGTGTGGGGCTAGTGGTGAAGTCGCTCTCACTCTCAATATGGTGGCTAAAGTCACTCAAGTCATCATACGTCGCCGTGGTCGAAGGGAAAATCCCATGCTCAACCATCTTGTCGTTGTCACCATGGATGAAGGCCGAAGATGGCACATCATCGCTCTCGCCTCCTAAGATGGAAGCATCATCCTTGCTCGTCACCAAGTCGCTTGCCTCCAAGTACTTGAAGGTCTCCGTAGTCGTACTCGTCGCTGCACCATCTTGAAAAAGAGTCGTGGAGGACTCGACATCATCAATGCCACAAAGAGGGATGGCGGTGAAGTCGAACTTGGGAGCATCGTCTTGGAGCTCATCGGGCTTGGACATCTTGGTGGTACTAGCCTCATGCTCGTCGTCTTTGAGTTTGGTCTTCGAGAAGTGTTCTTGGGGTGGAGAAGCCTTGGCCTTCATGAGTTCTTGTTCCGCCTTGAGAGCACCAATGTAGTTGTCGTCGAGGGACTTGTAGTTCTCAAGGAAGATAGTCTTGGAGATGTCGTTGTTCAATCCCATCATGAAGTGGAACTTCATTGACATGGGGTCGTCCACGCCGGCTCGTCGCAAGGCAATCTTCATCTCCTTGAAGTACTCGTCGATGGACTTGGATCCTTGGATGGTGTTCTCCAATTGGCGTAGAAGTTGTTCCGTGTAGGTTGGAGGCACAAACTCTCGCCGCAAAGCTTTTTTCGTCTTGGGCCAACTCATGTCGTAGCTCTCCGAAGGTGTGTGAAACCACCATGTGGACGCACAGTCGTGGAAGTTTCTTGTGGCGCACTTCACTTGATCTTCGGGAGGAACTTGATGTAGCTTGAGGTAGTCGTCCATCAAACGCTCCCACTCGAGATACTCCTCGGGTTCTAGAGTCCCATAGAAAGGAATCTCATGGTCGGTGTCGAGGTCATAGTAGCTCGTGGAGGTCGCGGACTTGAGCTTGGGGAGCTTCTCTTGAGTGTAGTCTTGAGGTGCTTGTTGGCGAAGATGTCGTATATGCGAAGGCGAAGATGCCTTGAAGTCGCTTGGCGAAGATGCCAAGGGAGATGGTGAAGTCGTTGAGCGGTTGTTGGTGTTGAGCTCTTGACCTTCACGTTCTTGGTGGTGATGGTGTCGATGCCGATGTGAACTTGCCGGAGATGGTAGCTCGGAAGAATGTGCTCTTGAGCGTCTTCTCGAAGATGAGGAAGATCGCTTGTAGGACTTGATGAGGGCTTTGATCTCCTCCATTTGAGCTTGCATCTTGGCGTCGTTGAAATTGTTCGTGGCATCGAACTCGTCGTTGTTGTTGTAGACCGAGGGTGAAATGCTTTGCCTATCCATCACAAGACTCGAGTAGAGGTGAGTAGGAAATGAGATAAACAATACCAAGTTACCTTTTCCCAACGTTGAGGATATATCTCGTTTCACTCAATGTGAGATGAAAGAATAATGGAATTGGTACCGGACTTGTTCACTCACACCTACAAACTAAAGCTTATGGTGTAGCTCGGTGAGGATAGTGGCACAAAAATTTGATGCAAAATGTTAGCAAGAGTCAATAATGTTGATAAGGATTCACAAATTCGCAAGTGAAACAAGTAGACCAATAGCAATATGTGGCACACGGAAACACACACACGGATAGATAGATGGGGTCGTGCAACCAAGGAATGAGCACAAAATGTGGAGTCCACGGAAAACGCTCGTGTTGCACAACTCAAGAGAGATGCTAGCACGATTGCTCAATAGGCGGATACGACACTTGTGCACAACCTATGATATGCAAAATGGATAAACTTCTATCCCAAGTATGCTATGTATGTATGGTTCCCGGTGTTTCTCTCAAGATGATCCAAGATGATCGGATATGACAATCTTATATGCAATGTGGTATGATGCTATGGCACTTGCTTACAAGCTCTTTGCTCTTTCTCTTTTGCTTAAAAGCTTATTTTCTTTTTTTATATGGCCACTTTTGCACAATGCACAAACCAAGATAGCAATTTTGTATATGCGGGAACAATCTTGTGACACAATGGATGATGTGATACCAATATGATATGGTATGTATGCAATGTATGGTGTAGATCACTAATGTGCACAAGTAACGTTGCCAACAATACTCAAATGGCTAGTCTCGATAGGCAAGTGACGCAAAATGGGCTAAGGGTTATCAATGCAATGGCAAGGGAATATACAATGGTGTCATCGAGGTTACCGTCCTTGGCAATGATGAGTGGCGGTGTTCTTGATGTAGATACCAAGATGGTGGAGACTCGTCCCTAAGTAGCCAAAACACCTTAGGAAACGGAAAAATCACAACTCAAAATCTCAAGGACAAAAGTCAAATGGTGGTAGTGGAAAGCGGTGGTGGTTTTGCGGAAGCTCAATGGGATTGCGGAAATGCAATGATGGGGTTTGGAGTACGCAATGTGGAAGTCGAGGGTAAAGTGGTGGACTATACAAGGTGTCGGAGTTGGAAGCACGGTCCCTAAGTAGCCGAAACACCTTAGGAGACACAACTCACAACACAAACAAAATGGATTAAGTTGCGATGGCGGAAGTGTATGGTGGTGGTTGATGAAGAAGCAATTGTTCCTAAGTAGCCGAAACACCTTAGGAGACTCGAATCACAACTCAAACAACCTCAAATGTGATGGGGAACAAAAATGATTAGGTTGCGGAAGGCTATGGTGGTTTTGCGGAAGTTATGGTGGAAGCCCTAGGCAAAGATGCCAAAGTTCCAAAATTTTGATGGAGTCAAATGTTGGTGAAACCTATCTAGATTCTAGAGGGATAGAGGATGTCAATAGCTATTGAACGAGCTAAAGAACGCGAAAATCGGACTCCGTATGTGGAAGTTATGGGCAAAACGGTGAAACTCGGAATGCTGAAACTGGCATGGGCGGTAGTACCGCTCGGATGGGTGGTAGTACCGCTTGGGAGGGGCGGTAGTACCGCTCGTGTCGGGTTTTTTCACAAAAGCTGGCTCTGGGAGGGGCGGTAGTGCCGCTTGGAGGTGCTAAGCGGTAGTACCGCTAGTGGGGCGGTAGTACCGCTGGTGTCGGGAAAATTCGCAAATCCGGATCGGGGCGCGATTTTGGGGCGGAAATGGATGATTTCGGGGTCAAAATTGGAGAGATTTCGTGGATGGAAAGTGGGAAAACTTGGGGAGATGCTAGATCCACTCGAAACCAAGCAAATCCATGGATCAAATCCAACAAAACATCATCAAACCAACAAATCACAAAAAAAATTGGGGCTATTTTCGGTGGGGAATTTTCGAATTTAGGACGAAATCAACAAAATCAAGCTAGAAAACAAAGAGAGGGGGCTCCGAAATCGTGATCAACGTGGCTCATGATACCAAGATGTCATGAGACATGCAGGCTCTGATACCAAGATGATGTAGGGTGGAACCCTAGATGGCCGATCTTTCACGAAAGGAGCGAGATCCCTCGAAGAACACGACGAACACGGGGAAGAACGGAGAGAAAACACAAGGGGAAACACTAAAGAACAAGTCCAATCACACATCCACTAGACAATCAAACACACAAGATCCACAAGGTACATGAACAACAAAGGGAAAGATACAAGGTAGCGTTCATCCCAATCCTTGGAGGAGTTGAGGTCTTGATATCCCGGAGGATCTTCTCACATGCTCACATGGAGGTCTTGAATCCAAGGTGGATCTTCTCCGCAGAGGGGCCGCGGTCTCTCTCTCGTGGAGTAGATCCGATATGGATGAGCAAAGCTCTATCTCTAATGAGCTACTACTTTGCTAACCCTAGAAAGGAGGTGGAGGTGGTCTATTTATAGTCTTAGCCACAAAGGGGTAAGTGGGAGAGGGATACAAGGCCAAAGGCCCGTGGCTGCGCACAGGCAGAGCGGTAGTACCGCTTGGGAGGGCGGTAGTACCGCTTGCAAGCGGTAGTGCCGCTTGGAGGCCTCTAGCGGTAGTACCGCTTGGTGTGGGCGGTAGTACCGCTCGTCCTGGGTCTTCTTCCTCCTTCTCTTCCATGCTTCTCTTGCGGATGGTGTAGTTGTTCCCTGGCGCTTGCACTCCTCCTCGTCGTCCGTAGTGTTTCGACAATACCTATGCATGCACACGAGTGGAGTGTCAAGTAGTATACCATCCTCGAAGGGGTCAAGTGAGCACGTGTAAAGGAGATGATTCACCTTTGTGTATGTGAAGTAGATGTCGCACGTGTCACTCGCCGAACGGACTCTTGACATGGTGATGTCCATAGGATGCTCCGCATCACTTAGCATCTACTCAAATCATCTGTGAAGTAAGAACATAACGATATCCACTACATGCCTCAGCACTCATTGGACTGTACACATCAAGATGCATTATTTCCAACAAGTTGCTTTCTTGTTCCATCTTACTGAAACGAGGCCTTTCAGTCATCTTGCCCATGCGGTATGATTTGCATGTCTCAGGTGATTCAAAATCAAGTGAGCCCAAACGATCCATCTGTATGGAGTTTCTTCATGCATATATACCAATAGGCATGGTTCGCATGTCTTAAGTGATTCAAAATCAAGTGAGTCCAAAGATCCATCAACATGGAGCTTCTTCATGCGTTTTATACAATTATGACTCAAAATGCAGTGCCACAAGTATGTGGTACTATCATTACTATGTTATATCTTTTGGCATGAACATGTGTATCACTACGATCGGGATTCAATAAACCATTCATTTTAGGTGCAAGACCATTGAAGGTATTATTCAAATAAACAGAGTAACCATTATTCTCCTTAAATGAATAACCATATTACGATAAACATAATCCAATCATGTCTATGCTCAATGCAAACACCAAATAACAATTATTTAGGTTTAACACCAATCCCGATGGTAGACGGAGCGTGCAATGCTTGATCACATCAACCTTGGAAACACTTCCAACACATATCATCGTCTCACCTTTGGCTAGTCTCCGTTTATTCTGTAGCCTTTTATTTCGAGTTACTAACACTTAGCAACCGAACCGGTATCCAATACCCTGCTGCTACTAGAAGCACTAATAAAGTACACATTTAGAAACATTATAACCGAGCACTTTTCCAGCCCTCTCACGCACTCAACACTTCTGGCCATCGGATCAAGCGTGCTACACGTTTCTGGTCGTTGGACGTGAGTGGGCCGACTGTCCTTGAGGGTAGCTGCTCCGGTGGAAAAATTGGGTTAATGTGGTTGATTGGGCCATATGCCTAGCAGACGGCCCGTCTAGCGTACGTCCATGAAAAAAAGACACACGCACAAGGGCAGCGAAGAGTTAAGTTGTTCCTCTCCCTGACCTATCGTTCTCTCCCTATGGACCAAGAAGACGCCGCTCGTCTCAAAAAAAAAAGAAGAAGACGCCGCTCCCCCTCCCCCGCCCCGATTCCAGTAGTCGCCGCCACGACACCGGCCGCCTGCTGATAGTGGTGATGTGGAGGTCGGCCTCGGTCATGGTCCCATCGTTCAGCCCCTCTGCTTCCTCTACCTGACGCACGGCGACGGCAATGGATGGAGATGCTGGGTGCGAGGGGATCCCCAGAAAACCAAGGAGGTGTGCCCCGCCTCCCTTCCCGTGGTAAATTGGGCGATACACTCCTGGTAACGTGGTGAGGGGGTATATACCGGCAGGAGACCGATGATGGCGAGGGACGTAGTGCGTGAGGACTAGGGAGGGAGATATGGGTTCGCTCGAAATTCACGCGAACGCCTTCGGCGGTAGCTGTCGAGACGGCCGGCGCCGGTGCGGCCATCAAGAAAGTCCGGTTGCTCTTTGGCGTCATGAGGACACCCCTTCTGCCTGTTCCGTCCCCACATCTCAGCGTTAAGGGCAGGCACTCCAGTGTCCAATTGTAAGTGCATCTCGATTTTATCAGTGTGTGTTAGGGGAAATGCTAAGTCAAATATCGTCTTGGATGTTTATCTGAGTACTCTTGATTTTTTAAACTCATGGTCTGCAACTTTGCGTAATGTATAGACTTATTACTCTGATTACGGTGCTGCAAAAATTGTTCCTCCTTACAGGAACAAAGAAGGAGCTCCTAGCAGAATGTTGTTGGTTTAGGATTGTGTTATTGAACAAGAATGATCATCCCATTGAGTATAAATGTTATTTTAATAATCATTTGTCAGGATTAAAAATAATTTTTGTCTTCTGGAGAGGGCCGACCTTCACCGCTGCGTCGACGATGCCATGATAGTCATCCGCTGCCACCTGCCAGGATAGGCAAGAAGGCAAGTGCCTCCTCGTGGTGCTGGGAAAAGTAAATCTGCTTGTCAGGTGAGGTTCCAGTCCGTCCGCCATGAGGATATCGGGACTCGCTTATGTACCATAGTTTTTTATGGATATGTTTTTTACGTTCAATCTCCCCTTTATTTTGTGGTTCTTCTTTGAGCAATTGAACAACTTGTTGATTATGATTTGATTTTGGTTCGCAGGAACAAGGTTCAGCGCATAACTCTTTACATGGAAATCTTTCATTGGTGTGCCATGCGCAGGACGAGCCAGCACAAGTGACAAAAAGGACTTTCCTAATGGCAAGCAGGGCATTCCCGGCCTATCTTCCTGGTTAAGTGTGCACTTTGCTTGTTTCCTTTACACTATTCAGGCTTTGATTTCCTTAGCCACATGCATTTCGTGTATTTGATGCAGCACATAGAACAGTCAAGCACCTGATGGTTTTTATTTTCTGTGTATGAGGACAACATGTACTCACTATAACAGATGACATCAATCTTCATGCTAGAAAGAGCTTAATGTCAATCTTACCATTTACTGTTCACTTCTTAATAGTTGGATCATTCAGTTTAAGAATATACGAGGCATTGGACTTGAGAGATGGACCAATGGAGGATCTGATTACCTTGACAGATGTGATCTCAATGTTATTTCACTTACCATCCTTTTTATTGAGAGTGAAGATATTCTACAGGTATTCACTTCTATTGCACTATCTCTACCCGAAGTTCATCCCTGGCTATTGGACTGGTTTGTGTCCTTCCTGCTTAGATTCACTATTGACATTATCTATTTGATTTGTGTAATCCACTATACAAACAAAATTGCCTTTTCCCTTCCAAAAAAAACTGTGTAGTGCACATCCATCGCATAGATAAGTCTTCTATATTGTTTCGTTTGAACGGAATTCACACACACACAAAAATGACAGTCTATGTGAGAAGAATGGCAGTCTGATGACTTCAAATATTTCCATTTCCAGATTGTGCCAATCTTAGCTCACATTGGCAACTCTATTCGTCGTATTCTATACGGATACCTCTACTGGTTCTATATATCATAAATAACAAATTCAGTTCATTCATTATAAATAAATTATAATCCTCAAAATTTCTTTATATATTTGCTTTCAGGTATGGGGACAATGGTCTTCTGCTTAGATAGTAAGCTAAAGTGACCACATAGTATTTCTCCTCTGGCATCTAGGTCTACTTTTGTTCCGACATCTCATACTTTGCCAATCTTGTTGTTTTTATCATTCCTTTTCATTTGCTCCAATTTTGCAGTTTTATCTTTACATGCCAATTATGGTTATATGAATAGCAGTAATTTGTTTTAATCTAGAATCGTGGCTTTCTTTGTGATTTTCTATAAAATCCAAAACCCTTGCATAGCAACCAAACC
Organism: Aegilops umbellulata; assembly: GCA_032464435.1. Classification (NCBI taxonomy): domain Eukaryota; kingdom Viridiplantae; phylum Streptophyta; class Magnoliopsida; order Poales; family Poaceae; genus Aegilops; species Aegilops umbellulata. The sequence continues at coordinate 249,229,865 of CP136060.1, forward strand.
ATTCTTACTTAGTGCAAGATATCGATATTCGTAAATTGCAAGGAAGACTTGCATCATTCATTTTAAGTAGTCTTCCAAAATAATTAGATAGTGATTTAACCATCTATTAAAAGAACAAGTTGCTAGGGCAGACTCCCTTTTTGATTATGTACCTTTGATGCAGCTACTAATTCATGATTTGGCAGATTTCATTTTCCCATACCTTTGATTATGTAACTTACATCATTCATGCTAGGGTAAAATTCATTCTCGATTCTATAAGATTTTTTATGGAAGTGTTTCATTTGCTTCTCCCGAGTGGAAGTTTCATTTTTCCATACCTTTTGAAATCGCATATTTTTTTACGGCAACCAAAGGTTTGAGATGTTCTTTGCTTTTTTATGATGTGCTTCTCCACAATGCACCAATTCAGAAGGATCAAAAGTTGACAATGCGAAAAATGCTTTCAAACTTCATTCTTGATTCTATAAGATTTTTTATGGAAGTGTTTCATTTGCTTCGCCCCAGTGGAAGTTTCATTTTCCCATGCCTTTTGAAATCGCATATTTTTTTACGACAACCAAAGGTTTGAGATGTTCTATGCTTTTTTATGATGTGCTTCTGCAAAATGCACCATTCAGAGGGATCAAAAGTCGACAATGTGAAAAATTCTTTCACGATGTTAGTCTTTAAAGTTGTATTTAACCTATGACTCCTTTATAATAGATCCAGGGACCTATTCCCAAAAACATGTATTAACATTGTAAATGTCGTGTATTGTAACTACTTATTTGTATGGTGTAACTGTACTTTTTACCTTTTTTTTTATCTCAGCTCTTTTAAGAATGTTCAAATTTGTAAAACAAATTCATCCATTCATTTATATCTAGATATTAGTGTTGATATTTTTCACTTATTGTTGACCTGCTATTTTTTTGTATCATTCATAAGTTGTCAGATAACATATGCAACTATAAGTGATGTGCAGTATAGGCTAGGAATAAGAAAAAGAAGTAAAGATCTCATCTTCTGCAACAAAAAAGAGAGTGAAGAACATTACCATCCTGTTCTCCCAACATTACCTTCCAATTTAGTTATCAAGTATCTTTATGTTATGAAACCTCCTTTCATCATATTGCCAAAAGAGAAGGGCGCAGCAATGCGCGCCATCCATGATCTAGTTTAATATAATGTATGTCCAATACATACTTCTGTTAGCCTTGCCAGCCTTCTTATCTACCAAGTATCTAGGGTGGTTCCGCTTCAGTGACCGTTCCCCTCATTATAGAAGCACTTAGTCTCGGGTTTGGGTTCAACCTTTGGTTTCCTCACTAGAGTAGCAACTGATTTGCTGTTTCATGAAGTATCCCTTTTTTCCCTTGCCCTTCTTGAAACTAATGGTTTTACTAACCATCAACAATTGATGCTCCTATTTGATTTCTACTTTCACGGTGTCGCGAATAGCTCAAGGATCATCATATTTATCCCTGATATGTTATAGTTCATCACGAAGCTCTAGTAGCTTGGCGGCAGTGACTTTGGAGAACCATCACTATCTCATCTGGAAGATTAACTCCCACTCGATTCAAGCGATTGTAGTACTCATACAATCTGAGCACATGCTCAATGATTGAGCTTTTCTCCTTAGTTTGCAGGCTTAAGAAACTTGTCAGAGGTCTCATACCTCTTGACATGGGCACTAGGCTGAAATCCCAATTTCAGTCCTTGGAACATCTCATATGTTCTGCGATGTTTCAAAAACGTCTTTGGTGCCTCAATTCTAAACCATTTAGCATTACACACTGAACTATCATGTAGTCATCAAAACGTGTACATCAGATGTTCGCAACATCCACAACCGACGCTCGAGGTTCAACACACTGAGCGGTGCATTAAGGACATAATCCTTCTGCGTAGCAATGAGGACAATCCTCAGTTTACGGACCCAGTCCGCATAATTGCTACTATCAACTTTCAACTAAATTTTCTCTAGGAACATATCTTAAATAGTAGAACTAAAGCGTAAGCTACGACATAATTTGCAAAGACCTTTTGACTATGTTCATGATAATTAAGTTCATCTGATTATTTAATGAACTCCCACTTAGATAGACATCCCTCTAGTCATCTAAGTGATACATGATCCGAGTCAACTAGGCCGTGTCCGATCATCACGTGAGACGGACTAGTCATCATCGGTGCACATCTTCATGTTGATCGTATCTACTATACGACTCATGTTCGACCTTTCGGTCTCTTGTGTTCCGAGGCCATGTCTGTGCATGCTAGGCTCGTCAAGTCAACCTAAGTGTTTTGCATGTGTAAATCTGGCTTACACCCGTTGTATGCAAACGTTAGAATCTATCACACCCGATCATCATGTGGTGCTTTGAAACAACGAACCTTCGCAACAGTGCACAGTTAGGGGGAACACTTTCTTGAAATTTTAGCGAGGGATCATCTTATTTATGCTACCGTCGTTCTAAGCAAATAAGATGTAAACATGACAAACATCACATGCAAATCATAAAGTGACATGATATGGCCAATATCATCTTGCGCCTTTTGATCTCCATCTTCGAGGCACGGCATGATCACCTTCGTCACCGGCATGACACCATGATCTCCATCATCGTGTCTTCATGAAGTTGGCTCACCAACTATTACTTCTACTACTATGGCTAACGGTTAGCAATAAAGTAAAGTAATTACATGGCGTTTTTCATTGACACGCAGGTCATACAATAAATTAAGACAACTCTTATGGCTCCTGCCGGTTGTCATACTCATCGACATGCAAGTCATGATTCCTATTACAAGAACATGATCAATCTCATACATCACATATATCATTCATCACAACCTTTTTGGCCATATCACATCACACGGCATATGCTGCAAAAACAAGTTAAGACGTCCTCTAATTGTTGTTGCAAATTTTTACGTGGCTGCTATAGGTTTCTTAGCAAGAACGTTTCTTACCTACGCCAAAACCACAACGTGATATGCCAATTTCTATTTACCCTTCATAAGGACCCTTTTCATCGAATCCGATCCGACTAAAGTGGGAGAGACAGACACCCGCTAGCCACCTTATGCAACTAGTGCATGTCAGTCGGTGGAACCTGTCTCACGTAAGAGTACGTGTAAGGTCGGTCCGGGCCGCTTCATCCCACGATGCCGCCGAATCAATATAAGACTAGTAACGGCAAGTAAATTGACAAAATCGACGCCCACAACAACTTGTGTTCTACTCGTGTATAGAAACTACGCATAGACCTAGCTCATGATGCCACTGTCGGGGAACGTAGCAGAAAATTAAAATTTTCTACGCATCACCAAGATCAATCTATGGAGTCATCTAGCAACGAGGGAGAGGAGAGTGCATCTACATACCCTCGTAGATCGCGAGCGGAAGCGTTCAAGAGAACGGGGTTGATGGAGCCGTACTCGTCGTGATCCAAATCACCGATGATCCTAGCGCCGAATGGACGGCACCTCCGCGTTCAACACACATATGGTTCGGAGAGACGTCTCCTCCTTCTTGATCCAGCAAGGGAAGGAGAGGTTGACGGAGATCCAGCAGCACGACGGCGTGGTGGTGGAAGTAGCGGGATCCCGGCAGGGCTTCGCCAAGCGCAAGCGGGGAGGAAGAGGTGTCACGGGAGGGAGGGAGGCGCCGGGGACTTCAAGTGCGGCTGCCCTCCCTCCCCTCCACTATATATAGGGGCCTAGGGGGCGCCGGCCCCTTGTAGATCCCATCTAGGGAGGGGGGGGCATCCCTAGGGGTGGCTTGGCCTCCAAGCCAAGTGGAGGCGCCCCCACCACTTAGGGTTTCCAACCCTAGGCGCATGGGAGGCCCAAGGGGGGGCGCACCAGCCCACCAGGGGCTGGTTCCCATGCCCCTTCAGCCAATGGGGCCCTCCGGGATAGGTGGCCCCACCCGGTGGACCCCCGGGACCCTTCTGTTGGTCCCGGTACAATACCGATGACCCCCGAAACTTTCCCGGTGGCCGAAACTGGACTTTCTATATATAAATCTTTACCTCCAGACCATTCCGGAACTCCTCGTGACGTCTGGGATCTCATCCGGGACTCCGAACAACTTTCGGGTTACCGCATACTAATATCTCTACAACCCTAGCATCACCGAACCTTAAGTGTGTAGACCCTACGGGTTCGGGAACCATGCAGACATGACCGAGAAAACTCTCCGGCCAATAACCAACAGCGGGATCTGGATACCCATGTTGGCTCCCACATGTTCCACGATGATCTCATCGGATGAACCACGATGTCGAGGATTCAATCAATCCCGTATTCAATTCCCTTTGTCTATCGGTACAATACTTGCCCGAGATTCGATCGTCGGTATCCCGATACCTCGTTCAATCTCGTTACCGGCAAGTCTCTTTACTCGTTCCGTAACACATCATCCCATGATCAACTCCTTGATCACATTGTGCATTATGATGATGTCCTACTGAGTGGGCCCAGAGATACCTCTCCGTTACACGGAGTGACAAATCCCAGTCTCGATTCGAGCCAACCCAACAGACACTTTCAGAGATACCCGTAGTGCACCTTTATAGCCACCCAGTTACGTTGTGACGTTTGGGACACCCAAAGCATTCCTACGGTATCCGGGAGTTGCACAATCTCATGGTCTAAGGAAATGATACTTGACATTAGAAAAGCTTTAGCATACGAACTACACGATCTTGTGCTAGGCTTAGGGTTGGGTCTTGTCCATCACATCATTCTCCTAATGATGTGATCCCGTTATCAACGACATCCAATGTCCATGGTCAGGAAACCGTAACCATCTATTGATCAACGAGCTAGTCAACTAGAGGCTTACTAGGGACATGGCGTTGTCTATGCATCCACACATGTATCTGAGTTTCCTATCAATACAATTCTAGCATGGATAATAAACGATTATCATGAACAAGGAAATATAATAATAACTAATTTATTATTGCCTCTAGGGCATATTTCCAACAGAAACCACCTGTGAAGAATAGGAACCCCAGATCAAATTCTTCATACGGACCAAATTCTTCATATGGATCCAAGTCCTCACACGGACCGAATTCCTCACGTGGATCAAATTCCTCAAAAGGATCAAAATCCTCATATGATCATCATCGTGCTAACCCTTCTGTTTCGCAGGGAAGATCTAAGGTCTATGAATATGTGCATTATTCTTCTAACCATTATGTTCATAAGTCCTCGAAGAATTTCTCTGCTTATTCATATGCTTATCCTAACTTATCTTATGTGAAACGAAGTGGACTGACTTCTATTCCACCATTCTCTTATGGAGCTCACAGAATGATGAACTCTTTGCCACCCCTTCAGATGTGGGTGGTGAAGAAAAAGAACTAATCTCTTATGCAGGGACAGGTCTCCAGACGAACTTAAACGTCTGAAGAATTTGCTGGAGACTTGAATATGCCTGGAAGGACGCAGGCTAATCATGAAGAAATGAATCCTCATTTATCACGTCCTCATACTACTTTATCTGTTCTATTGATTTGATGAAATCGATCTGATGAAATTGATGTCATATTCTTCACTGATGAAGTATATGAGTTCGTAAGTTGCACTAATTCATCTGCAGGATGATCTACCCAAAGCCACTGAGTGGGTCCTCGATAGTGGATGTACGAATCACATGACTGGTGACAAGAATCTATTGATGGATGCTTCCTTATCTCCATCGCATCTGAAGCATATCACCTACCCTGACAAAGGAAAAAGCAAGGTATTGGGTCTAGGTAAGGTTGCAATCTCAAAGGATCGACACATGGACAAAGTCATGCTTGTCGAGTCCTTAGGATTCAACCTCATGTCACTCTCAATGCTTTGTGATCTTGATATGGTTGTTATTATCTTTGGCAAGTATCATTGTGTTGTGATCATGGAAGCTGACAATTCCAAAGTCTTCGAAGGCTTTAGGAGAGGAGATCTGTATATTGTTGATTTCTCTACAGGACCACAACCAACTATATGTCTACTTGCAAAAGCTTCAGAAGGCTGGCTATGGCATCGGCGACTAGGTCATGCTGGCATGAGAAACTTGCACACGCTCACGAAAAAGAAGCATGTCATTGGCATTGAGAATGTCAAATTCCTCAAGGATCACTTGTGCGGAGCCTGTGAGGCTGGAAAGATGACCAAGGCCAAGCATCCAACGAAGACTATCATGACTACCACTCAACTATTTGAATTGCTTCACATGGATCTCTTTGGTCCTAACCATTACTCTGCATTCACTAATGAAACATCTCTATATGGCTTTGTTATTGTTGATGATTATTCTCATTACACATGGGTGCATATTGTCACTTACAAACGTGAAGTGTAGGAAGTCTTCAAACAATTCTCCTCGAGGGCTTCAACCAACTTTGGTGTGAAGATCAAGCACATCAGAAGTGACAATGGAACCGAGTTCAAGAATACTGGTCTTGATGACTATCTTGATGAACTTGGTATTACTCATGAGTTATCTGCTCCTTATACTCCTCAACAGAATGGCGTCATGGAGCGCAAGAACAGGACTCTTGCTGAGATGGCTCGCACTATGCTTGATGAATACAAGACGCCTCGTCACTTCTGGATTGAGGCAATTGATACCGCGTGCCACATCATCAACATGGTATATCTTCACAAATTCTTCAAAAAGACTGCATATGAACTCCTCACTGACAAGAAACCCAATGTGAGTTATTTCAAAGTCTTCGGTGCTAAATGTTGGATTAGAGATCCTCATCACAATTCTAAATTTGCACCGGAAGCACATGAAGGTTTTATGCTTGGTTACAGAAAGGACTCACACACCTACAGAGTCTTCAACAACGTCCACCACAAAGTTGTTGAAACTGTAGATGTGCGGTTCGATGAAACTAATGGCTCGCAAAGAGAGCACCTACCTCCTGTGCTAGATGAAAAATCACCTGAGGAAACCATCAAGTTCAAGGCTACTAAGGATGTCATTCCTACCAAAGAATGTGCTGGAGAAGTCATTCCAGAACGTGAAGAACATCATGATGATGCACCTGAGGAAAATGGTGCTGAAGAAAATGCTGATCAAATTCCTCGACGACAACCCGCTCATCCTCGCGTTGCAAATGAAGTGCGGATTGAGAAAATTATCAGCGACATCAACACACCAGGTCCTCTCACACGCTCAAAAGCTTCACATTTGTCTAAATTTTGTGGGCACCTTGCTTTCGTCTCTATCACAGAGCCCACTAAGGTAGATGAAGCATTTCTGGAGCCTGAATGGATTCAAGCTATGCAAGAGGAATTACATCAATTCGAGCTCAATAACGTCTGGGAACTGGTCAAACATCCAGATCCTCGCAAGCACAATATCATTGGCACAAAGTGGATCTACTGCAACAAGCTAGATGAAAATGGCCTTGTGGTAAGGAATAAGGCACGACTTGTAGCTCAAGGCTACACACAGGTTGAAGGAATTGATTTCGATGAAACTTTTGCACCTGTTGCTAGACTTGAGGCTATTCGCATATTACTTGCTTATGCTAACCATCATGACATCATCTTATACCAAATGGATGTGAAAAGTGCATTCCTCAATGGTAAGCTTGAGGAAGAAGTATATGTTGCTCAACCCCCAGGTTTTGAAGATCCAAAGCATCCTGATCAAGTCTATAGACTCAATAAGGCCCTATATGGCCTCAAGCAGGCCCCTCGGGCATGGTATGATACTTTGAAGGAATTCCTCATGAAGAAAGGCTTCAAACCCGGTTCACTTGACCCAACTCTTTTCACTAAATCTTATGATGGTGAATTGTTTGTGTGCCAAATATATGTTGATGATATCATCTTTGGCTATACTGGCCAACGTTAAATGATGAATTTGCCTATATGATGAGTGAGGAATATCAAATGTCTATGATGGGAGAACTGAAATTATTCTTAGGTCTTCAAATTCGTCAACAACGCAATGGCATATTCATATCTCAGGAGAAATACCTCAAGGATGTACTGAGGAAATTCGGCATGCAAGACTGCAAAGGCGTCAAAATCCCTATGCCCACAAGTGGCCATCTATGCACTGATGAAAATGGTATTGACTTTGATAAAAAGGTATACCGCTCCATGATTGGTTCTTTATTGTATTTATGTGCATCTAGGCCAGATATTATGCTTAGTGTTTGCATGTGTGCCCGATTTCAAGCTACACCAAAGGAATCACACCATAAGGCTATGAAGCATATTCTTTGATATCTAGCTCACACACCAACACTTGGATTATGGTATCCCAAGGGCTCGGCTTTTGATCTCATTGGATATTCAGATTCTGACTATGCTGGTGATCATGTGGACCGCAAGTCAACATCAGGCACATGCCATTTGCTCTGATGATCCTTGGTATGTTGGTCTTCGAAGAAACAAAACTGCGTAACTGCTGAAGCTGAGTATGTTGCTGCTGGTTCTTGTTGTGCTCAATTGCTATGCATGAAGCAAACCCTTAGGCTGTGTTCGGTTACGCCCAACCCCGCGAGGTTTTCGGTCCAATCCACGCGGGTCTGCAGGGATTACCCCCACCGGGGAATAAACCCAACCCACCCAGTTTTCTTTCATTCGGTTAAGCCCCGTGTGGTATTTCCCCGGCCCAAACCTCCCCAAACCCACGCGGAAAAAATCATCGACCAGCACCCCGTGGAAGGAATCCCCGAGCGAGGCGCTCGTCTCATCTCTCCCGAGCGAGGCGACAGAAGCGGAGGCGGCTGGGACTAGTGGACAGCGGTGGTGCAACCTGCCCGGAGGAGGAGGGCGCCCTCCTGCTTCGACGAGCCACCACGAAGCCTGCCGGAACCCTGCCTCCGATTGTCCCATCTCCCCCGCCACCCCCTTGCCGCGGCCGGAACCCTAGCTCTGGAGTGGTTATTGTAGGCGAGGAGATATCTGGTTGGTTCTCGCTCTCCCTCCTCCTCCCCCTCCCACTGTCTTTCTCTCTAGCAGCACTGATTCGCCCCCTCCATGAAAACCTAGCCGGATCTTGATCTGTCTTCCAGAATGTGGTCATCAAGGTCGAGACTTTCTTGGGGTTTCCTAGGAACTACCATCAATTGTTATTTAGATAGGTAGAAATGAGAAAGGAAGGTCAACTAGATTGCCTATTCTGATATGTCGTTGTTAGTAAATTGTATTGCAGTCAGCAGTACAATTTGGTGTCAGTAATTTGTTTGTATATGTTTGTTGTGATTTGTGGGTAGTACTCCAGCTTCAGTGTTAATTTTGTGGTTAGAGACAGATGACAGGTCGAGAGAGAGGGAGAGGATTGCCACTAGGGTCATCATCTCGATTTGCATGATTGGACTTGCACGCAAAGCCAGTGCACTTTCCTAGACTATCATCAGTTTATTTTATTTTTCTTGACAGAATTAGTATAATCGTTAGTCTATTTCTTGGTATAAAGAAGGACTAACTAATCCGAAGGAACAAAAATGCATGTTGTTTTTGCTGCTTGCTGCTGATAGTACAGTATGATGTTCGTCCCAAAATATAGTATATGAACCTAATCTCTGTTAGCAGCAGAGCACATACTTCTAAATTGTTTTGATGTCTGAACATAAGATACTTTTGGTATGATCATTGGTATATTATATAAATTGTTCTCTTCATGGTGTGATCATCATCTATTCTTGATTCTTGTTCTTGATTATCTAAATACACATAGTGCAGTCTGTACATAACGAAAATATAGATAAATCTGCATTTTGTCTTCATTTCCTAGAGGCTAGCTTCGTCACCTCACAGCTGCGGCAAGACCCTGAATTGGGCAGCATCGTGAAGGACAAGGTAGATTAATCCTCTTGTTTTAATCTTCTCCTTATTCATATTACTGTATATTATTATTGCTTGGTCAATAGATCTGTGCTACAAACTGTTCTTTTTTGGTAAGCTAAGAGCTATGTTAATATCTGACATTACTGGACATTGTAGTTGTTGAAGAATTTGAGCTCATTCATATACTCATGTCATTGTTTTATTTTTGTTTACTCTTTTAGTTTGAAATCTTATATTTGATTGTCACTTTAACTTGTAGGCCAAACTGCTAAAGGGACATATAACTTCACCTCTATCGAGTCATCACATTGCTCAACCCAACCACATCTTGAGAATCTTGGAGGAGCTGATGTGAATCAAGGAGAAACATCAGTTGATGGTGAGAATCTTGGAGGAGAAAAAGGGTGCAGATTGATGAAGATGTTGAGGAGGTGTACGTGCAAGAAAACATTGTTGTGGAGCCTCAGCAAACTCATCCAAATTTGGCTATTGCACCCTCAAGAAATGGAGAAGAGAAAGAACCAAAGAGACAGAGGGGGCGAATGGTGATGTGGCTGCAATGATGGAGAAGTACTTGAAAATAAGGGCGAAGCAGGTGGAGGATGAGAGGAATAAGCCAAGGGTTGTGGATGAGTACTCTATCAAAAAGTGCATCGATCTGCTGAAAACAATGGACATCACACCTGAGGAAGAAGTCAAGGCTTTCCAAGTCTTCAAGATCCTCGAGAACCGAGAGATTTTCATGAGTGCCAGACCAGAGACTGCTCTTATGTGGCTGAGAGCTGAAATGGAATAAGTCATGTACTCAAATTCTGCTTCTATTTAATATGCCCGTTGCTGGCATGTAGTTTTGATGTACAACCTTGGTTTTCATGGTACCCCTACTGGGAATCGCATGTTCATCTAGCTCACATGAACCTGCCTTGTTCATCTAGTAACTTGAAGCTGATGGTTCAACTAGCTCACATCAAAAGGTCCATTTCTTATTCTGGTTGTTGATGATAATAAAACAAAGTTCTATAACTACTTCAACTTGTTAACTATTCTTCCTTTTAACTATGGTTGTTGATGCCTCTCATCGTGCCTTGATGCTGTTTGATAACTAAGCAAAGACTCCAATTTTCTGTGCCTGGATCAACGCATGTGTTTTAAGTTTTTACCATATACTCGTAGTTGTGATTTGTTTGGTGCATATGGATACGATGTTGCTGTCCATTTGATCTTTATTTGCTAGCTGGTCAATATATATCTTGTCAGTATTTCTTTGCTCACTTGATTGTTGATTGCCAAAAGTAAGACATCTCATTTATTTCTTTGTTCATGTATACTGCTCTCATATTAGTCCTTTGATATGGACTATCTGCCTTTATTGCCAATGTAGTGCATCAGTCACTACAGAAGCGACATCAACAAGATAAATTATGTAACATCTGTATTATATCTTGCATGATTTTGCAGAGATGCTAAACCATATTCTGAAACTGACCGATTCCAGTTTGGGACAACTGAGAATTTTTAGAATTATTTTGTTGTCTATTTGAGATAAATTATGTAACATCTGTATTATATCTTCACCGATTTTACTGTTTATTTGAGATAAATAAATTATGTAACATCCGTATATCTTGTACAGTTTCTTCTCTTATGTTCTGTCATATTTTTGTACTGCAAAAAAACGTGTAGGTTGTGTGGTCTTTTAATTCTATGGAACAGTGTTGTCTTTGTGTATGGATTAGCAGGGGAGCAACCGAACAGGTTATGCACACAGGGATTTCATATGGATGGGGAATGGTGGGGGTTGGGTGACAAGGCGGGGATCATCAAATCCCTGGGAGGTTAGAAACCACACGTGGATTCTACCATGAGGCAACCGAACAAAGCCTCAAGGACTACGACGTCAACATGAAGAATGTGCCTCTCTACTTTGACAATGAAGGTGCTATCAAGATTGCTCATAACCCAGTTCAGCACTTGTTGGGGATATTACTACTGGGCGTGAACAGGCCAGGAGAGGCTGGGTTAACTTCATCAGTAGTTGACTATGCTGAAGCCCATGAAGACAGATGATGACACTATGTAGAGGCCCAAGGCCCAGAACCGGTTTAAGGCCTGTAGCTGTAAACCGGTATTAATATGTAACTTGCAGTGTAAGGTAGAAAGAATAGAGACCGAGCCGGACACGGTTATGAGCCGACCTCAGGACCTGTAAACCGGCGGGCGTCAACCCATGTATGTAAGGGGACGACCCGACGACGGTTTAGGACAACAGACAACAATTCGAGACTTAGGCGAAGCATATTGGCTCCCTAGTCATCGAAACCCCATCAATTCCATCACAACTAGACGTAGGCTTTTACCTTCATTGAAGGGGCCGAACTAGTATAAAATCTCTTGTGTCCCTCGTTCGCTTTAACCCCTTCAAGCTAACCCGTAGCGATGGCTCCACGACTAAGTCCTTTCAAGAGGACATCTGCCATGACAAAACCACGACAATTGGTGCCCACAGTGGGGCTATCGCATGATGGTTTCAAGTTCTTGGAGGGCAACTTTGAAGGACTCAAGGGTTACGCCATGGGCCGGATGACCAAGAGTTGTCGCGGCAAGCTCTACATTGACGATGCAGGATGGGGCCCGAGGCCGGCTCAATTGAGTACGGGTACCGGATCCCCTTTGGTGGCATACACGTCTTCATCGGCAAGATTGGTGAACCGGGCCCTGAGCCGGACATCTGCACCGACCTCGTCGAAACGGCTCAGCGTGTACGATCTGCCCGGGTGAAACCGGCCATGAAGCGTGCCTTCGTGGGAGTCATCCATGGAGGGGAATACGAGGATAGATCGGAATCTTGTGGTGAGACCGTCGTTTATTCCAGCGACGAGTCATCGACTGGAGAGACCGAGTCGTTATATAAATTACAAGATGGCCGGATTGGGGGCTGTTCCGATGGCGGCAGTATTCCGGACCCCTCCGATCCGCCAAACCGGGTTGGAATATTCATGGACGGTACACAGGCGGTGATCCACTCTTCGACCGCAGCAGCAGTGATCTCCGGATCAGCAGCGGCGACGGCAGCCGGGGCAGGAGGCCCTGTGCGGCCGCCGGCTCAAGTTTTGTCTGATCTATTTGATGCGTTGGCTACGCTCATGGCGGAGGCTAACTCGACGGATCAAGATGCCCACAACGTGGAAATTGCAAAGATAAAGGATCAGATCACCCAGGCCAAGGCCGATTTGGCAGCTGAGGATGCTAGGATGACCGCGGAGCGGGCTGCTTTGGACGCGCAGGCTTATTGGCTTATGCTGGATCAGAACGCATCGCATGAAGTCCTAAAGAGGAGGCACCGGTCTCGCCTACCTCTGGTTTATGATGCTAGGAACCTCTTTAACACCCCAGGAGCGAGGACCAGTAACCCGCCGGTAGCAAACCGGGCGAAGGCACCTGGAGCGGGTGCGCCGGTTTAGCCACGTTTGATGGATCCGCCTCGGCAAAACAACATTGTGTCTTAGCCCGTCCGGACACCGCTGGGTCATTATTCTACTCCAATGGACAATCTCGTTGCTGTCGCTTCACGACTGGAGGCCATCCCAGTTGAAGGTGATTCTCCGGCGGCTGTGGAGACGCGCCGGGTTAAGGAGCTTCTTCAGACAGCCTTGGTTCAACAGGAAGAGTATTCATACAGCCGTGATCGAATTCATTCCACCCCTCGTCCAAGCCGGAGTAATAGCAGGCGTATGGATGAACCAGCCGTGTCGAGCAACGCACGGAACCGTGAAGCGCCCCGTGGCAACAACCCGACAGGTGGAGCTGGTGATGCTCAGGAGGTGGTAGACCAGGCCCGAGCGTGCAGGGAGGCCGAGTTAGCAGCACAGTATGAAGCTCGTCAGCTTACTCCGGTTCGTCCAACCACATCAGTCGAGCCAGGAGTTACCTCTAGTTCTTTGGGGGTGCCGTGTCTTGTTCCAGCGTTATGCAACGTGCGCCCGCCCAAGGATTTCAAGGGCCCGCGTAAGGTGCCAAATTACACTGCCGATTTATCTCCGGAAACATGGGTGGAGAGCTATGAGATGGCCATGGAGATGCTTGATGTGGACGATGCAGCGTGTGCGAAATATTTCACCATGATGCTAGAGGGGACGGCCCGTACTTGGTTAAAAAGTTTACCGGCTAACTCTATTAGCTCATGGGCCGAGTAGAGCCCGGTTTATCCAGAATTTTAAGGATACATGCAAGCAGCCTATGTGGATAGTAGACTTGGCTGCCTGTGTCCAGGAGGAAGGAGAATCGACAACCCGTTGGGTGTGCCGGGTCACGAAAATCTTGCATTCGTCAGACCGCATCAATGCCGGTTCTGCAGTTATAACCTTGGAAGGTAACTGCCGATTTGAACCTCTGAAGTTGAAATTGGGATGGCTAAAATGCCATTGCAATGATATGGGAACCCTCATGACTGTGTTAGTGAAGTATGCCGAATCTGATAGTACCAAGACAGGGAAGGGAAAAAAGAGCGGAAACACCAAAGCGCAACACTACAACCCGGCGGGTCATGGAAACGGGGGCAAGCGTAAAGCGGATAACAGCATGGACTTTGTGGCTAATACCAGCACACAGGACAAGGGCCAGCGACAAAAGGGTAAACCGTCGAATCGCAGCGGAGCGCCTAATCCTAACCCGGACCGCCTATCTTACTTGTTGAACCAGCCCTGCCCAAAACATGGGACAAAGGAGGTGCCGGCCATACACCTCTGGAAGGACTGCTACATCATGCAAGAGTTCAAAAATTCTAATGCTTTCCGGTATGATCGCGGACCAGGTGGCGGTTCAGGCTCCGGATCTCATGGGTCGGGTTATGGTGGAGGAAATTTTGGTTCAGGCTTCAATGGTAATCAAGGCGGACACAACAATCAAGGTAACCAGGGCAGCCAGGGTGGCTACAATCAGCAGCAGCAACAATCGGGTTATCAGAGCAACTTGAAGCAGTTAAACAGTGGGCAATACCATGTCTTCACCACTAGTTTGGACAAGCGTGACCAAAAGCTTCATAAGAGGGTTGTGAATTCTGTTGAACCGGCAGTGCCTCGTTACTTGCGTTGGTCTGAGCAGCCAATTGTGTGGAGTAGAGAGGATCATCCACCCCGGGTTGACAATCCGGGTCAACTGGCTTTGGTGGTGGTACCTCAGGTGGAGGTTATAAGTTCACCAAGGTACTCATGGATGGAGGAAGCAGTATCAATATCCTTTACTATGAAACTTTCCGTCGCATGGGGTTAACCGATAAAAATCTTAAACCGTCCAATATGGTGTTCCATGGTGTAGTGCCTGGTAAATCGGCATATCCCGTTGGTAAGACAGCTCTGGAGGTGGCTTTTGGAGATGATCACGACTCAAGATCAGAAAAGTTGACCTTTGAAGTGGTGAAAATCACAAGTCCGTATCACGCCCTGTTTGGACAACCGGCTTATGCTAAGTTTATGGCACGACCCTGTTATGTTTATCTGCAGCTCAAGATGCCGGGTCACAAGGGGACCATAACCGTTCATGGAAGCCATAAGATTGCTCTGGAGTGTGAAGAAGGTGATGCGGCCTATGCTGAGTCGGTTTGTGCCACCGAAGAGTTAAAGTTTTATAAAGACAATGTTGATCCGGCAGATATGACTTCGTTTAAGAAGCCAACTACAGAGCATGATCCGGCCCTGAAGTTTAAATCGGCTGCTGAGACTAAGCTTGTTGACTTCGTACCTGGCGATTTGTCCAAGCAGTTCAGCATCAGCGCAAACTTGGATCTGAAATAGGAAAGCGCGCTCATCGAGTTCATCCGTGAGAATCGGGACATCTTTGCGTGGAAGCCTTCTGACATGCCAGGTGTACCGAGAGGACTCGCTGAGCACACTCTTAATGTTGATCCTAAGTATAAACTGGTGAAGCAGTTTCTCCGCCGGTTCAGTGAAGAAAGGCGCAAGGCTATTGGAGAGGAAGTGGCCAGGCTCTTAGCGGCTGGATTTATCGTTGAAGTTTTCCATCCTGAATGGTTAGCTAATCCGGTGGTGGTCCTTAAGAAGAATGACACATGGCATATGTGTGTAGATTACACATATCTCAACAAAGCTTGTCCAGCAGATCCTTTTGCCCTCCCTCATATTGATCAAATTATTGATACTACGGCGGGTTGTGAGCGCTTGAGTTTTCTGGATGCATATTCTGGTTATCATCAGATCAAGATGGCAGTTAAGGACCAGGAGAAGACGCTCTTCATAACTCCCTTTGGAGCCTTCTACTATATGTCTATGCCCTTTGGGCTCAAGAGTGCCCAGGCGACTTATCAACGGTGTGTGCAGAATTGTCTTCATAAGCAAATCGGTCGTAATGTTCATGCCTATGTGGATGATATTGTGGTCAAGCCAAGGAAGAAGGAGACTCTGGTTGATGATTTGAAGGAAACCTTTGATAACCTGCGGGTTTACAAGATGATGCTCAATCCGGCCAAGTGCGTTTTTGGTGTACCGGCAGGCAAGCTATTGGGCTTTCTGGTATCAAACATGGGCATTGAGGCTAACCCGGAAAAGATCACAACCATCACCTCCTTGGCTAAACCAAAGTGTATCAATGACGTTCAACGCTTGGCAGGCCGGATTGCCGCGTTGAGCCGGTTTATCAGCCACCTCGGCGAGAAGGCGATTCCTTTGTATCAGATGCTGAAGAAAACCGACAACTTCGTCTAGAGTTCTGCCGCAGATGAGGCGTTTGAAGATTTAAAGCGACAGCTGGCTAATCCACCGGTTCTTGCTGCTCCGGTTGATAAAGAACCGTTGTTGTTATATGTGGCAGCTAATGCTCGAGCAGTCAGTGTGGCTATTGTGGTGGAGCGCAAGGAGGCAGGCAAGGAATATCTGGTTCAACGTCCAGTTTACTATATCAGTGAGGTACTTATTGAGTCCAAGCAAAGGTACCCGCATTGGCAAAAGTTGGTGTATGGAGTTTTCATGGCAAGCCGGAAGCTTAAACAGTACTTCAAGGTCATCCTATCACAGTGGTCAGCTCTGCTCCTTTGGGAGATATAATCCAGAATAGGGAAGCAACTGGTCGGATTGCCAAGTGGGCTATAGAGCTTGGGCCTCATGGGTTGAAATACATACCTCGAACGGCAATCAAGTCTCAGGCACTTGTGGATTTCATCAACGATTGGACAGAACTGCAAGCACCTGAAGAGAAGCCGGATCACACTTATTGGACTATTCATTTTGATGGGTCCAGGCAATTGGAGGGCTCGGGGGTTGGAGTCGTATTAACTTCCCCACGAGGTGACAAGTTTTGTTATGTTCTCCGTTAATGTTCCCTTGTACTAACAATGCAGCTGAGTACGAAGCTCTACTCCACGGTCTTCGGATGGCTAAGGAGATGAATTTAAGCCGAGTTAAGTGCTTCGGTGACTCGCACCTGGTGGCTCAACAAGTGTCTGGCACTTGGGATTCCAAGGATCCGCTCATGGCAGCATATCGTCGTGAGGTGGATATTGTTGAGGTCACTTTAAAGGTTATTAGGTGGATCATGTGGACCGGCGAAAGAACGAAGCGACGGACGCTTTAATCCGGTTGGGTTCTCAACGTAAACCGGTCCCGCCTAATGTCTTCTTGGATGTTCTGCATAATCCGTCCGTCAAGCTCCCTGGTGAAGAGGATTTGGCTATTCTTGATCCGGAAGCTCAGTTGGTGGCGGCTCTTCATGTTATCCCGGATTGGACAGTTCCTTATCTCGCGTACATGAACCGGGGCGAGTTACCGGAGGATGAGACTCTGGCTAGGCAGATAATCCGGCGGTCCAAGTCCACGACTATTATCAACGGAGAGTTGCATCATTGCAGTGTGTGATATGTCTCTGTCGTATCTACTTTTCCAAACACTTTTGCCCTTGTTTTGGACTCTAACTTGTATGATTTGAATGGAACTAACCCGGACTGACGCTGTTTTCAGCAGAATTGCCATGGTGTTGTTTTATGTGCAGAAAACAAAAGTTCTCGGAATGACCTGAAACTCCACGGAATATCTTAGAATAAATAATAGAAAATACTCGCCAAAGATGAAGACCAGGGGGCCCACACCCTGTCCATGAGGGTGGGGGGCGCGCCCCACCCCCCTGGGCGCGCCCCCTACCTCGTGGGCCCCCTGGATGCCCTTCGACGCCAACTCCAACTCCATATATTGGCTTTCGGGGAGAAAAAAATCAGAGAGAAAGTTTCATTGCGTTTTACAATACGGAGGCGCCGCCAAGCCCTAATCTCTCTCGGGAGGGCTGATCTGGAGTCCGTTCGGGGCTCCGGAGAGGGGGATTCGTCGCCGTCGTCATCATCAACCATCCTCCATCACCAATTTCATGATGCTCACCGCCGTGCGTGAGTAATTGCATCGTAGGCTTGCTGGACGGTGATGGGTTGGATGAGATTTATCATGTAATCAAGTTAGTTTTGTTAGGGTTTGATCCGTAGTATCCACTATGTTCTGAGATTGATGTTGCTATGACTTTGCTATGCTTAATGCTTGTCACTAGGGCCCGAGTGCCATGATTTCAGATCTGAACCTATTATGTTTTCATGAATATATGTGAGTTCTAGATCCTATCTTGCAAGTCTATAGTCACCTACTATGTGTTATGATCCGGCAACCCCGAAGTGACAATAATCGGGACCACTCCCGGTGATGACCATAGTTTGAGGAGTTCATGTATTCACTATGTGTTAATGCTTTGTTCCGGTTCTCTATTAAAAGGAGGCCTTAATATCTCTTAGTTTCCAATAGGACCCCGCTGCCACGGGAGGGTAGGACAAAAGATGTCATGCAAGTTCTTTTCCATAAGCACGTATGACTATTTACGGTTTACATGCCTACATTATATTGATGAACTGGAGCTAGTTCTGTGTCACCCTATGTTATGGCTGTTACATGATGAACCACATCCGACATAACTATCCATCATTGATCCGGTGCCTACGAGTTTTCCATATACTGGTTTACATTTATTTACTTTTCTGTTGCTACTGTTACAATCACTACAAAAATACCAAAAACATTACTTTTGCTGTCTTTACTTTTGTTACCGTTACCACCACTATCATATTACTTTGCTACTAAACACTTTGCTGCAGATATTAAGTTTCCAGGTGTGGTTGAATTGACAACTCAGCTGCTAATACTTGAGAATATTCTTTGGCTCCCCTTGTGTCGAATCAACAAATTTGGGTTGAATACTCTACCCTCGAAAACTTTTGCGATCCCCTATACTTGTGGGTTATCAAGACCTTTTTCTGGCGCCGTTGCCGGGGACCATAGCTCTATTCTTTGAGTCACTTGGGATTTATATCTGCTGGACACTATGAAGAACTTGAAAGATGCTAAGACAAAAATTTATCCCTCAACTACGAGGGGAGGTAAGGAACTGCCATCTAGCTCGGCACTTGATTCACCTTCTGTTATGAGTAAGCTAGCGACACCTAAACCTACTACTGCTATGAATTCTGATATGTCGCATGTTATTGATGATGCCACTTCTGCTATGCATGATACTTATGATGAAACTACTTCTATGCTTGATACTACTGTGCCACTTGGTGAATTTCTAGATGAGCAAATTTCTAAGTCTAGAGAAAGAGAAATTAGTGAAACTGAACACGATGGTGTTAGTGATGATGAACCTATGCCTGTTATTCCCGAGGGTTATCTTTTTAATAATGAATCTTATGAAGCTATTCTTGCTTGTCCGGATAAACCTGAACGTAAGAGGTTACTAATTAAGTGGAGTAAGGAATCTTTTAGAGGTAGGATGAGACCCGACCCTGCTTTTGCTACTTCACCTATCTGTGTTCCTGATCAGGATTATTATGATATTACTGTTGATCCAGATATAATTACCTTGGTTGAATCTGATCCTTTTTATGGCTATGAATCTGAAACTGTTGTGGCACATCTTCGTAAGTTAGATGAAATAGCTGCCCTGTTTACTAATAATCTGAGATCGCGCCACTTTTATATACTCAAAATATTTCCGTTCTCATTAAAGGGTGATGCTAAGAAATGGTTTAATTCTCTTGATCCTGCCTGTGTGCAAAGTCCCCAGGATATGATTTATTACTTCTCTGTTAAATATTTCCCTGCTCATAAGAAACAAGCTGCTTTGAGGGAAATATACAATTTTGTGCAAATTGAAGAAGAGAGTCTCCCACAAGCTTGGGGGAGGCTTCTCAAGTTACTTAATGCTTTGCCTGATCATCCTCTTAAGAAACCTAAAATATTTGATATCTTTTATAATGGACTTACTGATGCTTCCAGAGATTACCTGGATAGTTGTGCTGGTTCTCTTTTCAGGGAAAGAACACCGGATGACGCTGAAATTTTATTGAATAATATGTTGGCAAATGAAAATAATTGGGCACCTCCTGAGGCACCTCCCGAGCCAACTCCTGAGCCAGCTCCTGAGCCAATTACTGAGCCTATTCCTAAACCAACTCCGAAGAAGAGAGGTGTTCTATTTCTCAGTCCCAAAGATATGCAAGAGGCAAAGAAATCTATGAAAGAAAAAGGTATTAAAGCTGAAGATGTTAAGAATTTACCTCCTATTGAAGAAATACATGGTCTTAATTTACCGCCTGTTGAAGAAGTATATGATCTCAATTACTTATTTACTGAAGAACCTCCTGATATCCCGACACAGGTAGTAAAGGTAAATTCTCTCTATAGATATGATAAACTTGAAGTCCCTCCTACTAAAATTGCTAGTCAGTGCTTGGATGAGTTTGATGACTTTATGTTTAAGCAAGATGACTTTAATGCTTATTTTGGTAGACAATTAAAGTAGAATACCTTTATGATTAAACGCTTGAGTGATTATATGGATAATATTAGAGGTGAACTTAAACTTGTTAGCAAACATGCTTCTATGGTTACCACTCAAGTAGAACAAGTACTTAAAGCTCAGAAAGAAATGCTTGATGAAATGAATAGTAAGAAAAATGATTATGCTGTTAGAGTGGCTACTAGAACTGGTAGAATGACTCAGGAACCTTTGTATCTTGAAGGCCACCCTAAGAGAATCGAGGAAGATTCTCAAAGAAATAATATTGATGCACCTAGTTCTTCTAACAGGAAGAAAAAGAAAAATGATAGAACTGTGCAAACTTCTAGTGAACCTATTGCTGAACCACCTGATAATCCAAATGATATCTCTATGTCTGATGCTGAAACACAATCTGGTAATGAACATGAACCTAGTGAAGATGTTAATGATGATGTTCATGATGATGCTCAACCTAGTAATGATAATGATGTAGAACTTGAACCTACTGTTGATCTTGATAACCCACAATCAAAGAATCAACGTTATGATAAAAGAGACTTCGTTGCTAGGAAACATGGTAAAGAAAGAGAACCATGGGTTCAGAAACCCATGCCTTTTCCTCCGAAACCATCCAAGAAAAAGGACGATGAGGATTTTGAGCGCTTTGCTGAAATGATTAGACCTATCTTTTTGCGTATGCGATTGACTGATGTGCTCAAAACAAATCCTTATGCCAAGTATATGAAGGATATCATTACTAATAAAAGAAAGATACTGGAGGTTGAAATTTCCACCATGCTTGCTAATTACACTTTTAAGGGTGGAATACCAAAGAAACTTGGAGATCCAGGAGTACCTACTATACCATGCTCCATTAAAAGAAATTATGTTAAAACTGCTTTATGTGATCTTGGAGCCGGTGTTAGTGTTATGCCTCTCTCTTTATATCGTAGACTTGACTTGAATAAGTTGACACCTACTGAAATATCTTTGCAAATGGCTGATAAATCAACTGCTATACATGTCGGTATTTGTGAGGATGTGCCTGTTGTGGTTGCAAACGTTACTATTTTAACGGACTTTGTTATTCTTGATATTCCCGAGGATGATAGTATGTATATTATTCTTGGAAGACCTTTCCTTAATACTGCAGGGGCTGTTATTGATTGCAACAAAGGCAATGTCACTTTTCATGTTAATGGTAATGAGCATACGGTGCACTTTCCGAGGAAACAACCTCAACTTTATAGTATCAACTCTATTGGAAAAATTCCATCGATTACATTTGGAGGTTTTGAATTTCCTCATCCTACTGTCAAAAAGAAATATGATATACTTATTGTTAGGGATGTCCATATCCCCGTTGAGGTAACATAGTGTTATTCGAAATTTCTCCGGTTCCATGATTATCGGAATGAGTTTGTTAACAAGACTTGATCAACCTTGTTAGTGGATTCTTTTTGATGAGCATGAGATGGATGAAACTAGAAGCACAACCTTATGTACCCTCTTTATATTTTCTGTTCTTTAGTAGAAATAAAGTAAAACAGTATTTTTCTGTCTGTTTCCTGACTTATCCGTGCAATATAAAAATATCCCGAAAATAAAAGTCCTCAGAATGCCATGCCAATTTAATATGATTTTTTTCGGGAATATTTAAGGATTTTTAGTGCAAAAATTACTGCGGGGGGAGCTGCCACCTGGTCACGAGGGTGGAGGGCGCGCCCTACCCCCCTAGGCGCGTCCCCCTGCCTCGTGGGCCCACGGTGGCCCTCCTCCACTTATCCCTGCACCCATCTTCCTCTGCCTCACACAAACCCGAAAAACCAACTCAAGCTCGTGTTCCAGCAACTTTTGCTGCGATTTTCGATCTCCTTGCTCAAAGCACCTCTCGCAAAACTGCTTGGGGAGATTGTTCCTTGGTATGTGACTCCTCCATTGGTCCAATTAGTTTTTGTTCTAGTGCTTTATTCATTGCAAATTTGTGCTGCATAGGTGACCATGTTCTTGAGTTTGCATGTCAAATTTATATGGTTCCAAGTAGTTCTAATGCTTGATATATGCTCTAGGCACTTGTATGAGTAGTTGCTATCAATCTTATTGAAGTTGGTTCACTTTTGTTTGAAGTTACTAAAAATTTCAGATTGTTTCAGAAATAATGAAGAGACTTTTGAGGGGCTCGTCGAGCCGAAGTTCTAAGGAGAAACAAAAGGAAGAAGAACAGAAGCCCAAATTTAATCTGCCTCGTATCGCGGAGGTCCGGCCGTGTGAATGGCCTTCCGATGACTTCTTGAGGAGTGCCGGGATTTATGAAGATTTCTATCTATTGATTGAGAACGCCGGCCTCACCAACTTCCTCCGCGACCAACGTCATCAGTATCTCTTACTCACAAATACTTATGTGCAGAACTTCTACTTTTTCCCTAAGAAATCACCTCCAACAGTAGAGTTCCATTTATATGATGTTGCTAGGGAGATGACATTAGCTGCATTTTGCGAGGTTTGCAAAATACCTTTCGAGGGTTCTTTAGATGAACCACACCGTAATGAAGTGTAAGCTTATATTGACACTATCACTGTGGGAGAAACCAGGAAGGTTTCTGATGCAAGAATTACTAGCATACATTTCCCTGTTTTACGCTACTTTGCCTTATTTGCTAGTCGTTGCTTGATTGGTCGCGGGAACTGTGGGAACCTTAGTATTCCTGATATTATTATTTTGCTCCATGGTTTATACCGCAATAACTCTGTTAGTATGGGTGGAATTGTTGCTAGACGGTTGAGTATGAACCGTACTAAGGGCCCCATCTTTGGAGGCATTTATGCTTCACGCCTAGCTGAACATTTTGAAATACCTATTAGGCATGAGGAGAAAGAAGAAACAACGCTGCCCCGTGCTTATTTAGATTATAAGAGTATGATAGCGCATGATTTTCTTGTTAAGAATCGTGAAGGGGCGCTTAAATATAAATTGTACTTTGATAAACATCGCCCTGAGACTATTACTTTGCCTGCTCCCTCTTTGTTTAACTTGTCTGCAGGTACTTACATTGTTCCGTGGGCGGCTGTTCAAGCCTATCGGAATCCTGCACCAGCCTCGGAACAGGAGCCTCCACGAATGTCTGTTTATTCTTGGGATCCTGAGGCGGTTGCCAGCCAGTGGCAGTCGGAGTCCTCTTCATCACATTATGATCCCAACTATTCTTCATCACAGTATGACCCCAGCTTCACCTACGGATATCAGCCAGGTTATCCCTGGCAATAGACCAACTTAGGCCAAAAGCCTAAGCTTGGGGGAGTACGTATTTCCCATCGACATTACATTCATGTTCACACACACTCATTGCTAGATGTCGGTGCTCATACTCTTTCATTGTAATATCCATGTTAGTTTAAATTTATTTTTCTAGCTTTCTTCTTGTGTGTTTGATAAACCTTAAGAAAAAAAAACAAAAAAAATAGTTAGTCTACTTTCCATGCTTGTAGTAGAATTAAAAAGAAAACCCAAAAATATTTCCCGTCCTTCTTTTGCTTGTTGGGATCTTTCCCGTGTAAATAGTTTTTCTTCTTTTCCTTTCTTTGGGGGTCGAGAAGACTATATTGAAAATGCTTAGTGCCTCTTATATGCATGATTGTTTATTTAACTTGGAGCCCATATTACTTGTCTTCTCTCTTGAGTTGAATGCTTGCAGATTCCAGCTTAGTCCAATGCACGTGCACTCTTATTATTATATACACCATTCAGTCGTGCAAGTGAAAGGCAATAATGATGATATATGATGGACTCATTGGGATGAGAAAAGCTGGTATGAACTCGACCTCTCTTGTTTTTGTAAATATGATGATTCATCGTTCCTGATTCAGCTATTATGAAGTAAACATATTTGCAATGACATTTAGAGATTATAGTTGCTTGTGCCATGCTTGATTAGCTATGAGTTATAATGGTTAACCTTGCGTGCCAACATGCTATTGAGATGATTATGA
The DNA here is from genome assembly GCA_032464435.1 of Aegilops umbellulata. NCBI lineage: Eukaryota > Viridiplantae > Streptophyta > Magnoliopsida > Poales > Poaceae > Aegilops > Aegilops umbellulata. The sequence continues at coordinate 249,254,477 of CP136060.1, forward strand.
TGTGGTATGATAGGATGGTATCCTCCTTTAAATGAATTGAGTGACTCGACTTGGCACATGTTCACGCATGTAGTTGAATCAAATCAACATAGCCTTCATGATATTTATGTTCATGGTGGATTATATCCTACTCATGCTTATATTCGGTGTGAATTAATTTTAATGCATGTTTACGACTATTGTCGCTCTCTCAGTTGGTCGCTTCCCAGTCTTTTGCTAGCCTTCACCTGTACTAAGCGGGAATATTGCTTGTGCACTCAAACTCCTTAAACCCCAAAGTTGTTCCATATGAGTCCACTATACCTTCCTATATGCGGTATCTACCTGCCGTTCCAAGTAAATTTGTATGTGCCAAACTCCAAACCTTCAAATGAAATTTTGTTTTGTATGCTCGAGCAGCTCATGTGCAACTATGGCTGCCTATATCTTCCATGCTAGGTGGGTTATTCTTAAGAGGAGTGGACTCCGCTCCTCATTCACGAGAAAGGACCGGTAACCGGGATGCCCAGTCCCATGATCCAAAAAGATCAAAGCAAATAAAAATAATTAAACAAAACTCCCCCTGGGACCCGTTGAATGTTGGAGGCACTCGTTGTTTCGAGCAAGCCATGGATTGATGCTTGTGGAGGAGGGGGAGTATAAACCTTTACCATTCTGTTTGGGAACTGCCTATAATGCATGTAGTATGGAAGATACAGCCATCTCATAGTTGTTGCGTTGACAGTGAAAGTATGCCGCTCAAAATATTATTTATCTCTATTTCAAAAATTGAGCTCTGGCACCTCTACAAATCCTTGCTTCCCTCTGCGAAGGGCCTATCTATTTACTTTTATGTTGAGTCATCACCCTTCTTATTAAAAGCCACCCGCTGGAGAGCACACTGTCTTTTATGTTGGTTTATATTGTGTATGACTTGAATGGATCTCTTTTACCATGAATTACAATGTTTAGTCAGTCCTTGATCTTTAAAGGTGCTCTGCATTTATGTTTTGCGGTCTCAGAAAGGGCTAGCGAGATACCATTTTGTTATATCATGTCATGATTATTTTGAGAAAGTGTTGTCATCCGAGTTTTATTATTATGGCTCGCTAGCTGATTATGCTATTGATATGAGTAATTGTGAGACCTACGTGTTATTGTGAGTATGGTTAGTTCATAATAATTTCTGAAACTTGAATGCTGGCTTTTCATGTTTACAACAACAAGAGCAAACAGAGTTTGTAAAAGTTTTTCTTTTTCTCTTTCAGTTTGTCAACTGAATTGCTTGAGGACAAGCAAGGGTTTAAGCTTGGGGGAGTTGATACGTCTCCGTCGTATCTACTTTTCCAAACACTTTTGCCCTTGTTTTGGACTCTAACTTGTATGATTTGAATGGAACTAACACGGACTGACGTTGTTTTTAGCAGAATTGCCATGGTGTTGTTTTATGTGAAGAAAACAAAAGTTCTCGGAATGACCTGAAACTCCACGGAATATCTTAGAATAAATAATAAAAAATCCTCGCCAAAGATGAAGACCAGGGGGCCCGCACCCTGTCCACGAGGGTGGGGGGCGCGCCCCTCCCCCTTGGGCGCGCCCCCTACCTCGTGGGCCCCCTGGATGCCCTCTAACGCCAACTCCAACTCCATATATTGGCTTTCGGGGAGAAAAAAATCAGAGAGAAAGTTTCATCGCGTTTTACGATACGGAGCCGCCGCCAAGCCCTAATCTCTCTCGGGAGGGCTGATCTGGAGTCCGTTCGGGGCTCCAGAGAGGGGGATTCGTCGCCGTCGTCATCATCAACCATCCTCCATCACCAATTTCATGATGCTCACCGCCGTGCGTGAGTAATTGCATCGTAGGCTTGCTGGACGGTGATGGGTTGGATGAGATTTATCATGTAATCGAGTTAGTTTTGTTAGGGTTTGATCCCTAGTATCCACTATGTTCTGAGATTGATGTTGCTATGACTTTGCTATGCTTAATGCTTGTCACTAGGGCCCGAGTGCCATGATTTCAGATCTGAACCTATTATGTTTTCATGAATATATGTGAGTTCTAGATCCTATCTTGCAAGTCTATAGTCACCTACTATGTGTTATGATCCGGCAACCCCGAAGTGACAATAATCGGCACCACTCCCGGTGATGACCATAGTTTGAGGAGTTCATGTATTCACTATGTGTTAATGCTTTGTTCCGGTTCTCTATTAAAAGGAGGCCTTAATATCCCTTAGTTTCCAATAGGACCCCGCTGCCACGGGAGGGTAGGACAAAAGATGACATGCAAGTTCTTTTCCATAAGCACGTATGACTATTTACGGAATACATGCCTACATTATATTGATGAACTGGAGCTAGTTCTGTGTCACCCTATGTTATGGATGTTACATGATGAACCACATCCGACATAATTATCCATCATTGATCCGGTGCCTACGAGTTTTCCATATACTGGTTTACGTTTATTTACTTTTCCGTTGCTACTGTTACAATCACTACAAAAATACCAAAAACATTACTTTTGCCGTCTTTACTTTTGTTACGTTACCACCACTATCATATTACTTTGCTACTAAACACTTTGCTGCAGATATTAAGTTTCCAGGTGTGGTTGAATTGACAACTCAGCTGCTAATACTTGAGAATATTCTTTGGCTCCCCTTGTGTCGAATCAACAAATTTGGGTTGAATACTCTACCCTCGAAATCTGTTGCGATCCCCTATACTTGTGGGTTATCATTGTGTCAGGGGCATTTCAACATTGTGTATCTCCTGAGGAAGGCTGTGAAATTTTGCGCGAGATCCATGAAGGAGATTGTGGTCACCACGTCGGTTCAAAATCTTTGGTGGCCAAAGCGTTTTGTCATGGGTTTTATTGGTTGACAACTCATGCTGATGCTGAGGACTTGTTCAGACATTGTGATGGCTATCAGAATTCTCCAGACGCGCTCATTCATTGGCTCAATAATTGAGGATGATTGCAATTACTTGGTCGTTTGCGACTTGGGGGCTGGATATGGTTGGGACTTTCAAGAGGTCCAAGGACAAGAAGACCCACCTCTTGGTGGCGGTTGACAAGTTCACAAAGTGGGTAGAGGCAGAGCCCGTTAGCAAGTGTGATGCGGCCACGGCGGTTCAATTCATCAAAAATGTGATTTTCCGGTTTGGCTTTCCACATATCATTAACACTGACAATGGTACCAATCTGTCCAAGGGTGCCATGAAGGAGTTCTGTCAACGTGAGCACATCCGGTTTGACGTATCATCAGTGGCTCACCCACAGTCCAATGGTCAAGCGGAGAGGGCCAATCAAGATATCTTGCAAGGCATCAAACCCCGGCTTATGGTTCCTTCGCAGCGGACACTGGGTTGTTGGGTAGAGGAGCTACCTTTTGTGTTATGGAGCATCAACACCACGCCCAACAGATCGACATGATACACGCCGTTCTTCATGGTTTATGGAGCGGAGGCGGTTCTTCCCAGTGACATCCGTCATGGTTCACCTCGTGTAGCAGCATATGTTGAAGCGAACAACGAGAAGGCATGGCAAGAAGCTCTTGACCTATTGGATGAGGAGCGTGACATAGCGGCCGCCCATTCGGCAATTTATCAGCAAGATCTACGTCGCTATCACAGCCGCCGGGTTAGAACCAAAACCTTTCAAGAAGGAGATTTGGTGCTCCGGCTCATCCATGATCAGACGGATATGCACGAGTTATCCGCACCTTGGGAAGGACCTTTTGTGGTCAGCAAGAATCTACACAACGGGTCATACTACCTAATCAATATTTGAGAGCGCAAAGACACATGTACGTCGGAGGAGGAGACCAAACGGCCGTGGAATATTGCTCATCTTTGGCCCTACTATACTTGAGCTATAGGCTCTTCTTATGTACATATTATGACAATGTATATATTATGATCAATATAATAAACCGGAACCTCAGCTAAAGAAGGGTATCTGTTCTTTTTACATCATGAGTGGTTACATGGAGCTTCTGTTCTTAAAGCGGCGTCCGGTTTACCCCTTGATTTAGCTTCTCAAAAGCTTTGTATTATATCACTTGGTGGCTTGGTCATGTCCGAACCATAGCAATACCTTTTGATAGGCACAATGCCACAACATCACTTGGGGGCTTGGTCGTATCCGAACCATAGCAATACCTTTTGATAGGCGCAATGCCACATCATCACTTGGGGGCTTGGTCGTATCCGAACCATAGTCACGCCTCTTGATCGGTGCAAAGCCACAGCATCACTTGGGGGCATGGTCGAACCCGAACCATAGCTACACCTCTTGATCGGCGTACTGCCAATGCATCATTTGGGGACCTAGCTGACTCAAACCATAGCTACGCCTTTTTGGGGGCTTGGTCGTGTCCGACTATGGTAATACCTCTTGATCGGCTTAAAAGCCTCGATTACAATGGTTTTTATGTTTGCCTTTGCTTGATTTCTGTTCTCTTTTTTGATGAACATTTTTGTTGCTTTTTAAAACCGACGTTGTTAATCCGGTTCGACTGTCAATTATACATTGGCGGAACAAGGTCAAATCTTAATCCGGAGACTATTTACCTGGTCTGATTTTCTGTTACCATCTTATTATGGAGTAAACCGGTGTTTATCATAACCCGAAACGGTTTGCATTGTAAACCAGCCTTATATTAACAGGAGCTGTTTTCTCCTCCAAAGTTTGGGTTATCAGCCCAGCTACAAGGTTGGCCAACCAACATCGTGCCTGATGATGGCAGGTATTGTATATTTTCATATCTGGTTATATATTCTAACCTAAGATATCATCTTTGGTTTTATATACATGGGTATCATGACCCGCCTGGTGGTAAACCGCCAGGGCGTTTTAAGCTTCTTGACTGCAGAAACAGCTTGGATAAATATGCATGCGTCAAAAAAGCATCAGTTGAAGATAAATATGCACGAAGGCATACCAGACCAAGTATATTAACTAGCCTATTACAAGGCGTTCCAGTGCCCAAAAAGATCACTGTTTTTATCAAATACATGTCACAGCATGTAGTAGCTTAAACCGGCCTCCGGTTCATGCTTGGTCACCGGCTTGACCTGACGGTTGCGGATCATCTCGTGCCGGTTCAACTTCTTCCTCCTACCCAGTGGCTGGAAATCAACAATTGCCCAGTCGATCCCAGTTAAGGCTTGAAATACAGCTTCATCACTTATCAGCAGGGACGGTTCAATGTCAGGAGAGTAAGTCTGCTTACGGATTGGCGGGATAAGATTCTCCGCTTCAGGAATTGGTGCAGCAACCCGTTTGTTGTTGTCATCATATTTGGCTTGATAGTGGGAAAGATCCGCTTCTTCAACCAGTTGACAAGCCAGAGGGCGCACTTCCCGGTTTATGGTTCGGAGATCCTCTTCATCAAATTATGTCCCGTCTTCCTTCAAGCTGGGCTAGCCTTGGGCCTCCTCAACAGGGTCAAAGTTAGGCACCCACGCTTTTGCCCAGATTAGGGCGGTCAAAGCACCCGTTATAGCAGCAGATTTCTTCAGCTCTTCAACCCAGGCAGGGAGCATAGATAGCCTTTCAATGGTATCTTTGATCAAGGTGGGTGGCGGATTGTTGTGGGATGCAGTGTAGATGATCCATTGTGCACCAGAGTACAGTTGCTCGATCAGAGTGTAGGCAGCTTTTAACTTCTTCCGCACATCCGATCCCAAGTGGCCAATACGAGTTCCTGTATCATTGCAAGGGTTAGTAAACCGGCAACTACATGACAAGGTTTGCTCAAATTGGAAAATAAGGATACTTACCAAATACAGCCGCAGTCATGGCATGAATTTGTCGCTTCACGCTGGTCAATTCATCAACCACCGGTTTGAGAGCAGCTTCTGCTTTTTTAGCCCTTTGCACTAAAGCGGATTTCTTCGTCGCCCAATCCGCCCGTTCTTTGTTGAAGCCCTCTTTAAGTTTTTCCATGGCGCTCAAAGCACTGGTCAGTTCTTCCTTTGCCTTGGAGGTTTCTGCCTGTTGTGACTTAAGATTCTCCTACAGATCGGCGGTTTGACTTTCTCTCTTTCTCAGCTCAGCCTGCACGGAGATAGTTATATGAGGAAATGACAGTACAACTTTGAAGTACCAACCACATAACAAGTTATGCCCTTGGTACTTGGGGGCTAATGCATATTTGCTCTTCATCATACAGTTTCTACAAAGTCCCAAGCTCAATACAAGTATTCAACTTGGCACTTGGGGGCTAATGGCTAGTTATTCAAAGTCTACTGATACAGAAATGTTCTTTTATAAAGTCCCGGTTTACCTTTATAAAGTTAAACCGGCCCTTGGGGGCTACGCCAGCAAGGTTAAAGGTGCAACTGAGTTTCACATTGAATACTTACTACAAGTCCTGGTTTAAGTTGATATCTTAAACCGGCACTTGGGGGCTATTGGAGTTGATAAGTTATGAAATAATACAAGCAGGGAAGCATAGAGGAAGTTACCTCATATTTTTCCTTCATCATATTCACCAGATCGGCTTCATAATCATGGCTGGTGTACAGCCGGTTCAGATAGCCATAATGGAGATCTTGAGCATTCAGAGCGGCATATGTTGACAAATCAGCACTCCATTTGCCTTTACCAACCGCAGAGAATTCCGCTTTGGCCGTGTGCCTTGACAAAGAGACAGGATTTCCTAGGTCTGTATGGCCAATGCCAGTAATCAAAACATCATCATCCTTCTCCTCAGCAGCTCGTGCTGGAGTCGCCGGTTTGTCAGTATTTTTTGATGAACTGACCAGATTGTCAGTCCGGATGGGGCTTGTTGGCTGATTAGCATGGCCTGTTCCATCAATTTCTGTCTGTTCAGCAACAAAGTCATGGTCTTGTGGTGGCGGGTCATTCAGCACGTCATCAAGGTTGGCCTCTTCAGTGTTTGGTACTCTCTCCGGTTCAGCAGTTGTATTTTCCTCTGCTGTTTGGTTCAGGCGAGCTTTCTTGCTTGGTCTGGGCTTGGCTCTGAGAAAAGTTAAGAAGGATCAGTACAACATATGTTAAAGTAATATGTCAAAGATATACAACGGAATATGACTTACCCAAGCACTGTTTTGAGGGGTGGAAGCTTGGTGGCTGATGACTCGCCAGAGGATGAATGAGAAGTACCCTGATAATTGGAATCAGATGGATTAAGAGCTTTACGAAAACAACCCGCTTCAGGGCGTGAAGTGGCAAGAGAATTAGAGACCTCTGAACGGTGTTTCCGAACCGGACTGTTCCGTAAACCGGCGGAGGTAACTACCTGGCTGTTGTGCCAAGTTGTGCGGCGAGCCTCATGCTGTTGTGTCTTCACAAGAAAGTTTGGATCCAAATAAGCAAGAGGATGAGAAAATTTAACTTTCCAGTTTGCCCGACGGGTTTGAATCGGAGGAAAGAACGATTACCTCTACAGCATCGGCATGACTGACTTCAGCGTCGTCCTGGCAATAATCATCATCAATAAGGCACATGAAAAATAAACCAAGTGAGTCAAGTTCTACCTCAAGATCCGGGTTAACCACATCATCGTCAGCCGGTGGATCAGAGGATGCAGTGGTTCTCTTCCTGTTAGCAGGTTTCTTCACAACTCTGGTCTTTTGCCGGGTTGGCTTCACCGGTTTATCTTGTGGAGGTTTCTTGTTCCAGAACGGATCATCGCCTTGTCAAATATAATAACATATTTAGATAATATTTGGACAGAAGCAATTTCAGATATGCAGATGGTATGATTCTTACTACTGGCGGTTTATTGATGGCGCAAAAGGGAAGTAGGCTGGTTTGAGCACAGGTCTCTTCCGGTTCATTCAGCATCTTTTTGACATCTTCAGTAACTTCGTCATTTGTCAGCTGGATATCAATGTGCCGCAGAGCATCCTTTACATCTCCTGTATACTCGCACATCAAACCGGGGCGCTGGCTTAAGGGCAGTACACTCCAAGAGATCCAGCAGCGAGCAAAATCAACCCCTGTCAACCCGTTTGCCATGAAGGCCCTAAGCTTGGATAGTTGAGGAGCATATTTGAGTCTCTCCTTGGCAGTCAGCCTCTGAGGAAAAGGGTGTGTATTGCTCAGACGTTCCGGACGGTAACCCGGCAGGGGATTTTCTTCAGAAGGAGAGGTGTCCCTGCAATAAAACCATGTCTGGTTCCATTCTTTGGGGTGGCTGTGAAGATTGGCATGAGGGAAGGTTACTTCTTTCCTTTTTTGAATCGCCATACCGCCCATTTCTGTGTTGGGTCCATCTTTGAACTCTGTGCGACGGTTCAGGTGAAAGCAGTCCCTGAATAGCTCTATTGAAGGTTCCTCCTGAAGGTAAGCCTCACTGAAGACTTGGAAGTGGCAGATATTGGTTATGGAGTTAGGACCAATATCTTGTGAGCGCAGTTAAAAGTTGGCTAACACATCCCGCAAGAATTTTGAACCGGGAGAGTTGAAGCCTCGGCTTAAATGATCAGCAAAAACAATAACTTCTTCTTTGGGAGTAGGAGGACATTCCGTGCCAGGGACCCTCCAGTGAATGACGTTTTTATCGCTTAAAGCGTCTGTTTTGACCAAATTGTTCAGCTGGTCCTCAGTCACTCGAGAAGGGACCCGGTTGCATTCATACGCTTGTTTGGCCATGGCATGATCTATAATACAATAATTGCCAATTCAAGAATATGTTGAATAGTTATACGATGATGTATATTTGCTAAACCGGGGTCAGCTATTTATAAACCGGAGTTCAACAATGCAACAGTGCCCTGGTAAAGGATTTGGCGGTTCAATTAGGGGACTAATGGTATATACCAGGTTGTTATTTTCTCTACAAAGTTAAACCGCCTAGTCTAAAAATTGAAGAGTCAAGATTGCAGGTGAATAAGTGAATGAAAACAGGTTCATAAGATTATGTTGTAGTTTTGGATCTGAGGCATGTCAGAAAAGGGAAGTATATTCAAAGCCTAAGAAGCAGTACCAGACCAATGAAGCGAAGGTTCGGGTAAGATCTACTGTTTTGAGAGGCATAAGTGGAAACAGAGGCTAAAAGCTACCACTATACAGAGCAGGTATTCAGGAGTTTATCAGAATTATCATATGAACAAAGATCTCCATTGATGAACACCGAAGAACCTGGGAACCCTAGAACAGATCTATGGCGGAAAGGGCAGAGAACTTACCAGAGCTGAGGAAGAAGCAGAAGAGCACTGCAGTGTTCTAATGCGTTCAGGGTGATGCAGCGGCCAAGGTCGGAGCAGAGACGACGGTCGACGGTGGCGGCGGAGCTCCGGAAGCTGAGCGGCGCAAAAAGGACGACGCGAAGGGGCACGAGGGGAAAAGAGAAAATGACCCTTCGGTCCTATTTATAAAGGCAGGAGATAAGTGTCGGGCGCAAAAATCAAGGGGCCATGGATTTGGAAGTGAGGCGCAGCTGTCACCTTGATTGTCGGAGACCCATTAATGAAGAGATGTCATACACAGTGTTGAAATGACGTCACGACGGTTTACCACGATCTGAGAAGATGACGTCACGACGGTTTACCAAATTATGAGAAGATGTTGAAGACGAAGTTTTTTACTAAGGATTGACATGAACTTATTCAAATCAATCTGGGGCCTAATGTTGGGGATATTACTACTGGGCGTGAACCGGCCAAGAGAGGCCGGGTTAACTTCATCAGTAGTCGATTATGCTGAAGCCCATGAAGACAGATGATGACACTATGTAGAGGCCCAAGGCCCAGAACCGGTTTAAGGCCTGTAGCTGTAAACCGGTATTAATATGTAACTTGCAGTGTAAGGTAGAAAGAATAGAGACCGAGCCGGACACGTTTATGAGCCGGCCTCGGGACTCTGTAAACCGACGGGTGTCAACCCATGTATATAAGGGGATGACCCGGCGGCGGTTCAGGACAACAGACAACAATTCGAGACTTAGGCGAAGCATATTGGCTCCCTAGTCATCAAAACCCCATCAATTCCATCACAACTAGACTTAGGCTTTTACCTTCATTGAAGGGGCCGAACTAGTATAAACTCTCTTGCGTCCCTCGTCCGCTTTAACCCCTTCAAGCTAACCCGTAGCGATGGCTCCACGACTAAGTCCTTTCAAGAGGACATCTGCTGTGACAAAACCACGACAACAATCAAAGACAAAGCACATTCAGATTCGTCATTGTTTTCTTCGTGATCATGTGTTGAAGGGCGACATCTCTATTGAGCATGTGAAGACTGAAGAACAGCTAGCCGATATCTTCACAAAGCCCTTGGATGAGAAGAGATTTAGCAAGTTGCGGTGTGAGCTAAATATCCTAGAATCTTCGAATGTCCTTTAAAATGGACACACATCCTAAAACTTACGCAAAATTGATGACTTAGATGTGCAACACACGAAGAAATGTTTTTCTTCAATCAATGAAGACTAACACTCTAAGTGTGAAGGAATTAACAAAGAATTTGATTCTCAGAGCCCTACGACAATTGTATGCGGTGTCTGAAATCATCATTCTTATACGGTGGGTCACGCCACCACCAAAAGTTGAAAATCTTCAATTTGAGTTTTTCTTCATTTTTGAGATTCCTCAGTTGTTCAAATTTCTTCAACTTTTTAATGTCTTTGCTCTTTCCATTGTTGTTCTTCATTGGCTATACATATATATGAGTTTATGTCCTCTACAACATTCACTTATTACTAATTCTTCATGTTGCCTTTTCTGCTAAGTGAATGTGATCGGACCCTTCCCCCTCTATGCTAAACTCAACCCAGTCTCTTCACAAATTCTTCATGTGCGTTCTATTTGAAACCCGTTCAAAATCTTCACTATGTCCTTGTCAGCTGAAGAATTTGCGAATGAAACATTAAAATTATCATATCTGAATTTTCGGCTTTTACCGCTCAAACGGTTCCACATTCCACGATGGATTTATCTATTCACCCACGATGTCGCACGATCGCCACCTCTCAGTACGTGGGTGACACATGTCATGTGAATGAGAAGGGTCAGGGGCACGTTCATCAAATTTCTTCGGGCGAGCAGTTTTTCACCACGGCTATAAATACCCCCTCCCTTCCTCATTTTGTTTTTACTCCGCTCGACCTCACTTCCTAGCTCGAGCTCTCAAACCCTAGCGCCGCCGCTACTTCTATCATCACCGGTGAGGAAGAGCTTCACTACCTCGACCTCGTCGCCGTCGTACTCGCGCCGGCCGTGGATTTCTTCACTCCGCCGCCGCCGTAGTTGTCTTCCTCTGCCAAGTTAGGGCGTGGAAGATCCGAACTGACGAGCTTCTAAATCTACACTTCATAGTTCGTCGTGTTCTTCGTCAAGGGTAATTAAAAGTTACTTTTACTGCCCTTGTTGATTTTGATGTTTTCTACAAAATCTTCAAAAGGTGTTTATTCTTCAAATCTTCACACACTAAACACCTCACATAACATCTATTCTTGATCTGTTTCCCTAAGCAACATTTTTCTTCAAGATTCCTCAATTGTGTGGATTTTCAATCTGTACAATTCTGGAACCTAAGTCAAAGAATGCTTAGTGAAATTCCTCAAGACTCATCTGGTCAAATTCCTCAAACTTGCTCTTTTTGCAAAAACTTCTGAGAACGCATGTGACCTCTCCAAATTCTTCGCACCTATACTCTGTTCACAGGTACACATGTCCACTGCTGAATCTCTAGGTTCTCATCAACTTAACTCATTTGCAGCGTTCCTCGAAGAAAAGTTGCATACCTCGTCAGAGAACTCAATAGTTCAAAATCCTCAGCTAAAGAAAATGGCTGATGGCAAGAAACCTCATAAGGGAGGAAAGAAGCTGGAAGTCAACAATGCATTTGAGATACCTAATGACATCTATGCAGGGTACTGCACTCCTCCTCATGAAACGAAGAATGAGCGCAAAGTGCACATTCAGATGATAGAGAGGAGATGGGCCAGAGAATGGAGGGAATATCACTATGTTACTCCCAAGTAAATGAAGAAATTCGTTGTACACCCTCCATGCCCAAGACCTCCATTGGCACCTGGTCAAGTTGTTGATCCCTCTAGCATCAGAAGAGGTGATGAATTTCCAAAGGAATGGGCCAAGCGTCAAGCTAAAACTGGCCAAAATGGCTAAAGAGGCAGTGAAAAAATTTAATGAAGATTCTGTTGCTGCCACTGTTGAGGCCTCCGCTAGCAAGCCTAAGAAGGCTATGCCCAAGAAGCCTGCTCACAACCCCAGTGCTTCAACTTCTATGCGCTCACGACCAAGCTCCTCAGCAATGCCCTCAGGGCCCAGTTCTGCAAAGCCCTCTCAGCAAATCCATCATGCTGCAGCAGCTCCTCCAAAGTCCTCAGCTCCTCCTTCCAAATCCTCAGCACCCGCGCATCTCGCCTCGTGCCAAAGGACAACAGACATCTCCATTGCCTCAGGAGCCTCTGCAAGTTCTTCAGCTCCTTCACATTCTTCAACTAGCCCCACTTTGCTGAAGACTAAGGCTACTGCTGGACGAGGTTCTCGACCAAGTCCTCACAAGAAGCAGGTCGCCTTCCAAGTACCGTCTGATGACGACGAAGCTGATGATGAAGAACTCACTGAAATCATCAGAGACAGGCAGCACAGAGCCGCTAGAGCCAATGGCAGCAATGTGCCATTGATGCTGGATCCAAAGTTGATCCTCGACTTCATCGACTTGTGGCACAAGGACCCCAACACACCTTTGCGTGAGATGAACCTCACTCCTGGTCAAAGTCATGTGTTGACTGCCTTCATTGATGAAGAGAAATGGAAATATGAACAGGGAAGGAAGGTGAAGAAAGTGCAGTACAAGAAAGAGCACTTTCTGAAGCAAAACGCCTTGAGGCTTTCACCTGAAGAACTTGTAGCTCTGTAATCAGAGATCAAGAATCTAAGTGATGAATTGCGAACTGGCTTGGAGCCAAGGTCAGATTTGTAAAGATAACTGAGAAGTTTTCACTACCAATGTTGCAGCCCCAACGCAACAAGAAATTCCTCAGGCTAAGGCATCTACTCGGCCTACAGAAGAACATGCCAGCACCTCTGATGAAAATCAGGCTACTGATGAAACTGCTAGTACCAGGGCTGATGACTGCATTCCAGCCACTGATGAATCTGCCAGGGTAACCACTAGTGTTGCGCCTGAAGAACAAGATAGGCTAACTGAAGCTTCAACCGTTGTGCCTGAAGAAACTGACCATGCCAGGGCAACTGCATCAGTTGTGCCTGAAGAAACTGAACCAATTTCCTATGCTCCTCCTACACCTACACCAAGTCCAATTCTTCCTTCTGCATCAGATGCGAAGAAGACCAAGGCTGCGGAGCGTGCAGCTGTGAAGAAAAGGAAAGCATCAACTTCATCAGAATCTTCAGCTCCGAAGAAGATGAAAAAATTGACAAGCTCTCTTGAGAATCCAATTAATGTTGTTCCTGTCTCATGCATGCCATCAAAGGAACTCATTCCCTTTGGTGAAGACTATGCGATCCCAAGCAGATCTGATGAAGATATTCCTTCTGCTGCCTTTTCAGAGCAGATGGATGAAGAAATTGAAGTGGACGATATCCCTTTGACCCCAGTTGTCTCATCACCCATGCCTCAGTTCACAGCTAAAGAGGCTGGTGTTGAAGAAATGAGCGAAGAAGATGAGGACCTGGACATTGGATGCACAACGCCTGTGATGAATGATGACTTTTGGGAAAGTCAGCACCCCAATTCTCCTTTGTTCACTCCTCTGCAACAAATTCCTCAGTCCCCAGTACATACTGAAGTTCAAATGGGCTCTGAAGAACCTCACACCACTTCATCTATTCATGAAGAGATTCCAGTCACTAGTGCTGATGAAATTGCTGCTGAAGAATTGAAGACCTAGGCTGCCACTGAAGAAGGAACTGAAATTCCTCAGCCTGTGGATCCTGAGATTGCGATTCCTGCAGTTGTGATGCAATTGACTGACACTCCTCAGCCTAAGCCAAAGGACCCTTTCTCAAAGAAGCAAAAATTCAAGGCTGATGACTTCTTTCACGAGCATGTGTTCTTCACGGATTACAACCCATATGACTCTGCTCGTCTTAGAAGGAAGCATTTCTGGACTGCCAGCCAAGCCAACTTCTATTCTTCACTGCTTTTCAACAAAGACACAGTCTTCGACCATGAGCATATTCCTCACGTGGACATGGAATCACTGCCTTGCTTCACGCCAGTCCTCTGTGTTCTTCATGACGCTGGCCTGCTCAATTTCTGCACTGATATTGTTGATTGGAATGAAGAGCTAATTCTTCAGTTCTATGCAACGCTGCACATCACAGGAGATGCTACAGATGTGAACTCTTGGGTATTGGACTGGATGACAGAAAATACTCACTTCAACCTGAGCTCACAGATCACTACATGCAAGTGTTGATGAAGCCGCTGAAGCCCGGTCAAGCCCCAAGGACCAAATTCCTCGTGAAGGAATTGTTGTATGTGCCTCGTACTGTCTATCGCATTCTATCAAAGACATTGAGTCCAATCAAAGGCCACGACTCGAATGATGAAGAAGTCGTTGGCATCATGAAGAATCTGCTTTTCAACATCATTCATGGTGTTCCTGTCAACTACCATGATTTTTTCATGAGGACTCTGGCCAATGTTGCATTATCTCCATTTGAGTTGAAGCTTTACGCTCCTTAGATTATGAGATTTCTCAAAACAAGGACTTCACTCAACTACAAGGTTGACTTTCAAAATCGTCTCAGCTACTTGCCCCCCTTTGAAGTCCTCAAACGGACATTTTCCTCACCTGATGAAAAGGTCAAGGCCACTGCTGTTATTGATGAAGGCATTCGTCCATTGGATGGTCAGTTCTGCAAAGCTGCATCTTACTCCACCAATGATGACTCTGCCACTCATGACTCTGCCTCCAATGCCTCAAAGCAAAATCCTCAATGCACAGCTCCAAGGGTGATGACTGGTCGTGAGCTTCTCCTCAGTCTTCACCAGAAGGTCGATCGCAACCACAAATGGGTTAAGCGTCATTTTGGTTCAATTCGTCACAACATGACTGCTACACACAATGCAGTGAAGAAGAATCACTACTACCTCCATGAAGTCTTCGGTCGCACCTAGGCTGTTCTGTCTCATCTCTATGGTGAAGAAGATCTGAAGCAAATGGGTCTCAAGCAGGACTTTGACTAGTCTCAGCCACCAGGGAAGAAATTCAAGAAAGTCAAAGTTCCCTCCTTGGTGGCCAGCTCATATTCTTCATCGCGCGACACGGATGAGCATGAAGATTTGGATGACACTGCGGCAGGCCCTACTACAACAATCGACCCCAACAACGCTGGCGCTGCTCCCTCAACATGATATTCTTCAGGGGTGTTAGTCCTCATTTTTTGACCCTTTTGGTCATTCGATGAAAAAAGGGGAGAACTTTGAGTTAGTCTTCAAGCGGGTCCATATATGGGGCATTTTTTGCTAAGTTACAACTCTCGTTCTTTTGAAGACTTTGCTGGATCGAGTTGTAAACTTAAACCCGATGGTGGTCTGATATTTTTGATGTGTTCTTCTACATGCATATTCCTCATATATGTTAATGCACGCATGCTGAATTACATCAGTCACCATATTTCATCATGCATTTCAAATTCTTCATATCATATGTTAAATGCGTGTATGAATTACAAGATATAGGGGGAGATCTCCATGATTCTACTCTTCAAGTGTGCATTGCTTCAAAAGCAAATTCCTCACTATGCACATCTTCAGGGGGAGTTCTTCTATATCTTGCAATCAAATTCCTCAATATCAGTATTTACACTTCATATGTTTTATCCCCGTTGAAAACTTAACCTATATTGTCATCAATCACCAAAAAGAGGGATATTGTAAGTGCATCTAGTGCCCCTTAGTGATTTTGGTGTATTGAAGACTTATAGGTTAAGGGATTGATGCGTTTGTGACTGTACACAGGTCTATAAGTCTATGAGGAGTTTGATATTTACAGAGAAAGTCGACCCCTAAAAATGAAGTTCTTCGACTGAAGACTTTGGATTTCTGAAGACTTTGAAAGTGAAGAAATTGGTGTGACCATGACGACTTGGATTTCATGCGAGGAACATGAAGCGTGAAGACTTTTGTTTTTGTAGTTTGATTTTCTCTTTCTTGAGTCATAGGAAACACCGTACTGTTAAAGGGGGTCGAGGAAATACTAAGGAAAAATTTCCAAGTGATGCTCAACTCAAAATCCTACACCTACCAATCCCTTCGAGTGAAGCCATTGGAAATCTCATGTAGTTCAGTCAAATTCTTCAGTGATAGAGACGAAGTTCTTCTGGTCTCTGAGGAATTTGTTTTGACCGAGGAGTTAGGAATTCGCCAGTGCGGATTGCCTACAAGTGAGGAACATGATAGCCCTGAGGAATTTGATAGTCAAATTTCCGACCGTTGCTGTGCTACGCGCCAGTTGTCCTAAAATATCTACCCACCTAACGGTCATATCATTAAAGGGCATTTATGTCTTATCATGTTGGGCTGCTCCCTAGGCTATAAATAGCCGCCCCCTAAAACCACTAGCTGGTTGGCTGCTCCGAGAGAAACTGACACTTGTCATTTGAGAGCATCCCATCCTCCGAGGACTTTGAGTGAAAATCATCAAGTGAGGAAAACTCAAACCCAAACAATTACAACCCAAAGTGATTGAGCATCACTGAAGAGATTGATCCCGCGTGGATCCGAGGCTTGTTACCTTTGAAGACTATGCATCTTCCAAACGGTTAGGCGTCATGGTCTAGAGCATCCAAGAGGAAATTGTGGATCACCGAGTGACCGAGTTTGTGAAGGTTTGGAAGTCACCTGAAGACTTACCACGAGTGATTGGGCGAGGTCTGTGTGACCTTAGCTCAAGGAGAATACGGTGAGGACTGTGTGTCCGGGACTGTGTGTCTTCAGGTTTAAATACCTAGCTGCTCCAACCATACGTACAACTGTCACAGCAGTTGGAACTGGTCTACCAAATCATTGTCTTCACCAAGCCTACTGGTTCTATTTCCTCAACTCTTCCATTACTTCATTACTGTGTTGTGTGCTTGTTCATATCTGTTCGAAGATTTTGACTGAAGACTTCCTCAATTTCCTCAATCTGTTTGTCTTCATCCTGCTTATCTTGTGTTTACGCTTTCTGTACTCAGTGCTTGTTTTCATTTCATCATGATGACCATGCTTATGTTTTGTTATGTTTGCATTTGAGTACTAGTTCCACTTCAAGTAGTTCTTCTCTTACGAATTTCCTCACCCTGAAATTCCTCAATGAAGAATTCATAAAAATTGCCTATTCACCCCCCTCTAGTCAACTTAACGCACTTTCATATGCGCTCGTGCTCACCGTCGCAGGGTCGCGACCCGCGCTGTTGCCCACTGGTGTCGCCACGGCCATCCACTAAGACTTCCCCAACATACCCGCCAATGGTATCCAGGTCTCCCTCATGCAGCCAGGCTCGTTCTTCGTGCGCTTCACCCACGGGCGGTGGTTCGAGCTAGTTAGGGGAGTTGACATGGTGCGTTTCAACAGCACACCCCTCCTGGTGTGCCGGTGGAACCGTCTCACCTTCGCCACCTCGGTCAAATGCCGCTACAGTGTCTGCCTTGTCATCGAGGGCATCCCGCCACAGGAGTTCACCCTCCAAACCGCGGAAGGCCTGCTGCCGGAGTGCCTCATCTACCAGGTGGCGGTGGAATCCATCGACAAGGCTGACCTTTCCTACTTCGTCGCCCGCGCTTGGGTGGAGGACGCTGACGAGGTCCCGACGGAGACGGAGCTCACCGTGCGGCCTCGCAAGCGCTGCCCGGACCCCCTCGCCCATGTCTCCCTCCCACCAGGCTTCGGGCTGGAGGGCGATGGGACTGAGACTTGCGCATGCATCGAGCATCTTCCGCACAAGCTTCGCTACCCTGTTCTGGTGCATGTCGACTCGGTTACCTTTTTCCCACCCCGCCCTACCTATGTTGTGCGCCAGTTCAGGGACGGCGGCGAGGAGGATGTTGACGAGCCACCACTGGAGGATATGCCACACCCCTGGGAGCATGGCTCCTCTGACGATATCTCTAGGGGGAGGATCGGCTTTGGGCTCTCCCTCGTCGAGAGGAGGGGTCGTCGACAGCACAACCGCCCCTACTCCGGCCAATACCGCCGAATTCAAGGTGTGCTGCAGCCAGAGGAGCGCGACACGGCAGTTGCGCTGGTGCTGGAGGAGGTGGCCTACGTGCCTGCTCATGATGAGACGGTGGCTGCCGCCGGGGAGGCTCAGGCCGCCGCCTTTCTGATACGTCTCCGTCGTATCTACTTTTCCAAACACTTTTGCCCTTGTTTTGGACTCTAACTTGTATAATTTGAATGGAACTAACCCGGACTGACGCTGTTTTCAGCAGAATTGCCATGGTGTTGTTTTATGTGCAGAAAACAAAAGTTCTCGGAATGACCTGAAACTCCACGGAATATCTTAGAATAAATAATAAAAAATCCTCGCCAAAGATGAAGACCAGGGGGCCCACACCCTGTCCATGAGGGTGGGGGGCGCGCCCCTCCCCCTGGGCGCGCCCCCTACCTCGTGGCCCCCCTGGATGCCCTCCGACGCCAACTCCAACTCCATATATTGTCTTTCGGGGAGAAAAAAATCAGAGAGAAAGTTTCATCGCGTTTTACGATAGGGAGCCGCCGCCAAGCCCTAATCTCTCTCGGGAGGGCTGATCTGGAGTCCGTTCGGGGCTCCGGAGAGGGGGATTCGTCGCCGTCGTCATCATCAACCATCCTCCATCACCAATTTCATGATGCTCACCGCCGTGCGTGAGTAATTGCATCATAGGCTTGCTGGACGGTGATGGGTTGGATGAGATTTATCATGTAATCGAGTTAGTTTTGTTAGGGTTTGATCCCTAGTATCCACTATGTTCTGAGATTGATGTTGCTATGACTTTGCTATGCTTAATGCTTGTCACTAGGGCCCGAGTGCCATGATTTCAGATCTGAACCTATTATGTTTTCATGAATATATGTGAGTTCTAGATCCTATCTTGCAAGTCTATAGTCACCTACTATGTGTTATGATCCGACAACCCCGAAGTGACAATAATCGGCACCACTCCCGGTGATGACCATAGTTTGAGGAGTTCATGTATTCACTATGTGTTAATGCTTTGTTCCGGTTCTCTATTAAAAGGAGGCCTTAATATCCCTTAGTTTCCAATAGGACCCCGCTGCCACGGGAGGGTAGGACAAAAGATGTCATGCAAGTTCTTTTCCATAAGCACGTATGACTATTTACGGAATACATGCCTACATTATATTGATGAACTGGAGCTAGTTCTGTATCACCCTATGTTATGGTTGTTACATGATGAACCCCATCCGACATAATTATCCATCATTGATCCGGTGCCTACGAGTTTTCCATATACTGGTTTACGTTTATTTACTTTTCCGTTGCTACTGTTACAATCACTACAAAAATACCAAAAACATTACTTTTGTTGTCTTTACTTTTGTTACCGTTACCACCACTATCATATTACTTTGCTACTAAACACTTTGCTGCAGATATTAAGTTTCCAGGTGTGGTTGAATTGACAACTCAGCTGCTAATACTTGAGAATATTCTTTGGCTCCCCTTGTGTCGAATCAACAAATTTGGGTTGAATACTCTACCCTCGAAAACTGTTGCGATCCCCTATACTTGTGGGTTATCAAGAACTTTTTCTGGCGCCGTTGCCGGGGACCATAGCTCTATTCTTTGAGTCACTTGGGATTTATATCTGCTGGACACTATGAAGAACTTGAAAGACGCTAAGACAAAAATTTATCCCTCAACTACGAGGGGAGGTAAGGAACTGCCATCTAGCTCGGCACTTGATTCACCTTCTGTTATGAGTAAGCTAGCGACACCTAAACCTACTACTGCTATGAATTCTGATATGTCGCATGTTATTGATGATGCCACTTCGGCTATGCATGATACTTATGATGAAACTACTTCTATGCTTGATACTACTGTGCCACTTGGTGAATTTCTAGATGAGCAAATTTCTAAGTCTAGAGAAAGAGAAATTAGTGAACCTGAACATGATGGTGTTAGTGATGATGAACCTATGCCTGTTATTCCTGGGGGTTATCTTTTTAATAATGAATCTTATGAAGCTATTCTTGCTTGTCCGGATAAACCTGAACGTAAGAGGTTACTAATTAAGTGGAGTAAGGAATCTTTTAGAGGTAGGATGAGACCCGACCCTGCTTTTGCTACTTCACCTATCTGTGTTCCTGATCAGGATTATTATGATATTACTGTTGATCTAGATATAATTACCTTGGTTGAATCTGATCCTTTTTATGGCTATGAATCTGAAACTGTTGTGGCACATCTTCGTAAGTTAGATGAACTAGCTGCCCTGTTTACTAATAATCTGAGATCGCGCCACTTTTATATACTCAAAATATTTCCGTTCTCATTAAAGGGTGATGCTAAGAAATGGTTTAATTCTCTTGATCCTGCCTGTGTGCAAAGTCCCCAGGATATGATTTATTACTTCTCTGCTAAATATTTCCCTGCTCATAAGAAACAAGCTGCTTTGAGGGAAATATACAATTTTGTGCAAATTGAAGAAACGAGTCTCCCACAAGCTTGGGGGAGGCTTTTCAAGTTACTTAATGCTTTGCCTGATCATCCTCTTAAGAAACCTGAAATATTTGATATCTTTTATAATGGACTAAGTGATGCTTCCAAAGATTACCTGGATAGTTGTGCTGGTTCTCTTTTCAGGGAAAGAACACCGAATGACACTGAAATTTTATTGAATAATATGTTGGCAAATGAAAATAATTGGGCACCTCCTGAGCCACCTCCCGAGCCAACTCCTGAGCCAATTATTGAGCCTATTCCTAAACCAACTCCGAAGAAGAGAGGTGTTCTATTTCTCAGTCCCGAAGATATGCAAGAGGCAAAGAAATCTATGAAAGAAAAAGGTATTAAAGCTGAAGATGTTAAGAATTTACCTCCTATTGAAGAAATACATGGTCTTAATTTACCGCCTCTTGAAGAAGTATATGATCTCAATTACTTATTTACTGAAGAACCTCCCGATATCCTGACACAGGTAGTAAAGGTAAATTCTCTATATAGATATGATAAAGTTGAAGTCCCTCCTACTAAAATTGCTAGTCAGTGCTTGGATGAGTTTGATGACTTTATGTTTAAGCAAGATGACTTTAATGCTTATTTTGGTAGATAATTAAAGCAGAATACCTTTATGATTAAACGCTTGAGTGATTATATGGATAATATTAGAGGTGAACTTAAACTTGTTAGCAAACATGCTTCTATGGTTACCACTCAAGTAGAACAAGTACTTAAAGCTCAGAAAGAAATGCTTGATGAAATGAATAGTAAGAAAAATGATTATGCTGTTAGAGTGGCTACTAGAACTGGTAGAATGACTCAGGAACCTTTGTATCCTGAAGGCCACCCTAAGAGAATCGAGCAAGATTCTCAAAGAAATAATATTGATGCACCTAGTTCTTCTAAAAGGAAGAAAAAGAAAAATGATAGAACTGTGCAAACTTCTAGTGAACCTATTGCTGAACCACCTGATAATCCAAATGATATCTCTATGTCTGATGCTGAAACACAATCTGGTAATGAACATGAACCTGGTGAAGATGTTAATGATGATGTTCATGATGATGCTCAACCTAGTAATGATAATGATGTAGAAGTTGAACCTGCTGTTGATCTTGATAACCCACAATAAAAGAATCAACGTTATGATAAAAGAGACTTCGTTGCTAGGAAACATGGTAAAGAAAGAGAACCATGGGTTCAGAAACCTATGCCTTTTCCTCCGAAACCATCCAAGAAAAAGGATGATGAGGATTTTGAGCGCTTTGCTGAAATGATTAGACCTATCTTTTTGCGTATGCGATTGACTGATGTGCTCAAAACAAATCCTTATGCTAAGTATATGAAGGATATCATTACTAATAAAAGAAAGATACCGGAGGCTGAAATTTCCACCATGCTTGCTAATTACACTTTTAAGGGTGGAATACCAAAGAAACTTGGATATCCAGGAGTACCTACTATACCATGCTCCATTAAAAGAAATTATGTTAAAACTGCTTTATGTGATCTTGGAGCCGGTGTTAGTGTTATGCCTCTCTCTTTATATCGTAGACTTGACTTGAATAAGTTGACACCTACTAAAATATCTTTGCAAATGGCTGATAAATCAACTGCTATACATGTCGGTATTTGTGACGATGTGCCTGTTGTGGTTGCAAACGTTACTATTTTAACGGACTTTGTTATTCTTTATATTCCCGAGGATGATAGTATGTCTATTATTCTTGGAAGACCTTTCCTTAATACTGCAGGGGCTGTTATTGATTGCAACAAAGGCAATGTCACTTTTCGTGTTAATGGTAATGAGCATACGGTGCACTTTCCGAGGAAACAACCTCAAGTTTATAGTATCAACTCCATTGGAAAAATTCCATTGATTATATTTGGAGGTTTTGAATTTCCTCTTCCTACTGTCAAAAAGAAATATGATATACTTATTGTTGGGTATGTTCATATCCCCGTTGAGGTAACATAGTGTTATTCGAAATTTCTCCGGTTCCATGATTATCGGAATGAGTTTGTTAACAAGACTTGATCAACCTTGTTAGTGGATTCTTTTTTATGAGCATGAGATGGATGAAACTAGAAGCACAACCTTCTGTACCCTCTTTATATTTTCTGTTCTTTAGTAGAAATAAAGTAAAATAGTATTTTTCTGTCTTCGTGACTTATCCGTGCAATATAAAAATATCCCGAAAAATAAAAGTCCTCAGAATGCCATGCCAATTTAATATTATTTTTTTCGGGAATATTTAAGGATTTTTAGTGCAAAAATTACCGTGGGGGGAGCTGCCACCTGGTCACGAGGGTGGAGGGCGCGCCCTACCCCCCTGGGCGCGTCCCCCTGCCTCGTGGGCCCACGGTGGCCCTCCTCCACTTATCCCTGCACCCATCTTCTTCCTCTGCCTCACACAAACCCGAAAAACCAACTCAAGCTCGTGTTCCAGCAACTTTTGCTGCGATTTTCGATCTCCTTGCTCAAAGCACCTCTCGCAAAACTGCTTGGGGAGATTGTTCCTTGGTATGTGACTCCTCCATTGGTCCAATTAGTTTTTGTTCTAGTGCTTTATTCATTGCAAATTTGTGCTGCATAGGTGACCATGTTCTTGAGTTTGCATGTCAAATTTATATGGTTCCAAGTAGTTCTAATGCTTGATATATGCTCTAGGCACTTGTATGAGTAGTTGCTATCAATCTTATTGAAGTTGGTTCACTTTTGTTTGAAGTTACTAAAAATTTCAGATTGTTTCAGAAATAATGAAGAGACTTTTGAGGGGCTCGTCGAGCCGAAGTTCTAAGGAGAAACAAAAGGAAGAAGAACAGAAGCCCAAATTTAATCTGCCTCGTATCGCGGAGGTCCGGCCGTGTGAATGGCCTTCCGATGACTTCTTGAGGAGTGCCGGGATTTATGAAGATTTCTATCTATTGATTGAGAACGCCGGCCTCACCAACTTCCTCCGCGACCAACGTCATCAGTATCTCTTACTCACAAATACTTATGTGCAGAACTTCTACTTTTTCCCTAAGAAATCACCTCCAACAGTAGAGTTCCATTTATATGATGTTGCTAGGGAGATGACATTAGCTGCATTTTGCGAGGTTTGCAAAATACCTTTCGAGGGTTCTTTAGATGAACCACACCGTAATGAAGTGTAAGCTTATATTGACACTATCACTGTGGGAGAAACCAGGAAGGTTTCTGATGCAAGAATTACTAGCATACATTTCCCTGTTTTACGCTACTTTGCCTTATTTGCTAGTCGTTGCTTGATTGGTCGCGGGAACTGTGGGAACCTTAGTATTCCTGATATTATTATTTTGCTCCATGGTTTATACCGCAATAACTCTGTTAGTATGGGTGGAATTGTTGCTAGACGGTTGAGTATGAACCGTACTAAGGGCCCCATCTTTGGAGGCATTTATGCTTCACGCCTAGCTGAACATTTTGAAATACCTATTAGGCATGAGGAGAAAGAAGAAACAGCGCTGCCCCGTGCTTATTTAGATTATAAGAGTATGATAGCGCATGATTTTCTTGTTAAGAATCGTGAAGGGGCGCTTAAATATAAATTGTACTTTGATAAACATCGCCCTGAGACTATTACTTTGCCTGCTCCCTCTTTGTTTAACTTGTCTGCAGGTACTTACATTGTTCCGTGGGCGGCTGTTCAAGCCTATCGGAATCCTGCACCAGCCTCGGAACAGGAGCCTCCACGAATGTCTGTTTATTCTTGGGATCCTGAGGCGGTTGCCAGCCAGTGGCAGTCGGAGTCCTCTTCATCACATTATGATCCCAACTATTCTTCATCACAGTATGACCCCAGCTTCACCTACGGATATCAGCCAGGTTATCCCTGGCAATAGACCAACTTAGGCCAAAAGCCTAAGCTTGGGGGAGTACGTATTTCCCATCGACATTACATTCATGTTCACACACACTCATTGCTAGATGTCGGTGCTCATACTCTTTCATTGTAATATCCATGTTAGTTTAAATTTATTTTTCTAGCTTTCTTCTTGTGTGTTTGATAAACCTTAAGAAAAAAAACAAAAAAATAGTTAGTCTACTTTCCATGCTTGTAGTAGAATTAAAAAGAAAACCCAAAAATATTTCCCGTCCTTCTTTTGCTTGTTGGGAGCTTTCCCGTGTAAATAGTTTTTCTTCTTTTCCTTTCTTTGGGGGTCGAGAAGACTATATTGAAAATGCTTAGTGGCTCTTATATGCATGATTGTTTATTTAACTTGGAGCCCATATTACTTGTCTTCTCTCTTGAGTTGAATGCTTGCAGATTCCAGCTTAGTCCAATGCACGTGCACTCTTATTATTATATACACCGTTCAGTCATGCAAGTGAAAGGCAATAATGATGATATATGATGGACTCATTGGGATGAGAAAAGCTGGTATGAACTCGACCTCTCTTGTTTTTGTAAATATGATGATTCATCGTTCCTGATTCAGCTATTATGAAGTAAACATATTTGCAATGACATTTAGAGATTATAGTTGCTTGTGCCATGCTTGATTAGCTATGAGTTATAATGGTTAACCTTGCGTGCCAACATGCTATTGAGATGATTATGATGTGGTATGATAGGATGGTATCCTCCTTTAAATGAATTGAGTGACTCGACTTGGCACATGTTCACGCATGTAGTTGAATCAAATCAACATAGCCTTCATGATATTTATGTTCATGGTGGATTATATCCTACTCATGCTTATATTCGGTGTGAATTAATTTTAATGCATGTTTACGACTATTGTCGCTCTCTCAGTTGGTCGCTTCCCAGTCTTTTGCTAGCCTTCACCTGTACTAAGCGGGAATATTGCTTGTGCATTCAAACTCCTTAAACCCCAAAGTTGTTCCATATGAGTCCACTATACCTTCCTATATGCGGTATCTACCTGCCGTTCCAAGTAAATTTGTATGTGCCAAACTCCAAACCTTCAAATGAAATTCTGTTTTGTATGCTCGAGCAGCTCATGTGCAACTATGGCTGCCTATATCTTCCATGCTAGGTGGGTTATTCTCAAGAGGAGTGGACTCCGCTCCTCATTCACGAGAAAGGGTCGGTAACCGGGATGCCCAGTCCCATGATCCAAAAAGATCAAAGCAAATCAAAATAATTAAACAAAACTCCCCCTGGGACCCGTTGAATGTTGGAGGCACTCGTTATTTCGAGCAAGCCATGGATTGATGCTTGTGGAGGAGGGGGAGTATAAACCTTTACCATTCTGTTTGGGAACTGCCTATAATGCATGTAGTATGGAAGATACAGCCATCTCATAGTTGTTGCGTTGACAGTGAAAGTATGCCGCTCAAAATATTATTTATATCTATTTCAAAAATCGAGCTCTGGCACCTCTACAAATCCCTGCTTCCCTCTGCGAAGGGCCTATCTATTTACTTTTATGTTGAGTCATCACCCTTCTTATTAAAAAGCACCCGCTAGAGAGCACACTGTCGTTCGCATTCATTATGATTGGTTTATATTGGGTATGACTTGACTGGATCTCTTTTACCATGAATTACAATGTTTAGTCAGTCCTTGATCTTTAAAGGTGCTCTGCATTTATGTTTTGCGGTCTCAGAAAAGGCTAGCGAGATACCATTTTGTTATATCATGTTATGATTATTTTGAGAAAGTGTTGTCATCCGAGTTTTATTATTATGGCTCGCTAGCTGATTATGCTATTGATATGAGTAATTGTGAGACCTGCGTGTTATTGTGAGTATGGTTAGTTCATAATAATTGCTGAAACTTGAATGCTGGCTTTTCATGTTTACAACAACAAGAGCAAACAGAGTTTGTAAAAGTTTTTCTTTTTCTCTTTCAGTTTGTCAACTGAATTGCTTGAGGACAAGCAAGGGTTTAAGCTTGGGGGAGTTGATACGTCTCCGTCGTATCTACTTTTCCAAACACTTTTGCCCTTGTTTTGGACTCTAACTTGTATGGTTTGAATGGAACTAACGCGGACTGACGCTGTTTTAAGCAGAATTGCCATGGTGTTGTTTTATGTGCAGAAAACAAAAGTTCTCGGAATGACCTGAAACTCCACGGAATATCTTAGAATAAATAATAAAAAATCCTCGCCAAAGATGAAGACCAGGGGGCCCACACCCTGTCCACGAGGGTGGAGGGCGCGCCAATCCCCCCTGGGCGCGCCCCCCAACCTCGTGGGCCCCCTGGATGCCCTCCGACGCCAACTCCAACTCCATATATTGGCTTTCGGGGAGAAAAAATCAAAGAGAAAGTTTCATCGCGTTTTACGATACGGAGCCGCCGCCAAGCCCTAATCTCTCTCGGGAGGGCTGATCTGGAGTCCGTTTGGGGCTCCGGAGAGGGGGATTTGTCGCTGTCGTCATCATCAACCATCCTCCATCACCAATTTCATGATGCTCACCGCCGTGCGTGAGTAATTGCATCGTAGGCTTGCTGGACGGTGATGGGTTGGATGAGATTTATCATGTAATCGAGTTAGTTTTGTTAGGGTTTGATCCCTAGTATCCACTATGTTCTGAGATTGATGTTGCTATGACTTTGCTATGCTTAATGCTTGTCACTAGGGCCCGAGTGCCATGATTTCAGATCTGAACCTATTATGTTTTCATGAATATATGTGAGTTCTAGATCCTATCTTGCAAGTCTATAGTCACCTACTATGTGTTATGATCCGGCAACCCCGAAGTGACAATAATCGGGACCACTCCCGGTGATGACCATAGTTTGAGGAGTTCATGTATTCACTATGTGTTAATGCTTTGTTCCGGTTCTCTATTAAAAGGAGGCCTTAATATCCCTTAGTTTCCAATAGGACCCCGCTGCCACGGGAGGGTAGGACAAAAGATGACATGCAAGTTCTTTTCCATAAGCACGTATGACTATTTACGGAATACATGCCTACATTATATTGATGAACTGGAGCTAGTTCTGTGTCACCCTATGTTATGGATGTTACATGATGAACCACATCCGACATAATTATCCATCATTGATCCGGTGCCTACGAGTTTTCCATATACTGGTTTACGTTTATTTACTTTTCCGTTGCTACTGTTACAATCACTACAAAAATACCAAAAACATTACTTTTGCCGTCTTTACTTTTGTTACGTTACCACCACTATCATATTACTTTGCTACTAAACACTTTGCTGCAGATATTAAGTTTCCAGGTGTGGTTGAATTGACAACTCAGCTGCTAATACTTGAGAATATTCTTTGGCTCCCCTTGTGTCGAATCAACAAATTTGGGTTGAATACTCTACCCTCGAAATCTGTTGCGATCCCCTATACTTGTGGGTTATCATTGTGTCAGGGGCATTTCAACATTGTGTATCTCCTGAGGAAGGCTGTGAAATTTTGCGCGAGATCCATGAAGGAGATTGTGGTCACCACGTCGGTTCAAAATCTTTGGTGGCCAAAGCGTTTTGTCATGGGTTTTATTGGTTGACAACTCATGCTGATGCTGAGGACTTGTTCAGACATTGTGATGGCTATCAGAATTCTCCAGACGCGCTCATTCATTGGCTCAATAATTGAGGATGATTGCAATTACTTGGTCGTTTGCGACTTGGGGGCTGGATATGGTTGGGACTTTCAAGAGGTCCAAGGACAAGAAGACCCACCTCTTGGTGGCGGTTGACAAGTTCACAAAGTGGGTAGAGGCAGAGCCCGTTAGCAAGTGTGATGCGGCCACGGCGGTTCAATTCATCAAAAATGTGATTTTCCGGTTTGGCTTTCCACATATCATTAACACTGACAATGGTACCAATCTGTCCAAGGGTGCCATGAAGGAGTTCTGTCAACGTGAGAACATCCGGTTTGACGTATCATCAGTGGCTCACCCACAGTCCAATGGTCAAGCGGAGAGGGCCAATCAAGATATCTTGCAAGGCATCAAACCCCGGCTTATGGTTCCTTCGCAGCGGACACTGGGTTGTTGGGTAGAGGAGCTACCTTTTGTGTTATGGAGCATCAACACCACGCCCAAAAAATCGACATGATACACGCCGTTCTTCATGGTTTATGGAGCGGAGGCGGTTCTTCCCAGTGACATCCGTCATGGTTCACCTCGTGTAGCAGCATATGTTAAAGCGAACAACGAGAAGGCATGGCAAGAAGCTCTTGACCTATTGGATGAGGAGCGTGACATAGCGGCCGCCCATTCGGCAATTTATCAGCAAGATCTACGTCGCTATCACAGCCGCCGGGTTAGAACCAAAACCTTTCAAGAAGGAGATTTGGTGCTCCGGCTCATCCATGATCAGACGGATATGCACGAGTTATCCGCACCTTGGGAAGGACCTTTTGTGGTCAGCAAGAATCTACACAACGGGTCATACTACCTAATCAATATTTGAGAGCGCAAAGACACATGTACGTCGGAGGAGGAGACCAAATGGCCGTGGAATATTGCTCATCTTTGGCCCTACTATACTTGAGCTATAGGCTCTTCTTATGTACATATTATGACAATGTATATATTATGATCAATATAATAAACCGGAACCTCAGCTAAAGAAGGGTATCTGTTCTTTTTACATCATGAGTGGTTACATGGAGCTTCTGTTCTTAAAGCGGCGTCCGGTTTACCCCTTGATTTAGCTTCTCAAAAGCTTTGTATTATATCACTTGGTGGCTTGGTCGTGTCCGAACCATAGCAATACCTTTTGATAGGCACAATGCCACAACATCACTTGGGGGCTTGGTCGTATCCGAACCATAGCAATACCTTTTGATAGGCGCAATGCCACATCATCACTTGGGGGCTTGGTCGTATCCGAACCATAGTCACGCCTCTTGATCGGTGCAAAGCCACAGCATCACTTGGGGGCATGGTCGAACCCGAACCATAGCTACACCTCTTGATCGGCGTACTGCCAATGCATCATTTGGGGACCTAGCTGACTCAAACCATAGCTACGCCTTTTTGGGGGCTTGGTCGTGTCCGACTATGGTAATACCTCTTGATCGGCTTAAAAGCCTCGATTACAATGGTTTTTATGTTTGCCTTTGCTTGATTTCTGTTCTCTTTTTTGATGAACATTTTTGTTGCTTTTTAAAACCGACGTTGTTAATCCGGTTCGACTGTCAATTATACATTGGCGGAACAAGGTCAAATCTTAATCCGGAGACTATTTACCTGGTCTGATTTTCTGTTACCATCTTATTATGGAGTAAACCGGTGTTTATCATAACCCGAAACGGTTTGCATTGTAAACCAGCCTTATATTAACAGGAGCTGTTTTCTCCTCCAAAGTTTGGGTTATCAGCCCAGCTACAAGGTTGGCCAACCAACATCGTGCCTGACGATGGCAGGTATTGTATATTTTCATATCTGGTTATATATTCTAACCTAAGATATCATCTTTGGTTTTATATACATGGGTATCATGACCCGCCTGGTGGTAAACCGCCAGGGCGTTTTAAGCTTCTTGACTGCAGAAACAGCTTGGATAAATATGCATGCGTCAAAAAAGCATCAGTTGAAGATAAATATGCACGAAGGCATACCAGACCAAGTATATTAACTAGCCTATTACAAGGCGTTCCAGTGCCCAAAAAGATCACTGTTTTTATCAAATACATGTCACAGCATGTAGTAGCTTAAACCGGCCTCCGGTTCATGCTTGGTCACCGGCTTGACCTGACGGTTGCGGATCATCTCGTGCCGGTTCAACTTCTTCCTCCTACCCAGTGGCTGGAAATCAACAATTGCCCAGTCGATCCCAGTTAAGGCTTGAAATACAGCTTCATCACTTATCAGCAGGGACGGTTCAATGTCAGGAGAGTAAGTCTGCTTACGGATTGGCGGGATAAGATTCTCCGCTTCAGGAATTGGTGCAGCAACCCGTTTGTTGTTGTCATCATATTTGGCTTGATAGTGGGAAAGATCCGCTTCTTCAACCAGTTGACAAGCCAGAGGGCGCACTTCCCGGTTTATGGTTCGGAGATCCTCTTCATCAAATTATGTCCCGTCTTCCTTCAAGCTGGGCTAGCCTTGGGCCTCCTCAACAGGGTCAAAGTTAGGCACCCACGCTTTTGCCCGGATTAGGGCGGTCAAAGCACCCGTTATAGCAGCAGATTTCTTCAGCTCTTCAACCCAGGCAGGGAGCATAGATAGCCTTTCAATGGTATCTTTGATCAAGGTGGGTGGCGGATTGTTGTGGGATGCAGTGTAGATGATCCATTGTGCACCAGAGTACAGTTGCTCGATCAGAGTGTAGGCAGCTTTTAACTTCTTCCGCACATCCGATCCCAAGTGGCCAATACGAGTTCCTGTATCATTGCAAGGGTTAGTAAACCGGCAACTACATGACAAGGTTTGCTCAAATTGGAAAATAAGGATACTTACCAAATACAGCCGCAGTCATGGCATGAATTTGTCGCTTCACGCTGGTCAATTCATCAACCACCGGTTTGAGAGCAGCTTCTGCTTTTTTAGCCCTTTGCACTAAAGCGGATTTCTTCGTCGCCCAATCCGCCCGTTCTTTGTTGAAGCCCTCTTTAAGTTTTTCCATGGCGCTCAAAGCACTGGTCAGTTCTTCCTTTGCCTTGGAGGTTTCTGCCTGTTGTGACTTAAGATTCTCCTACAGATCGGCGGTTTGACTTTCTCTCTTTCTCAGCTCAGCCTGCACAGAGATAGTTATATGAGGAAATGACAGTACAACTTTGAATTACCAACCACATAACAAGTTATGCCCTTGGTACTTGGGGGCTAATGCATATTTGCTCTTCATCATACAGTTTCTACAAAGTCCCAAGCTCAATACAAGTATTCAACTTGGCACTTGGGGGCTAATGGCTAGTTATTCAAAGTCTACTGATACAGAAATGTTCTTTTATAAAGTCCCGGTTTACCTTTATAAAGTTAAACCGGCCCTTGGGGGCTACGCCAGCAAGGTTAAAGGTGCAACTGAGTTTCACATTGAATACTTACTACAAGTCCTGGTTTAAGTTGATATCTTAAACCGGCACTTGGGGGCTATTGGAGTTGATAAGTTATGAAATAATACAAGCAGGGAAGCATAGAGGAAGTTACCTCATATTTTTCCTTCATCATATTCACCAGATCGGCTTCATAATCATGGCTGGTGTACAGCCGGTTCAGATAGCCATAATGGAGATCTTGAGCATTCAGAGCGGCATATGTTGACAAATCAGCACTCCATTTGCCTTTACCAACCGCAGAGAATTCCGCTTTGGCCGTGTGCCTTGACAAAGAGACAGGATTTCCTAGGTCTGTATGGCCAATGCCAGTAATCAAAACATCATCATCCTTCTCCTCAGCAGCTCGTGCTGGAGTCGCCGGTTTGTCAGTATTTTTTGATGAACTGACCAGATTGTCAGTCCGGATGGGGCTTGTTGGCTGATTAGCATGGCCTGTTCCATCAATTTCTGTCTGTTCAGCAACAAAGTCATGGTCTTGTGGTGGCGGGTCATTCAGCACGTCATCAAGGTTGGCCTCTTCAGTGTTTGGTACTCTCTCCGGTTCAGCAATTGTATTTTCCTCTGCTGTTTGGTTCAGGCGAGCTTTCTTGCTTGGTCTGGGCTTGGCTCTGAGAAAAGTTAAGAAGGATCAGTACAACATATGTTAAAGTAATATGTCAAAGATATACAACGGAATATGACTTACCCAAGCACTGTTTTGAGGGGTGGAAGCTTGGTGGCTGATGATTCGCCAGAGGATGAATGAGAAGTACCCTGATAATTGGAATCAGATGGATTAAGAGCTTTACGAAAACAACCCGCTTCAGGGCGTGAAGTGGCAAGAGAATTAGAGACCTCTGAACGGCGTTTCCGAACCGAACTGTTCCGTAAACCGGCGGAGGTAACTACCTGGCTGTTGTGCCAAGTTGTGCGGCGAGCCTCATGCTGTTGTGTCTTCACAAGAAAGTTTGGATCCAAATAAGCAAGAGGATGAGAAAATTTAACTTTCCAGTTTGCCCGACGGGTTTGAATCGGAGGAAAGAACGATTACCTCTACAGCATCGGCATGACTGACTTCAGCGTCGTCCTGGCAATAATCATCATCAATAAGGCACATGAAAAATAAACCAAGTGAGTCAAGTTCTACCTCAAGATCCGGGTTAACCACATCATCGTCAGCCGGTGGATCAGAGGATGCAGTGGTTCTCTTCCTGTTAGCAGGTTTCTTCACAACTCTGGTCTTTTGCCGGGTTGGCTTCACCGGTTTATCTTGTGGAGGTTTCTTGTTCCAGAACGGATCATCGCCTTGTCAAATATAATAACATATTTAGATAATATTTGGACAGAAGCAATTTCAGATATGCAGATGGTATGATTCTTACTACTGGCGGTTTATTGATGGCGCAAAAGGGAAGTAGGCTGGTTTGAGCACAGGTCTCTTCCGGTTCATTCAGCATCTTTTTGACATCTTCAGTAACTTCGTCATTTGTCAGCTGGATATCAATGTGCCGCAGAGCATCCTTTACATCTCCTGTATACTCGCACATCAAACCGGGGCGCTGGCTTAAGGGCAGTACACTCCAAGAGATCCAGCAGCGAGCAAAATCAACCCCTGTCAACCCGTTTGCCATGAAGGCCCTAAGCTTGGATAGTTGAGGAGCATATTTGAGTCTCTCCTTGGCAGTCAGCCTCTGAGGAAAAGGGTGTGTATTGCTCAGACGTTCCGGACGGTAACCCGGCAGGGGATTTTCTTCAGAAGGAGAGGTGTCCCTGCAATAAAACCATGTCTGGTTCCATTCTTTGGGGTGGCTGTGAAGATTGGCATGAGGGAAGGTTACTTCTTTCCTTTTTTGAATCGCCATACCGCCCATTTCTGTGTTGGGTCCATCTTTGAACTCTGTGCGACGGTTCAGGTGAAAGCAGTCCCTGAATAGCTCTATTGAAGGTTCCTCCTGAAGGTAAGCCTCACTGAAGACTTGGAAGTGGCAGATATTGGTTATGGAGTTAGGACCAATATCTTGTGAGCGCAGTTAAAAGTTGGCTAACACATCCCGCAAGAATTTTGAACCGGGAGAGTTGAAGCCTCGGCTTAAATGATCAGCAAAAACAATAACTTCTTCTTTGGGAGTAGGAGGACATTCCGTGCCAGGGACCCTCCAGTGAATGACGTTTTTATCGCTTAAAGCGTCTGTTTTGACCAAATTGTTCAGCTGGTCCTCAGTCACTCGAGAAGGGACCCGGTTGCATTCATACGCTTGTTTGGCCATGGCATGATCTATAATACAATAATTGCCAATTCAAGAATATGTTGAATAGTTATACGATGATGTATATTTGCTAAACCGGGGTCAGCTATTTATAAACCGGAGTTCAACAATGCAACAGTGCCCTGGTAAAGGATTTGGCGGTTCAATTAGGGGACTAATGGTATATACCAGGTTGTTATTTTCTCTACAAAGTTAAACCGCCTAGTCTAAAAATTGAAGAGTCAAGATTGCAGGTGAATAAGTGAATGAAAACAGGTTCATAAGATTATGTTGTAGTTTTGGATCTGAGGCATGTCAGAAAAGGGAAGTATATTCAAAGCCTAAGAAGCAGTACCAGACCAATGAAGCGAAGGTTCGGGTAAGATCTACTGTTTTGAGAGGCATAAGTGGAAACAGAGGCTAAAAGCTACCACTATACAGAGCAGATATTCAGGAGTTTATCAGAATTATCATATGAACAAAGATCTCCATTGATGAACACCGAAGAACCTGGGAACCCTAGAACAGATCTATGGCGGAAAGGGCAGAGAACTTACCAGAGCTGAGGAAGAAGCAGAAGAGCACCGCAGTGTTCTAATGCGTTCAGGGTGATGCAGCGGCCAAGGTCGGAGCAGAGACGACGGTCGACGGTGGCGGCGGAGCTCCGGAAGCTGAGCGGCGCAAAAAGGACGACGCGAAGGGGCACGAGGGGAAAAGAGAAAATGACCCTTCGGTCCTATTTATAAAGGCAGGAGATAAGTGTCGGGCGCAAAAATCAAGGGGCCACGGATTTGGAAGTGAGGCGCAGCTGTCACCTTGATTGTCGGAGACCCATTAATGAAGAGATGTCATACACAGTGTTGAAATGACGTCACGACGGTTTACCACGATC
This sequence comes from Aegilops umbellulata, assembly GCA_032464435.1. NCBI lineage: Eukaryota > Viridiplantae > Streptophyta > Magnoliopsida > Poales > Poaceae > Aegilops > Aegilops umbellulata. Next base: position 249,289,161 of record CP136060.1, read on the forward strand.
TGAGAAGATGACGTCACGACGGTTTACCAAATTATGAGAAGATGTTGAAGACGAAGTTTTTTACTAAGGATTGACATGAACTTATTCAAATCAATCTGGGGCCTAATGTTGGGGATATTACTACTGGGCGTGAACCGGCCAAGAGAGGCCGGGTTAACTTCATCAGTAGTCGATTATGCTGAAGCCCATGAAGACAGATGATGACACTATGTAGAGGCCCAAGGCCCAGAACCGGTTTAAGGCCTGTAGCTGTAAACCGGTATTAATATGTAACTTGCAGTGTAAGGTAGAAAGAATAGAGACCGAGCCGGACACGTTTATGAGCCGGCCTCGGGACTCTGTAAACCGACGGGTGTCAACCCATGTATATAAGGGGATGACCCGGCGGCGGTTCAGGACAACAGACAACAATTCGAGACTTAGGCGAAGCATATTGGCTCCCTAGTCATCAAAACCCCATCAATTCCATCACAACTAGACTTAGGCTTTTACCTTCATTGAAGGGGCCGAACTAGTATAAACTCTCTTGCGTCCCTCGTCCGCTTTAACCCCTTCAAGCTAACCCGTAGCGATGGCTCCACGACTAAGTCCTTTCAAGAGGACATCTGCTGTGACAAAACCACGACAACAATCAAAGACAAAGCACATTCAGATTCGTCATTGTTTTCTTCGTGATCATGTGTTGAAGGGCGACATCTCTATTGAGCATGTGAAGACTGAAGAACAGCTAGCCGATATCTTCACAAAGCCCTTGGATGAGAAGAGATTTAGCAAGTTGCGGTGTGAGCTAAATATCCTAGAATCTTCGAATGTCCTTTAAAATGGACACACATCCTAAAACTTACGCAAAATTGATGACTTAGATGTGCAACACACGAAGAAATGTTTTTCTTCAATCAATGAAGACTAACACTCTAAGTGTGAAGGAATTAACAAAGAATTTGATTCTCAGAGCCCTACGACAATTGTATGCGGTGTCTGAAATCATCATTCTTATACGGTGGGTCACGCCACCACCAAAAGTTGAAAATCTTCAATTTGAGTTTTTCTTCATTTTTGAGATTCCTCAGTTGTTCAAATTTCTTCAACTTTTTAATGTCTTTGCTCTTTCCATTGTTGTTCTTCATTGGCTATACATATATATGAGTTTATGTCCTCTACAACATTCACTTATTACTAATTCTTCATGTTGCCTTTTCTGCTAAGTGAATGTGATCGGACCCTTCCCCCTCTATGCTAAACTCAACCCAGTCTCTTCACAAATTCTTCATGTGCGTTCTATTTGAAACCCGTTCAAAATCTTCACTATGTCCTTGTCAGCTGAAGAATTTGCGAATGAAACATTAAAATTATCATATCTGAATTTTCGGCTTTTACCGCTCAAACGGTTCCACATTCCACGATGGATTTATCTATTCACCCACGATGTCGCACGATCGCCACCTCTCAGTACGTGGGTGACACATGTCATGTGAATGAGAAGGGTCAGGGGCACGTTCATCAAATTTCTTCGGGCGAGCAGTTTTTCACCACGGCTATAAATACCCCCTCCCTTCCTCATTTTGTTTTTACTCCGCTCGACCTCACTTCCTAGCTCGAGCTCTCAAACCCTAGCGCCGCCGCTACTTCTATCATCACCGGTGAGGAAGAGCTTCACTACCTCGACCTCGTCGCCGTCGTACTCGCGCCGGCCGTGGATTTCTTCACTCCGCCGCCGCCGTAGTTGTCTTCCTCTGCCAAGTTAGGGCGTGGAAGATCCGAACTGACGAGCTTCTAAATCTACACTTCATAGTTCGTCGTGTTCTTCGTCAAGGGTAATTAAAAGTTACTTTTACTGCCCTTGTTGATTTTGATGTTTTCTACAAAATCTTCAAAAGGTGTTTATTCTTCAAATCTTCACACACTAAACACCTCACATAACATCTATTCTTGATCTGTTTCCCTAAGCAACATTTTTCTTCAAGATTCCTCAATTGTGTGGATTTTCAATCTGTACAATTCTGGAACCTAAGTCAAAGAATGCTTAGTGAAATTCCTCAAGACTCATCTGGTCAAATTCCTCAAACTTGCTCTTTTTGCAAAAACTTCTGAGAACGCATGTGACCTCTCCAAATTCTTCGCACCTATACTCTGTTCACAGGTACACATGTCCACTGCTGAATCTCTAGGTTCTCATCAACTTAACTCATTTGCAGCGTTCCTCGAAGAAAAGTTGCATACCTCGTCAGAGAACTCAATAGTTCAAAATCCTCAGCTAAAGAAAATGGCTGATGGCAAGAAACCTCATAAGGGAGGAAAGAAGCTGGAAGTCAACAATGCATTTGAGATACCTAATGACATCTATGCAGGGTACTGCACTCCTCCTCATGAAACGAAGAATGAGCGCAAAGTGCACATTCAGATGATAGAGAGGAGATGGGCCAGAGAATGGAGGGAATATCACTATGTTACTCCCAAGTAAATGAAGAAATTCGTTGTACACCCTCCATGCCCAAGACCTCCATTGGCACCTGGTCAAGTTGTTGATCCCTCTAGCATCAGAAGAGGTGATGAATTTCCAAAGGAATGGGCCAAGCGTCAAGCTAAAACTGGCCAAAATGGCTAAAGAGGCAGTGAAAAAATTTAATGAAGATTCTGTTGCTGCCACTGTTGAGGCCTCCGCTAGCAAGCCTAAGAAGGCTATGCCCAAGAAGCCTGCTCACAACCCCAGTGCTTCAACTTCTATGCGCTCACGACCAAGCTCCTCAGCAATGCCCTCAGGGCCCAGTTCTGCAAAGCCCTCTCAGCAAATCCATCATGCTGCAGCAGCTCCTCCAAAGTCCTCAGCTCCTCCTTCCAAATCCTCAGCACCCGCGCATCTCGCCTCGTGCCAAAGGACAACAGACATCTCCATTGCCTCAGGAGCCTCTGCAAGTTCTTCAGCTCCTTCACATTCTTCAACTAGCCCCACTTTGCTGAAGACTAAGGCTACTGCTGGACGAGGTTCTCGACCAAGTCCTCACAAGAAGCAGGTCGCCTTCCAAGTACCGTCTGATGACGACGAAGCTGATGATGAAGAACTCACTGAAATCATCAGAGACAGGCAGCACAGAGCCGCTAGAGCCAATGGCAGCAATGTGCCATTGATGCTGGATCCAAAGTTGATCCTCGACTTCATCGACTTGTGGCACAAGGACCCCAACACACCTTTGCGTGAGATGAACCTCACTCCTGGTCAAAGTCATGTGTTGACTGCCTTCATTGATGAAGAGAAATGGAAATATGAACAGGGAAGGAAGGTGAAGAAAGTGCAGTACAAGAAAGAGCACTTTCTGAAGCAAAACGCCTTGAGGCTTTCACCTGAAGAACTTGTAGCTCTGTAATCAGAGATCAAGAATCTAAGTGATGAATTGCGAACTGGCTTGGAGCCAAGGTCAGATTTGTAAAGATAACTGAGAAGTTTTCACTACCAATGTTGCAGCCCCAACGCAACAAGAAATTCCTCAGGCTAAGGCATCTACTCGGCCTACAGAAGAACATGCCAGCACCTCTGATGAAAATCAGGCTACTGATGAAACTGCTAGTACCAGGGCTGATGACTGCATTCCAGCCACTGATGAATCTGCCAGGGTAACCACTAGTGTTGCGCCTGAAGAACAAGATAGGCTAGCTGAAGCTTCAACCGTTGTGCCTGAAGAAACTGACCATGCCAGGGCAACTGCATCAGTTGTGCCTGAAGAAACTGAACCAATTTCCTATGCTCCTCCTACACCTACATCAAGTCCAATTCTTCCTTCTGCATCAGATGCGAAGAAGACCAAGGCTGCAGAGCGTGCAGCTGTGAAGAAAAGGAAAGCATCAACTTCATCAGAATCTTCAGCTCCGAAGAAGATGAAAAAATTGACAAGCTCTCTTGAGAATCCAATTAATGTTGTTCCTGTCTCATGCATGCCATCAAAGGAACTCATTCCCTTTGGTGAAGACTATGCGATCCCAAGCAGATCTGATGAAGATATTCCTTCTGCTGCCTTTTCAGAGCAGATGGATGAAGAAATTGAAGTGGACGATATCCCTTTGACCCCAGTTGTCTCATCACCCATGCCTCAGTTCACAGCTAAAGAGGCTGGTGTTGAAGAAATGAGCGAAGAAGATGAGGACCTGGACATTGGATGCACAACGCCTGTGATGAATGATGACTTTTGGGAAAGTCAGCACCCCAATTCTCCTTTGTTCACTCCTCTGCAACAAATTCCTCAGTCCCCAGTACATACTGAAGTTCAAATGGGCTCTGAAGAACCTCACACCACTTCGTCTATTCATGAAGAGATTCCAGTCACTAGTGCTGATGAAATTGCTGCTGAAGAATTGAAGACCTAGGCTGCCACTGAAGAAGGAACTGAAATTCCTCAGCCTGTGGATCCTGAGATTGCGATTCCTGCAGTTGTGATGCAATTGACTGACACTCCTCAGCCTAAGCCAAAGGACCCTTTCTCAAAGAAGCAAAAATTCAAGGCTGATGACTTCTTTCACGAGCATGTGTTCTTCACGGATTACAACCCATATGACTCTGCTCGTCTTAGAAGGAAGCATTTCTGGACTGCCAGCCAAGCCAACTTCTATTCTTCACTGCTTTTCAACAAAGACACAGTCTTCGACCATGAGCATATTCCTCACGTGGACATGGAATCACTGCCTTGCTTCACGCCAGTCCTCTGTGTTCTTCATGACGCTGGCCTGCTCAATTTCTGCACTGATATTGTTGATTGGAATGAAGAGCTAATTCTTCAGTTCTATGCAACGCTGCACATCACAGGAGATGCTACAGATGTGAACTCTTGGGTATTGGACTGGATGACAGAAAATACTCACTTCAACCTGAGCTCACAGATCACTACATGCAAGTGTTGATGAAGCCGCTGAAGCCCGGTCAAGCCCCAAGGACCAAATTCCTCGTGAAGGAATTGTTGTATGTGCCTCGTACTGTCTATCGCATTCTATCAAAGACATTGAGTCCAATCAAAGGCCACGACTCGAATGATGAAGAAGTCGTTGGCATCATGAAGAATCTGCTTTTCAACATCATTCATGGTGTTCCTGTCAACTACCATGATTTTTTCATGAGGACTCTGGCCAATGTTGCATTATCTCCATTTGAGTTGAAGCTTTACGCTCCTTAGATTATGAGATTTCTCAAAACAAGGACTTCACTCAACTACAAGGTTGACTTTCAAAATCGTCTCAGCTACTTGCCCCCCTTTGAAGTCCTCAAACGGACATTTTCCTCACCTGATGAAAAGGTCAAGGCCACTGCTGTTATTGATGAAGGCATTCGTCCATTGGATGGTCAGTTCTGCAAAGCTGCATCTTACTCCACCAATGATGACTCTGCCACTCATGACTCTGCCTCCAATGCCTCAAAGCAAAATCCTCAATGCACAGCTCCAAGGGTGATGACTGGTCGTGAGCTTCTCCTCAGTCTTCACCAGAAGGTCGATCGCAACCACAAATGGGTTAAGCGTCATTTTGGTTCAATTCGTCACAACATGACTGCTACACACAATGCAGTGAAGAAGAATCACTACTACCTCCATGAAGTCTTCGGTCGCACCTAGGCTGTTCTGTCTCATCTCTATGGTGAAGAAGATCTGAAGCAAATGGGTCTCAAGCAGGACTTTGACTAGTCTCAGCCACCAGGGAAGAAATTCAAGAAAGTCAAAGTTCCCTCCTTGGTGGCCAGCTCATATTCTTCATCGCGCGACACGGATGAGCATGAAGATTTGGATGACACTGCGGCAGGCCCTACTACAACAATCGACCCCAACAACGCTGGCGCTGCTCCCTCAACATGATATTCTTTAGGGGTGTTAGTCCTCATTTTTTGACCCTTTTGGTCATTCGATGAAAAAAGGGGAGAACTTTGAGTTAGTCTTCAAGCGGGTCCATATATGGGGCATTTTTTGCTAAGTTACAACTCTCGTTCTTTTGAAGACTTTGCTGGATCGAGTTGTAAACTTAAACCCGATGGTGGTCTGATATTTTTGATGTGTTCTTCTACATGCATATTCCTCATATATGTTAATGCACGCATGCTGAATTACATCAGTCACCATATTTCATCATGCATTTCAAATTCTTCATATCATATGTTAAATGCGTGTATGAATTACAAGATATAGGGGGAGATCTCCATGATTCTACTCTTCAAGTGTGCATTGCTTCAAAAGCAAATTCCTCACTATGCACATCTTCAGGGGGAGTTCTTCTATATCTTGCAATCAAATTCCTCAATATCAGTATTTACACTTCATATGTTTTATCCCCGTTGAAAACTTAACCTATATTGTCATCAATCACCAAAAAGAGGGATATTGTAAGTGCATCTAGTGCCCCTTAGTGATTTTGGTGTATTGAAGACTTATAGGTTAAGGGATTGATGCGTTTGTGACTGTACACAGGTCTATAAGTCTATGAGGAGTTTGATATTTACAGAGAAAGTCGACCCCTAAAAATGAAGTTCTTCGACTGAAGACTTTGGATTTCTGAAGACTTTGAAAGTGAAGAAATTGGTGTGACCATGACGACTTGGATTTCATGCGAGGAACATGAAGCGTGAAGACTTTTGTTTTTGTAGTTTGATTTTCTCTTTCTTGAGTCATAGGAAACACCGTACTGTTAAAGGGGGTCGAGGAAATACTAAGGAAAAATTTCCAAGTGATGCTCAACTCAAAATCCTACACCTACCAATCCCTTCGAGTGAAGCCATTGGAAATCTCATGTAGTTCAGTCAAATTCTTCAGTGATAGAGACGAAGTTCTTCTGGTCTCTGAGGAATTTGTTTTGACCGAGGAGTTAGGAATTCGCCAGTGCGGATTGCCTACAAGTGAGGAACATGATAGCCCTGAGGAATTTGATAGTCAAATTTCCGACCGTTGCTGTGCTACGCGCCAGTTGTCCTAAAATATCTACCCACCTAACGGTCATATCATTAAAGGGCATTTATGTCTTATCATGTTGGGCTGCTCCCTAGGCTATAAATAGCCGCCCCCTAAAACCACTAGCTGGTTGGCTGCTCCGAGAGAAACTGACACTTGTCATTTGAGAGCATCCCATCCTCCGAGGACTTTGAGTGAAAATCATCAAGTGAGGAAAACTCAAACCCAAACAATTACAACCCAAAGTGATTGAGCATCACTGAAGAGATTGATCCCGCGTGGATCCGAGGCTTGTTACCTTTGAAGACTATGCATCTTCCAAACGGTTAGGCGTCATGGTCTAGAGCATCCAAGAGGAAATTGTGGATCACCGAGTGACCGAGTTTGTGAAGGTTTGGAAGTCACCTGAAGACTTACCACGAGTGATTGGGCGAGGTCTGTGTGACCTTAGCTCAAGGAGAATACGGTGAGGACTGTGTGTCCGGGACTGTGTGTCTTCAGGTTTAAATACCTAGCTGCTCCAACCATACGTACAACTGTCACAGCAGTTGGAACTGGTCTACCAAATCATTGTCTTCACCAAGCCTACTGGTTCTATTTCCTCAACTCTTCCATTACTTCATTACTGTGTTGTGTGCTTGTTCATATCTGTTCGAAGATTTTGACTGAAGACTTCCTCAATTTCCTCAATCTGTTTGTCTTCATCCTGCTTATCTTGTGTTTACGCTTTCTGTACTCAGTGCTTGTTTTCATTTCATCATGATGACCATGCTTATGTTTTGTTATGTTTGCATTTGAGTACTAGTTCCACTTCAAGTAGTTCTTCTCTTACGAATTTCCTCACCCTGAAATTCCTCAATGAAGAATTCATAAAAATTGCCTATTCACCCCCCTCTAGTCAACTTAACGCACTTTCATATGCGCTCGTGCTCACCGTCGCAGGGTCGCGACCCGCGCTGTTGCCCACTGGTGTCGCCACGGCCATCCACTAAGACTTCCCCAACATACCCGCCAATGGTATCCAGGTCTCCCTCATGCAGCCAGGCTCGTTCTTCGTGCGCTTCACCCACGGGCGGTGGTTCGAGCTAGTCAGGGGAGTTGACATGGTGCGTCTCAACAGCACACCCCTCCTGGTGTGCCGGTGGAACCGTCTCACCTTCGCCACCTCGGTCAAATGCCGCTACAGTGTCTGCCTCGTCATCGAGGGCATCCCGCCACAGGAGTTCACCCTCCAAACCGCGGAAGGCCTGCTGCCGGAGTGCCTCATCTACCAGGTGGCGGTGGAATCCATCGACAAGGCTGACCTTTCCTACTTCGTCGCCCGCGCTTGGGTGGAGGACCCTGACGAGGTCCCGACGGAGACGGAGCTCACCGTGCGGCCTCGCAAGCGCTGCCCGGACCCCCTCGCCCATGTCTCCCTCCCACCAGGCTTCGGGCTGGAGGGCGATGGGACCGAGACTTGCGCATGCACCGAGCATCTTCCGCACAAGCTTCGCTACCCTGTTCTGGTGCATGTCGACTCGGTTACCTTTTTCCCACCCCGCCCTACCTATGTTGTGCGCCAGTTCAGGGACGGCGGCGAGGAGGATGTTGACGAGCCACCACTGGAGGATATGCCGCACCCCTGGGAGCATGGCTCCTCTGACGATATCTCTAGGGGGAGGATCGGCTTTGGGCTCTCCCTCGTCGAGAGGAGGGGTCGTCGACAGCACAACCGCCCCTACTCCGGCCAATACCGCCGAATTCAAGGTGTGTTGCAGCCAGAGGAGCGCGACACGGCAGTTGCGCTGGTGCTGGAGGAGGTGGCCTACGTGCCTGCTCATGATGAGACGGTGGCTGCCGCCGGGGAGGCTCAGGCCGCCGCCTTTCTGATACGTCTCCGTCGTATCTACTTTTCCAAACACTTTTGCCCTTGTTTTGGACTCTAACTTGTATAATTTGAATGGAACTAACCCGGACTGACGCTGTTTTCAGCAGAATTGCCATGGTGTTGTTTTATGTGCAGAAAACAAAAGTTCTCGGAATGACCTGAAACTCCACGGAATATCTTAGAATAAATAATAAAAAATCCTCGCCAAAGATGAAGACCAGGGGGCCCACACCCTGTCCATGAGGGTGGGGGGCGCGCCCCTCCCCCTGGGCGCGCCCCCTACCTCGTGGCCCCCCTGGATGCCCTCCGACGCCAACTCCAACTCCATATATTGTCTTTCGGGGAGAAAAAAATCAGAGAGAAAGTTTCATCGCGTTTTACGATAGGGAGCCGCCGCCAAGCCCTAATCTCTCTCGGGAGGGCTGATCTGGAGTCCGTTCGGGGCTCCGGAGAGGGGGATTCGTCGCCGTCGTCATCATCAACCATCCTTCATCACCAATTTCATGATGCTCACCGCCGTGCGTGAGTAATTGCATCATAGGCTTGCTGGACGGTGATGGGTTGGATGAGATTTATCATGTAATCGAGTTAGTTTTGTTAGGGTTTGATCCCTAGTATCCACTATGTTCTGAGATTGATGTTGCTATGACTTTGCTATGCTTAATGCTTGTCACTAGGGCCCGAGTGCCATGATTTCAGATCTGAACCTATTATGTTTTCATGAATATATGTGAGTTCTAGATCCTATCTTGCAAGTCTATAGTCACCTACTATGTGTTATGATCCGACAACCCCGAAGTGACAATAATCGGCACCACTCCCGGTGATGACCATAGTTTGAGGAGTTCATGTATTCACTATGTGTTAATGCTTTGTTCCGGTTCTCTATTAAAAGGAGGCCTTAATATCCCTTAGTTTCCAATAGGACCCTGCTGCCACGGGAGGGTAGGACAAAAGATGTCATGCAAGTTCTTTTCCATAAGCACGTATGACTATTTACGGAATACATGCCTACATTATATTGATGAACTGGAGCTAGTTCTATATCACCCTATGTTATGGTTGTTACATGATGAACCCCATCCGACATAATTATCCATCATTGATCCGGTGCCTACGAGTTTTCCATATACTGGTTTACGTTTATTTACTTTTCCGTTGCTACTGTTACAATCACTACAAAAATACCAAAAACATTACTTTTGTTGTCTTTACTTTTGTTACCGTTACCACCACTATCATATTACTTTGCTACTAAACACTTTGCTGCAGATATTAAGTTTCCAGGTGTGGTTGAATTGACAACTCAGCTGCTAATACTTGAGAATATTCTTTGGCTCCCCTTGTGTCGAATCAACAAATTTGGGTTGAATACTCTACCCTCGAAAACTGTTGCGATCCCCTATACTTGTGGGTTATCAAGAACTTTTTCTGGCGCCGTTGCCGGGGACCATAGCTCTATTCTTTGAGTCACTTGGGATTTATATCTGCTGGACACTATGAAGAACTTGAAAGACGCTAAGACAAAAATTTATCCCTCAACTACGAGGGGAGGTAAGGAACTGCCATCTAGCTCGGCACTTGATTCACCTTCTGTTATGAGTAAGCTAGCGACACCTAAACCTACTACTGCTATGAATTCTGATATGTCGCATGTTATTGATGATGCCACTTCGGCTATGCATGATACTTATGATGAAACTACTTCTATGCTTGATACTACTGTGCCACTTGGTGAATTTCTAGATGAGCAAATTTCTAAGTCTAGAGAAAGAGAAATTAGTGAACCTGAACATGATGGTGTTAGTGATGATGAACCTATGCCTGTTATTCCTGGGGGTTATCTTTTTAATAATGAATCTTATGAAGCTATTCTTGCTTGTCCGGATAAACCTGAACGTAAGAGGTTACTAATTAAGTGGAGTAAGGAATCTTTTAGAGGTAGGATGAGACCCGACCCTGCTTTTGCTACTTCACCTATCTGTGTTCCTGATCAGGATTATTATGATATTACTGTTGATCTAGATATAATTACCTTGGTTGAATCTGATCCTTTTTATGGCTATGAATCTGAAACTGTTGTGGCACATCTTCGTAAGTTAGATGAACTAGCTGCCCTGTTTACTAATAATCTGAGATCGCGCCACTTTTATATACTCAAAATATTTCCGTTCTCATTAAAGGGTGATGCTAAGAAATGGTTTAATTCTCTTGATCCTGCCTGTGTGCAAAGTCCCCAGGATATGATTTATTACTTCTCTGCTAAATATTTCCCTGCTCATAAGAAACAAGCTGCTTTGAGGGAAATATACAATTTTGTGCAAATTGAAGAAACGAGTCTCCCACAAGCTTGGGGGAGGCTTTTCAAGTTACTTAATGCTTTGCCTGATCATCCTCTTAAGAAACCTGAAATATTTGATATCTTTTATAATGGACTAAGTGATGCTTCCAAAGATTACCTGGATAGTTGTGCTGGTTCTCTTTTCAGGGAAAGAACACCGAATGACACTGAAATTTTATTGAATAATATGTTGGCAAATGAAAATAATTGGGCACCTCCTGAGCCACCTCCCGAGCCAACTCCTGAGCCAATTATTGAGCCTATTCCTAAACCAACTCCGAAGAAGAGAGGTGTTCTATTTCTCAGTCCCGAAGATATGCAAGAGGCAAAGAAATCTATGAAAGAAAAAGGTATTAAAGCTGAAGATGTTAAGAATTTACCTCCTATTGAAGAAATACATGGTCTTAATTTACCGCCTCTTGAAGAAGTATATGATCTCAATTACTTATTTACTGAAGAACCTCCCGATATCCTGACACAGGTAGTAAAGGTAAATTCTCTATATAGATATGATAAAGTTGAAGTCCCTCCTACTAAAATTGCTAGTCAGTGCTTGGATGAGTTTGATGACTTTATGTTTAAGCAAGATGACTTTAATGCTTATTTTGGTAGACAATTAAAGCAGAATACCTTTATGATTAAACGCTTGAGTGATTATATGGATAATATTAGAGGTGAACTTAAACTTGTTAGCAAACATGCTTCTATGGTTACCACTCAAGTAGAACAAGTACTTAAAGCTCAGAAAGAAATGCTTGATGAAATGAATAGTAAGAAAAATGATTATGCTGTTAGAGTGGCTACTAGAACTGGTAGAATGACTCAGGAACCTTTGTATCCTGAAGGCCACCCTAAGAGAATCGAGCAAGATTCTCAAAGAAATAATATTGATGCACCTAGTTCTTCTAAAAGGAAGAAAAAGAAAAATGATAGAACTGTGCAAACTTCTAGTGAACCTATTGCTGAACCACCTGATAATCCAAATGATATCTCTATGTCTGATGCTGAAACACAATCTGGTAATGAACATGAACCTGGTGAAGATGTTAATGATGATGTTCATGATGATGCTCAACCTAGTAATGATAATGATGTAGAAGTTGAACCTGCTGTTGATCTTGATAACCCACAATAAAAGAATCAACGTTATGATAAAAGAGACTTCGTTGCTAGGAAACATGGTAAAGAAAGAGAACCATGGGTTCAGAAACCTATGCCTTTTCCTCCGAAACCATCCAAGAAAAAGGATGATGAGGATTTTGAGCGCTTTGCTGAAATGATTAGACCTATCTTTTTGCGTATGCGATTGACTGATGTGCTCAAAACAAATCCTTATGCTAAGTATATGAAGGATATCATTACTAATAAAAGAAAGATACCGGAGGCTGAAATTTCCACCATGCTTGCTAATTACACTTTTAAGGGTGGAATACCAAAGAAACTTGGATATCCAGGAGTACCTACTATACCATGCTCCATTAAAAGAAATTATGTTAAAACTGCTTTATGTGATCTTGGAGCCGGTGTTAGTGTTATGCCTCTCTCTTTATATCGTAGACTTGACTTGAATAAGTTGACACCTACTGAAATATCTTTGCAAATGGCTGATAAATCAACTGCTATACATGTCGGTATTTGTGACGATGTGCCTGTTGTGGTTGCAAACGTTACTATTTTAACGGACTTTGTTATTCTTTATATTCCCGAGGATGATAGTATGTCTATTATTCTTGGAAGACCTTTCCTTAATACTGCAGGGGCTGTTATTGATTGCAACAAAGGCAATGTCACTTTTCGTGTTAATGGTAATGAGCATACGGTGCACTTTCCGAGGAAACAACCTCAAGTTTATAGTATCAACTCCATTGGAAAAATTCCATTGATTATATTTGGAGGTTTTGAATTTCCTCTTCCTACTGTCAAAAAGAAATATGATATACTTATTGTTGGGGATGTTCATATCCCCGTTGAGGTAACATAGTGTTATTCGAAATTTCTCCGGTTCCATGATTATCGGAATGAGTTTGTTAACAAGACTTGATCAACCTTGTTAGTGGATTCTTTTTTATGAGCATGAGATGGATGAAACTAGAAGCACAACCTTCTGTACCCTCTTTATATTTTCTGTTCTTTAGTAGAAATAAAGTAAAATAGTATTTTTCTGTCTTCGTGACTTATCCGTGCAATATAAAAATATCCCGAAAAATAAAAGTCCTCAGAATGCCATGCCAATTTAATATTATTTTTTTCGGGAATATTTAAGGATTTTTAGTGCAAAAATTACCGCGGGGGGAGCTGCCACCTGGTCACGAGGGTGGAGGGCGCGCCCTACCCCCCTGGGCGCGTCCCCCTGCCTCGTGGGCCCACGGTGGCCCTCCTCCACTTATCCCTGCACCCATCTTCTTCCTCTGCCTCACACAAACCCGAAAAACCAACTCAAGCTCGTGTTCCAGCAACTTTTGCTGCGATTTTCGATCTCCTTGCTCAAAGCACCTCTTGCAAAACTGCTTGGGGAGATTGTTCCTTGGTATGTGACTCCTCCATTGGTCCAATTAGTTTTTGTTCTAGTGCTTTATTCATTGCAAATTTGTGCTGCATAGGTGACCATGTTCTTGAGTTTGCATGTCAAATTTATATGGTTCCAAGTAGTTCTAATGCTTGATATATGCTCTAGGCACTTGTATGAGTAGTTGCTATCAATCTTATTGAAGTTGGTTCACTTTTGTTTGAAGTTACTAAAAATTTCAGATTGTTTCAGAAATAATGAAGAGACTTTTGAGGGGCTCGTCGAGCCGAAGTTCTAAGGAGAAACAAAAGGAAGAAGAACAGAAGCCCAAATTTAATCTGCCTCGTATCGCGGAGGTCCGGCCGTGTGAATGGCCTTCCGATGACTTCTTGAGGAGTGCCGGGATTTATGAAGATTTCTATCTATTGATTGAGAACGCCGGCCTCACCAACTTCCTCCGCGACCAACGTCATCAGTATCTCTTACTCACAAATACTTATGTGCAGAACTTCTACTTTTTCCCTAAGAAATCACCTCCAACAGTAGAGTTCCATTTATATGATGTTGCTAGGGAGATGACATTAGCTGCATTTTGCGAGGTTTGCAAAATACCTTTCGAGGGTTCTTTAGATGAACCACACCGTAATGAAGTGTAAGCTTATATTGACACTATCACTGTGGGAGAAACCAGGAAGGTTTCTGATGCAAGAATTACTAGCATACATTTCCCTGTTTTACGCTACTTTGCCTTATTTGCTAGTCGTTGCTTGATTGGTCGCGGGAACTGTGGGAACCTTAGTATTCCTGATATTATTATTTTGCTCCATGGTTTATACCGCAATAACTCTGTTAGTATGGGTGGAATTGTTGCTAGACGGTTGAGTATGAACCGTACTAAGGGCCCCATCTTTGGAGGCATTTATGCTTCACGCCTAGCTGAACATTTTGAAATACCTATTAGGCATGAGGAGAAAGAAGAAACAGCGCTGCCCCGTGCTTATTTAGATTATAAGAGTATGATAGCGCATGATTTTCTTGTTAAGAATCGTGAAGGGGCGCTTAAATATAAATTGTACTTTGATAAACATCGCCCTGAGACTATTACTTTGCCTGCTCCCTCTTTGTTTAACTTGTCTGCAGGTACTTACATTGTTCCGTGGGCGGCTGTTCAAGCCTATCGGAATCCTGCACCAGCCTCGGAACAGGAGCCTCCACGAATGTCTGTTTATTCTTGGGATCCTGAGGCGGTTGCCAGCCAGTGGCAGTCGGAGTCCTCTTCATCACATTATGATCCCAACTATTCTTCATCACAGTATGACCCCAGCTTCACCTACGGATATCAGCCAGGTTATCCCTGGCAATAGACCAACTTAGGCCAAAAGCCTAAGCTTGGGGGAGTACGTATTTCCCATCGACATTACATTCATGTTCACACACACTCATTGCTAGATGTCGGTGCTCATACTCTTTCATTGTAATATCCATGTTAGTTTAAATTTATTTTTCTAGCTTTCTTCTTGTGTGTTTGATAAACCTTAAGAAAAAAAACAAAAAAATAGTTAGTCTACTTTCCATGCTTGTAGTAGAATTAAAAAGAAAACCCAAAAATATTTCCCGTCCTTCTTTTGCTTGTTGGGAGCTTTCCCGTGTAAATAGTTTTTCTTCTTTTCCTTTCTTTGGGGGTCGAGAAGACTATATTGAAAATGCTTAGTGGCTCTTATATGCATGATTGTTTATTTAACTTGGAGCCCATATTACTTGTCTTCTCTCTTGAGTTGAATGCTTGCAGATTCCAGCTTAGTCCAATGCACGTGCACTCTTATTATTATATACACCGTTCAGTCATGCAAGTGAAAGGCAATAATGATGATATATGATGGACTCATTGGGATGAGAAAAGCTGGTATGAACTCGACCTCTCTTGTTTTTGTAAATATGATGATTCATCGTTCCTGATTCAGCTATTATGAAGTAAACATATTTGCAATGACATTTAGAGATTATAGTTGCTTGTGCCATGCTTGATTAGCTATGAGTTATAATGGTTAACCTTGCGTGCCAACATGCTATTGAGATGATTATGATGTGGTATGATAGGATGGTATCCTCCTTTAAATGAATTGAGTGACTCGACTTGGCACATGTTCACGCATGTAGTTGAATCAAATCAACATAGCCTTCATGATATTTATGTTCATGGTGGATTATATCCTACTCATGCTTATATTCGGTGTGAATTAATTTTAATGCATGTTTACGACTATTGTCGCTCTCTCAGTTGGTCGCTTCCCAGTCTTTTGCTAGCCTTCACCTGTACTAAGCGGGAATATTGCTTGTGCATTCAAACTCCTTAAACCCCAAAGTTGTTCCATATGAGTCCACTATACCTTCCTATATGCGGTATCTACCTGCCGTTCCAAGTAAATTTGTATGTGCCAAACTCCAAACCTTCAAATGAAATTCTGTTTTGTATGCTCGAGCAGCTCATGTGCAACTATGGCTGCCTATATCTTCCATGCTAGGTGGGTTATTCTCAAGAGGAGTGGACTCCGCTCCTCATTCACGAGAAAGGGTCGGTAACCGGGATGCCCAGTCCCATGATCCAAAAAGATCAAAGCAAATCAAAATAATTAAACAAAACTCCCCCTGGGACCCGTTGAATGTTGGAGGCACTCGTTATTTCGAGCAAGCCATGGATTGATGCTTGTGGAGGAGGGGGAGTATAAACCTTTACCATTCTGTTTGGGAACTGCCTATAATGCATGTAGTATGGAAGATACAGCCATCTCATAGTTGTTGCGTTGACAGTGAAAGTATGCCGCTCAAAATATTATTTATATCTATTTCAAAAATCGAGCTCTGGCACCTCTACAAATCCCTGCTTCCCTCTGCGAAGGGCCTATCTATTTACTTTTATGTTGAGTCATCACCCTTCTTATTAAAAAGCACCCGCTAGAGAGCACACTGTCGTTCGCATTCATTATGATTGGTTTATATTGGGTATGACTTGACTGGATCTCTTTTACCATGAATTACAATGTTTAGTCAGTCCTTGATCTTTAAAGGTGCTCTGCATTTATGTTTTGCGGTCTCAGAAAAGGCTAGCGAGATACCATTTTGTTATATCATGTTATGATTATTTTGAGAAAGTGTTGTCATCCGAGTTTTATTATTATGGCTCGCTAGCTGATTATGCTATTGATATGAGTAATTGTGAGACCTGCGTGTTATTGTGAGTATGGTTAGTTCATAATAATTGCTGAAACTTGAATGCTGGCTTTTCATGTTTACAACAACAAGAGCAAACAGAGTTTGTAAAAGTTTTTCTTTTTCTCTTTCAGTTTGTCAACTGAATTGCTTGAGGACAAGCAAGGGTTTAAGCTTGGGGGAGTTGATACGTCTCCGTCGTATCTACTTTTCCAAACACTTTTGCCCTTGTTTTGGACTCTAACTTGTATGGTTTGAATGGAACTAACGCGGACTGACGCTGTTTTAAGCAGAATTGCCATGGTGTTGTTTTATGTGCAGAAAACAAAAGTTCTCGGAATGACCTGAAACTCCACGGAATATCTTAGAATAAATAATAAAAAATCCTCGCCAAAGATGAAGACCAGGGGGCCCACACCCTGTCCACGAGGGTGGAGGGCGCGCCCCCCTACCTCGTGGGCCCCCTGGATGCCCTCCGACGCCAACTCCAACTCCATATATTGGCTTTCGGGGAGAAAAAATCAAAGAGAAAGTTTCATCGCGTTTTACGATACGGAGCCGCCGCCAAGCCCTAATCTCTCTCGGGAGGGCTGATCTGGAGTCCGTTTGGGGCTCCGGAGAGGGGGATTTGTCGCTGTCGTCATCATCAACCATCCTCCATCACCAATTTCATGATGCTCACCGCCGTGCGTGAGTAATTGCATCGTAGGCTTGCTGGACGGTGATGGGTTGGATGAGATTTATCATGTAATCGAGTTAGTTTTGTTAGGGTTTGATCCCTAGTATCCACTATGTTCTGAGATTGATGTTGCTATGACTTTGCTATGCTTAATGCTTGTCACTAGGGCCCGAGTGCCATGATTTCAGATCTGAACCTATTATGTTTTCATGAATATATGTGAGTTCTAGATCCTATCTTGCAAGTCTATAGTCACCTACTATGTGTTATGATCCGGCAACCCCGAAGTGACAATAATCGGGACCACTCCCGGTGATGACCATAGTTTGAGGAGTTCATGTATTCACTATGTGTTAATGCTTTGTTCCGGTTCTCTATTAAAAGGAGGCCTTAATATCCCTTAGTTTCCAATAGGACCCCGCTGCCACGGGAGGGTAGGACAAAAGATGTCATGCAAGTTCTTTTCCATAAGCACGTATGACTATTTACGGAATACATGCCTACATTATATTGATGAACTGGAGCTAGTTCTGTGTCACCCTATGTTATGGCTGTTACATGATGAACCACATCCGACATAATTATCCATCATTGATCCGGTGCCTATGAGTTTTCCATATACTGGTTTACGTTTATTTACTTTTCCGTTGCTACTGTTACAATCACTACAAAAATTCCAAAAACATTACTTTTGTTGTCTTTACTTTTGTTACCGTTACCACCACTATCATATTACTTTGCTACTAAACACTTTGCTACAGATATTAAGTTTCCAGGTGTGGTTGAATTGACAACTCAGCTGCTAATACTTGAGAATATTCTTTGGCTCCCCTTGTGTCGAATCAATAAATTTGGGTTGAATACTCTACCCTCGAAAACTGTTGTGATCCCCTATACTTGTGGGTTATCACTTTCCCACGGGCTTGGGAGATCCTTCCGCGGGCGGATCCAGCCCTGTGTTGCCTGGACTATCAGGTACGCCTCCGACGCTGCATGGGGCCGTACCATCAGTTGCTTGCATGGGGGTGTTGCCCACTTCACCGGCCATGCATGTGGGAGGGCAGACCACTACCGGACAAGGGCTTCTAAGCGGTGAGGTGGCTAACTGGGGGCTGGTCGGCCTGTCTCTGGAGGAGGCAGGCGGTGGTCCTTCATGCGACAGGAGGGAGCGGGCCCCCACTTCCCCACTAATGATAACTGTGGTGCGTAGCCCTTTTGCGCCTTCATATAGATCACATGAAGAACCCATCAATTGGGTCGACGCGGTCGTCTTGATGCCTGCGGTCCTCTCGCTGCCTGCTGGTCCGCTGCAGGACGTACTTGAGCACACGTCTGGGCTCTCTGCCCTCCGCCCTGGTCATGGTGATGCAACCCCTCTAGAGGGAACTGGTCCCCACGGAGGGCTGGGACTGCCCGACGCATCCACGCTTTCTGCAGTGTTAGGCACGCCTACTGCAAACGCCTCTGCAGGAGGTGGGGCCCTATTGCAGCCATGCACTCATGAGGAGGACGTAACGCGTTTTCTCGAGCTGGTGGCGATGCCCGCCGAGCCAGCATTCTACCGGTGCCGAAGCGAGACCGCGGCCGACCCAGGCGCCCAGCCAGGGCGCCCGCAACTATGAAAAGGCGCAGTTATCGCCTGGACTACAAGAAGAAGCTCTTCCCGGAGGCGGACGGCAGTGTCATGAAGCAGGCCAGGCGGCTTGTCATGTCCAAACGGAGCCTAACAATTCCAGAGCGGGGCGAGGGCGAGGAGCACCGCCTCGAGCGCTACACCACAGCGTTTGACGAGCCCCTGTCATCGATCCAAATCCCAGCGCTCATGACCCTGGCACGCGCTGGGAAGGATGGCACGGCGCCAGTGCCTACATCGGCATAGGGCTGCCGCTCGACTAGCATCACGACAAGGTTTCCCCATGGAACACAACTGACTGATTTGGAACGTAAGAGGGTTGAATAACCCAACTCGTAGGAAGGTGGTCAAAGAGCTAGTGTATCGCAACAATGTATCCCTAGTTTGTTTGCAAGAAACCAAGTTATCGTTCTTTGACCGATCGCTTATACATAAATGTTGTGGAGGAGAGTTCAACGACTTTGCCTTCTCGCCGGCGGTTGGGACCCGTGGCGGTGTTCTGCTCGCGTGGAAGAGCGATCACTATGCCTTCCCCGTTGTTGACGTGCAAAGCCACTATGTGGGGGCTGTTGGCTCCAATGCCGTGGGTGAACCCGTGGGTGTTGTCACTGTCTATGGGCCTCAAGGAGACGACGGCAAGATCATTTTCCTCCAAGAACTCAAGAAGTGCGTGCAGAACTTCATACCGGGTGCCACCCCCCTTGCTTTGGTAGGGGATTTCAACCTCATCGCGAGAGCCAGCGACAAGAGCAACACCAGACTAAACAGGAGGTGCATGGATGCCTTCAGAAACTTCATCAATGAACTTTAGCTCAAAGATATTTACCTCCGCGGGAGGAGATACACGTGGTGCAACAAACAACTGCAAGCAACCATGGTGAAGATGGATCGTGTTTTGATCAATGGGGACTGGGAGGAGGCGATGCCTAGCTACCTACTTTAGGCCTTGTCGTCGGAGATTTCAGACCACTGTCCCCTTCTCCTCTGCTGCGAGGTTGCTTTCAAACATAACAGCTAGTTCTGGTTCCAAAACCACTGGGTGAAGTTCCAGGATTTTGAGGAGGTGGTTACACGGGCTTGGCTGGGGACGCCGGCTCTGGGAGAACCTATCTGCCGTTTCACAACCAAGCTAGCTACCACATCGAAGGCGCTGGGTTGTGCTACCTCTTGAGCATTGCATTGGATTTCCTTGAAGAGGAAAGGGTGATGCAACAGAGTAGAGTAAGTATTTCCCTTAGTTTTTGAGAACCAAGGTATCAATCCAGTAGGAGGCTACGCGCGAGTCACTCGTACCTACACAAAACAAATAGCTCAACGCAACCAACGCGATTAGGGGTTGTCAAGCCCTTCACGGTCACTTACGAGAGTGAGATCTGATAGAGATGATAGATAATATTTTTGGTATTTTTGATATAAAGATGCAAAGTAAAAAGTAAAAGGCAAAGTAAAAAAGGAAAGCAATAATAAAGTGATGGAGATTGATATGATGAGAATAGACCCGGGGCCATAGGTTTCACTAGTGGCCTCTCTCAAGAGCATAAGTATTCTACGGTGGGTGAACAAATTACTGTTGAGCAATTGACAGAATTGAGCATAGTTATGAGAATATCTAGGTATGATCATGTATATAGGCATCACGTCCGAGACAAGTATACCAACTCCTGCCTGCATCTACTACTATTACTCCACCCATCGACCGCTATCCAGCATGCATCTAGAGTATTAAGTTAAAAACAGAGTAACGCCTTAAGCAAGATGACATGATGTAGAGGGATAGTTTCATGCAATATGATAAAAACCCCATCTTGTTATCCTCGATGGCAACAATACTATACGTGCCTTGCTGCCCCTACTGTCACTGGGAAAGGACACAGCAAGATTGAACCCAAAGCTAAGCACCTCTCCCATTGCAAGAAAAACCAATCTAGTAGGCCAAACCAAACTGATAATTCGAAGAGACTTGCAAAGATAACCAATCATACATAAAAGAATTCAGAGAAGATTCAAATATTGTTCATAGATAGACTTGATCATAAACCCACAATTCATCGGTCTCAACAAACACACCGCAAAAAGAAGATTACATCGAATAGATCTCCACGAGAGAGGGGGAGAACATTGTATTGAGATCCAAAAAGAGAGAAGAAGCCATCTAGCTACTAACTATGGACCCGAAGGTCTGAGGTAAACTACTCACACTTCATCGGAGGGGCTATGATAATGTAGAAGCCCTCCGTGGTGGATGCCCTCTCCGGCGGAGCTCCGAAACAGGCCCCAAGATGGGATCTCGTGGGTACAAAAGGTTGTAGCGGCGGAATTAGGTTTTTGGCTCCGTATCTGATTATTTGGGGGTACGTAGGTGTATATAGGAGGAAGGAGTACGTCGGTGGAGCTTCAAGGGGCCCACGAGGCAGGGGGCGCGCCCTACGGGGGGCGCCCTCCACCCTCGTGACCGCCTCGTGGCTTTCTTGATGGAGGGTCCAAGTCTCCTGGATCTTATTTGTTGAGAAAATCACGTTCCCGAAGGTTTCATTCCGTTTGGACTCCGTTTGATATTCCGTTTCTTCAAAACACTGAAATAGGCAAAAAAACAGCAATTCTGGGTTGGGCCTCCGGTTGATAGGTTAGTCCCAAAAATAATATAAAAGTGGAAAATAAAGCCCAATATGGTCCAAAACAGTAGATAATATAGCATGGAGCAATCAAAAATTGTAGATACGTTGGAGACGTATCAGGCATCCCCAAGCTTAATTCCTGCTCATCCTCGAGTAGGTAAATGATAAAAAGAGAATTTTTGATGCGGAGTGCTACTTGGCTTAATTTCAACGTAATTCTTCTTAATTGTGGTATGAATATTCAGATCCGAAATATTCAAGACAAAAGTTCATATTGACATAAAAATAATAATACTTCAAGCATACTAACTAAGCAATTATGTCTTCTCAAAATAACATGGCCAAAGAAAGTTCATCCCTACAAAATCATATAGTTTAGTCATGCTCCATTTTTGTCACACAAGAATGCTCTCATCATGCACAACCCCGATGACAAGCCAAAAAAATGTTTCATACTTTAATAATCTCAAACTTATAAACCTTCACGCAATACATGAGCGTGAGCCATGGATATAGCACTATGGGTGGAATAGAATATGATGATGGGGGTTATGTGGAGAAGACAAAAAAGAGAAAGTCTCACATCAACGAGGCTAATCAATGAGCTATGGAGATGCCCATCGATTGATGTTGATGCAAGGAGTAGGGATTGCCATGCAACGGATGCACTAGAGCTATAAATGTATGAAAGCTCTACAAAAGAAACTAAGTGGGTGTGCATCCAAATTGCTTGCTCACGAAGACCTAGGGCATTTGAGGAAGCCCATCGTTGGAAAAAAATCCAAGTTCTATAATGAAAAATCCCCACTAGTATATGAAAATGACAACACAAGAGACTCTCTATCATGAAGATTATGGTGCTACTTTGAAGCACAAGTGTGGAAAAAAGGATAGTAGCATTGCCCCTTTTTTGGGCCTTCCTTTTTTTTGGCCTTTCTCTTTTTTTGGGACAATACTCTATTAAATGATGATCATCGCACTTCTATTTATTTACAACTCAATGATTACAACTCGATACTATAACAAAGTATGACTCTATATGAATGCCTCCGGCAATGTACCGGGATATGCAATGAATCAAGAGCACATGTACGAAAGAATTATGAATGGTGGCTTTGCCACGAATACTATGTCAACTACATGATCATGCTAGCAATATGACAATGATGAATGTGTCATGATGAACGGAATGGTGGAAAGTTGCATGGAAATATATCTCGGAATGGCTAGGGAAATGCCATAATAGGTAGGTATGGTGGCTGTTTTGAGGAAGATATAAGGAGGTTTATGTGTGAAAGAGCGTATCGTATCACGGGGTTTGGATGCACCGGCGAAGTTTGCACCAACTCTCAATGTGAGAAAGGGCAATGCACGATACCGAAGAGGCTACCAATGATGGAAGGGTGAGAGTGCGTATAATCCATGGACTCAACATTAGTCATAAAGAACTCATATACTTATTGCAAAAGTTTACAAGCCATCAAAAACCAAAGCACTACGTGCATGCTCCTAGGGGGATAGATTGGTAGGAAAATACCATCGCTCGTCCCCGACCGCTACTCATAAGGAGGACAATCAAATAACACCTCATGTTTCAAATTTGTTACATAATGTTTACCATACGTGCATGCTACGGGACTTGCAAACTTCAACACAAGCATTTCTCAAATTCACAACTACTCAACTAGCACGACTTTAATATTATTACCTCCATATCTCAAAACAATTATCAAGCATCAAACTTTTCTTAGTATTCAACGCACTCAAAAGAAAATTTTACAAATCTTGAATACCAAGCTTATTGTTATTTAGAAAATTAACATGCTATTTAAGAATCTCAAAATAATCTAAGTGAAGCATGAGATATCAATAGTTTCTATAAAACAAATCCACCACCGTGCTCTAAAAGATATAAGTGAAGCACTAGAGCAAAACTATATAGCTCAAAAGATATAAGTGAAGCACATAGAGTATTCTATCAAATTCCAATTCATGTATGGCTCTCTCAAAAGGTGTGTACAGCAAGGATGATTGTGGTAGACTAAAAATAAAAGACTCAAATAATACAAGACGCTCCAAGCAAAACACATATCATGTGGTGAATAAAAATATAGCTCCAAGTAAAACTACCGATGGAAGTAGACGAAAGAGGGGATGCCTTCCGGGGCATCCCCAAGCTTTGACTTTTTGGTGTCCTTGTATTATCTTGGAGGTGCCATGGGAGTCCCCAATCTTAGGCTATTGACACTCCTTGTTCCATATTCCATCAAAAGATTTCACCCAAAACTTGAAAACTTCACAACACAAAACTCAACAGAAATCTCGTGAGCTCCGTTAGCGAAAGAAAACAAAAGACCACTTCACGGTACTGTAATGAACTCATTATTTATTTATATTGGTGTTAAACCTACTGTATTCCAACTTCTCTATGGTTTATAAACTATTTTACTAGCCATAGACTCATCAAAATAAGCAAACAACACACGAAAAACAGAATCTGTCAAAAACGGAACAGTCTGTAGCAATCTGTAACTAACGCAAACTTCTGGAACTCCAAAAAATCTACCAAACTAGGAAGACCTAGGAAATTCGTTTATTGATCAGAATCAATTGGAATCAGTATTTTATCACATTATGGTGACTTTTAACAATTGTTTTCATGAACAAAAAGTTTCTGGAAATTACAGCAAGATCAAATAACTACCATCCAAGAAGATCCTATAGGTTTAACTTGGCACAAACACTAACTAAAACATAAAACCACATCTAAATTGAAGGTAGATGGATTATTTATTCCTAAAAAGAAGCAAAAATAAAATAACTAAAAATAAAATTGGGTTGCCTCCCAAGAAGCGCTATCGTTTAAGGCCCCTAGCTAGGCGTAAAAGCAAGGATAGATCTAGGTATTGCCATCTTTGGTAGGCAATCCATAAGTGGCTCTCATGATAGATTCATATGGTTATTTTATTTTATTCCGAGGGAAGTGTTCCCTGCCCTTTTTTAATGGAAATTGAAATCTAATATTCCCTTCCTTCATATCAATAATTGCACCAACCGTTCTAAGGAAAGGTCTACCAAGGATAATAGGGAAAGAAGGATTGCAATCTATATCAAGAACGATATAATCTACGGGCACATAATTCCTATTTGCAACAATAAGAACATCTTAATTATTCCCATAGGTTTCTTAATAGTGGAATCCGCGAGGTGCAAGTTTAGAGAGCAATCATCAAAATCACGGAAATCTAGCAAATCACACAAAGTTTTGGGAATAGTGGAGACACTAGCACCCAAATCACACAAAGCATAAAACTCATGATATTTAATTTTAATTTTAATAGTAGGTTCCCACTCATCATAAAGTTTTCTAGCGATGGAAACTTTCAACTCAAGTTTTTCTTCATAAGATTGCATCAAGGCATCAACGATATGTTCGGTAAAAGCTTTATTTTGACTGTAAGCATGAGGAGAATTTAGCACAAATTGCAACTAGGAAATACAATCAATTAAAGAGCAACTTTCATAATTAAATTCCTTGAAATCCAATATAGTGGGTTTAGCAACATCTAGGGTTTTATTCTTTTCAATCCCACCTTTATCAATTTCATCATCAAGATCTAAAAATTCCGAATTTTTGGAACGCCTTCTAGGTAAAGGAAGATCATATTCAGTTTCATCAAGATTCATATTGCAAAACAAAGATTTAATAGGGATACATCAATAACTTTTAGATCTTCATCTTGATGTTCATAGGAATTGGAAGAACACGCTTTAATAAAGGCATCTTTCGTAGCACGCATCCTAGTGGTTCTTTCCTTGCACTCATCAATGGAAATTCTCATGGCTTTGAGAGACTCATTGATATCATGCTTAGGAGGAATAGATCTAAGCTTTAAAGAATCAACCTCAAGAGAAATTCTATCAACGTTCCTAGCCAAATCATCAACTTTAAGCAATTTCTCTTCAAGCAAAGCATTAAAATTCTTTTGTGAATTCATAAACTCCTTAACACTATTCTCAAATTCATAGGGCATCTTATTAAAATTTCCATAAGAGTTGTTGTAGGAATTTCCATAATTATTAGAAGGATTACTAGGATAAGGCCTAGGATTAAAATTCCCTCTATACGCGTTGTTACCAAAGTTATTCCTACCAACGAAATTCACATCCATAGATTCATTATTATTCTCAATCAAAGTAGACAAAGGCATATCATTAGGATCAGAAGAAACACTCTTAGTAGCAAATAATTTCATAAGTTCATCCAACTTTCCACTCAAAACATTGATTTCTTCTATCGCATGCACTTTTTTATTAGTAGATCTTTTAGTGTGGCATTGAGAATAATTAACCATAATATTATCTAGGAGTTTAGTAGCATCTCCTAAAGTGATTTCCATAAAAGTGCCTCCCGCGGCGGAATCTAAAAGATTTCTAGAAGCAAAATTCAATCCGGCATAATTTTTTTGTATAATCATCCACAAATTCAAACCATGAGTAGGGCAATTACGTATCATTAATTTCATTCTCTCCCAAGCTTGTGCAACATGTTCATGATCAAGTTGCTTAAAATTTATAATATCGTTTCTAAGAGAGATGATCTTAGCAAGAGTAAAATACTTAGAGATAAAAACATCTTTGCACTTGTTCCAAGAATCAATACTATTTTTAGGCAAAGACGAAAACCAAGCTTTAGCACGATCTCTAAGCGAAAAAGGAAATAGCTTCAATTTAACAATATCATTATCGACATCTTTCTTCTTTTGCATATCACATAAATCAACGGAGCTATTCAGATGAGTAGCGGCATCTTCACTAGGAAGGTCGGAGAATTGATCTTTCATAACATGATTCAACAAAGCAGTATTGATTTCACAAGATTCAGTGTTGGTAAGAGGAGCAATCGGAGTGCTAAGGAAATCATTATTGTTGGTATTGGTAAAGTCACACAATTTGGTATTATCTTGAGCCATCATGACAAACAAGCAAACCAACACACGAGCAAACAAAAGCAAGCGAGGAGAAGGCAAACATAGAGCGAATAAAACGGCAAGGGTGAAGTGGGGGAGAGGAAAATGAGAGGCAAATGGCAAATAATGTAGTGCGAGAGATAAGGGATTGTGATGGGTACTTGGTATGTTGACTTTTGCGTAGACTCCCCGGCAACGGCGCCAGAAATCTTCCTGCTACCTCTTGAGCACTGCGTTGGATTTCCTTGAAGAGGAAAGGGTGATGCAGTAGAGTAGAGTAAGTATTTCCCTCAGTTTTTGAGAACCAAGGTATCCATCCAGTAGGAGGCTACGCGCGAGTCCCTCGTACCTACACAAAACAAATAGCTCAACGCAACCAACGCGATTAGGGGTTGTCAAGCTCTTCACGGTCACTTACGAGAGTGAGATCTGATAGAGATGATAGATAATATTTTTGGTATTTTTTATATAAAGATGCAAAGTAAAAAAGTAAAAGGAAAAGTAAAAAAAGCAAAGCAACAGTAAAGTGATGGAGATTGATACGATGAGAATAGACTAGGGGGCCATAGGTTTCACTAGTGGCTTCTCTCAAGAGCATAAGTATTCTACGGTGGGTGAACAAATTACTCTTGAGCAATTGACAGAATTGAGCATAGTTATGAGAATATCTAGGTATGATCATGTATATAGGCATCAGGTCCGAGACAAGTAGACCGACTCCTGCCTGCATCTACTACTATTACTCCACTCATCGACCGCTATCCAGCATGCATCTAGAGTGTTAAGTTAAAAACAGAGTAACGCCTTAAGCAAGATGACATGATGTAGAGGGATAGTTTCATGCAATATGATAAAAACCCCATCTTGTTATCCTCGATGGCAACAATACTATACGTGCCTTGCTGCCCCTACTGTCACTGGGAAAGGACATCGCAAGATTGAACCCAAAGCTAAGCACTTCTCCCATTGCAAGAAAAACCAATCTAGTAGGCCAAACCAAACTGATAATTCGAAGAGACTTGCAAAGATAACCAATCATACATAAAAGAATTCAGAGAAGATTCAAATATTGTTCATAGATAGACTTGATCATAAACCCACAATTCATCGGTCTCAACAAACACACCACAAAAATAAGATTACATCAAATAGATCTCCACGAGAGAGGGGGAGAACATTGTATTGAGATCCAAAGAGAGAGAAGAAGCCATCTAGCTACTAACTATGGACCCGAAGGTCTGAGGTAAACTACTCACACTTCATCGGAGGGGCTATGATGATGTAGAAGCCCTCCGTGGTGGATGCCCTCTCCGGCGGAGCTCCGAAACAGGCCCCAAGATGGGATCTCGTGGGTACAGAAGGTTGCGGCAGCGGAATTAGGTTTTTGGCTCCGTATCTGGTCGTTTGGGGGTACGTAGGTGTATATAGGAGGAAGGAGTACGTCGGTGGAGCTTCGAGGGGCCCACGAGGCAGGGGGCGCCCTCCACCCTCGTGACCGCCTCGTGGCTTTCTTGACGGAGGGTCCAAGTCTCCTGGATCTTATTTGTTGAGAAAATCATGTTCCCGAAGGTTTCATTCCGTTTGGACTCCGTTTGATATTCCGTTTCTTCAAAACACTGAAATAGGCAAAAAAAACAGCAATTCTGGGCTTGACCTCCGGTTAATAGGTTAGTCCCAAAAATAGTATAAAAGTGGGAAATAAAGCCCAATATGGTCCAAAACAGTAGATAATATAGCATGGAGCAATCAAAAATTATAGATACGTTGGAGACGTATCAGGTTGCTGGCAAGTTAGCTTCTGCAACAACCTGAAACTTAAAATGGCGATCACCACCGAACTCATCGGTCGACTTGATAAAGCCATGCATAGTAGGCAACTTACTACTGATGGAAGGCAGTTCAGGGCTATGTTGAAGGTGCAAAGGCTCAATTTTGCCGCACTTGACAAAGCAATATGGAGGCAAAAATCAAGGGTCAATAACATCAAAGAGGGGGATGCGGGAACCAGGTTCTTCAAGGCGAAAGCATCTTCGCGTCATCGCAGGAACCACATTATCCGCCTGATGGTGGACGGTATAATCGTCATAGATCAGGACTCCAAAGTAAAGGCCATCCACACTCACCTTGATCACATTTTTGGAGAGAAAAGGTTGAGACCTCGATGCCTGAACCTGGCTGCCTTGGGGTACCGGCGGATTGACTTGAGAGAGCTTGAAGAGGAGATCACCGAAGAGGAGGTCCAGCGTATCATCATGGAACCGGACGGGAACCGGGCGCCCGGTCCTGATGGATTCACCAGGGTCTTTTATGAGCACTGTTGGACAACAATTAAGGGGGACTTGATCAACGCTTTAAGGGCTGTCCAGAACATCTCCACCGCCCACCACCACCGGCTAAACCAGGCCACCATTGTGTTGCTGCCAAAAAATGCAAAGGCCATGGATGCAACGGATTTCAGACCCATTAGTCTCGTTTGCAGTTTTGCCAAACTGGTCAACAAAATTCTTGCTGTGAGGTTGCATAAACTGATTCATGAGCTCGTCAGGCCTTGCCAAAATGCATTCATCCAAGGCAGGGCCATCCATGACAACTCAGCTATGTCAGTGGGCTCGCCAAGGGATTCCGCAAATCAAAAACTCCGGCCCTCATGCTAAAGCTTGATATTCAGAGGGCGTTCGACACTGTATCTTGGGAGTTCTTGCTCAAGTTGTTGGTCGCAAGGGGGTTTGGGAGGAAAGTGACCAACAGTCTGGCCGCCATGCTCTACTTGGCGTCCACCATGATTTTGGTCAATGGCGAGCTCTCGGATTCCATCGTCCTGCAGAAGGGTCTGCGGCAGGGGGATCCCCTTCCCCTTGCTCTTTGTCATTGTTGTGGATTGTTTGGCAGCCCTCTTTGATTTGGCGGTGGAGAAGGGGATTCTAGGGCCAATTGGGGAGCTTCAGTTGCCGTTCAGGACCTCCTTGTATGCCGACGATGCCATCATATTCATTGTTCCTAACAGTAGGGAAGTTCAGGTGGTTAAACAGATTCTGATGCTATTTGGGGATGCCACGGGTCTTCACACAAATATCAACAAGTACTCTCTGACACCAATTTACTATGAGGGAATCGATCTTCATGAGGTGCTACGGGGTTTTGACTGCTCGGTGTAGGGGTTCCCTTGCAAATATCTCGGTATGCCAATGTCGGGCAAGAAGTTGAAAAAAGCCGATCTACAACCGATCTGTGACAAGGTTCTTGCATGGATGATGGGGTGGAATATGGCTCTCCTCTCCCTTGACGGCAGGCTTGACCTTGTCAAATCGGTTCTATCTGCAATGCCTATATTCTAGATGATCGCACTTCATATGCCAGCTTGGCTGCAAAAATTGATCGACAAGGTGAGTCGGGGATTCTTGTGGGGTGGTCAGGAAGTTACTATCAGCGGAAAGTGCCTCGCCAGCTGGAAACTTGTGTGCCGCCCAACGGTCTTCGGTGGCTCGGTATAATCGATTTGGCGGCGCAGAGTGCGGCCCTCCATGTGCGTTGGTTGTGGCAGTCTTGGGCCGAGCCCAGCAATCCGTGGCATGGTCTAGATCTTCCAATCGACCAAAGGGTGAGAAACTTGTTTAATGCATCAGTCCTCTTCCCCCTTGGGGATGGAGCATGTATTTCCTTCTGGAGGGAACCATGGCACAAGGGGATGTGTTTTCAGTTCAGATCCCCCTCCCCTTTTTCCCACTGCACCAGGAAAAACTTGATGGTCGCTCAGGCGATGACCGACAAACGGTGGGCCAGGCATCTGAAACAGAACCTCCCTGCCGAGGCCACGCGGGAGTTCATTGTCCTTTGGTTCGAGATTCATCACACGGCGCTGGGAATGGAACCGGATTTATCACTTGGAGGTGGACTGCTGATGGAAAATACTAATCAAAATCAGCGTACCGCATCCAATTCGAGGGGTCATTAATGGCCAGTTTCGACAAGTTCATCTGGAAGTCGGATGCCCCTAGGAAGTGCAAGGTGTTTGGGTGGTTGGCGATCCTTAGACGCTGCAATATGGCAGACATGCTCGCCAAGAAGGGATGGTCGCACGACCCTGCCTATGCTCTTTGTGTCGGGCCGATAGAGGATGCCCTGCATCTGCTCGCAACGTGCCCGTACATAGTGAGCTTTTGGCAATTCGTTCTCCAGCGATGCAACCTGCCGCTGGTACTGGTGCCTACACCTTCAACTAGCTCGCTGCTGGAATGGTCCGGCCGGACAACCGGCATGGTCGCAGTGAAAGAGAGGAAGGCATGGAGCTCTCTGGTGCAACTCGTATGGTGGATCACGTGGAATGAGCAGAATGCAAGAATCTTCAAAAACCAATGGTCTACGGCGTCGACGCTGCTCGGAAAGGTCGTCGAGGAAGCAGGGGTTTGGCATGCAGCAAGCAAGCGCAAGGCTAACTCGACCAAGAGAACCTGACTAGCTCTCCCTATAATGTTCGTACGTTTCTGGTGCCTGTAATCTAATGACGGTGCTTCCAAGCTTCTGTAGATCCCTTGTACTCTTAACCCCCCATATCAATGAAAAGCTATGCTGCCAGCCTTTTCATCAAAAAAACACTATTCTAACTACGGTGAAGTTTATGAGGAAAAAACTCCCTAACACTCATGAGCTCCTTAATCTCAAGGATTGCTACCTCTTGAGCATGTGTTGGTTTTCCCTTGAATAGGAAAGGGTGATGCAGCAAAGTAGCGTAAGTATTTCCCTCAGTTTTTGAGAACCAAGGTATCAATCCAGTAGGAGGTTACACGCAAATCGCCTTGTACCTACACAAACAAATAAGAACCTTGCAACCAACGCGATAAAGGGGTTGTCAGTCCCTTCACGGCCACTTGCAAAAGTGAGATCTGATAGAGATAATAAGATAAATAATTTTGGTATTTTTATGATATAGATTGGAAAGTAAATATTGTAAAATAAAAGATGGAAGTAATAGTAAATTGATAGGAAAATAATCTGATGGAAAATAGACCCGGGGGCCATAGGTTTCACTAGTGGCTTCTCTCAAGATAGCATAATTTACGGTGGGTGAACGAATTACTGCCGAGCAATTGATAGAAAAGTGCATAGTTATGAGAATATCTACGCATGATCATGTATATAGGCATCACATCCGCGACAAGTAGACCGAAACGATTCTGCATCTACTACTATTACTCCACACATTGGCCGCTATCCAGCATGCATCTAGAGTATTAAGTTCATAAGAACAGAGTAACGCATTAGGCAAGATGACATGATGTAGAGGGATAAACTCAAGCAATATGATATAAACCCCATCTTTTTATCCTCGATGGCAACAATACAATACGTGCCTTGCTGCCCTTGCTGTCACTCGGAAAGGACACCGCAAGATTGAACCCAAAGCTAAGCACTTCTCCCATTGCAAGAAAGATCAATCTAGTAGGCCAAACCAAACTGATAATTCGAAGAGACTTGCAAAGATATCAAATCATACATATAAGAATTCAGAGAAGAACCAAATATTGTTCATAGATAATCTTGATCATAAACCCACAATTCATCGGATCTCGACACAACACACCGCAAAAAGAATTACATCGAATAGATCTCCAAGAAGATCGAGGAGAACTTTGTATTGAGATCCAAAGAGAGAGAAGAATCCATCTAGCTAATAACTATGGACCCGAAGGTCTATGGTAAACTACTCACACATCATCGGAGAGGCTATGGTGTTAATGTAGAAGCCCTCCATGATCGATTCCCCCTCCGGCGGAGTGCCGGAAAAGGCCCCAAGATGGGATCTCACGGGTACAGAAGGTTGCGGTGGTGGAAATAGGGTTTCATGGTGCTCTCGGATGTTTTCAGGGTATATGAGTATATATAGGCGAAGGAAGTAGGTCGGTGGAGCCACGAGGGTGGGGGCATGCCTACCCCCCTAGGCGCACCTCCCTACCTCATGGCTGCCTCGTTGCTTCCTTGACATCCACTCCAAGTTTCCTGGATTGCGTTTGTTCCAAAAATAACTCTCCCGAAGGTTTCATTCCATTTGGACTCCGTTTGATATTCCTTTTCTGTGAAACACTGAAATAGGCAAAAAACAACAATTTGCACTGGGCCTTCGGTTAATAGGTTAGTGCCAAAAAATAATATAAAATTGCATAGTAAAGCCCATTAAACATCCAAAACAGATAATATAATAGCATGGAACAATAAAATATTATAGATACGTTGGAGACGTATCAAGCATCCCCAAGCTTAATTCCTGCTCGTCCTCGAGTAGGTAAATGATAAAAACAGAATTTTTGATGTGGAATGCTACCTAGCATATTTTTCAATGTAATTTTCTTTATTGTGGCATGAATGTTCAGATCCGAAAGATTCAAGATAAAAGTTTAATATTGACATAAAATGATAATACTTCAAGCATACTAACAAAGCAATCATGTCTTCTCAAAATAACATGGCCAAAGAAAGTTATCCCTACAAAATCATATAGTCTGGCTATGCTCTATCTTCATCACACAAAGTATTTAATCATGCACAAGCCCGATGACAAGCCAAGAAATTGTTTCATACTTTTGATGTTCTTAAACTTTTTCAATCTTCACGCAATACATGAGCGTGAGCCATGGAGATAGCACTATATGTGGAATAGAAGGGTGGTTGTGGAGAAGACAAAAAGGAGAAGATAGTCTCACATCAACTAGGCGTATCAACGGGCTATGGAGGTGCCCATCAATAGATATCAATGTGAGTGAGTAGGGATTGCCATGCAACAGATGCAATAGAGATATAAGTGTATGAAAGCTCAACAAAAGAAACTAAGTGGGTGTGCATCCAACTCGCTTGCTCACGAAGACCTAGGGAATTTTGAGGAAGCCCATCATTGAAATATGTCGGATTTCGGGTTCCGGCAAAACCCTCGAGGTTCGAACACTGGGGTGCGCACGAAGATCTCCCCCTACCAGATCACGCCCTCGGTCTCACTGGGATCTCTAAGCTTAGCTCGACGAACTCACAACACAAGAGACACAAGATTTATATTGGTTCAGGCCACCGTTGTGGTGTAATACCCTACTCCAGTGTCGTGTGGTGGATTGCCTCTCGGGCTGAGGATGAACAGTACAAGGGGAAGAACAGCCTCCTGAGGTGAGGTGTTCTTGTGTTTGGTGGGTGTGAGGATGGGTTGGATCTAGTCCAAGATGAGATGCCTCCTACTGTGGTGGCTAGTCCTATTTATAGAGGCCCTAGTCCTCTCCCCAAATATTGAGCGGGAAGGGAGCCAACAACGGCCAATTTGAAAGGGGACTGCTAGTACAAGCTCTCCTGACTAAAGGTGGTCTTCGCCTGCCAAAGGCTCTGGTGGTGACGCCGTCTTGGGCTCCACGGTGAACTTCGTCCTGCCGTCCTGCTTGTCTTGGTCTCGTTGCACCGATATGGAAACTTTTGCTTGATGCCTTGGTACTCCTCGCCTGCGATTGCCTCCTTAGCACCAAAGAGGAAGCAAGGACACTGTGCACACTGGCGCCCGCCTGGCCTTGGTCGTCAGGGCTCACATCATGAGAACCTCGCGAGGTTTGCCTTGCCTTGATCTCTCCGCCCCTCGCGAGCTAGCCTGGTGAGGATGCTCCCGAGGAGGTCTTGTGTCGTCCGCCTCTTGGCCCCTTGCGAGGGTCTCGAATGCTTGTTGGTGAAGATGGGTCGTACGGGCCCGCTCGCAGAGCCACGCCATGGGCCGCAGGCAGGCAAGTCTGGGGACCCCCGTTCCCAGAACGCCGACAGTAGCCCCCGGGCCCAAGGCGCGCTCGGACTTGGCTTCACGGCGAAGCTAAAGGGCAAGTGCAGAGCGCCGCGGGCCCCAACAGCCTGCGGCCTTGCTCGACGCATGGCAGTTGATTGGATGTGGGCTTCTCCGCTTCCCCATGTAGCCTCAGCAACTGCCCGACTGTCAAAAGGCTGGCGTAGACAGCGCTTGCCTTCATTGCTTCCTTTCGCCTTGCTCCAGATTCCCTTTCTTGCTCCCTGCTTCCGAAATATCTAGATCTGCTCCCATCCCCTTCCGCATGAGCGACCAATGGTGCCCCGAAAGGTCAAGCATGCCTCGTCGCCGGCTTGGTACGAACCAGCTCTCGATGCGCCTAACGTCTCGGAGAAGAGCCTCGCCGCCATGCGCTTGCTGACGGGAGGGAAATGCAACAAGAGGGGGGAGACTGAGCTCCGGGCCGGCTCCGCCGTGCCGGAGCCCGAGGGAAGCACCTTCTTCCTGTTCTTCATGAGCAGCATCATCACGGGACTGGTCCCCCCTTCTCTTACTTCTTCTATGAGGTCCTCGGCCATTACGGGCTGCAGGTGCTACATCTTCACCCGAACTCTGTCCTTCTCTTGTCAATCTTCGCCTTCTACTGTGAGGCGTACCTCGGCGTGATGCCGTCCGTGTCTCTACTGTGCCACTTCTTCTTCCTCCATATCAACGAGGGTCGTACCTCCGGGTGCGCCAACTTCATCGCAGCCGGCAAGGCCAACTCGATCTTGAAGGCTGGGAAGAAAGCCGACGGCTTCAGGAGCAAGTGGGTCATGATGGATGCCAAGTGCATCCACCCACGCTTGGTGCTACTGATGGAGATGCCCCAGTCTGACAAGGGGTGGTCTTGCGCGAAGCTCACTGATGAGCGAGCGACGTTGGTGCTAGAGTAGATGAACATCGACTTGAAGCCGGGCAACGCGAAGGCGGCAAAGGTGACAGGGGCCATGCTCCTGAGGGAATTCCTGATGCTGCACGTGGCCCCGCTTCAGGCGCGTACGCACCCCTTGTGGAGGCTTGGGGATGAATAGGACAAGGTTCGCCTGAGCCCGGAAGCCTTGCCTGGCGGTGAGCTGGGTGCGGCTCTCCGCCTCCTGGTCGGGGACGAATAGGAGTACCCACCGAGTGTCTTCATTCCCTTGTTCTGCCGCAAGGACGGGGCGCAGGTCGTGGCCGCCAGGCCGACCTTTGACGAGCGTGGGCTGGTACCGCCGGCGCCCCACCAGGGCCCCTGTGGCGCTGACGCTGGTGGAGCTGTCTTCTAATGAGTCCCGCGGGGAGGAGGAGGAGGAAGACGAGGAGCACGACTCGGGGGTGACCCCTGAAGGGATGGGGGAGACCTCCCCTTGAGCAAAGCTGACATCCTCCGCACCCTGCCAGATGATGACGAGGCCGGTGCCCGCCAGGAGAAGGGGGAGCCGCCCGTGATCCCCACAAAGAGCAGATCGGCACTGGTCTTCCGAGATGTTGCTCCTGCTTCGACGCCGCCTGGGACTACCTCCGGCCCCTCCGCTGCCCCTTCTTCTGCTCCTGGAGCCCGCGCGCCCGCGTCTCAAGCTTTGAGGCACTCCGGCTTCAAGCTCAGCAAGCGGAGGGTGGACTATGCTGCGGTGGACCAGTAAGTACCCGTGCTTTGCCTTGTTCTTGCTTATGTTGCTGCTTCTTGATGTTCATCATTGGTTGGTTAGGCCGCCGCCTGCGGCGGAGAAGAGGAAGGTGGATGAAGCGACCCCGCCCGGGGCTGAACCATCTGCAGCAGTCGCACCCCCCTCCGTGAAGAAGGGAAGTGACAGAACTCGCACCTCCCTGGACCGGTCGTCCTCGCGAGGCCTGGAGGAGCATCCTAGTGGGAAGTCAGCCCCCGTGGCCCCGCTGGCTCCGGAGGCATTGGTGACCGGCCCGGCCGCTGGGATCCCCAAAGCTTAGGAGCCCCCGGTCTCCCAGGCCCTGGTGACGAGGTCGTCTCCTCCTGCTGCTGCGCCACTGCTTCCAGGTCCTTCTGCCTCCCCTGATGTCTTGGAGCGTGCTCTTCTTGAGATGGCCCGGCTGTGAGAGGATCTTCAAGGCCCTGACCGCCACCTAGCGGCCGGTCGCCTGGAGCTGGTCTCCGGCTAGCTTTATTCTGACGCGTCTGTCCGAGTGACGCTGAGCCAGGCCACGGCGACCTCCGAGAAGGAGAGTGATGTCTACTACACAACCTTCTTCTTGTAGACGTTGTTGGGCCTCCAAGTGCAGAGGTTTGTAGGACAGTAGCAAATTTTCCTCAAGTGGATGACCTAAGGTTTATCAATCCGTAGGAGGCGTAGGATGAAGATGGTCTCTCTCAAACAACCCTGCAACCAAATGACAAAGAGTCTCTTGTGTCCCCAACACACCCAATACAATGGTAAATTGTATACGTGCACTAGTTCGGCGAAGAGATGGTGATACAAGTGCAATATGGATGGTAGATATAGGTTTTTGTAATCTGAAAATAAACAGCAAGGTAACAAGTGGTAAAAGTGAAGATAAACGGTATTGCAATGATAGGAAACAAGGCCTAGGGTTCATACTTTCACTAGTGCAAGTTCTCTCAACAATAATAACATAATTGGATCATATAACTATCCCTCAACATGCAACAAAGAGTCACTCCAAAGACACTAATAGCGGAGAACAAACAAAGAGATTATGGTAGGGTACGAAACCACCTCAAAGTTATTCTTTCCAATCAATCCATTGGGCTGTTCCTATAAGTGTCACAAACAGCCCTAGAGTTCGTACTAGAATAACACCTTAAGACACACATCAACCAAAACCCTAATGTCACCTCAAGTATCCGTGGGTATGATTATACGATATGCATCACAAAATCTTAGATTCATCTATTCAAACCAACACAAAGTACTTCAAAGAGTGCCCCAAAGTTTCTATCGAAGAATCAAGATGAAAACGTGTGCCAACCCCTATGCATAGGTTCATGGGCGGAACTCGCAGGTTGATCACCAAAACATACATCAAGTGAATCACGTGATATCCCATTGTCACCACAGATACGCACGGCAAGACATACATCAAGTGTTCTCAAGTCATTAAAGACTCAATCCGATAAGATTACTTCAAAGGGAAAACTCAATCCATTACAAGAGAGTAGAGGGGGAGAAGCAACATAAGATCCAACTATAATAGCAAAGCTCGCGATACATCAGGATCGTGCCAAATCAAGAACATGAGAGAGAAAGATCAAACACATAGCTACTGGTACATACCCTCAGCCCCGAGGGTGAACTACTCCCTCCTCGTCATGGAGAGCGCCGGGATGATGAAGATGGCCACCAGTGATGGTTCCCCCTTCGGCAGGGTGCCAGAACAGGGTCCCATTTGGGTTTTGGTGGCTACAAAGGCTTGCGGCGGTGGAACTCCCGATCTATTCTATTCCCCAAAGTTTTTAGGGTATATGGGTATATATAGGAGGAAGAAGTACGTCAGTGGACCTCCGGGTTGTCCACGAGGCAGGGGGGCGCCCTAGGGGGGTGGGCGCGCCCCCCACCCTCGTGGGCAGCCCGGGACTCCCCTGGTGCAACTCCGGTACTCCGTGGGCTTCTTTTGGTCCAAAAATAGGTTCCGTGAAGTTTCAGGTCAATTGGACTCCGTTTGATATTCCTTTTTCTTCGAAACACTGAAATAGGCAAAAAAACAGCAATTCTGGGCTGGGCCTCCGGTTAATAGGTTAGTCCGAAAAATAATATAAAAGTGGATAATAAAGCCCAATATTGTCCAAAACAGTAGATAATATAGCATGGAGCAATCAAGAATTATAGATACATTGGAGACGTATCAGGCATCCCCAAGCTTAATTCCTGCTGGTCCTCGAGTAGATAAATGATAAGAATAGAATATTTGATGCAGAGTGCTAGATGCATCTATGTCTATGTAGCTTTACTTAGCATAAACTGATATTAATGACTTTATTCAAACCTATGAGCCTACCATCTATGTAGCTTCATACCATCTATATAATGTGTCCCTTTCTATCTACTTCCCTTGTGTATCACATTGTAACGAAGCATTTATGTACCAGCAGTAAAGACTTGGGTGTCTGAATATTCTCACAATACTTGGCTCCCTCTTGGCCTTTGCGCCATTGGCTCAACGAGTCATCTAGTATTCCAAAGACTGTGGCGGCCTCCAGGTCTTAGTCAGCTAGCAAGGGTTTGAGCTTCCGCACACCTCCGTTGGCTCATGGTCTACAATGCACCCATTGCTACCTGCATCGTCGCAGCCTCCGCCAAGTTTCATTTTCATCATCGCCAGGTGTGAAAGAGAGGTGAGCGGGAAGGGGAACAAGAGATGCTAGGGGGAGGGAAAAATAGAAATACAAACATGAAAGGGAATTGCCATCTCCACGGCTGCCGTCTACTCGAACCGTTACTCGGTTCTGTAGGACATGTACCACCAGTCCACCCGTGCATCATGGTGGAATTCCCGGCTCTCCCCTCCCTCTAGTGCTCCCCTCCCTTCCCGGCTCCCCGCCGCTCGCCACTCCGGTGGCGGCATCCACCTCCTCCCGCCGCTCGCCACTCCGGCCGCGGCGGCCACCCACCCTCTCGCCATGGCTGGGAGTCCGTAGTCTGTGTCCTCCACCTTCCGCAGGGAGGGGGAGCGGCCCGTTGTTTCGGGGCTCGGCCTCTACTCTGCTTCGGAGTCCGGGGACGCAGGAGGTCCTGTGCTGCCCGCGGCCGGTGGCGGGGGGTTTGAGGGCGTTTCGCGGCGATGGGATGTGCCATGGGTGCAGCCCCCCCCCTGTCTAAGAAGACACTCTGGCGCCGCCGCGTCGGCCTGGATGTGGAGCATGTTTCGCCTATTCACGCTCCGTAGCCTCGCCCCTCCCCTCCGCCGCGTCGGGAGATCTCACCGGAGATGGAGAACAAGTGCTTTAGGTGTCTACTGGAGGGCCACTTTTGCAAGGACTGCACCAACGACATCGCCTGCTTCAGGTGCGGGCTTCCGGGTCATGGCTCCCATGATTGCAAACGCCCCCGGAGCCCGTCTGCTGTTGAAGATATGCGGCATGAGGCGGCTGCTAAGGCGGCGCGTCGTGAAGCGGATCGACGTGCGACCAGCTCTTCCTCCCGCCCTCAGGCTCCCAAGCTGCATCCACTACCACCGCCCCCGCCGGCGACACACTCTGCTCCGCCCCCGGTGTGTCTAGCTCTGTTCGTTCCTCGCCTTGAGGTGCGCACAGATCTTGCCCTGGTGTCTTCCGAGCCGGCAGAGATTTGTGTGGTTCGACGCTCGCAATCCATGGAGGATTTGGAGCGGAGGCTGCAGTTCGCCATGGTGGCGTATGCTGGCGGCGCAAGGCGCGACCTTTCGCCGGAGTTTGTCCTGGAGGCGCTGCGGGCGCGTGTGGATGTTGAGCAGGAGTGGGTTTTAGTGATTAGATTCCAGCCGGAGGATTTTCTTGTCGTCTTTGCTCGCAGAACATCAAAGCAGAGTGAGTGCCCTACCTTTCTTGGAGCACAGTGGTGTCCGTCTGTATTTCCGGCCATGGAATCGTCAGGCAAAAGGTGTGCACGCGATGATGGGTTTCCAGGTTCGTCTTGAGTTGGAGGGCATCCCCCCGCATGCTTGGGACAGGGTGGTGGCGGAGCAATTGGTGGGCACGGCGTGCTTGGTGGATGAGGTCGCGCCGGAGACGAGATCCCGGGCTGATCTTTCCTTGTTCAAGCTCGCGGCTTGGACAGTTGATCCAGAAGCAATTCCGTCGCTTCGCTGGTTGGCCGTGCCGGAGCCGGGGCTGGTGTCGCCTTTGATGGAGCCGACCACGCTGCAATACAAGGTGTTGATACATTTGTACGCGGTGACTGACTTCTCCAGCGTGGTGGAGCCGCCATGGCTTCGGGTGGTTCGTCCAACAGCGGTCAGAGCAGCCTGCCGGACTCCAGCAACAGCGCGGATGGGGCCGGTCCGGTGACGACGCGGCGGCATTGGCAGCGTGGAATTCGGGATGTGCGAGGAGGTCAGGTCGCGGGGGCTGGCTCTGGCGCGGGCTCTCTCCGGAGCCTGGGAGACGGTGGCGGCGTAGGTTGGCTCGTCGCTGGCTGCGCCAGATTGGGGGCTGTCCCCCATGGACCCGGTGCTTGAGTTGGTTGGAGTCCGTCCAAGGGTGACGATTCTGGATAGGATATCTGTCAGGCCTTCTGCTTTTGACCGGTTGTCAGGACCCGGTGTTCCACCTACCACAAATTCAAACCCAGGGACAGATGGAGACAACGGTTTGATCGAAGCTCCGAGAGATGGACAGCTATTGGTCGGTACACCCCCAGGTGGCTTGGAGAAGGAGGTTGCTCAGTATCTGGCCAGTGTGGATTGCGAGGATGAGGCGAATGTGGTAGGGACAGACACCAATGCCGCACAGCTGGAGGTTTCTCCTCACGAGGACCGGCAAGACGTGTTGGGTGGCCCTGGGGACCCACTGCAATAGGAGATGGAGAGTGGGGCTCTGATTCGGCATGAGGTGGCCCCACCGCTAAATGCCAATGAGCTTATGTCAGAAGATTTGCTTCCGGTGCATGGATCATGCCACGAGGAGGAAACAATGCCAATCATTGCGATGGTGGAGAGCTGGTGCCGGTCGGGCCAGTTGCTGCCTCGGAGACAGGACAGGGGCTACTGGTGGTGGAGCCTGGCCGCACTTCCGAGGAGAATCAGGAAGACACGTTAGCTGATAGCACATTTGGCACTTCCTCTCAGATCCCGGAGCAGATCCCATTGGAACTGGGTGCGACTGTTGCTGATGGGTTGCATGCATGCATGCCGAACCGGGACGTGGTGGATTCTAGCGCGGTGAGGGATGGAATCAAGGCGACGCTACAAATGGATTGCCAGCACATGGTTTTAGAGGGTCCGGTGGCGCAGCTGGACACGGAGATTCAGGCACATGCCACTGGCTCTAGATCGGGCATGACCCCACGGGAGGAAGTGGCATACGCTAGGATGAAGGCATTTTGCTCTAACATCATCAAGCGGCTTGCGCCCCCACTCATCAAGGAAGTCCAGGACACTTCCCTTCGGCTGGAGGCCACTCCCTTCACACCGCGACGCACAACTAGAGCTACTAAACGTGCTGGTGTTGCTGGTACTTCAAAGGTGACACCGGCAGAGAATGTGTTGCTTCGCGCGTTGGGGCTTGCGCCGGATGAATTGGAACCTGACGAGGCAGTGGTGGAGGAACTCAAGGAGTTGTTTGATTCACCACTCCGAGAGCAGCATTTGAGAGTGATCGCAGCCATCTTTGGCAAGTCCCTTCCCCCTATGGAAGAGTTGGGCACTAACAGTGCGATGGTAGTGGATGTGTAGTGCTGGGTAGCACGGCGTTGGAGTTCTTCTGCATGTCCTATGAATTTAAACCCTTCGATCATATACTGGAATGTGAGAGGGCTTAACAATCCGGCAAAAAGAAAGGCGGTGCGAGAGTTTGTTTCATCTATCAAATGTAATATGGTGTGTCTTCAAGAGACCAAATTAGATGTTGTAGATCAGTTCTTAATGATGCAATGTATTGGGCCATCTTTTGATGGTTTTGCTTATCTCCCGGCGATCGACACTCATGGAGGGGTTATTTTGGCGTGGGATTCTACGGTGCTTTCGGTTGACAACATTAACTTGGACAACCACGGTTTCACTAGTTTGGTGCATAACAAGGATGGTTATGAGTGGTGGATCATGGTAGTTTATGGGCCCCAAGGGGAGGAGCTCAATATGGAGTTCTTAGACGAATTGCGAACCCGGCGCACAGGATGTCCTGGACCCTGGATGTTGTTGGGCGACTTCAATATGATCTTGAGGGCTTCGGAAAAAATAATGCTAACATAAACCGCAGAATCATGCAAGCGTTTCGGTCATTTGTGGATGATTTGGAGTTGAAGGAGGTTTACATGCATGGAAGACACTACACTTGGTCTAATGAAAGAGATAGCCCTACTCTTACTAAGATCTACCGAGTCCTGGTTTCTGTGGATTGGGACATGGCCAATCCGGATTGTTTCTTACACGCGCTGAGCTCCAACATTTCTGATCATGCGCCCCTTCACCTTAGCACTAATGCTCTGAGTAATCCTAAGAGAAGGTTTAGATTTGAACTCTATTGGGCCAAGCTCGACGGTTTTGAGGAAGCGGTGAGAGAGGCTTGGGTTTGCGATCCAGCTATTGTGGACCCGTTCAAAAGGCTTGATGCTCTCTTCAGAAACACGGCCGCTGCTTTACAAGCTTGGGGGCAGAAGAAGACTGGCAACATAAAACTAAAACTTGCGGTCGTGAACTGGGTTATCTTGAGACTGGGTCAGGCACAGGAGTGGAGGCAGTTGTCGATGGAGGAACTTTGGCTGCGGAGGGCCCTCAAAATGACTGTGCTTGGTCTTGCCTCTCTAGAAAGGACCATAGCAAGGCAAATGTCGAGAATCAGGTGGATTGGAGCTGGGGATGCTAGCACAAGATTATTCTAGGCGGTTGCTAATGGGAGGCGCATGAAAAACTATATTGCGCATGTTAAGACAGGGGAAGAGATCATCACGGATCAGGAACAAAAGGAGCATGTTTTTACTGAGGCTTTCAAGAATCTCTTGGGAAAACACCAGGCAAGAGACTATACTTTGGATATGGATTACCTGGGGGTGGAAGCAGTAGATTTGCAGGAGTTAGATGACATTTTCACAGAGGAAGAGATATGGAAGGTTATCAAGGAACTCCCTGTGGATCGTGCGCCTGGACCAGACGGATTCATTGGGATATTCTACCAGAAAGCTTGGCCGATCATAAAGCATGACATAATGGCTGGGATCATGAAGTTATACGTGGGAGATGGACGTGGTTTTCCAAGTTGAATAAGGCGCTAATCACTCTGATTCCCAAGAGACCAGATGCGGAGGTAGTTGGTGACTACCGGCCACTCAGCCTCATGCATAGCTTTGCAAAGCTCTTTGCCAAAGCCTTGGCTTGCCGTGCAAGAAGGAGGATGCCGGAATTGTGGGGGTTAACCAATCGGCGTTCATCTCAGGGCGATGTTTGCATGATAATTTTCTGCCCGTAAGACAGATTGCAAGGAAGATACACGCCAAAAAGATTGCAGGAGTATTCCTGAAGTTGGACATAACAAAAGCATTTGATTCCTTGGCATGGCCATTCCTCTTTCAGGTGATGCGACACAAAGGGTTTAGTGAAAGATGGATTGGATGGATTGCAATCCTGTTGCGAACTGCGAGAACCAAGGTGGTTGTAAATGGATGCCCAGGTGAAAGGTTTGCCCATGCTTGCGGCCTGCGTCAAGGAGACCCTGTTTCTCCGCTTTTGTTCGTAATTGCTATGGAGGTCCTCTCGGCTATATTCAAGAAGGGAGCTAAGGAAGGGGTCGTAAGCTCTTTC
Organism: Aegilops umbellulata; assembly: GCA_032464435.1. Classification (NCBI taxonomy): domain Eukaryota; kingdom Viridiplantae; phylum Streptophyta; class Magnoliopsida; order Poales; family Poaceae; genus Aegilops; species Aegilops umbellulata. Next base: position 249,333,093 of record CP136060.1, read on the forward strand.
AATGGAATTTCGGCTACTCAGCGATTGTCGGTTTATGCGGATGATGTGGCTATTTTCATCAAGCCTACGAATCAAGACATCATCTTTGTCAAACATGCTATGCAATGCTTTGGGATTGCTTCTGGACTTGTTGTTAACTACACCAAATCAAAGGCAATTATGATCAGGGGAGCCGAGGAGGACAGGGACGGAGTTCAAACGAACCTGGCATGCGCTATTGGTGAGTTTCCTTGTAAATATCTGGGGATTCTGCTGGCCATAAAACAGCTCACTCGAGCTGACTGGCTACTGATGCTGGATCAGGTCCGAAATTTTTTGCCTGCGTGGCAACGTGGCCTGATACAAAGACCTGGCAGACTCGTTCTTGTCAAATCAGTTATGTCAGCAAGGCCAATTCATCAACTGATGCTATTAAATGCTCCGGATTGGGTCTTTGAGGATATCAATGCATGGATGGGGTCGTTCTTCTGGGCTGGTAAAGATCGAGTTAATGGAGGACAGTGCCTTGTGGCATGGTACACGATTTGTCGGCCAACTTGTTATGGAGGATTGGGAGTGAAAAACATCAAGATGCATGCCTTGGCCCTCAGAGTGAGGTGGGAGTGGCTTAGCCGAACTGACCAAACTCGACCGTGGCAAGGAATCCCATTCCTCATCGATGAGGATGCGCGTTCTGTGTTTAATAGCTTGGTGAAGATTACCGTTGGTAATGGCAAAAGAGTGCTATTTTGGAAGGATAGATGGCTAAATGGTATGTCAGTGGCTGACATCGCTCCTGCTATTCTATCGATGGTGCATAAGCAAACGCAGAATCAACGGACTGTTTGCCAGGCATTGATTGCCAACAGATGGAAAATGGATATTAGTGGAGACATACCTTTTATGGCCCTCATCCAGCTTATGCACTTGCGGTTGGCGATTTCCAAAATCGAGAGAGATTTACAGGCGCCGGATGAGTTCTCCTGGCCGTGGGATATTTCTGGAAAGTACACGGCTAAATCGGTGTATAGCAGACTCTGCTTGGGACTGACAAGATCTGAAACATTTGAGTGCATTTGGCGGAGTGGGGCTATTCTCAAATGCAAAAAATTTGCTTGGCTGGCAGTTCAGTACAGATTGTTGGACTTCAGATAGGAGGGCTCGGCATGGTCTACATGACGAGACTGATGCGTGCTATATCTGTTTACAGGATGAGGATACGGTTGATCACATCCTAATGCATTGCGGATACGCGAAGGAGGTGTGGTACACCTGCCTCATGAAGTTGGGGATCAGCGCCCCGCAACCTGATCAAACACACACTTTTACATCTTGGTGACACGAAGTACGCAAGGTCATACCGACTAGGCATAGGCGCGGCTTCGATACATTCATCATACTTGTTGCTTGGTCGCTATGGAAACAAAGGAATGCTAGGGTGTTTAGTCGCATGGAGCAACAAAAGAGTACTCAACAATTTACTTATCAGATCTTGAAAGAGATGAGAGAGTGGCACAACGCGGGAGTTGGACGTTTACATCCTTTTATGAGAGATTAGCTTAGTGCATGTGTTGATGTTGGAGTGGTTATCGGGATGTTCGCATCCTTGTGCACCTTCTTGTACATATATTGCTCCCTTCTATAAAAATATGGTACGCCATTAGCGTACTCTCGAAAAAAAACGTTACTCCACATCAGGGAAAAAGCGGGTGCCACCTATCAGAAACATACTCAAAACACCCTAATCTGTCGATCACTGATTTATGCAAAAAAGTTTACATTAGCCATGTTGTTTTTTGCCAACAAAAATTAAAAAGGGGTGTTTCCTACAAGCCTGGCCCTTAATGCGGTGGTTTTCTGTACTTAACTTTGGTCGCAGTCGCATTTAGCGCCAGACAAGACCATCAAGCGTTGCGCCCACATTTAGACTTCCGCACACAAGCCGTGATGGCAGAAAAGTAAACTGAGCTATGAAGAGGAACTACCAAACATATTGCTCCTTCCTTTTCAAAATATAAGGTGCATTGGTTTTTTCAAAAGTCAAACATGCGCATGTTTGACCAAGTTTTTAGAAAAAATATCAATATCTACATTGTTGAATTTTATCATTAGATCTGTCACAAAAAATAATTTTCATATTTTATTTATTTTGTATTGTAAATGTTGATATTTTATTTTATTATCTTGGTCAAACATACACAAATTTGACTTGCATGAAAATCGATACACCTTATATTCTGAACTGAAGGGAGTAGCATTCAACAAATTTGGAGCCACAGGTTGTAAGGTGACAAGATTGGCACAAATATACACCATGAATTGAAAGAAACCACAATGACTTTAACATCATGGAGAGAAGAGAGACAAGTTGTGATCATTTTCCCTACCATAAGAACAGGCATACATCTGAACATTTTGATCACATGTTCTACATCAAAATTGGGATTAATCTCCCTGGAAGAAAACTGGCATCAATTACAAGGGCACGGATGCTAAGTAGATGAGAAACGCAAATCAGGCTAATGTATGAAACCAGATGGTTGTAGCTTTCTACCTAATCTTCAAGCTTCAACCTCAGCAATTTAAGCTCAATCGAGCCAATGGAGCAGCAGCCTCTAAGCTAGGTGATTCATGTCAAAAAAGAGAACACCAGCCAGCCAAACTCACCCGCTGGGATAGAAGGAATGCTGACTGCGAGTGAATGATAGATCGCATTTCACTATCTGTAATTGCAGCAGGATGGGCGACCACGAACCAACTTGTCCCACAAGCATAGCATTTGCCTTGGCGACTGATAGTGCGCAGTGTAGTAGTTCTCAAGGCAACCATACTGGCAGAACTTCCAGCTATGAGAATACCTCACAGGCATGGTATAATTGAATTTTTCAACCCATAGCCCCATACTTACATCCTCCATCTTGAATAGCTGCAAGCCAAATAGCCAGAGAAGTAGAGTGATTGACATAGCATGATTCAAGTTATCAAAATACAGTGTTGCATCAATGGAGGCTCACCCTTAAACTCTGATTGGCATGCTGAGACACGACGAATTTTGCTATGCTACCAGAAATTACATAACCGGGTCCATTAGCATAAGGCGGATAGATATCTTCAGGCCACTCCTGCATTCGTTATGAGCAGGGATTAAGGCGAGCAATGAAGATGGTGGCATGCATATGTGGGCAACACAAAAAAGGGCTGTGATTCCTATAGACAAAAATACAAATTCATGGTGGGCATTTAGCAAGAACAGTCATTTCCTATGTTTGAATTACCACCCTAAAGTTGGTCGTTCAGCCTTTCCTATGTTTGAATTACCACCCTAAAGTTGGCCGTTCAGCCTTTAAGGCCATTGATGCAACACAGCTCGCAAACTTGTGAGATTAGCTTTCTTGGTTAGAAGAAAGAAGATTCAGATACACGGTGTAACAAAGACTAACTCATGGGATTGCATGGCCTCCAAAATATGGACATTGAATAATCAGCTGCTTAACTTGAGGAATATTGCTTTGTTTTAAGGATAGTACCTCCTCTGTAACTGCCCATTTCCCAGTTCTTAGTGGTCTATGCAAGAGGTTAAGGTTCCCCATGTATAATGGTTTGCCAAGGGAGTTCATCTTGATATGTCTGAGAACCACATCTACCCTCACAAATGTATCGTCGTCACATTTCATGACATGGGCCGCTGTCAAGTTCTGGACCTGCAAGGTGACATGATAAACAGATGTTAGGTTCATTATTTAGTCCACACTGCAAAGTGACTACTACTCCTGTAAATTTCATGATCCCCATAGACTTCAATCCATGTTTGAGGGAGTAACTTCTCCCAGAAGCGACTCTCGAAGAGTTACATGAAAGATAATTAAGCCACTCACCCCAAAGTGCATTCCATGCAGTTGTAAAGAATTATTCTAGCAACGACTCTCTTGGTAGGGCTTAAGTTCAAACAGCTCTATCACCTCTGTGGAGATACGCAGTAAGGGCATTGCTAGGACATAAATGCCCAATGATGGACAAAGATTATAAGTACACGCTTACAACTTCTAGTTGATATTGGCGAACCATAACAAATTACCAATAGGCAAAAAATTAGCAGAAGTTTAATAGAAGATAGTGACGGCAAGAGTGTCTCACCCCATACTCGCAAATAGCGATTGTCTTAAGAACTACCAGTTCATAACGATCTATAAATGGCAAAATGACAATATCTCCAAAGTATTCAGCTTCTTTCTTCAGCATCACATTGACCTCTTTCCTCGAATTCTGCAACCACAATTTGTAATGAACAACATTATGCCATGCATTCGTTTCCTAAAAAACATTTGTTTTTCCTTCCTTTATGAGATGATAAACATGCAAATGATATTTCCCATCGTTGGGTGCATCTGGTTAATGAGTTAATAAGTAGACATACAGTGCTAATAGTGATTTTCACTATGATATACTGTATGTAAGAAAGTATGCAAACAACATAAGTTTGGTGAAGCTATATCAAATAATTCAAGATACTAGCACTCAAAAAGCATGAAGGTGAACAGTAGATAGCTAACAGAATCCTCTGCATACAAGAAATTTCAGAGACCAAGTTTCTGTTCTTGCATGTGACCCACATAGTACAACTTACATCTTATACTTCCATTATCCCGAACTACACAATGATCATGAATATCTACAATACCAGTAAAAGATATAAAGATTCATTTAAGGACAAAGACACATTTGACGAAAATGTCATTTATTTTGGATGCATAATTTGCTTACCAGTGCTACAAAGAATCGTGCGACTACTTTAGAAGACTTAATTTCTGAAGTTTGCATCCAAGTTTTTCTCACAGCCATGCGTTCAGCAAAATGATTTGATGCCGAAAGTATTCCAATAAAAAGGTAAACTGGATCTCTTGGCAGTGGTTGGGACCTCCATTTGTCTGACATTTCAAGGACTTGTTGAAGGGAAAAACTGGGATGAGACATAGGAAGAGCAGTGGCATAAACTGAATGGACATCCACATCACCCTTAACATATAATCCTGTTGCATCTTCAAGAGTGAACCCCTAGAATTGATCACATCAACCCATTAGTGTTTCTTCTAAATATCATTAAAAAAGCGAGCTGGACATGTCTAGAACATACTGGTCGATAAGGGAAAGATGTCACATGTCGACCACCAACATATATGTGGAAACCTTCAACGCCAGCTTGTATAGTAAGAACAAATAGCCTGTCTTCCACAAAAGGGAATGGCCATGTCATTGCCGGTTTCTTTGCACGCCCTATGAACCTCTTTAGCCATGAAGTTGTCTTGGACTCTTTTGTGTCAACAATATCATCACGTATCCATTTCTCACATTTGGTGAACCCATCGACTGTCCAAAAATATGAAATGATAGGTTTTAGCCAAATATGCTAGCCTGGGGATAAAAGGACATAGTGTTACCATAGAAGAGCTAACACCTTGTGGTTTTCATTTTGCAATAAAAAGTAGACGTTAGAATGAATACTAAAAAAGGCAATTTGAATAAACTTGCATATTAATTCGACATATTAGTCAATAAGCTATGATAGGAGTAGCACCTCCGGTGCATATAAGAATATAGCTTGTGATAAAATAAAATAGCAATGTCAATATATGCTTCAACAATAATCTCACAAATTAGCATTAAACAAATATTACATCAGGTAGAATTCTGACTGATGTGGAAAAAGAACACTTGCCAGAAGATGAAAATCACCAATAAAGACAATTGCTATGTGATTCAAGAAATTGTCCATAGAGCTATTCATATATTTTTTTAATTCTGTCATGCAGTTACATATGGTAGACATCAAGGTGTTGATGAACAATCACACAAAATGATAATTATATATGGAAGTGTAGTATATTAATTGTACTAGGTGAAATGGATATTATCCAGAAGAGTCACACACTGGACAACGTTAAAGCTCTAACAGTATTATCCAGAAGAGTCACATACTGGACAACGTTAAAGCTCTAACAGCACAATGGAACCTACCGTAGCAAAAGGGCCGTGGCATTAATATTATGAAGTCCCCAGGAGCAAATGTATGTATCATGTGTCCGGCACTTGATAGTTTAATCAGCTTTTATGTTGTAAATAGGAAATTCCATGGGTTAGATTTTATAAGGAGTTGTAAACTTGTAATTGTCAGTTGGTAGTGGTACATTATAGCAGCTGTAATGGCAATGCAATCGATTTACCTCTGCACTAATTTGACGATGCAATATAAATTAATCTTAACCACATTACTAGTAACAAATAACAAGAGCTGCTCACTCAGGAAAGAACATCTTAAGGTCCAAGCTAGGATTGCTGAAGAAGGAAAAGGATGTACCCTTGTCGTCGTTGTCCTCGGGCTGCAAGCCGTCACAGCGCTGTGCGGAGCCCCACTGCATCCGGTAGCAGGTATTGTGCTCGATGATGGGGCGCTGGCTCCAGTCCCCCCTCAGCCTGGGGTTAAGGTGCAGTATCCTGGGCGGGTCCTCGCCGTCAACGGCGCGCAGGCCCTGCAGCTCGACCATGAACTGCGAGACGTGCACGGTCCCGTCCCCCTGTCGCATCCTGGCGAGCTGCGGCACGTATTCCTTGTGCGCTGGCCTAGGCGTGCCGATGACGGTGACAGCGGAGCCAGCGGCGAGGCCGCAGGGCAGGAAGACGACCCTCCCCCGCGAGCGCACGGAGACGGCGGCGGGGCACTTGTCGGTAGAGGCGGCATCGACGGCGGCGAGCTCCCAGGGGTCCCCGGAGAAGGCTGCGGCGTCCTCCCAGGCGGTAAGCCCGAGCGACCAGGCGTCGTCGGCCATGCGGTCGAGCGCGGAGCGGTTGCGAGCGGCGATGTCGGGGAGGGAGACGCGGTCGTAGCGGTGCCAGAAGGGCTGGACCTGGAACAGGGTGGCATTGGAGGAGGACGAGCTGCCTGGGAGGAGAGGAGGCAGGTGGTCGGTGGAGGATGGGGAGGAGAAGGCGGAGTCAACGGCGGCGAGGTCGGCGGTGGCAAGGTCGAGGACGCGGCGGAACTTGAGAGAGATGAGGATGAGATAGGCCACCCCCGCGACGAATACAAGGTGCGACGGCCGCCACCGCCGCGCCATTGCCCTCGCTCAGCGGCCCGTAGCCAACCCCACCTTCGAGCTATCGGGCCCCGCAGTGGACGGCGACAGCGATCTCTCTGTGGCCAAGCGCGCGGCGAGGGCAGGCCCGCCGCGTCACGCCTGCCGCCGGCCAGCGGCAGCCAGGGGAGGCGGTGCGCCGGCCGGATCTGGCGCGCGCAGAGGAGGCGTGGAATCGGAGGCGCGGGCGGGGGCGGAGTTGGAGATGCTCGCGCGTGCGTGCGGGGAGGTCGGGCGGTGAGGAGAAATGGAGGGGCGTCGTGGCTGGCTGGCTGGCCGCCCGTGATGTGGACATGTTTTCCTTCTTGTTTGGTTTGGTTCCGGCCGGCCGAGTGGGACTCGACGAGGCGCATGACTGGCTGCCCGGTTTAGTCCGGTCGAGCCGTGTTTGCCACGTCGGGTTACAGCATCTACAGCTGCAAGCGTGACGCCTAATACCCCTCGTTTCGAAACCACAATATCCATGCAACGTTAAAAACAGAGTAGGTAGTTCATCAACGCACATTATAAAATATCTCATGGTACTGTCAAAAAATGACATGTTCTACTTAGTTATCTATTGAGAAAGTTCACCCGATGTTGTCCTTGCTCTTGTTCTATCCCTTGCCTTTGTTGTCATCGTCGCGGAAGTAGCGCTCAAAAATGCAATATAGGTCAAATCGGATCCGCTCACTATCGGAGTTGTCGGATGCGTCACCGGCCTTCTCCTACTCCTACTCCTACTCCTCTTTCATGGGCATTCCGGCCAGGGCACGGACTGTCTAGGTTTGCTCCAGTGCGAGGGCACGCATTGTTCAGGCTTCCCGCTTCATAGGATGCGCGCACAAAAGGGCATCCGCACTCTTATCTTCTATGGGCTAGTCCAATGCAGTGTGCGATTCGGCCTCCGCGGTGCGACACAACTTCTTCCTTGCACGTGGGCACCCCTCTCCTCAACGCATCTATGGTTGTGTCCTCTGGCAGCTGTAAGTGCATCTAGTGCCACCCCTAGTTGGTTTTAGAGTATTGACGACAAACCTGGTTGAGGGACTAATGTGTTTGTGAGAATTGCAGGATAACACAGGTAGTAGTCCCTCATTGATTCGGTTTACCTACCGGAGACGACCCCTAAAAATGTATGAAGACATTGAAGACAGTTGTGGTATATGAAGATATTCACATTCAAGACTATGACATGAGAAGACATTGAGTAAAGACTATGGAGCGCGAAGACTTAGATGTTTCGCTATTTCCTTTTCTTCTTTGTTGAGTCATAGGAACCACCATACTGTTAAGTGGGGTCCAAGTGAACAAAGTCAGAGTGACTGAAGTGATGCTCAATCAGAATCCTATGTCTTCGAACGAAGACAATGTGAGCAAATCTTATCCAAAGCTGGATGAGTCGGCTTTGCTTGTAGCCCAAATAAAGTTGTGTGTGTGTTTGAAATCTGACCGTTGGAACACGTGTCAGTTCCTTAGTGACCCAGTGTCATTTTGGACAAATCAGGTCGGGTTGCCTAGTGGCTATAAATAGCCCACCCCCCACATCATAAATTGGTTGGTTGCTCAGAGTTAGTGCACGGCTTTTGTAGTTTGAGAGCAACCCACCTTCGAAGCTTTTGAGAGAGAGAAATCCTTGCGAGGACAAAGCCAAACACCCAGAGCCAAAGAGTGTTAGGCATCACTGAAGTCTTTCTGTCTGCGTGACCAGAAGACTTGTTACACTTAAGGACTGTGAATCCTCCAGCCCGTTAGACGTCGCGTTTTGAGCATCCAAGAGTCATTGTGGATCGCCGGTGAACGAAGTCTGTGAAGGTTTGGAAGTCTACCTTGAAGACTTACCAGAGTAATTGGGCGAGGACTAGGTGTCCTTAGCTCAAGGGGAATAAGGTGAAGACGTGGTCTTCTGAGTTGAATCTCAGCCTCCCTAACCAGATGTACAGTTGTCACAACAACTGGAACTGGTCCAACAAATCATGTGTCCTCATCAAGTGACTGGTTCTATCCTCTCCCTCTCTTTACTTACAGTTTGTCTTCGTGAAGTCATTGCCTGATTGCCTTACCTGTTTGACTTCACTGCTTGACTACTATTGTTGTTTGGTTTCATACCATCTTCCATCCTGATCCTTACTACCTAGTTGTTATTAGTCTTCGTGCTTTTACTTCATTACATACTTGACTATGGCTTGCTTAGTGTAGTTTACCTTCCGCTGCATATCAATTGGGTCATTTCTATTGTTTGTCTTCGAAACTTCCATGTTTTGAAGACTTTCATAAAAATCGCCTATTCACCCCCTTCTAGTCGATAACTAGCACTTTCAATTGGTATCAGAGTAAGGTACTCCCTTATTCTGTGTGATTCGGTTTAACCACCTGGAGTTTTAGCTATGTCGACTGCAGAGATAATCAAAGTCTCCGCTGCTTGCCCCGTCTTCGATGGAACTGAATATCCCTGCTGGAAGAATAAAATGCGCATGCATCTTGAAGCCATTGATATCGACCTCTGGTATGTCGTCAAGAATGACGTTCCCAAGACTGGTGAAGCTGTCACCCCTGCTGATGTCAAGAAGTTTCAACTGGATTCTACTGCCAAGAACATCATCTGTGGTCATCTGACCAAAGTACAGTATGACCGTGTGAGTGCTCTGGAAACTTCGAAGCTAGTCTGGGACTGGCTCTCCAAGGTCAAGGAAGGCGTCTCAACCCAGAGAGATCAAAGGATCAGTGTTCTTCGCAACCTATTCCACCGTTTCAAGAGAAACGACAATGAAAATGTCCAGCTCACGTTTGATCGCCTCACTGACATCACAAATGAGCTTCGTGCTCTCGGCGCTACTGAGATTACCAAGCATGAAATCGTCAACACACTACTGAGATCACTTGACAGCTCCTTTGACACCCTTGCCCTCATGATACAAGAACACCCTGACTTCAAGACACTCGATCCGTCTGATATACTTGAGAGGCTCAACACACATGAATTCCAGCTATCTGAGAAAAGAGATATATATGGTCCCAGCTATGGCCGAACTCGCGCTATGACGGCAAAGGCTGTTTCCTCATCTGAAGAAGAATCTGACTGCAATTCTGATGATCCCGAAGACATTGGAAAGGAACTTGCTATGCTTGTGAAGAAGTTCCAGAAGTTCACTAAGAAGAAGGGCTTCAGAAAGTCTTCACGATCCAGCTCAAGAAATGATGAAGCTTCCATTCATGACCACAAGAAGAGAACATGTCACAAGTGCAAGAAACCTGGACACTATATCTCTGAGTGTCCACAGTGAGACAATGAGAAGAAGAAGAAGAGCAAGGAATATGATTCTGATGACAAGAAGAAGAAGAAATCTTCAAAGTCTTCTTCGAAGTACTCATCCAAGTCTTCATCTCATAAGAAGAGCTCATCTGGCAAGGCTCGTGCTTTTGTTGGCAAGGAGATGGATTCAGAGGAGGAGTCTGCTTCTGAGGAGGCGGAGGTGGAGTCTGAGGAGGAGTCCGACCCCGGTGTTGCAAGTCTGGCTCTATCTACAGCCTACGTTGCCAAGTCCATCTTCAACACTGAAGACAATGACTCCCTCACCAACGCTAAAGCTAATGACAAGGACGACTCTGCTCCCACCTACTGCATCATGGCACGTGGTGCCAAGGTAAAATCACGCGATGCTTACTTTCAAACATCAAGTGAAGATGACTCTGATTGTAAATCCAAACCCAGCTACAAAACACTTTCTAAAATTGCAACTGAACAACAAAAGGCTATGGAACATACTCAAAAATTGTTAGACAAAAGCGATGACCTGTTGGACGTGGAAATGACCCGTTCACAGTCCTTAGTTGAAGACATAAAAAATCTTCATGCTAAGTACCAAGAACTTGAAAATCATCATTAAATGCTCTCAACCACTCATGAAAAGCTCTCCTATGATTATCTTCAAAGGAAGCAAGAGATTGAGAAATTGAGAGCGGCTCATGAAGATCTTCAAAAATAGAATGAGTCACTTCACGCTCAACAGATCAGTCCCGCTCAGGATGGATTTGAACCACCATGTCTAAAATGCCTTGAGCGTGACAACGCTACCTCTCTTGCTGAATGTTCTACTGTTGCTACTGTTGCATTGTCTTCAACTGTTGATGTGGTAACTAACCCCTCTGCTGAGGATACCACTACTATTGCTGATGAAAATGCTAGGTTGAAGACATTGCTTGAAACAGGGATGTACAAAAGTCTGAAAGGGCATCAAACACTGTGTGATGTCCTCAAAAAGCATATTCTGAACCGGAACCCTAGGAAAGAGGGTGTTGGGTTTTAGAGGAAAATGAATGTTGATGGTTCCTACTGGAAGCCTGAGCAGTACCCCAAAACCACTTGGGTTGCTGCAAAGGGACCTTCAGTGGACCCATCCACCTTATCTGGCTTTACCTGTGCTAACCCCATTATCATTGATGAATCCTTTGATGCAAACTATAAACTGTTTAAGAATCAGAATGGTGAAGTGTTTGCCAGGTATATTGGAACTAACTGCAGGAATGGGCCACATATGAAGAAGATCTGGGTTCCCAAAAGCTGTCTTGAGAATCTTCCAGTGAATGTCATCATGACACCACCTGGGAAGAAGACAAACCTCAGGCCTAAGGCTTCATATGGTCCAAAGGCTTCATACAGACAGAGGACTCACCTGAGTCACCCTAACGCCAATGTTTTGCAGGGAAACCATACTCAGACTTATGAATATGAGCGTGTGTCTTCAAACCGCTATGTTCATAGAACTAAGAACTTTTCTGCTTATTCATATGAGTATCATTCATCTCCTGCAAGGCTATTTGCTAGGGCTCCAAAGCCAAAGTTCTCAGATGCTGCACTTAGACGCATTGCTTCTAAGCCACCCTTGAAGATGTGGGTGGTTAAGAAGAATTAACCTTCTATTGCAGGGAAAGGTCTCCAGTCGGAAATCAAAGGCGTCGGATGCTATTGCTGGGGACCTAAAACATCTTGTAGGGCGCAAGATCAAATGCCCAAATGGTCTTACTATGTATTTTGTTCCTGAATCATTTGCCATTCATCCTATCAGTCCTAATCTTGATCTGAGCTTCAATAATCCTCTTGCCCGTCAAATGTTTATGCCTCACACATCTCTTGGTGAAGCCTATCCCCCTGACTGTACTGTAGGGTATGACACCTCATGCTTCAGAATGGATTATGGATAGCAGATGCACTAATCATATGACTGGTGATCGAAGTCTTCTCATGGACTCAACTTTACGTCCATCTGACAAGAGTCACATCACATTTGTTGACACTGGTAAAAGCAAGGTATTGGGTCTAGGTAGAGTTGCAATCTCAAAGGATCAGCACATGGATAAAGTGATGCTTGTTGAATCCCTTGGTTTCAACTTAATGTCCGTCTCAATGCTTTGTGACTTGAACATGATTGTGATATTTGGAAAATATCGTTGCCTTGTACTTATGGAATCTGAAAAGTCTCTAGTCTTTGAAGGGTACCGGAAAGATGATCTATACATGGTAGATTTCTCAGCAGGTCCACAGCTTGCCGTATGTCTTCTTGCAAAAGCTTCAGAGTGTTGGCTCTGGTATCAGAGGCTAGGGCATGCTGGCATGAGAAACTTACACACTCTCGTCAAGAAGAAGCATGTCATAGGCATCGAGGGTGTAAAGTTCAAAAAGGATCATTTGTGCGGTGCCTGCGAAGCTGGAAAGATGACTTGGGCCAAGCACCCCTCGAAGACAATCATGACTACATCTCAACCTTTCGAGCTACTACACATGGACTTATTTGGCCCTACTCACTACTCTACCCTCACAACAACTGCGTGTCTCTAAGGCTTCGTCATTGTTGATGATTACTCAAGATATACGTGGGTGCACATAGTTCTCTACAAGACTGAAATGCGGGATGTCTTCAGACGCTTCGCCAACCGTGCCATGAACAACAATGGCGTCAAAATCAAGCATATCAGAAGTGACAACGGCACTGAGTTCAAGAACACTGGACTTGATCTTTATCTGGATACAATGGGAATCACTCATGAGTTCTCAGCTCCGTACACACCTCAGCAGAATGGCATCATGGAGCGCAAGAACAGAACCCTCATTGAGATGGCCCGAATAATGCTCGATGAATACAAGACACCAAGAAAATTTTAGCCTAAATTTATTGACACTGCATGCCATGTCATCAACCGTGTTTATATTCACAAGCTTCTGAAGAAAACATCCTATGAACTCCTCTCAGGCAAGAAGCCAAATGTCAGTTACTTCAGAGTATTTGGTGTTAAGTGATGGATCAAGGATCCACATCACAAATCAAAATTTGCACCAAAAGCACATGAAGGTTTTATGCTCGGTTACGGAAAAGGACTCGCACTCCTACAGAGTTTTCAACCTCTTTCTCTATAAAGTTGTTGAAACTGTGGATGTACGGTTCGATGAAACCAATGGCTCGCAAAGAGAGCACTTGCCAAATGTGCTAGATGAAGTTCCACCTAGTGAATCAATCAAACTAATGGGAACTGGTGAAATCATGCCGTCTGAAGCATAGCCTGAAGAGGAACTTATCATTTCTGCACCTAATCAACCTGAAGACAATCCTCCCAACGATGACAATGATCAACAAGAGCGAAATCTTCGTCCAGTCCATCCGCGTGTTGCAAACGAAGTACAGATTGAGAAGATAATTGATAGCATAAATGCACCTGGTCCACTCACTCGTTCAAGAGCAACACAACTAGCAAATTTCTGTGGGCATTTTGCTTTTGTCTCAATATCTGAACCCAAGAAAGTTGTTGAAGCCTTTATGGAACCTGAATGGATTCAAGCTATGCAAGAAGAGCTTCAACAGTTCAAACTGAACAATGTGTGGGAACTGGTCAAGCGACCGGACCCTCGCAAGCACAACATAATAGGAACAAAATAGATATATCGCAACAAGCAAGATGAGCATGGTCAAGTCGTCAGAAACAAGGCTCGTCTTGTTGCTCAAGGATATACTCAAGTTGAAGGAATTGACTTCGATGAAACATTTGCTCCTGTGGCTAGGCTTGAAGCTATTCGCATACTGGTAGCCTATGCTAACCATCACAATATCTTGCTATATCAAATGGACGTGAAGAGTGCATTTCTCGACGGCAAGATTGAAGAAGAAGTATACGTTGCACAACCTCCTGGCTTTGAAGATCCAAAACATCCTGATATGGTGTACAAGCTAAACAAAGCATTGTATGGCCTCAAACAAGCTCCTCGCGCTTGGTATGACACGCTCAAAGACTTCCTGAAGAGCAAAGGCTTCAAACCTGGATCCCTAGATCCCACACTCTTCACGAAGACATATGATGGTGAACTGTTTGTGTGCCAAATATATGTGGATGACATTATCTTCGGCTGCACCAACCAGAAATACAGTGATGAGTTTGGACACATGATGCAAGAGCAATATCAGATGTCCATGATGGGTGAGTTGAAGTTCTTCCTTGGTCTTCAAATTCATCAGCAAAGAAATGACATCTTCATATCTCAAGAGAAATACCTCAAAGATTGCCTGAAGAAGTTTGGAATGCAAGACTGCAAAGGTTATACGACGCCAATGCCGACAAAAGGTCATCTGGGTCCTGACCCCAATGGTAAAGAGTTTGATAAAAAGGTATACCGCTCCATGATTGGTTCTTTACTTTATCTATGTGCATCTAGGCCAGATATTATGCTTAGTGTTTGCATGTGTGCACGATTCCAAGAGGCACCAAAGGAATCGCATCACTTAGCAGTGAAGCGAATTCTTCGATATTTGGCTTACACCCCAACATTAGGATTATGGTATCCAAAGGGCTCAGAGTTTGATCTGGTTGGATTCTCGGATGCTGGTTATGCTGGTGACAAGGTGGATCGCAAGTCTACATCAGGCACATGTCACTTTCTGGGACGATCACTTGTCTGTTGGTCTTCAAAGAAGCAGAACTGTGTATCACTCTCCACTGCTGAATCTGAATACATTGCGGTTGGATCTTGCTGCGCTCAGCTTCTATGGATGAAGCAAACTCTCAAGGATTATGGCATCCATTTGAAACAAGTACCACTCTACTGCGACAACAAAAGCGCCATCAAGATTGCCAACAACCCAGTTCAGCACTCGAAGACAAAGCACATTGAAATTCGTCATCACTTTCCCAGAGAAGATATTGATATCATACACGTCAACACTGAAGAGCAACTGGCAGATATCTTCACAAAGCCCATGGATGAGAAAAGGTTTTGCAAGTTACGGTGTGAGCTAAATATCTTGGAATCCTGAAATGTCATGTGATCAGGCACACATTCTAACACTTATGCATGTTGATGACTTAGATGTGCAACACACGAAGTAAAGTATATCTTCAGTCAATGAAGACTTACCTTCTGAGTGTGAATACATTAACGTGCAATTTGACTTCGGAGTGCCACGATAATTGTGCGCCATGTCTAGGTCTAATACTTCCTAAACGGTGGGTAACGCCATCACCAAATTCTTCTGTTTGAAGTGTTTTTCTCATAGCGTTACTTTTGCTATGTCTTCACATTTGGTTTGTCTTCGATATCATCGTGTCTATATATATATATATATATATATATATATATATATATATATATATATATATATATTAGTGTTCTGTCCTCTACAACATTCACTTATAGCCATGTCTTCTCTGTTGAATCTTTTGAACTAAGTGAATGTGATCGGACCCTAATCTCTCTATGCTTCCTACCTTAAACTCTATCTATCCAAATCATATGCATTCTGTTGAAACTATCGAATGTCTTCTCTGCGTCCTTGTCAGCAGAAGATACAAATACAAACATTAAATCTGTTTTAAATGCTATATTTTTTATTGCCTGAAATCCGGAGAAGCCGGAATGACCATCCGACAGTCCGGGCGGGCGTGGGAACGTGGGACAACCCCAAATGTGTTGCATGTATGCCACGTGTCCCTCAAATGTGAACTGCCAGGGGCACCTGCGTAATTGCGCTGTGTCGTCCCTTTCCCTATAAATGCAACTCCAATCGCTGTCAAAATTTTTCTTCCACCTCTCCACCTCGCCAAACCCTAGCGACACTGCTAGCTTTCGACGATGCCGGCGACAAAGCGCTTAGCTGCCGCAACTTCTCCAACGTCGTCTTCACGCCGGCCGCGGACATCGTCTTCTCCGCCGCCGTCGTAGGTGTCCTCCGTCGCCAAGTTAGGGCACGGAAGATCGAACTTCTCGGCCTCCACTTCTTCCCCGTCTAGCAGTTCTTTGTGTGGTAAATAAAAACCCTCTTTTTACCGTCTTTTTGATCCTATAGATTCATCTTTTTTACCAAAAGTGGTTTCTGTCTCCACAAAGTTAGATCTATCCTGTCTACATATCATACAATGCCTAGTATATTCACTTATGCTTCACACATAGTTAGATTCCTCACTTGTACTTATTCTTGGATTCGTACAAATCTGGAACCAACTCTCAACATATAAGTGAATGTCTTCGCGCTATGAGGTCAATGTCTTCTAAACTGATTTATCTTCAAAGTCTTCTGAGAATGCATATGACCTCTTCCCCTTCCCTCGCATCTCTAATGCTGTCACAGGTACATGTCCGTGGGAGAATCCCTTGGTTCTCATAGTCTGCATTCATTTGCAGAATTCTTACAGCATCACATCAACTCTCTCGAAGCTAGTTCCTGTCTGACCAGCAGACGGAAGCCTTTGACTGTATTGAAGCCTTTCCATTTAAACTTCATAGCAACAGAGAAATCAGCTAGGAAGGGCGGCAGACAGTGTCGTGGAAACACCTCAAGAGATTTGCCTCCTGACCTCTATGAGCTGTACAAGACTGATCCAGAGGAGGACTATAATCAGAGAAAAACCCGAATCCAATGGATTCGAAGATATTGGGTGGAACAATGGTACAAGTACAGGTTCGTGACCCAGGAGTATGCCGAGAAGAATGCCATCAAGCGACCATGGGGAGACATTTTGTACAAAAATCTTCCACCCAGGTCCAGAGTTGAAGCCATTGAGCAAGGCTTCTATCCTTGCATGGTCCATGGGCCACAACCAGCTGATGCCGACCCGTCGTCTTTGCTATGGTGTCGAGATGACAATCTGTTCAAACACAACTTTTAGTTTGCCAAGAACTCGCCCAAGGAGAAGAAGAAATCTTGGGGATTAGACTTCAACCCTGGCCCCTCTGCGCCTCGTGCGATGGCACGCGCGAAGCTAAACCAAATCTTGTTGGGCCCTTCTATGACTTAGGAGGTCTCATCACTCATATCAGGGTTCAAGGGGCAGATGTGGATCGACCTGCAGATGACGCTGACTCTGATGAAGCGCCTGCACCTCCGAAGCTGAAGAAGCAGAAGAAACCCAAGGCTCCAAAGCGTTCCTCTCCACCAAAAGCTTTGCAAGTGAAGCCCTTGGCCACTGCTCCTCCTGCACCAAGTGTGCGGTCTGAAGATCTCTCTCGCGTCTCCAAGACCGAGAAGAAAAAGAAGAAGCCCATGCACTCCTCCAGTCCTGCTCTGACTCCTGCTGCCGTTTTGAGAAACGAGAATGAAGCCATTGATCTGTCAAGTGACGAAGATCTTGCTGATGACGCTCTTGAGCAACTGATAAAGAGCAAGCAAGAAGCAGAAATCTTCAATGACTTGCCTCTCTTTGACGTGATTGTCATCAACAACTTCATTAATGAGTGGTTTTACACCCCCAATCTCAGCTTTGATGATCTGCAACTTCCGATTGGCCTCAGCGTCTCCTTTCACGGCGCCATTGCTCCTGAGCTATCTCTTGCTCAGAAAATTGTTGAGCTAAAGCACAAGATTGATTTTGAAAAGGCTCAGTTCAAGAAGCATATGGCCAGGCTCAGTGTGAAGGATGTCTAGAACTTCAAGGTCATGCTGCATGAGCTCAAGGAAGCGTTTCACAAGAAACGTGAAGAAGCTAAAAGGTCACGTGAGCGCATGAAGATTCTTGCTGCCAAATGCTGCCAAGCTTACAATGAGGCTAAAAAGCGCAAGGCTCTTGGGTGTCCAGGCATCGACCCCAGGATAGCTGCCAAGAAGAAGAAGCCATCTGTGGACCAAACTGAACCATCAAGGCGGGACGAGCCTCGCATTGTCTTCCCGGCCAGCATGACAGGCGTGAAGCCTAAGGTCCCCATAGTGGCTTCAAAGCTTTAGAAGACTAGGGCAATTGAAGCCAAGGCCAGGAAGCGCAAGACCAAGAACACCTCTCATGCTGCTCCACCCACCAAGAAGCGCAAGACCAAGAAAGACCGGGCTGCTCCCATAGAGCCCCTTGTAGTCGAGCCAATCTCTGTTGCTCATCCTGATTCTGCACACCAGGAACGACGCATGATAGTTCATGAGCCTGCTTCCACAGAGGCTCCTGAAGCTGAAGATATTGCAGCTATTGACCCCACCGCAGCTGAAGACATTGGTCACCACGACAATGTTGAAGATGATGAAGTCCTTCCTCAGATCGAGCAAAATGTGGTATCATCGCCTGTTCTAACGAACAGCGAACTAATCAGCATTGGTCATCCATTGATGCCAATTGCTCAGGATGACTCATGGGCTGATCACCCTCAAGGATCCCCACGTGATGAAGACACACCAGTTACACCCCCAACACAGGTCACCACTCCAGTGGGTGACGATGAAGACTTTGAGGCCCAGCCAACTCCATCTCCACAAGCGTCGCCAGCATTTCGCAGGCTTCGTAAAAGGACCAAGGTCTCAAGTCAATCTGTCGAGTGTTCCAAAAGGAGATGAGCGCCAATCTGTTTCACGTCAAGTGTTTCCTGAAGCCTCTCCTACTGTGAACATCCCTGAGTCTGAAGCCAAAGCGGCTAAAGATATTCCGGCTGCATCAGCCGATGACAAAGAAGAAGAACCAAGAGAAGCAAGTGTTGCCACACCTCCTGCCAACCAAGTTGTTCTCGAGGAGAACGTGTCCGACCCTCCAGCTCCTGAAGTGGAGGTTACAAATACTGAGGCGGCCACCAACACTGAAGCCAATGACATTGTCATGGCTGAAGCTAATGTGGCGCCTGAAGCCAGTACGGTGCCTGAAGTGACAACACCTGAAGCTAATGCTGCATCTACCGCCAATCTGCAGCCTGAAGTCAATGCCACTGCTCCTGTTCCGCCTCCAAGGCCACATACTATCGAGCAAGCATACAACTATGGGCAGCTAATCACTGTCAAATGGCCTCTTCTGGTTCCTCCACCTGCTGCTGGTCCTCAATTTGATTACCACGTCGAGCACAGGCCTCATGTTCAGAAGCCAAAGCCAAGACTGCCCAGGTTTCCCGGGACTGCCACTTCACCAGGGTCCTTCAATGCAAATGGCTTCATAGCGCACAACACCTTCTTCGACAGCGCCAAGAACCCCTACTCTAAGGCAAGGATCTCATCTGATTGGTTCTGGAGCTATCAACAGTGCAGCTATTATTCATGTGTTCTGTATGATCAAGGGCGCATCTTCCCTCATATGCGTCTTAACACTGAAGCTATTGCTGTACTGCCATGCCTTGAAGAAGCCCCTGAATGTTTTCGTGATGCGGGTTTGCTCCACTTTGTGACTGACAAGGAGCATTGGAATGAAGAACTTCTGCTCCAATTTTATGCTACCCTCCACATTCGCGGCTACAACAGGGATCCGAAGACTTGGGTCCTTGAGTGGATGACAGGCAATGTCCATCATGAAGCCAAAGCCTTTGACATCACTGAGCTTACCGGCCTGCCCACTCCAGGAGAGCTTTATGAACCTGGTTGTCAGCTTCACCGCAATGCATTGGAGAGTATCTTCCATAAGCCAGAGCCCAACATGAGCCAAATGTTGAGCATGATGAAGCCTCTGCCACCTGACGTTGATTACCCAAAGGAATTCTTTGTCAAAGACCTCGAGTATCTGCCTCGCACAATCTATCACATCATCAGGCGAACTCTATGGCCTGTCAAAGGACATTCATCAGCTGCAAAACTTGAAGGAGCAATGAAGACTTTGGTCTTTTATATCTTCAATGGCATCAGCTTCAATGCTCAAGACTTCTTTATCCGACAATTGGCTGTGTCTGGCTCTGATCTCTTTGGCCTGAAGTTCTACGCTCCATGGGTCATGCGCCTCATCAAGCTACACTCAGCTGTCAACTATCAGCCCTCTGCTCGCAATCATCTAATTTTTCTGCCTGAGGTTGATATGTTAGTTGAAGCCATATACCCAGAGCCTGCCAAGGAGCCCCTTAGTCTTCAAAATGCTGATATCCAAAGCTTCTCGCAAACCATTGAAGGAGTCCAAGCAGTCACTCGTGTCTATCCATTGGCTGGAAATACTCGCTTGCCTCGCCGTGCACAGACTGAAGCTACTGAGAGCACCATTGCACAAAGGCCTCGGAAGCGCTCTTGTGTACTGAATGACTGAGAACTTCTTGTGGCACTGCATTAGAAACAAGACAAGCATCACTTCTGGATTAAGCGACAGATGCAAAGCCTCTTGGTGGACGTCAATCGCATTCGCAATCTTGCCACCAAGAATGCTTTTGTCACTCATGAGACCTGTGGGCGATCATGGAAGAGTTTGACATTGCTCAGTGTTGAAGCAGATCTTCAAGACGATGGCTTCACTGAAAGATTCAAGTTTGACACCACTCCCCCAAGGAATGTTGTCCTATGCCGAACTCCGTCTCTTGAAGACTGTGACTATTCCGCCTCCGCTGCCACGGTGAATGCCAGAGTGATTGATGATGAAGATGATGCTACTTCACCACCTCAAGCTTCAGCGCATATCGACGCTGCTATCGAATTTCGGGTTCCGGCAGACCCTTGAGGTTCGAACTCTGGGGTGTGCGCGGAGATTACGCCTTCTACCTACCTGCACCCCTCCGCCTCGCAAAGATCTAAGAAATGGAAAACACAGCACAAGAGACACAGGGTTTATACTGGTTCGGGCCACCGTTGTGGTGTAATACCCTACTCCAGTGTGGTGTGGTGGATTGCCTCTTGGGCTGATGATGATGAACAATACACGGAAGAACAACCTCGCGAGGGTCTGTTCTTGGCTGGGGGGATGAACGGCTAGGAGAAGTTCAGTCACCCTTCTCTCTCTCTCTCCCTCTCTCTCTCTCTCTCTCTCTTTCTCTCTTTCTCTCTCTCTCTCTCTCTCTCTCTCTCTCTCTCTCTCTCTCTCCGATCTGATTGCCGATCGATCCCCCTCTACCCTGGGGGTGGCTAGTCCTATTTATAGGCAAAGGCCCTGGGCCTCTTCCCAAATATTGAGCGGGAAGGGCGCCAACAATTGGCCATTTTGAAGGGGAACATCTAGTACACTTATCCTGACTAAAGTTGGTCCTCGCCTGCCAAAGGCTCTGGTGATGACGCTGGCTTGGGCTCCACAATGACTTCCTCCTTGTCGCGGGGCTGGTCTTGGTCTCGTTGCACCGAAATGGGTGCCTTTGCTTGATACTCCCGCCTGCGCTTGCTCCCTTTGCACCAAAGAGGAAAGGGAGGACACTGCGCGGGATGGCGCCCGCCTGGCGCCCTTGGTCGTCATGGCTTGCGTCACGGGTACCTCGTGAGGTACCCCGCCTTGATCTCTCCGCCTCCTCGTGAGCCAACCTAATGAGGCCGTGCCTGAGGAAGCTCCGTGTCGTCCGCCCCGCGAGGCTCGGCCCCTCGCGAGGGTCTTGGGTCTGTGTTGATGAAGACGGGCCGTGCTGGGCCCCCTTTTGAGCCATGCCGCAGGCCTCAGGCAGGCAAGTCTGGGGACCCCCATTCCCAGAATGCCGACAGTAGCCCCCGGGCCCAAGGCGCTCCCGGACTTGGCCGTGCAGTGAGGCGAAAGGGCAAGGGCGAAGCGCCACGGGCCCTAACAGCCTGCGGCCTTGGGCGCCGCGTGGCGGTTGATTTGGACGTGGGCGTCTCCACTTCCCCACGATGCCTTGGCAACTGCGCGGATTGGACAAGTCCCTGCATGCAAAGCGGGTTATGATTACCTGCGATCGTGGAGGCCGACGGTTGGCCTTCGCCGGCCATAAGTACGGAACGGCACGCGCCCTTCCAGTCCATCTCTTCTTGCTCCTCCTTCTTCCCGGTCCTTGCTCCGTCTTGCTGCAATGGCTCCGATCCGTCGGTTCTCGGCGGCAGAGAAGGGAAAGGCTCCCCGAGAGGAGCCTGACCCGCTCCCGCCGAAGAAACGGCTCGCCCTTCGCCGCCGGGACGAGGGGCCCATCAGGTGGTGTCGAGGCCCTGGGGCGAGCGGGCGCCACCGGGGTTCCCGCTTCCTTTGTACGCCCACGTCGAGGGCTCTGAAGGAGTCGACGCTGATCACCACGGGCGGCGCCGGCGCCGGCGTCGACGGGTCACGAAGGTGTGGGTCGTCCCCCCTGGGGTCCACACCGAGGGCTCCTCCCGATAGTTCATGCTCTTCAGGATGTCGCCCTTGGCCTTGGCCCCACGGCCGAGGCCGGGGCGCGTGTCCTGTCTTCTGCAGCGCTGACGCGGGTCTTCACCCACATCTACCTTCGCGACCCCAGCGTCGACCTTGACAGCCTGCTGGAGCCAGCAAGCAGCGAGCGTGCCGCTGCCGCTGCCGAGGCCGTGAAGGGTCGCGCGGAAGCTCTGCTGGGGAAGTTCCGGGCCTTCAGCACCAAGCCGAAGCAAGGCACTGCCGACCCTGCTGCTCCATGAGGCGAACCCACTCCGCGCTGCTCCACCGCCGTCGAGCGATTCCGTCGTGGCTCCTGTCCTGTTTTTAATTCCTGCACATGTACCATGCCTCGGGGAGGCGTTTAAACTTGCGTCTGCCATTGAGATAACAGTGTGGACTGTAATATTTGCTTCTGAATTCCTTGAAATTTACGCTATTCCTTCCTACTTGCTTATGTTCTACGCCGGCAGAGCCCGGCCCCGCGCGTACCTCACCCAGCACTAGCCCCGAACGGAAACCAGGACGGGACCAAGGAGTGAGGGGCTACGTGACAAGTTAGGCTCCTGAGTCGCGATGCTCAGGAGTCCTCCTTGGCGCACGAACAGCAAGTAGGGAGGTGAGATGTGGGTGGATCTACCGTTCTACGTCTGCAGAGCCCGGCCCCGCGCGTACCTCACCCAGCGTTAGCCTTTCGGAACTAAGGAGTGAGGGGCTACGGGACCAGTTAGGCTCCTGAGTCGCGATGCTCAGGAGTCCCCCTTGACGCTCAAACGGCCTTCGTACCTTGGCTCCGCTCGGGGAGAGACGCGTGACGAACCAGGCCCGGGGGGCCTGGCTGGGTGGCGTGCGTCTGGGCGTGACCCAGGCGCAGCCCCCGTGCCCAGCCCCCTCGCGTGGCACTCCCGAGGGGAGGCCTTACGATGAGGCTAGACACTGAGCTTTGGGCTCCCTGAGGTTAACGCGGCCCGGGGCCACCCTCAGTTGTTTATCACCAGCGCGGAGCATAGCGCTTCCGTATGTGTACGGGCATAGCCGCTCCTCGGCAGTGTCGTCAGCCAGTGCAGAGCATGGTGCTTCCACTGGTACGTGGGAGGGGGCTCCCCTCCGGGAGGAGTCCCCGGGGCGTGTACAGCCCCGCCCTGACACGTGGCTGGCACGGTAGGGCCTGGCGAGGTGTATCTGGGCACCCGTGAGCCAGCGCGGGACTCACGGGGCCCTACCTCTAGGCGGGTTGCGCCTGGCACTGGGCCTTATCTTGTGATGTGTTCCTGCAAATTTGGTTAGATGCCGACACTCTACGTCCTCGGGTCCCGGCCCTCGAGCTGGTCTCAGCCGTCGCTAGTATGCCAGGTCGCGATGCCATGGACAAGGCCAGAGGGTGAGGGCTAGAGAGCCAGTAAGAGCCCTGAGTCGCGATGCTCAGGCACCCCCCTTTAATGTGCAAGTGGTCGACATGGAGAAGAAGAGGTGCCGTGGACCGGCATCAAATAATCAAGCATGGAAGGCCGAACGCATAGCTGGAAATAAACGCAAAAGGGGCACATGTCGCTGGGTCTGGCCCGAACGACTTGGGAATGATGCAGCCCGAGGGGCGCCCCCAACAAAGTAAGCTAACGGCATGAAATAAAAGGGATACATGCCGCAGGGACGGACCCACGCGGCCTGGGAATGATGCAGCCCTGGGGGGCGCTCCCAGCTGGAAATGAAACTTGAAAGATGTCACCTGATGATGTTGAGGATGAATGAGTGTTGGTGTAGTAGACTCGGTGGGCTGCGGAAGCCGATCCTCACGAGCCCCCAGGCCCAAGGGCCTCGGGAGGCTCCGGAGGCGCTGGTGGCTCCTCGCGGACCATCTCCATCTCCGCCAAGGCTGTGGAACACCTGGCCTCTTGAGCCTCCATGATGCCCCTCACGAGGCGCTGTTACGTGGCAGCCGCGTTCGTCAAGCCGTAAGGCATGCGAACGTAGCTGTGGGGTGGACCTTCGCAGCGCCCCACTCGCGAGGGCCAGAGGCGCTCCAGAGAGGCGACTCGATTGAGCCGTGGTATGTCGATGCAGACACATAGCCCACCATCCTCGCCTGGGTGGGGAGCCACAGCTGGTAAGCGGCGGCCGCCCCTCATGGCTCTTGACTCTTGTAGCTCCTAAATGGCCTTGCTCACGAACTCATGTGGGTCTGACCCTCCTTGCTTTACTCCTTCTTGAGGGAAACGTGCTTCGAAACACGCCTCCATGTGGTGCCCAAGCGCCTCCCTCGTGACCCTAGCCAGGTCGGTGGCCCTCCAGGGGAGAGCCCCCGAGCCCTGCCTGAGGAGGGCGTCGGGCGCGCTTTCCTATGCGATGGAAGGAGGATCCCCCTGGGCAGGCGCGGGCCCTGAGGGGCCTGCCTCCCAAGGGGCCGAGCTGGACGATGTCTTCTTCTTCTTGGGGGTGGTCTCAGGAAGCCTCCTGCTTTCGCGATCCGGGTCTTCCAGTGATGCGGCCAGAAAGGCTCGTTCCAGGGAACACGCCGCATCCTTCTCTTCCCAGGGCACCATGTTGACTCCGCAACTTAATGGCATCTTGAACTTGGCCAGCGCTGGGTATCCAAGGATGGCGTTGTACGGCAGGCGAATGTGAGCGACGTCGAAGTCGATGAGCTCGGTGCGGTAGTTGTCGTGTGTCCCGAAGGTGACTGGGAGGCGGACCTGCCCAATCGGGACCGTGGAGCCATCGGTGACTCCGGAGAAAGGCTTGGTTGGCTGAAGCTGGTTGTAGGGTACTTGGAGATTGTTGAATGTTTCCACGGACAGGACGTTGAGCCCTGCCCCGCCGTCGATGAGGGTCCTGGTGACCAGCACGTTGCTGATGATTGGGGAGCAAAGCATCGGGAGGACTCCGGCTGTGGCTGCACACTTGAGTTGATCCGCTGAGCTGAACGTGATGGTGCACGCGGACCACCTGAGAGGGCGCGTGGCTTCGAGCTTGGGGAGGACTGCATTTACTTCGCGGGCGAAAGCTTGAGTATGCGCTGAGAGGCTGGGGCTTGAGCTCCGCCCAGGATGCAGGCGATCGCGCGCGGCTCCTGGAAGCCCCCAGCCCCCTCGTCCTGATGGCGGTCCTCGTTTCTCCTTGGTTGCGGCGGCAGCGGAGGGAGGCCTGCGTTGCCTTGCGGGCGGTCCTCGCGAGGCTGATCCCTCCAGTCTCCCTCACGAGACGGGTCTTGCCAGCGGTCCTCGCGAGGTCGATCGCGCCACCCTTGGCGTGGGCCGTGGTCTTCCCAGCGTCCTGCGTTCCTTCCTCCTCCTCGACCGTAGCCCCGATCACCGCGGTCGGGACGACGACCGATCCTTCCTTCTCGCACGGCTCGGAGCTCTTGACATTCGTTGGTGTTGTGGGTGTGGAGGTCATGGTACACACAGTACCGACTGCCCTTGGAAGACTCTGGCTGATCTCTGCCCGCTTGGTGTCTGGTTCTGCCGCAAGCACGGCAGCCCCCTTGCGCTTCACATCCTTGGCCTTGAGCTTCTTCTCTTCTGGGTCCGCGGCAGGCAGCTCGAGGAGGGAGAGATGCCCTTCCTCAGCCCTGGCGCACTTGGTTGCCAAGTTGAACAGCTCCAAGGAAATGCACAGGTCTTCATGCTTCGCCAGCTCCTCCTTCATCTTGACGTCGCGCACGCCGTCGGAGAAGGTTGAGATGATGGCCTCCTCGGTCACCTTGGGAATCTTGAGGCGTGCGTTGTTGGAGCGCTGGATGTATTTCTGCAGGGTCTCTCCGGGTTGTTGCTTGATGCGGCGCATGTCTCTCATGGCGGGTGGCCGGTCGCGAGTACCTTGGAAGTTGGCGATGAAGTGGGTGCGCATCTCGTCCCAGGAGGAGATCGTGCCCGGAGCTAGGTTAAGGAGCCAGGTGCGGGCCCCGTCCTTGAGCGCCATGGGAAACCAGTTCGCCATGACCTTCTCATCTCTGTTGGCAGCTTCGATGCCCAGCTCATAGAGCTACAGGAACTCCGCAGGGTCGGCCGTGCCGTCGTAACGAGGAGGCAGGTCTGGCTTGAACTTGCCCGGCCACGTGACGCTGCGTAGTTCGGTGGTGAAGGCACGGCAGCCTGCCGTGGCCACGGGAGGCCTTGGGTTGCGGAGAGCTTGGTCTTGCAGGCCCCCACGTGCTGTAGCTGGGAGCAGCGCGGGGTCTTGACGTGCGGGAGCAGGAGCATAGTCGCGACGTGCTGGAGCATGGAGCGCCCAGGCAGCTTCTTGCGGGCGAGGGACTTCTTGGCAGCTCTGCTCTTGCCGCGCTGGCACCTGACGGAACGGGTTCCGCCCAGGGGCCACACGCCTTGGAGCCGGGGCGCCTTCTTGAGGAGGAGGCGGCTGGGCCCCCCTGGAGCTTCGTCGCCCGCGCGGGGCGGGGTGCGGTGCAGCGGGAAGGACGGCGCGGGAGAACCACCCGCGGCGCGGACGAGCTCGGCGACGCGGTCGAGCCATTCTTCGTAGACGTCGTCGATGGGATGGTAGCGCAGGAGCTCGTTCGCCGCGATGAGCGCAGCTCGAGCCTCCATGGGTGCGCGGAGCACACGGGACGAAGAACCAGCCGGGGTGAGCGAGGGAGTGGCGGTGCGGCCGTCCTGCCGCACGGACGGATGCTGAGACGACGCTTGCTGCTCGTTCCCTGCCGGGCCGGTGGTGGCGTTGACAGCAGGTGACGGGGAACGGCGAGGACGCCTGCCGACGGGAGCTGTCTGGGCGACGCGGGAAGCGAGAGCGGCTCGGCGCTCGGCGCGGGCCCGACGAGCGTCAGACATGGACGCGATGGTCGGAGAAGAACGAGGCGGTGGAAGACGAATTCCGGCGCACCCCTACCTGGCGCGCCAAATGTCGGATTTCGGGTTCCGGCAGACCCTTGAGGTTCGAACTCTAGGGTGCGCGTGGAGATTACGCCTTCTACCTACCTGCACCCCTCCGCCTCGCAAAGATCTAAGCAATGGAAAACACAGCACAAGAGACACAAGGTTTATACTGGTTCGGGCCACCATTGTGGTGTAATACCCTACTCCAGTGTGGTGTGGTGGATTGCCTCTTGGGCTAATGATGATGAACAATACAAGGAAGAACAGCCTCGCGAGGGTCTATTCTTGGCTGGGGGATGAACTGCTAGGAGGAGTTCAGTCACCCTTCTCTCTCTCTCTCTCCGATCTGATTGCCGATCGATCCCCCTCTACCCTGGGGGTGGCTAGTCCTATTTATAGGCAAAGGTCCTGGGCCTCTTCCCAAATATTGAGCGGGAAGGGCGCCAACAATTGGCCATTTTGAAGGGGAACATCTGGTACACTTATCCTGACTAAAGTTGGTCCTCGCCTGCCAAAGGCTCTGGTGACGACACTGGCTTGGGCTCCACAATGACTTCCTCCTTGTCACGGGGCTGGTCTTGGTCTCGTTGCACCGAAATGGGTGCCTTTGCTTGATACTCCCGCCTGCGCTTGCTCCCTTTGCACCAAAGAGGAAAGGGAGGACACTGCACGGGCTGGCGCCCGCCTGGCGCCCTTGGTCGTCATGGCTTGCGTCCCGGGCACCTCGTGAGGTACCCCGCCTTGATCTCTCCGCCTCCTCGTGAGCCAGCCTGATGAGGCCGTGCCTGAGGAAGCTCCGTGTCGTCCGCCCTGCGAGGCTCGGCCCCTCGCGAGGGTCTTGGGTCTTTGTTGATGAAGACGGGCCGTGCTGGGCCCCCTTTTGAGCCACGCCGCAGGCTGCAGGCAGGCAAGTCTGGGGACCCCCGTTCCCAGAACGCCGACAACTGCACCAAGTTCGTCTGCACCGCCAAACCCCGATGCCGACCCTGCATCTATTCCTCCTTTCGGGAATGTGTAGAGGCTCTATGTCTTCAAGACTTTTTGGTCCTTACTGACAAAAGGGGGAGAAGCATATGAGTTGATAGTCTTCAAGCGGGTCCATATGGGCGGTTGCTTTATATTTTGCCTAGTGTTTACAACTCTCGCTTTTGATACATTTGGTTCTTTGTTGTAACACTTAAACTCGATGGTCGTGTGCTACTTATTTGCTATTCTGTGATGCGATGATAAATTCTGCATGTGCGATGATAACTTCCGCACTTAGGTCATTTTGCAAACGTCCATTTTCATTATGCATGTCATTATCTTCGTTATATCAAATCATGCATGATGAATTGTCGTCATAAGTTGAAGAGAATGTCCACAAGTACAACCTGCCATGTGCATTTGCATTCCAAAAGCAAATTACTTATATGCACATCTTCAGGGGGAGCCTTTGCCACTTATGAAGACAATACCTTTATCCTTACAATTTCACATACTTTATCCCCGTTGAAAACTTCAACCAGTTTGTAATCAATCACCAAAAAGGGGGAGATTGTAAGTGCATCTAGTGCCACCGCTAGTTGGTTTTGGAGTATTGATGACAAACCTGGTTGAGGGACTAATGTGTTTGTGAGAATTGCAGGATAACACAGGTAGTAGTCCCTCATTGATTCGGTTTACCTACCGGAGACGACCCCTAAAAATGTATGAAGACATTGAAGACAGTTGTGGTATATGAAGATATTCACATTCAAGACTATGACATGAGAAGACATTGAGTGAAGACTATGGAACGCAAAGACTTAGATGTTTCGCTATTTCCTTTTCTTCTTTGTTGAGTCATAGGAACCACCGTACTGTTAAGTGGGGTCCAAGTGAACAAAGTCAGAGTGACTGAAGTGATGCTCAACCAAAATCCTATGTCTTCGAGCGAAGACAATGAGAGCAAATTTTATCCAGAGCTGGATGAGTCAGCTTTGCTTGTAGCCCAAGTAAAGTTGTCGTGTGTGTTTGAAATCTGACTGTTGGAACACGTGTCAGTTCCTTAGTGACCCAGGGTCATTTTGGACAAATCAGGTCGGGTTGCCTAGTGGCTATAAATAGCCCACCCCCACACAATAAATTGGTTGGCTGCTCAGAGTTAGTGCACGGCTTTTATCGTTTGAGAGCAACCCACCTCCGAAGCTTTTGAGAGAGAGAAATCCTTGAGAGGACAAAGCCCAAACACCCAGAGCCAAAGAGTGTTAGGCATCACTGAAGTCTTTCTGTCTGCGTGACCTGAAGACTTGTTACACTTGAGGACTGTGAATCCTCCAGCCAGTTAGGCGTCGCGTTTTGAGCATCCAATAGTCATTGTGGATCGCCGGTGAACGAAGTCTGTGAAGGTTTGGAAGTCTACCTTGAAGACTTACCAAAGTAATTGGGCGAGGACTGGGTGTCCTTAGCTCAAGGGGAATAAGGTGAAGACGTGGTCTTTTGAGTTGAATCTCAGCCTCCCTAACCAGACTTACAGTTGTCACAGCAACTGGAACTGGTCCAACAAATCCTATGTCCTCATCAAGTGACTGGTTCTATCCTCTCCCTCTCTTTACTAACAGTTTGTCTTCGTGAAGTCATTGCCTGATTGCCTTACCTGTTTGACTTCACTGCTTGACTACTATTGATGTTTGGCTTCATACCATCTTCCATACTGATCCTTACTACCTAGCTGTTATTAGTCTTTGTGCTTTCACTTCATTGCATACTTGACTATGGCTTGCTTAGTGTAGTTTACCTTCCGCTGCATATCAATTGGGTCATTTCTATTGTTTGTCTTTGAAACTTCCATGTTTTGAAGACTTTCATAAAAATCGCCTATTCACCCCCCTCTAGTTGATAACTAGCACTTTTAGCAGCGTTGACCTCGAATTCGGAGCCTGGCATCGTGGGACAAGGCTCCACCGCAAGGGTTGTGTTGCCAGCCAGAGCCGTCCGATTGGCGGCGTTGATACCTCTAGACGCTACTCATCGCCTCTAGTTCCACCGCGGTCACGCGCCTCAAGTCGTCGGCGCCACTAGATCGAAGCCTCACTTGCGCGGACGTAGTGAATTCCCGCCGGAGTGACTCCAACGGCAAAGCTTGAGATTCCTCACGGGACCGACGGAGAGCCAATCAGGTGTCTAACTCCTTGTCCACACACGGGACGAGGTTTTATGATGGTGTAATACACCAGAGGTGGCCCTCGGTAGGAAGCATGACTGTAGGCCCACCTCGGGGAGCAACTGGCCTGGCAGTGGTCTGGCGTAAGGGGGGCAGCCCGGAGGTCCGAGATCAAGAGAACATCTTGGTGTGCAGGCCAAGATGGTGGCGGCATGAGATTGTCGAACCCCATGTAAACCCTAGCCCACGTTGTCTATATAAGATGGGGATAGGGGTAGCTATTCTGATCTACAACGTAAACTATACTCTCGGTAGCCATATACCTTCCTCCCTTGTAACCCCCTCGCACGAGGTGCTCCAACACGAATACAAACCAAAAGCAGGATGTAGGCTATTACCTCACCACGAGGGCCTGAACCTAGGTAACCACCTTGTGCGAACTCCCCTCTAGTACTTTCAGGCGCGTTTGCCACCCTACCGAGCGCCCTGGAGGTTTTTCAAACCGTTAGTTGGCGTGCCACTCAGGGGTGCGCCGGTTGGAAACCGAATCCATATCGGATCTCCCATCACTCCTCGAGGCCTCGCACCAGGAGAGAGTCTTACCCTTGGCTCCCTCACCTTCGTCACGGATGAGTTCAGTCGGTTTGACATAAGCCCACCGACCTCCCCAACCCGCAGCAGCATCTTCGGATCATTGGCGTTCGTCGTCAACCGCTACGGCGACCTCCACCTATGCATCCCACCGGCCACCGCCTCATCAGATTGCCTGCTTGATCCCGTCAGGGTCCATGTTGTCTACGCCACCAACCTCTGACTCAGAGGACAAAGATCTCGCACCAATGGATCTGACGTCAGGGGCCCGAATCCTAGCCTCAGGATCGGAACGCATCATCTACCTCATGATAACCCGCCACCCCCCTAACATCACATCTAGTCACCATGGTGTGCGACAAATGCTTCAATAACCATGTCACATAAGATTGCATCTGGGGCGGATTCGTCTTGGGCTGCGGCATCAACTATGGTAGCCTCGTCTTGCTCCCACAAATGGATGATGACGAGGCTAACATCGTCTCCATCTCGGAGATAGAAGATGACGAGGCCGGTGTCATCTCCATCTCAAAGACTGGGAACAGTGAGGCAACCCTGGCATGAGAGACAACATCTGACAGCGACGAAGTCCCACAAGCCGTTGCTCTGGAGCAAGTCCTAATGATGGCCCCATATGAAACAGCTCTGAAGCACCAGGCGCGACTCCGACTGACATCAACATTAGCGGAGCCGCGGCAACCTATGTTGTCCCACTGAACACAACGCCTCCAACCTCGGAGTTGGTAATCGTCGTACTTTCGCACCTCTGATTCCCACCCCTGTTGGGCAGTATCCCAATGGTTTTGTCGTCCTCGACAATGGGCCCTCGGGATTCATGACCCCTGGGGTCGCCACCAATAGCCTTGCCATGACAACAATGACATAGCCAATCATCATTGAGGAGGCATTGCGGTTAGCGAACCCCTACTAGGGACCAGTCACACCACGCAAAACATGGAGGCCTTCTAACGGCCACAAGGGTTGTTCAGCTACAACTCCAGAAGAGCACGTCAGAGGCTGCCACGCAACAGGCGCGCTCGCAAGAAACAATGGCAAACGAAAGAAGCGGACAACCTCGCCACCAACCATTGTCGACTACCAACGCCCTTGCGACCCTTGGAAGCGAGGTCACTAATGGCTTCGATGAAAATGAAGACGTCGGCGTCCTGTGAACGCTGGCTCATGTCCTCTACGCAGTTGCGGTGCTCACAAACAAGCTTCATGCTACGACGGCAGACCCCAACATCATTACCGATTTGCAGCGGGTGCTTTGAAACACGGTAGAGCTCCGAGAGAACATTAGCGAGTCTAGGATGCGCCTGGATGACACAAGCAGCATCCTCTCAGATGCAGGCCACCCACAACAACATAGCCACTAGGAGTCGGTGACCTGGTCAGGGTCCCACCAACAAACGAGGCCAAAAATCTGAGTTACGCGATCTTGATACGTCTCCAACGTATCTATAATTTTTGCTTGTTCCATGCTGTTATATTATCAATCTTGGATGTTTTATAATCATTTTGTAGTCATCTTATATCATTTTTTGGTACTAACCTATTGACATAGTGCCAACTGTCAGTTGCTCTTTTCTGCATGTTTTTTACATCACAGGAAATCAATATCAGACGGAGTCCAAATGCCACGAAACTTTATGGAGAATTTTTACGGGCCAGAAGGAACACAATGGGCCCTGGCTGCACCTAGGGGGTGCCTCGAGGGAGGCAAACCCACCAGGGTGCACCAGGAGGCCTAGGCGCGCCCTGGTGGGTTGTGCCCACCTCGGATGCCCCCCGGACCGCCTCTTTGCTCTATAAGTACCCCAATATTTCCAGAACCCTAGGGGAATCGACGAAATATTCATCCAGCCGCCGCAGAGTCCAGAACCACCAGATCCAATATAGACACCATCTCGGATGGGGTTCATCACCTCCATTGGTGCCTCTCCGATGATGCGTGAGTAGTTCTTTGTAAACCTTCGGGTCCGTAGTTAGTAGCTAGATGGCTTCCTCTCTCTCGCTAAATTCTCAATACAATGGTCTCTTGGAGATCCATATGATGTAACTCTTTTGCTGTGTGTTTGTTGGGTTCGATGAACCTTGAGTTTATGATCAGATCTATCTTTTTATATCCACGAAAGTATTTGAGTTCCTTTGATCTCTTTCATGCATGATCTCTTATAGCCTCGTATTTCTTCTCTGATATTTGGGTTTTGTTTGTCCAACTTAATCTATTTATCTTGCAATGGGAAGAGGTGCTTTGTAGTGGGTTCGATCTTACGGTGCTTGATTCCAGTGACAAAAAGGGAAACAACGCGTATGTATCGTTGCTACTAAGGATAAAACGATAGGGTCTATCTCTACATAGATAGATCTTGTCTACATCATGTCATCGTCCTTATTGCATTACTCCGTTTCTCCATGAACTTAATACACTAGATGCATGCTGGATAACGGTCGATGTGTGGAGTAATAGTAGTAGATGCAGGCAGGAGTCGGTCTACTAATCTTGGACGTGATGCCTGTATAATGATCATTGCCTGGATATCGTCATGACTATTTGAAGTTTTGTCAATTGCCGAAGGGTAATTTGTTCACCCATCGTTTGCTACTTTTCTCGAGAGAAGCCACTAGTGAAATCTACGGCCCCCAAGTCTCTTTGTCATATATTTGCCTTTGCGGTCTACTTTTTCCTTGCATTTATTTTCAGATCTATTAAACCAAAAATACAAAAATACCTTGCTGCAATTTTTCATTATTTATTTTATTTGGTGTTCGATCTATCAATCTACTACAAATTTATCTCACGTCTGTTTGCCTACTTGAGGCGCCGTACCCTGAAAGGGATTGACAACCCCTTTAACACGTCGGGTTGCGAGAATTTGTTATCTGTGTGCAGGGGCTGTTTCCGTTGTGTTGCTTGGCTCTCCTAATGGTCCGATAACCTTTGTTTCATATATGAGGGAAATACCTATCGCCGTTGTGCTGCATCATCCCTTCCTCTTTGGGGAAATACCGACGTGGCTTCAAGCGACATCAGATCACCGTGGCATTGGACATAATATGACACCACTTCCCCCACGAGCTCCCCCGGTGCATGATGAAGGAAATATGCCCTAGAGGCAATAATAAAGTTATTATTTATTTCCTTATATTATGATAAATGTTTATTATTCATGCTAGAATTGTATTAACCGGAAACATGATACATGTGTGAATACATAGACAAACAAAGTGTCACTAGTATGCCTCTACTTGACTAGCTCGTTGATCAAAGATGGTTATGTTTCCTAGCCATAGACAAAGAGTAATCATTTGATTAATGAGGTCACATCATTAGGAGAATGATGTGATCGACTTGACCCATTCCGTTAGCTTAGCACTCGATCGTTTAGTATGTTGCTATTGCTTTCTTCAAGACTTATACATGTTCCTATGACTATGAGATTATGCAACTCCCGTTTACCGGAGGAACACTTTGTGTGCTACCAAACGTCACAACGTAATTGGGTGATTATAAAGGTGCTCTACAGGTGTCTCCGAAGGTACTTGTTGGGTTGGCGTATTTCGAGATTAGGATTTGTCACTCCGATTATCGGAGAGGTATCTCTGGGCCCACTTGGTAATGCACATCACTATAAGCCATGCAAGCATTGTAACTAATGAGTTAGTTGCGGGATGATGTATTACGGAATGAGTAAAGAGACTTGCCGGTAAAGATATTGAACTAGGTATTGAGATACCGATGATCGAATCTCGGGCAAGTAACATACCAATGACAAAGGGAACAACGTATGTTGTTATGCGGTTTGACCGATAAAGATCTTCGTAGAATATGTGGGAGCCAATATGAGCATCCAAGTTCCGCTAATGGTTATTGGCTGGAGACGTGTCTCGGTCATGTCTACATAGTTCTCGAACCCGTTGGGTCCGCACGCTTAAAGTTACGATGACAGTTATATTATGAGTTTATATGTTTTGATGTACCGAAGGTAGTTCGGAGTCCCGGATGTGATCACAGACATAACGAGGAGTCTCGAAATGGTCGAGACATGAAGATTGATATATTGGACGACTATATTCGGACACCGAAATGGTTCTGGGGGTTATCGGATATATACCGGAGTATCGGGGGGTTATCAGAACCCCCCGGATGTTATTGGGCCTCATGGGCCCAATTGGTGGAAGAGGAGATGCGGCCAAGGGGCAGCCGCGCACCCCTCCCCCAAGTCCGAATTGGACAAGGAGGGGGGGCGGCGCCCCCCCTTTCCTTGCCCCCTCTCTCTCCTTCCCTCTCCTCTCCCCCCGTGCTCCTTTATATACGGGGGCAGGGGGGCACCCTAGAGAAACAACAATTGATCTGTTGATCTTTTAGCCGTGTGCAGTGCCCCCTCCACCATAGTCCACCTTGATAATACTATAGTGGTGCTTAGGCGAAGCCCTGCGTCAGTAGAACATCATCATCGTCACCATGCCATCGTGCTGACAAAACTCTCCCTCAACACTCGGCTGGATCGGAGTTCGAGGGACGTCATCGGACTGAACGTGTGCTGAACTCAGAGGTGCCGTGCGTTCGGTACTTGATCGGTCGGATCGTGAAGACGTACGACTACATCAACCACGTTGTGCTAACGCTTCTGCTTTCGGTCTATGAGGGTTCATGGACAACACTCTCCCCTCTTGTTGCTATGCATCACCATGATCTTGCGTGTGTGTAGGAATTTTTTTGAAATTACTACGTTCCCCAACAGTGGTATCAGAGCCTGGTTTTATGCGCAGATGTCATATGCACGAGTAGAACACAAGTGAGTTGTGGGCGATATAAGTCATACTGCTTACCAGCATGTCATACTTTGGTTCAGCGGATTGTTGGATGAAGCGGACCGGACCGACATTACGCGTACGCTTACGCGAGACTGGTTCTACCGACGTGCTTTGCACACAGGTGGCTGGCGAGTGTGAGTTTCTCCAACTTTAGTTGAACCGAGTGTGGCTACGCCCGTTCCTTGAGAAGGTTAAAACATCACCAACTTGACAAACTATCGTTGTGGTTTTGATGCGTAGGTAAGAACGGTTCTTGCTAAGCCTGTAGCAGCCACGTAAAATTTGCAACAACAAAGTAGAGGACGTCTAACTTGTTTTTGCAGGGCATGTTGTGATGTGATATGGTCAAGACATGATGCTAAATTTTATTGTATGAGATGATCATGTTTTGTAACCGAGTTATCGGCAACTGGCAGGAGCCGTATGGTTGTCGCTTTATTGTATGCAATGAAATCACCCTGTAATGCTTTACTTTATCACTAAGCGGTAGTGATAGTCGTAGAAGCATAAGATTGGCGAGACGACAACGATGCTACGATGGAGATCAAGTTGTCGCGCCGGTGATGATGGTGATCATGACGGTGCTTTGAAGATGGAGATCACAAGCACAAGATGATGATGGCCATATCATATCACTTATATTGATTGCATGTGATGTTTATCTTTTATGCATCTTATCTTGCTTTGATTGACGGTAGCATTATAAGATGATCCCTCACTAAATTATCAAAGTATAAGTGTTCTCCTTGAGTATGCACCGTTGCGGAAGTTCTTCGTGCTGAGACACCATGTGATGATCGGGTGTGATAGGCTCTACGTTCAAATACAACGGGTGCAAAACAGTTGCACACGCGGAATACTCAAGTTAAACTTGACGAGCCTAGCATATAACAGATATGGCCTCGGAACACGGAGACCGAAAGGTCGATCATGAATCATATAGTAGATATGATCAACATAGTGATGTTCAGCATTGAAACTATTCCATCTCACGTGATGATCGGACATGGTTTAGTTGATTTGGATCACGTGATCAGGGCTGTCTATCTAAGTGGGAGTTCTTTAATAATATGATTAATTGAACTTAAATTTATTATGAACTTAGTACGAGATAGTATTTTGCTTGTCTATGTTGTTTGTAGATAGATGGCCCGTGCTGTTGTTCCGTTGAATTTTAATGCGTTCCTTGAGAAAGCAAAGTTGAAAGATGATGGTAGC
The DNA here is from genome assembly GCA_032464435.1 of Aegilops umbellulata. Lineage (NCBI taxonomy): Eukaryota > Viridiplantae > Streptophyta > Magnoliopsida > Poales > Poaceae > Aegilops > Aegilops umbellulata. Next base: position 249,370,208 of record CP136060.1, read on the forward strand.
AATTACACGGACTGGGTCTGTAACTTGAGGATTATCCTCATTGCTGCACAAAAGAATTATGTCCTGGAAGCACCGCTGGCTGCCAGGCCTATTGCTGATGCAACTCACGACGTTAAGAATGTCTGGTAGATCAAAGCTGATGACTACTCGATAGTTCAATGTGCCATGCTTTACGGCTTAGAACTGGGACTTCAACGACATTTTGAACGTCATGGAGCATATGAGATGTTCCAGGAGTTGAAGTTAATATTTCAAAAGAATGCTCGGATTGAGAGATATGAAGTCTCCAATAAGTTCTATAGCTACAAGATGGAGGAGAATAGTTCTGTCAGTGAGCATATACTCAAGATGTCTGGGTACTGCAATCACTTGATTCAACTGGGAGTTAATCTTTCGGATGATAGCGTCATTGACATAATTCTCCAATCACTGCCACCAAGCTACAAGAGCTGCGTGATGAACTATAACATGCAAGGGATGGATAAGACGATTCCCGAGCTCTTCGCAATGCTAAAGGCTGCGGAGGTAGAAATCAAGAAGGAGCATCAAGTGTTGATGGTCAATAAGACCGCTAGTTTCAAGAAAAAGGGAAAAGGGAAGAAAAGGGGGAACTTCAAGAAGAATAGCAAGCAAGTTGCTCCTCAGGAGAAGAAACCCAAGTCTGGACCTAAACCTGAGACTGAGTGCTTCTACTGCAAGCAGACTGATCACTGGAAGCGGAACTGCCCCAAGTATTTGGCGGATAAGAAGGTTGGCAAGGTGAACAAAGGTATATGTGATATACATGTTATTGATGTGTACCTTACTAATGCTCACAGTAGCACCTGGGTATTTGATACTGGTTCTGTTGGTAATATTTGCAACTCAAAACAGGGACTACGGATTAAGCAAAGATTGGCTAAGGACGAGGTGACGATGCGCGTGGGAAATGGTTCCAAAGTCGATGTGATCGCGGTCGGCACGCTACCTCTACATCTACCTTCGGGATTAGTTTTAGACCTAAATAATTGTTATTTGATGCCAGCGTTGAGCATGAACATTATATCTGGATCTTGTTTGATGCGAGACGGTTATTTATTTAAATCAGAGAATAATGGTTGTTCTATTTATATGAGTAATATCTTTTATGGTCATGCACCCTTGAAGAGTGGTCAATTTTGTTTGAATCTCGATATTAGTGATACACATATTCATAATATTGAAGCAAAAAGATGCAGAGTTGATAATGATAGTGCAACTTATTTGTGGCACTGAAGTTTAGGTCATATTGGTATAAAGCGCATGAAGAAACTCCATACTGATTGACTTTTGGAACCACTTGATTATGAATCACTTGGTACTTGCGAACCGTGCCTCATGGGCAAGATGACTAAAGCACCGTTCTCTGGTACTATGGAGCGAGCAACAAATTTGTTGGAAATCCTACATACAGATGTATGTGGTCCGATGAATATTGAGGCTCGTGGCGGATATCATTATTTTCTCACCTTCACAGATGATTTAAGCAGATAGGGGTATATCTACTTAATGAAACATAAGTCTAAAACATTTGAAAAGTTCAAAGAATTTTAGAGTGAAGTTGTCGGGGGATATCCGCCTCCACGAGCACCCATGGGGACGGAGCCCCTTGTCGGTTCGGCGGGGGGCGGAGGTTGCACAAAGAGCAGATCGAGGCGACACACACACACAAAGATTTTACCCAGCTTCGGGCCGCATGGATGCGTAAAACCCTACTGCTGCATGTCTGGTTGATTGGAGTTCTTGCTCTGGAGCACAAGAAGCTACAGTAAGCTGGAGCAGGACGTAGACGAGGGTCTACTGAGCGTCCTCCTGGTTTTCTGTTCTCCTCTAGGGTTCGATCTCTCTCTCCGGGTCTGGATCCCCCTCTACGTACGCATGGGCCTCCTTTTATATGCTAAGGGGTTTCCCACAGGTAGCGACGCAGGTGAGGGTAAAAATGGCAAGGAACTGTGCGAACAGTGGCCGCACAGTGCTATCGCACCTAACTCTGACGGCGGGGGACAAAGGCATTAAATGCCCATCTGGATCGCCTGAACAGTGCTGAGGCGGACCGTTAGGGGAGCCTCCGCTGGCCACGGGGGCGGCTCCGCCAACGTCGCATGCCATGCGCGCCCCAGGTTGCGCGGCGCCCCGCCACGTGTCTCCGGGGAAGCTCCAGAGTGACGCGTGGGCAGGTGAGATGGAGCGCATGCCTGAGGTGGTGGTTTGCCGCGGCAAGTGGCTTGCCGCGGCGGTTGTCTTGCCGCACCTGAGAGCTTGCCGCTCGTCAGGCCTTGCCGAGGCGCGCGGAGCGCCGCGGCGGGCTTCTCTTGGGGTGCCTTGGTTTGGCCGCCCCAGCGAGCTCCTCCCGCCGGGGCCTTGGTGCTTCGGCTTGGTCGTCCCGGCAAGCTCCTTTTGCCGGGGCCTTGTCGCCTTGGCCCGACAAGCTCCTCTTGCCGGGGCTCGCCTTCTCGGCCCGGCAAGCTCCTCTTGCCGGTGCTTGGTCTTCTAGGCTCGATCACTTGGCCTTCGTCCGACCCAGAAAGGGCCGTGGAGACTCTTGTCGCTCCCCTGGCTGGCCTTGCCGCGGGACGCTACTACTGCCCGTGCACAAGTTCGAGGTACTGAGGTACCCCTACTTTAGTACACCGACAGAAGTTGAAAATTATCATAACAAGAAAATAAAGTTTCTACGATCTGATCATGGTGGAGAATATTTGAGTTACAAGTTTGGTCTTCATTTGAAACAATGCGGAATAGTTTCGCAACTCACGCCACCCGGAACACCATAGTGTAATGGTGTGTCCGAAAGTCGCAATCATACTTTACTTGATATGGTGCGATCTATGATGTCTCTTACTGATTTACCGCTATCGTGTTGGGGTTATGCTTTAGAGACGGTTGCATTCACGTTAAATAGGACACCATCGAAATCCGTTGAGACGACGCCTAATGAACTGTGGTTTGGCAAGAAACCAAAGTTGTCGTTTCTTAAAGTTTGGGGCTGCGATGCTTATGTGAAAAAGCTCCAACCTGATAAGCTCGAACCCAAATCAAAAAATGTGTCTTCATAGGATACCCAAAAGAGACTGTTGGGTACACCTTCTATCACAGATCCGAAGGCAAGACTTTTGTTGCTAAATTCGGAATCTTTCTAAAGAAGGATTTTCTCTCGAAAGAAGTGAGTGGGAGGAAAGTAGAACTTGATGAGGTAACTGTACCTGCTCCCTTATTGGAAAGTAGTTCATCACATAAACCGGTTTCTACGACACATACACCAATTAGTGAGGAAGTTAATGATGATGATCATGAAACTTCAGATCAAGTTGTTACTGAACCTCGTAGGTCAACCAGAGTAGGATCCGCACCAGAGTGGCAGATGGATTTCAAAACTGCATTACTGAATGGATTTTTGGAAGAAGAGTTTTATATGATGCAATCGGAAGGTTTGGTCGATCCAAAAGGAGCTAACAAAGTGTGAAAGCTCTAGTGATCTATTTATGGACCGGTGCAAGCCTCTCGGAGTTGTAATAAGCGCTTTGATAGTGTGATCAAAGCATTAGGTTTTATACAGACTTTTGGAGAAGCCTGTATTTACAAGAAAGTGAGTGGGAGCTTTGTAGCATTTCTAATATTATATGTGGATGACATATTGCTGATTGGAAATGATATAGAATTTCTGGATAGCATAAAGGGATACTTGAAGAAGAGTTTTTCAATGAAAGACCTCGGTGAAGCTGCTTATATATTGGGCATCAAGATCTATAGAGATAGATCAAGACGCTTAATTGGACTTTCACAAAGCACATACCTTGAACAAGTTTTGAAGAAGTTCAAAATGGATCAAGCGAAGAAAGGGTTCTTGCCTGTGTTACAAGGTGTGAAGTTGAGTAAGACTCTATGTTCGACCACTACAGAAGATAGAGAGAAGATGAAAGATGTTCCTATGCTTAAGCCATAGGCTCTATCATGTATGCAATGTTGTGTACCAGACCTGATGTGTGCCTTGCTATAAATTTAGCAGGGAGGTACCAAAGTAATCCAGGAGTGGATCGCTAGACAACGGTCAAGAACATCCTGAAATACCTGAAAAGGACAAAAGATGTGTTTCTCATTTATGGAGGTGACAAAGAGCTCATCGTAAATGGTTACATTGATGCAAGCTTTGACTCTGATCCGGACGATTCTAAATCGCAAACCGGATACGTGTTTACATTGAACGGTGGAGCTGTCAGTTGGTGCAATTCTAAACAAAGCGTCGTGGCGGGATCTACGTGTGAAGCGGAGTACATAGCTACTTCGGAAGCAACAAATGAAGGAGTCTGGATGAAGGAGTTCATATCCAATCTAGGTGTCATACCTAGTGCATCGGGTCCAATGAAAATCTTTTTTGACAATACTGGTGCAAATTGCCTTGGCAAAGGAATCCAGATTTCACAAGAGAACCAAGCACATCAAGTGACGCTTCAATTCTGGGATTTAGTCCAGGTAGGAGACATCGAAATTTGCAAGATACATACGGATCTGAATGTTGCAGACCCGTTGACTAAGCCTCTTCCACGAGAAAAACATGATCAACACCAAGGCTCCATGGGTGTTAGAATCATTACTGTATAATGTAGATTATTGACTCTAGTGCAAGTGGGAGACTAAAGGAAATATGCCCTAGAGGCAATAATAAAGTTATTATTTATTTCCTTATATCATGATAAATGTTTATTATTCATGCTAGAATTGTATTAACTGGAAACATGATACATGTGTGAATACATAGACAAACAAAGTGTCACTAGTATGCCTCTACTTGACTAGCTCGTTGATCAAAGATGGTTATGTTTCCTAGCCATAGACAAAGAGTTGTCATTTGATTAATGAGGTCACATCATTAGGAGAATGATGTGATTGACTTGACCCATTCCATAAGCTTAGCACTCGATCGTTTAGTATGTTGCTGTTGCTTTCTTCATGACTTATACATGTTCCTATGACTATGAGATTATGCAACTCCCGTTTACCGGAGGAACACTTTGTGTGCTACCAAACGTCACAACGTAACTGGGTGATTATAAAGGTGCTCTACAGGTGTCTCCGAAGGTACTTGTTGGGTTGGCGTATTTCGAGATTAGGATTTGTCACTCCGATTGTCGGAGAAGTATCTCTGGGCCCACTCGGTAATGCACATCACTATAAGCCTTGCAAGCATTGTAACTAATGAGTTAGTTGTGGGATGATGTATTATGGAACGAGTAAAGAGACTTGCTGGTAACGAGATTGAACTAGGTATTGAGATACCGACGATCGAATCTCGGGCAAGTAACACACCAATGACAAAGGGAACAACGTATGTTGTTATGCGGTTTGACCGATAAAGATCTTCGTAGAATATGTGGGAGCCAATATGAGCATCCAGGTTCCGCTATTGGTTATTGGCCGGAGACGTATCTCGGTCATGTCTACATAGTACTCGAACCAGTAGGGTCCGCACGCTTAAAGTTACGATGACAGTTATATTATGAGTTTATATGTTTTGATGTACCGAAGGTAGTTCGGAGTCCCGGATGTGATCACATACATAACGAGGAGTCTCGAAATGGTCGAGACATGAAGATTGATATATTGGACGACTATATTCGGACATCGGAATGGTTCTGGGGGTTATCGGATATATACCGGAGTACCCGGGGGTTATCGGAACCCCCCTGGAGGTTATTGGGCCTCATGGGCCCAATTGGTGGAAGAGGAGAGGCGACCAAGGGGCAGCCGCTCGCCCCTCCCCCCAAGTCCGAATTGGACAAGGAGGGGGGCGGTGCCCCCCTTTCCTTTCCCCCTCTCTCTCCTTCCCTCTCCTCTCCTAATCCAACAAGGAAAAGGTTGGGAGTCCTACTCCCGGACTCCTCCTGGCGCACCCCTCCTGGCCGACCGCCTCTCCCCCCTTGCTCCTTTATATACGGGGGCAGGGGGTGTCGAGGAACGTAGTAATTTCAAAATAATTCGTACGCACACGCGAGATCATGGTGATGCATAGCAACGAGAGGGGAGAGTGTTGTCCACGTACCCTCATAGACCGAAAGCGGAAGCGTTGGCACAACGCAGTTGATGTAGTCGTACGTCTTCACGATCCGACCGATCAAGTACCGAACGCACGGCACCTTCGAGTTCAGCACACGTTCAGCCCGATGACGTCCCTCGAACTTTGATCCAGCCGAGTGTTGAGGGAGAGTTTTGTCAGCACGATGGCGTGGTGACGATGATGATGTTCTACCAACGCAGGGCTTCGTCTAAGCACCGCTACAGTATTATCGAGGTGGACTATGGTGGAGGGGGGCACCGCACACGGATAAAAGATCAAACAATCAATTGTTGTGTCTCTAGGGTGCCCCCTGGCCCCGTATATAAAAGAGCAAGGGGTGTGCGGCCGAATAGGAGAGGGGGCGCGCCAGGAGGAGTCCTACTCCCACCGGGAGTAGGACTCCCCCCTTTCCTAGTTGGATTAGGACTTGGGAGGGGGAAAGAGGAGGGAGAGAGGAAGGAAGGGGGGCGCCGCCCCCTCTCCTTGTCCTATTAGGACTAGGGGAGGGGCGCGCGGCCCAGCCCTGGTCGCCTCTCCTCTTCTCCGCAAAGGCCCACTACGGCCCATTAACCCCCGGGGGGTTCCGCTATCCCCTCCCGTACTCCGGTAAAATCCCTATTTCACCTGGAACACTTCCGATATCCAAACATAGACTTCCAATATATCAATCTTTATGTATCGACCATTTCGAGACTCCTCGTCATGTCCGTGATCACATCCGGGACTCCGAACAACCTTTAGTACATCAAAACATATAAACTCATAATATAACTATCATCGAAATGTAAAGCGTGCGGACCCTACAGGTTCGAGAACTATCTAGACATGACTGAGACACGTCTTTGGTCAATAACCAATAGCGGAACCTGGATGCTCATATTGGCTCCCACATATTCTATGAAGATCTTTATCGGTCAGACCGCAAAACAACATATGTTGTTCCCTTTGTCATCGGTATGTAGATTGCCCGAGATTCGATCGTCGGTATCTCAGTACCTAGTTCAATCTCGTTACCGGAAAGTCTCTTTACTCGTTTCATAATACATCATCCCGCAACTAACTCATTAGTTGCAATGCTTAAGTGTTGTGCGTTACCGAGAGGGCCCAGAGATACCTCTCCGACAATCGGAGTGACAAATCCTAATATTGAAATACGCCAACCCAACAAGTACCTTTGGATACACCTGTAGAGCACCTTTATAATCACCCAGTTACGTTGTGACATTTGGTAGCATATAAAGTGTTCCTCTGGTAAATGGGAGTTGCATAATCTCATAGTCATAGGAACATGTATAAGTCATGAAGAAAGCAATAGCAACATACTAAACGATCATGTGCTAAGCTAACGGAATGGGTCATGTCAATCACATCATTCTCCTAATGATGTGATTCCATTAATCAAATGACAACTCATGTCAATGTCTAGGAAACATAACCATCTTTGATCAACGAGCTAGTCAAATAGAGGCATACTAGTGACACTCTGTTTGTCTATGTATTCACACATGTATTATGTTTCCGGTTAATACAATTCTAGCATGAATAATAAACATTTATCATGAAATAAGGAAATAAATAATAACTTTATTATTGCCTCTAGGACATATTTCCTTCAGTATCCCACTTGCACTAGAGTCAATAATCTAGATTATACAGTAATGATTCTAACACCCATGGAGCCTTGGTGCTGATCATGTTTTGCTCGTGGAAGAGGCTTAGTCAACGGGTCTGCAACATTCAGATCCGTATGTATCTTGCAAATTTCTATGTCTCCCACCTGGACTAAATCCCGGATGGAATTGAAGCGTCTCTTGATGTGCTTGGTTCTCTTGTGAAATCTGGATTCCTTCGCCAAGGCAATTTGCACCAGTATTGTCACAAAAGATTTTCATTGGACCCGATGCACTAGGTATGACACCTAGATCGGATATGAACTCCTTCATCCAGACTCCTTCATTTGCTGCTTCCGAAGCAGCTATGTACTCCACTTCACACGTAGATCCCGCCACGACGCTTTGTTTAGAACTGCACCAACTGACAGCTCCACCGTTCAATGTAAACACGTATCCGGTTTGCGTTTTAGAATTGTTCGGATCAGTGTCAAAGCTTGCATCAATGTAACCATTTACGATGAGCTCTTTGTCACCTCCATAGATGAGAAAAATATCCTTAGTCCTTTTCAGGTATTTCAGGATGTTCTTGACCGTTGTCCAGTGATCTAGTCCTGGATTACTTTGGTACCTCCCTGGTAAACTTATAGCAAGGCACACATCAGGTCTGGTACACAACATTGCATACATGATAGAGCCTATGGCTGAAGCATAGGGAACATCTTTCATCTTCTCTCTATCTTCTGCAGTGGTCGGGCATTGAGTCTTACTCAACTTCACACCTTGTAACACAAGCAAGAACCCTTTCTTTGCTTGATCCATTTTGAACTTCTTCAAAACTTGGTCAAGGTAAGTGCTTTGTGAAAGTCCAATTAAGCGTATTGATCTATCTCTATAGATCTTGATGCCCAATATATAAGCAGCTTCATCGAGGTCTTTCATTGAAAAACTCTTATTCAAGTATCCCTTTATGCTATCCAGAAATTCTATATCATTTCCAATCAGCAATATGTCATCCACATATAATATCAGAAATGCTACAGAGCTCCCACTCACTTTCTTGTAAATATAGGCTTCTCCAAAAAGTCTGTATAAAACCAAATGCTTTGATCACACTATCAAAGCGTTTATTCCAACTCTGAGAGGCTTGCACCAGTCCATAGATGGATCGCTGGAGCTTGCACACTTTGTAGCTCCCTTTGGATCGACAAAACCTTCCGGTTGCATCATATACAAGTCTTCTTCCAGAAATCCATTCAGGAATGCAGTTTTGACATCCATCTGCCATATTTCATAATCATAAAATGCGGCAATTGCTAACATGATTCGGACACACTTAAGCATCGCTACGGGTGAGAAGGTCTCATCGTAGTCAATCCTTGAACTTGTCAAAAATCTTTCGCAACAAGTCGAGCTTTATAGACAGTTACATTACCATCAGCGTCAGTCTTCTTCTTGAAGATCCATTTATTCTCGATGGCTTGCCGATCATCGGGCAAGTCAACCAAAGTCCACACTTTGTTCTCATACATGGACCCCATCTCAGATTTCATGGCCTCAAGCCATTTTGCGGAATCTGGGCTCACCATCGCTTCTTCATAATTCGTAGGTTCGTCATGGTCTAGTAAGATAACTTCCAGAACAGGATTACCGTACCACTCTGGTGCGGATCTTACTCTGGTTGACCTACGAGGTCCAGTAACAACTTGATCTTAAGTTTCATGATCATCATCATTAACTTCCTCACTAATTGGTGTAGGTGTCGCAGAAACCAGTTTCTGTGATGAACTACTTTCCAATAAGGGAGCAGGTACAGTTAGCTCATCAAGTTCTACTTTCCTCTCACTCACTTCTTTTGAGAGAAACTTCTTCTTCAAAAAGATTCCAAATTTAGCAACAAAAGTCTTGCCTTCGGATCTGTGATAGAAGGTGTACCCAAATCTCCTTTGGGTATCCTATGAAGACACATTTCTCCGATTCGGGTTCGAGCTTATCAGGTTGAAGCTTTTTCACATAAGCACGCTGTCGGCGTTCTGGGAACGGGGGTCCCCAGACTTGCCTGCCTGCGGCCTGCGGCGTGGCTCAAATGGGGGCCCAGCGTGGCCCATCTTCATCAACACAAGGATCAAGACCCTCGCGAGGGGCCAAGCCTCGCGAGGCGGACGACACGGCGCTTCCTCAAGCACGACCTCCCTAGGCTGGCTCGCGAGGAGGCGGAGAGATCAAGGCTGGTACCTCACAAGGTGCCCATGACGCAAGCCATGACGACCAAGGGTGCCAGGCGGGCGCCTGCCCGCGCAGCGTCTCCCTTTCCTCTTTGGTGCAAAGGGGGCAAGCGCAGGCGAGAGGATCAAGCAAAGGCATCCATTTTGGTGCAACGAGACCAAGACCAGTCCAACGGTGGGAAGGAGGTCACCATGGAGCCCAGGACGGCGTCACCACAGGGCCTTTGGCAGGCGAAGACCAACTTTAGTCAGGATAAGTGTACCAGATGTTCCCCTTCAAATTGGCCAATTGTTGGCGCCCTTCCCGCTCAATATTTGGGAAGAGGCCCAGGGCCTTTGCCTATAAATAGGACTAGCCACCCCCAGGGCGGGGCGGATCTGATTCGGATGGAATCCAGCATCTAGAGAGAGCGAGAGAGAGAAAGAGAAGGGCGATCGAACTCCCCCTAGCAGTTCATCCCCTAGCCAAGAACTGACCCTCGCGAGGTCGTTCTTCCTTGTACTGTTCTTCCTCATCAGCCCAAGAGGCAATCCACCCACCACAAACTAGAGTAGGGTATTACACCACAATGGTGGCCCGAACTAGTATAAACCTTGTGTCTCTTGTGTTGTTCTTGCAGTAGTTAGATCTTTGCGAGACGGAGAGGTAGAGGGCACGATCTCCGCGCGCACCCCAGAGTTCGAACCTTAAGGGTCTGCCGGAACCCGTGATCCGATATTTGGCGCGCCAGGTAGGGGTGCGCCGGAATCTGCCTTCCCATCACTCCGTCTCCCGTTGCGTCGTCATCACCATGTCCGGCGACCAGGCGGGCAACCAAGGCCCGTGGGCGGCATGGCCCATCTGCGCGGAGCCTCCCGCTCCGGGCGACCCTGCGCCGCAGGCAGCTCGCGGTCCGCAGGGTGCTGCGGGTCACGGGCGATGCGGGCAAGCTTCTGCGACCCTCACACCGTGACAGGCACGGTCGGCAGCGAGGGCATCCAATCATGCCGCAACTACGACACCGTACACCCGCCGGGAACAGGCGAACTCAAGGGCCGCGCTCACAGTAGCACGGGAGCTGCTGCAGTGCAGGTTATTGGAGGGCGGCCGCGACGTGCTTCTGGAGCGGGTCGCCGAGCTCCTGGGTTCGCCGCTTCGGGGGCTCACCCCTTCTGCGTCCAGCTTCCGCCTCAAGCTGAGGGCGACGCACGAGGGGGCCCCGCGTACCCGCGCGGGCCTCAAGACTACCCCAGCACCGGCGAATCCGCCGGCACCAGACTGGCGGTGGCGCTACCCCCGCCCCCGGCGCGCGAAGGAGAGGGGCTCATTGCGGCCCACGCCGCCAGCGGCCAACCGCGCTACCACCCCGCGGTGGGCACGACAAGCAACGCCGCATGGCGCATGGAGCACTACAGCACAGCATTCGGGGTGGCGGCGCCAGAGGAATACGTGCCCCACATGATGGACCAAGGGCACGCTCACGGGGCGAACAGGGTTCACTCTTCAGCCCCAGCTGGGAGGACGAGACGCCAGAGGTCGAGCCCCTCTAGGAACCCCAGGACGGCTCCGTCGGTCACACTGGAGGCAACGACTATCGGGTACCATTAATTCCTCAAGAGCAGGCATACGCTAATCATGGGTCACAGGAGATGTAGGTCGCCGCGACAAGCAGCTGCCCCGCTCCTGCGGTCTCCTACCCCTCGGGAGGAGGACGCAGGGGGCTGCAAGAAAGGGGCAGAGATCCTACAACACCACTGCGGCGTTCGGAGCAAGGCGTTCTTAGAAGATAGGCCCTCCGCTTGGGAGGCGCCCGAGGGCCTGCCCCTGGCGGAGGACCCGTGGTCGTCGGGGGAACCGCTGGCGACCGCTCTACCCCACCGGCGGCGTCCTGGTTTCCGGTCATCGTTGGTGGCACTAGAGTGTGGCGCAAGGCGGGACCCTCGTCTGGCGATATGAAGCAAGGCCGGTTCCTGTGAAGAAGGCCCAGTGCCTGTGAAGCTCGTCGCCCCGTGACACTCTCACGTAATAAGGAGTGGGGCTGTACACGCCCCGGAGTCTCAGGGGTGCCGGCCTCAGGCCCTGGGGCTCCCTCCCACGCCTAGTGGACAGCACTTAGCTCCGCGCTGGTGAGAAGATGTCGAAGACTAGATTAGGTGTCGGACGCGGCCTTTTTGTTTGCTTTCATTGCCTTCTTCCTTTGGTTGTAACCTTTTTCCCCCGCTGGATTTAAGTTGAATTCGAATTTGAGCTTTGCGTGCGTTCGGGGAAGGGGTGCTTGGTCTTGTTTGAATCATTTCCCGCGTTCTGGTCGCCATCTCACCACAGCTGCCTCCCCTCGCGAGCCCCTCGTGAGCCGGGCCAGGCCTAGCTTAAGCACGGCCCAGACTGCCGCTGCCGCTCCCTCGCGAGGTGACCTTTGGTGCTTGCGGAGATCGTTTTCTCATGAAGGCCCAGAGCCTGTGAAGAAGGCGAACGCCTATGAAGCCATCCCTCTCGGGAGAAGGCCCAGAGCCTGTGAAGAAGGCAAACGCCTGTGAAGCCATCCCTCTCAGGAGAAGGCCCAGAGCCTGTGAAGAAGGCAAACGCCTGTGAAGCCATCCCTCTCGGGAGAAGGCCCAGAGCCTGTGAAGAAGGCAAACGCCTGTGAAGCCATCCCTCTCGGGAGAAGGCCCAGAGCCTGTGAAGAAGGCAAACGCCTGTGAAGCCATCCCTCTCGGGAGAAGGCCCAGAGCCTGTGAAGAAGGCGAACGCCTGTGAAGCCATCCCTCTCGGGAGAAGGCCCAGAGCCTGTGAAGAAGGCAAATGCCTGTGAAGACGTCTTGCTCGAGAAAAGGCCCGGAGCCTGCGAGGACGGCCCACGCCTGTGGGGTTTCCTGTCAGCAACGACCCCGCCTCCCGAGGTTTCAACTACCCAGCACCCGAGGCGTGATGCCCTCCAGAAGGCAGCTCCGGAGCCAGCAAGGAACAAGGGCGAACCAGCCTACCGTTGGACACGCGTACGATTTACTCACTGCAGATACATTAGATACGAGTTCATACATGAGGGGCTTCCCCTCCCAAAATGCTCTCACAACCGTCGTGCCGAACGCCTGAGTTCTATCTATGCAGGGTAAAAAGACGAGGATGGTACATGGTCAATCTGACAAATCCCCCAATGCATCCTCGGAGGCGCCTCCCGAGCTATCACTGGCGTCGCTGGGTTCGCCTTCGTCGTCTGCGCAACCATCGACGGCGTTGGGGTCGTCCACCGCGCCACCTTCGTCGGCGCCCACGATCACGTCGTCATCATCCGAAGTAATGGCCCGGACGAGAGCATCTACGTTGCTCTCCACCCATTCAGCCAGGTCACCTCGGACGGCTTGGGGAACTGGGGCGATGGCGGCGTCAAAGTCAAAGTGGGGATCCATGTTTCGAAGATGGATGAAGACGCGGGAGAAGGCGCGCCCGAGCAGGGCGCGGCTCCTCTCCTCCACCAACCTATCGGCTTTGACCGACCGTGCCTCCAGCTGTGTCACCACGGTGGTGAAGAACTGCAGGTTGCCGGCGTAGTTAATCGTGTGCGGCTCGCCCACGGCAGCCTCACAGATGTTGCCCGGGGCAATGCTAGCCCTTTCCCTGAGCTTGGTGAGCATGGGGCCGTGCTCGTGCTCCAGAACCTACCGCTGGCGTATCTCGTCGGCATTCTGACGCTCGACGGGCACAGCCTCTTCCACACGTTGGCGAAGGCGGAGCACCTCGGCTTGGGAGGTGGCCAGCTCCTTCTGCGCCACCTCAAGAGCAACCCGGGAGGCGTCGGCTCGTCGCATCGCTTCATCCCGTTGGGCCCTCAAGGCGGCGGTTCTACCCTCAGCTTCGACCCGGATCATCCACAGCTTGTCCTCGAACTCACGCTCGAGGCCTTGGCGCGCTGTCGCCACCCGACGGCAAACCTCCTCGAGGACACGCGTTTCTCGTGCGGCAACATCATCTTCCGCCTGCATCGCCAGGCGCTCCCTCGTCTCCAGCTGCTCTTGCTCGCGGGTGCGTTCGGCGGCCTCCAGCACCAACGCTTCCTCGCGCTTCCGAAGCTCAGCCGGGTCGCCAGAAGCCACCCCATCGATGCAAGGGCTGCCTCGCGCAGCTCCGCTTGCTCCTCCAGCGAGCGACACCGGGCCAAGAGCTCCCGTGCCTGTTCTTCTGCTGCTTCTCGCCGTCGGTCTGCTCCCCGGGCCTCCTCAATGGCCTTAGACCGAGCCGCCAGAGAAGCCTCCAGCGACGCCTTCGCTTCTTCATCATCAAGGTCGTGCTGACGACGCGCGAGGGCAGCGGCGGCCTCCAGCTCGCGCCGCTCTGCGGCCAGGTGCAGGCCTTCGGCTTCCAGGCGCGCGTCTTCCTCAGCGAGCTCCTGCCCAAGCAGGTCTACGACGCCACTCGCCCTCCGAAGGAATTCGTGGCGACGGGCACGGCGCTCCCGAGCACGCTCAAGCACGTCTACCATGCCATCGTCCACCCCGAGCGGGCGTCAAGGACCTCGGATCATCGCTCCGGCCCGGGGCAGGGGGCTGGGGGCTGGCGCCTTCACGATGGCCGGCCGCGCCGCGTCAGAAGCCCGACCTGAGTCCAACCTAACCTTAGGAGAAGGGCCCCGGAGGTGCCTCAACCAGTCGCAGCCCGCGACCAGACGGGAAGCCCACGGCAGGTTGCCTACGTCGAGGGAAGGCCCGCAGAAGGAGATCGCGGGAACGGGAGGGTCGCCGCGCGCTATGCGGCGGTCCGCGCCGTCACCTGCCCAAACCACAAGGGCAGTGCTGCTCGAGGCACCAGGGGGTGGCGGAGGAGACGGAGTCAAGGAAGGCGTTAACTCGGCGGCTTCATCGAGCTCAGTAGGCAGAGGCCTGCAGAGCAAGGATCAGCGGATGCGGCAAGCAGGATAGGGAACAGAAAAGGAAAAGACTTACTCATCAACAGCAAAGTACTTCCGGCGCTTCAGCAAGCGGCAAGGGAAGTCGTCGCCCAGGACCTCCCTTTTCCTCCGGAGGGCCTCAAAGTCAACACGGAAACGGCCCAGGAGAGATGCACAGGAATCAGCCTGCAAAGAGGACGGAGTACCAAGGCCACTTACGTCGAGGGCACATGCCTGATATGCACGGGCGGTTGCCTCATCAGAAATCACGGCCGGGGGCTCAGGAGCCTCGGCCTCAAGCATGGGAAGCGGCAGCGCCTCATCCGCGGCCTCGGCAGCGCGGACCTCGTGAGCTGTCCCATCAAGAGCATCGCCAGGTGCGGTCACATTATCCGCGGATCCCTCGACCCCCGCTGTCTCCTGCCTCCCTGCGCCACCACTCGAGGAGGATTCACCCATGCCGACCTGAAGGGAAATCACCACCACCGGGTTCTCGCGAGGCCCCTGGAGGCCGACAGGGCGAAGCCCCCACTCGTCGAAGGGGGGCATCTGCCTCACGAAGTCACCCCTGTTTTGGCAGAGGTACAACAAAGCTCCCCCCTGCCGGATCCCCCCGGGGTTGGGATCGCCTGTCAGGACCAAGAGCACCCTCCTCAGCGCCTCGGGCGTCAGGTCTTCTTCTTGAAGCCTCATGCGGTCACCATGCCCGCTGAAGGTCCACATTTGACGAGAATGGCGTTGGAGAGGGGCAATGCGGCACAATAGGAACTCCTTCACCACCTTGGGCGCCGTTACGCCAAGCTTTTTCAAGGACATAAAGCGGTGCCAGACGAAGGCGAGCCGGGGGCTCACGAGCGTCTCCTGAACCCAGCCCGAGTTGGGCACAGCGGGCGATGTCGGCTTCATGAGCCGGGGGCTGGGCACCCCGACATCAACATACAACCACTGCTTGCGGAACCCGGCAGAAGGTAGAGGGAGGTTGAAGTCGATACCAGAGGCTGCGGTCTCGGGCGAGGCTACAAAGCTCACACATGCCGAGCATTGCGTGGGGTCGGCAAGATGCAAGGAGAAGAAGTGGCGCAGCAAGGTAACAGAAGGAGGGATGCCGACCATCGCCTCACAAACAAAAGTGAAAACTAAAAGGAGGGCAATGGATTCAGGACCCAGATGCATCATGTGGATCTAATAATGATTGAGGATGGCGTTGAAGAAATCGGAGAAAGGAGGCACCAAACCCGCCCACAACGCGTCGGCGAAGTAATGGACCTCAGTGATTATCCTATCAGTGGGGAAGTGACACGTAGGCCAAGCCGTCGTCCTCCCACACTCGTTGAAGGCGGTGGCCAGAGCTGGGCTGAGCTTGCCCAGGCACTCCAGGTTGAGTATGATTGAGCGGCCGACAGCAGGCGCCACCGGCGGCGGCGGACGAGATGGAGCCACTGGCTTCTTCCCCTTCCCTTTCTTTGGAGCCATGGCGGCGGGAGGAAGAAAGGAGATGCGAGATGGGATTGGAAGCAAGGGTCAAAGTTCGGAGGGAAGAAGAGCAGGAGACGGTCAAGCAACAGGAGAAGGGGGCGGCTGTGTGCAACTGTGGGGCAACCTAGCGCGGCGCAGAATAAGGGAGCGTGGGTGAACAGTGCCGCCCACGTCCAATCAAACCGCCACGCGGCGCCCAAGGCCGCAGGCTGTTAGGGCCCGCGGCGCTTCGCCCTTGCCCTTTCGCCTCTCGACACGGCCAAGTTCATGCGCACCTTGGGCCCGGGGGCTACTGTCGGCGTTCTGGGAACGGGGGTCCCCAGACTTGCCTGCCTGCGGCCTGCGGCGTGGCTCAAATGGGGGCCCAGCGTGGCCCATCTTCATCAACACAAGGCTCAAGACCCTCGCGAGGGGCCAAGCCTCGCGAGGCGGACGACACGGCGCTTCCTCAAGCACGGCCTCCCCAGGCTGGCTCGCGAGGAGGCGGAGAGATCAAGGCGGGTACCTCACGAGGTGCCCATGACGCAAGCCATGACGACCAAGGGTGCCAGGCGGGCGCCTGCCCGCACAGCGTCTCCCTTTCCTCTTTGGTGCAAAGGGGGCAAGCGCAGGCGAGAGGATCAAGCAAAGGCATCCATTTCGGTGCAACGAGACCAAGACCAGTCCAACGGTGGGAAGGAGGTCACCATGGAGCCCAGGACGGCGTCACCACAGGGCCTTTGGCAGGCGAAGACCAACTTTAGTCAGGATAAGTGTACCAGATGTTCCCCTTCAAATTGGCCAATTGTTGGCGCCCTTCCCGCTCAATATTTGGGAAGAGGCCCAGGGCCTTTGCCTATAAATAGGACTAGCCACCCCCAGGGAGGGGCGGATCTGATTCGGATGGAATCCAGCATCTAGAGAGAGCGAGAGAGAGAGAAAGAGAAGGGCGATCGAACTCCCCCTAGCAGTTCATCCCCTAGCCAAGAACTGACCCTCGCGAGGTCGTTCTTCCTTGTACTGTTCTTCCTCATCAGCCCAAGAGGCAATCCACCCACCACAAACTAGAGTAGGGTATTACACCACAATGGTGGCCCGAACTAGTATAAACCTTGTGTCTCTTGTGTTGTTCTTGCAGTAGTTAGATCTTTGCGAGACGGAGAGGTAGAGGGCACGATCTCCGCGCGCACCCCAGAGTTCGAACCTTAAGGGTCTGCCGGAACCCGTGATCCGACAATCGCAGCCCCAAACTTTCAGAAATGACAACTTTGGTTTCTTGCCAAACCATAGTTCATAAGGCGTCGTCTCAACGGATTTTGATGGTGCCCTATTTAATGTGAATGCGACCGTCTCTAGAGCATAACCCCAAAACGATAGCGGTAAATCAGTAAGAGACATTATAGTTGCACCATATCTAGTAGAGTACGATTACGACGTTCGGACACACCATTATGCTGTTGTGTTCCAGGTGGCGTGAGTTGCGAAACTATACCGCATTGTTTCAAATGTAGACCAAACTCATAACTCAAATATTCTCCTCCATGATCAGATCGTAGAAACTTTGTTTTCTTGTTACGATGATTTTCAACTTCACTCTGAAATTCTTTGAACTTTTCAAACGTTTCAGACTTATGTTTCATTATGTAGATATACCCATATCTACTTAAATCATCTGTGAAGGGGAGAAAATAATGATATCCGCCACGAGCCTCAACATTCATTGGACCACATATATTTGTATGTATGATCTCCAACAAATCTATTGCTCTCTCCATAGTTCCGGAGAACGGCGTTTTAGTCATCTTGCCCATGAGGCACGGTTCGCAAGTACCAAGTGATTCATAATCAAGTGGTTCCAAAAGTCCATCACTATGGAGTTTCTTCATGCGTTTTACACCGATATGATCTAAACGGCAGTGCCACAAATAAGTTGCACTATCATTATCAACTCTGCATCTTTTGGCTTCAATATTATGAATATGTGTATCACCACTTTCGAGATTCAACAAAAATAGACCATTCTTCAAGGGTGCATGACCATAAAATATATTACTCATATAAATAGGACAACCATTATTCTCTGATTTAAATGAATAACCGTCTCGCATCAAACAAGATCCAGATATAATGTTCATGCTCAACGCTGGCACCAAATAACAATTATTTAGGTCTAATACTAATCCCAAAGGTAGATGTAGAGGTAGCGTGCCGACCGTGATCACATTGACTTTGGAACCATTTCCCACGCGCATCGTCACCTCGTCCTTAGCCAATCTTCACTTAATCCGTAGCCTCTGTTTCGAGTTGCAAATATTAGCAACAGAACCAATATCAAATACCCAGGTGCTACTGCGAGCATTAGTAAGGTGCACATCAATAACATGTATATCACATATACCTTTGTTCACCTTGCCATCCTTCTTATCCGCCAAATACTTGGGGCAGTTCTGCTTCCAGTGACCAGTCTGCTTGCAGTAGAAGCACTCAGTCTCAGGCTTAGGTCCAGACTTGGGTTTCTTCTCCTGAGCAGCAACTTGCTTGTTGTTCTTCTTGAAGTTCCCCATCTTCTTCCCTTTGCCCTTTTTCTTGAAACTGGTGGTCTTATTAACCATCAACACTTGATGCTCCTTTTTATTTCTACCTCTGCAGCTTTTAGCATTGCGAAGAGCTCGGGAATTGTCTTATCCATCCCTTGCATGTTATAGTTCATCACGAAGCTCTTGTAGCTTGGTGGTAGTGATTGGAGAATTCTATCAATGACGCTATCATCCGGAAGATTAACTCCCAGTTGAATCAAGTGATTGTAGTACCCAGACATCTTGAGTATATGCTCACTGACAGAACTATTCTCCTCCATCTTGCAGCTATAGAACTTATTTGAGACTTCATATCTCTCAATTCGGGCATTCTTTTGAAATATTAACTTCAACTCCTGGAACATCTCATATGCTCCATGACGTTCAAAACGTCGCTGAAGTCCCGGTTCTAAGCCGTAAAGCATGGCACATTGAACTATCAAGTATTCATCAACTTTGCTCTGCCAGACGTTCTTAACGTCGTCAATTGCATCAGCAACAGGCCTGGCACCCAGCGGTGCTTCCAGGACGTAATTCTTTTGTGCAGCAATGAGGATAATCCTCAAGTTACGGACCCAGTTTGTGTAATTGCTACCATCATCTTTTAACTTTGCTTTCTCAAGGAACGCATTAAAATTCAACGGAACTATAGCACGGGCCATCTATCTACAATCAACATAGACAAGCAAGATACTATCAAGTACTAAGTTCATGATAAATTTAAGTTCAATTAATCATATTACTTAAGAACTCCCACTTAGATAGACATCCCTCTAATCCTCTAAGTGATCACGTGATCCATATCAACTAAACCATGTCCGATCATCACATGAGATGGAATAGTTTCAATGGTGAACATCACTATGTTGATCATATCTACTATATGATACACGCTCGACATTTCGGTCTCCGTGTTCCGAGGCCATATCATTTATATGCTAGGCTCGTCAAGTTTAACCTAAATATTCGGCGTGTGCAACTGCTTTGCACCCGTTGTATTTGAACGTAGAGCCTATCACACCCGATCATCACGTGGTGTCTCAGCACGAAGAACTTCCGCAACGGTGCATACTTAGGGAGAACACTTATACTTTGATAATTTAGTGAGGGATCATCTTATAATGCTACCGGCAATCAAAGCAAGATAAGATGCATAAAAGATAAACATCACATGCAATCAATATAAGTGATATGATATGGCCATCATCATCTTGTGCTTGTGATCTCCATCTTCGAAGCACCGTCATGATCACCATCGTCACCGGCGCGACACCTTGATCTCCATCATAGCATCGTTGTCATCTCGCCAATCTTATGCTTCTACGACTATCGCTACCGCTTAGTGATAAAGTAAAGCATTACAGGGCGATTGCATTGCACACAATAAAGCGACAACCATATGGCTCCTGCCAGTTGCCGATAACTCGGTTACAAAACATGATCATCTCATACAATAAAATTTAGCATCATGTCTTGACCATATCACATCACAACATGCCCTGCAGAAACAAGTTAGACGTCCTCTACTTTGTTGTTGCAAGTTTTACGTGGCTGCTACTGGGCTTAGCAAGAACCGTTCTTACCTACGCATCAAAACCACAACGATAGTTTGTCAAGTTGGTGTTGTTTTAACCTTCGCAAGGACCGGGCGTAGTCACACTCGGTTCAACTAAAGTTGGAGAAACTGACACCCGCCAGCCACCTGTGTGCAAAGCACGTCGGTAGAACCAGTCTCGCGTAAGCGTACGCGTAATGCCGGTCCGGGCCGCTTCATCCAACAATACCGCCAAACCAAAGTATGACATGCTCGTAAGCAGTATGACTTATATCGCCCACAACTCACTTGTGTTCTACTCGTGCATATGACATCTACGCATAAAACCTGGCTCGGATGCCACTGTTGAGGAACGTAGTAATTTCAAAAAAAAATCCTACGCACACGCGAGATCATGGTGATGCATAGCAACGAGAGGGGAGAGTGTCGTCCACGTACCCTCGTAGACCGAAAGCGAAAGCGTTGTCACAACGCGGTTGATGTAGTCGTACGTCTTCGCGATCCGACCGATCAAGTACCGAACGCACGACACCTTCGAGTTCAGCACACGTTCAGCCCGATGACGTCCCTCGAACTCCGATCCAGCCGAGTGTTGAGGGAGAGTTTATTTAGCACGACGGCGTGGTGACGATGATGATGTTCTACCGACGCAGGGCTTCGCCTAAGCACCGCTACAGTATTATCGAGGTGGACTATGGTGGTGGGGGGCACCGCACACGGCTAAAAGATCAAACGATCAATTGTTGTGTCTCTAGGGTGCCCCCTGCCCCCGTATATAAAGGAGCAAGGGGGTGCGGCCGGCCAGGAGAGGGGGCGCGCCAGGAGGAGTCCTACTCCCACCGGGAGTAGGATCCCCCCCTTTCCTAGTTGGATTAGGACTTGGGAGGGGGAAAGAGGAGGTAGATAGGAAGGAAGGGGGGGGGGGGCGCCGCCCCCCTCTCCTTGTCCTAATCGGACTAGGGGGGAGGGGCGCGCGGCCCAGCCCTGGTCGCCTCTCCTCTTCTCCACAAAGGCCCACTAAGGCCCATTAACCCCCGGGGGGTTTCGGTAACCCCTCCGGTACACCGGTAAAATCCCGATTTCACCTGGAACACTTCCGATATCCAAACATAGGCTTCCAATATATCAATCTTTATGTCTCGACCATTTCGAGACTCCTCGTCATGTCTGTGATCACATCCGGGACTCCGAACAACCTTTGGTACATCAAAACATATAAACTCATAATATAACTGTCATCGAAACGTTAAGCGTGCGGACCCTACGGGTTCGAGAACTATGTAGACATGACCGAGACACGTCTCCGGTCAATAACCAACAGCGGATCCTAGATGCTCATATTGGCTCCCACATATTCTACGAAGATCTTTATCGGTCAGACCGCATAACAACATACATTGTTCCCTTTGTCATCGGTATGTTACTTGCCCGAGATTCAATCGTCGGTATCTCAATACCTAGTTCAATCTTGTTACCGGCAAGTCTCTTTACTCGTTTCGTAATACATCATCCCGCAACTAACTCATTAGTTGCAATGCTTGCAAGGCTTAAGTGATGTGCATTACCGAGAGGGCCCAGAGATACCTCTCCGACAATCGGGGTGACAAATCCTAATCTCGAAATACGCCAACCCAGCAAGTACCTTTGGAGACACCTGTAGAGCACCTTTATAATCGTAGGAACATGTATAAGTCATGAAGAAAGCAATAGCGACATACTAAACGATCGTGTGCTAAGCTAACGGAATGGTTCATGTCAATCGCATCATTCTCCTAATGATGTGATCCCGTTAATCAAATGACAACTCATGTCAATGACTAGGAAACATAACCATCTTTGATCAACGAGCTAGTTAAATAGAGGCATAGTAGTGACACTCTGTTTGTCTATGTATTCACACATGTATTATGTTTCCGGTTAATACAATTCTAGCATGAATAATAAACATTTATCATGAAATAAGGAAATAAATAATAACTTTATTATTGCCTCTAGGGCATATTTCCTTCAGGGGCACCCTAGAGACACAACAATTGATCTGTTGATCTTTTAGCCATGTGCGGTGCCCCCCTCCACCATAGTCCACCTCGATAATACTGTAGCGGTGCTTAGGCGAAGCTCTGCGTCAGTAGAACATCATCATCATCACCGTGCCGTCGTGCTGACAAAACTCTCCCTCAACACTCGGCTGGATCGGAGTTCGAGGGACGTCATCGGGATGAACGTGTGCTGAACTCGGAGGTGTCGTGCGTTCGGTACTTGATCGGTCGGATCGTGAAGACGTACGACTACATCAACCGCGTTGTGCTAATGCTTCCACTTTCGGTCTACGAGGGTACGTGGACAACACTCTCCCCTCTCGTTGCTATGCATCACCATGATCTTGCGTGTGCGTAGGAATTTTTTTGAAATTACTACGTTCCCCAACACATGATCGCCTCGGTCATCATCCAGACCTCCGCAATCACCTAGTAGCTTGAGACATGGAACTCTACATGCACAACTAAGAACTAGTGGTGGCCCACTCTCAGCATAGCCCCCATGTTTTCTCGTATGAGGTGATTACACACCCATTCCCGAGGCCTTTCATGGTCCAGGGCTTTGGCAAGTATTTTGGTGACTCAAAGCCAGACCACCGGCTCAGCGATTACCTAACGGCAGTTTACATGGCATACAATGACATCGGCAACGCTTTGCGCTATGTGCCCTTATGCCTAACATGCTCAACGCGCCCATGGTTAAATGGGCTCCTAATAAGTCTCCAACGTATTTATAATTTTTGATTGTTAAATAATATTCTCACTTTTATATGCTTTCTATATCATTTTATATTAATTTTCTGTACTAACCAACTAATTTAGTGCCCCGTGCTAGTTTCTATTTTTGTGTGCAGGTTTTTGCTTTTACAGAAAATTGATACCTATGGAAGTCCAAACACGACGAAACTTTTTTATGATTTTTTTCTGAAACACAAGAGACCCTAGAAGCTTCGGAAGGAGGCAAGAAGACCCACGATGGGGCCACAAGCCAGTAGGGGCGCACCATGGTAGCTTGTGGGGCCCCTAGTGCCTTGTTTGCCCTAATTCTTGTCCAATAAATACCCATATATTCTTAAACTCTCGGAGCGAGACCCGAAACAATTTTATCGCCATCGCAAGCCTCTATTCCGAAGTGATCCCATCTGGAGCCTTGTTTTCGCACTCTTTTGAAGGAAATATGCCCTAGAGGCAATAATAAAGTTGTTGTTTTATATTTCCGTATATCATGATAAATGTTTTGTCGGTGTACTAAAGTAGGGGTACCTTAGTTCCCCGAACTTGTGCACGGGCAGTAGTAGCGTACCGCGGCAAGGCTTGCCAGGGGAGCGACAAGAGTCTCCACGGCCCTTTTTGGGCCGGACGAAGGCCAAGTGATCGAGCCTAGAAGACCAGGCCCCGGCAAGAGGAGCTTGCCGGGCCGAGCAGGCGAGGTCCAGCAAGAGGAGCTTGCCGAGCCAAGGCGACAAGGCCCCGGCAAGAGGAGCTTGCCGGGACGACTGAGCCGAAGCACCAAGGCCCCGGCGGGAGGAGCTCGCCGGGACGACCAAGCCAAGGCACCCCAAGAGAAGCCCGCCGCGGCGCGCCGCGCGCCCCGGCAAGGCCCGACGAGCGGCAAGCTCTCGGGTGCGGCAAGACAACTACCGCGGCAAGCCACTTGCCGCGGCAAACCACCACCTCAGGCCTGCGCTCCAGCTCACCGGCCCACGCGTCGCTCTGGGGCTTCCCCGGAGGCACGTGGCGGGGCGCCGCGCAACCTGAGACGCGCGACGGCATGCGACGTTGGCAGAGTCGCCTCCGTGGCAAGCGGAGGCGCTCCTAACGGTCCACCTCGGCACTGTTCAGGCGATCCAGACGGGCATTTAATGCCCTTGTCTCCCGCCGTCAGAGTTAGGTGCGATAGCACTGTGCGACCCCTGTTCGCACAGTTCCTTGCCATTTTTGCCCTCACCTGCGCCACTACCTGTGGGAAACCCCTTAGCATATAAAAGGAGGCCCATGCGCACGTAGAAGGGGGATCGAGACCCCGGGGATCGAACCCTAGAGAGGAGGAACAGAAAACCAGGAGGACGCTCAGTAGACCCTCGTCTACGTCCAGCTCCAACTTATTGTAGCTTCTTGCGCTCCAGAGCAAGAACTCCAATCAACCAGACATGCAGCAGTAGGGTTTTACGCATCCGTGCGGCCCGAAGCTGGGTAAAATCGTTGTGTGTGTGTGTCGCCTCGATCTGCTCTTTGTGCAACCTCCGCCCCCGCCGAACCGACAAGGGGCTCCGTCCCCATAGGTGCTCGTGGAGGCAGATTCCCCCGACATCTTTGGCGTGCCAGGTAGGGGAGTGCGTCGAGGTTGTGTGAATCAGATCCGGCGTCCACGCGAGCCAGACTCTCATTATTTGCGCCAGCATGGCGCCGAAGAAGAAAGCTCCGAAGGCGTCCGGTCCGTCAGCGCCGAACCCACCGCCCATGGAGCAGACGGGTGGTGGGGAGGACGCCGGCGGAGGAACGGGCGCCGTCGAACCAGTTCTTGGTCCCACGACGTCCGAGCTCACCCCGCGCCCCTCTCAGGAAGCGCGAAACCAGCAGCATCATAGTACCCATGGTACCATACGCTCGCTGGACCCAGACCGTGCTGGTGGGTCCCAAGGTGCTCAGGACCAGCATGCGATCCAGCGTGCCGGAACGAGCGTCGCGCGGCTGCCTGGACCGGGTGCTACTCCTTCTAACATAGTTAGGGGTTCGAGCACATCCCGCTCCTCGCGCCGTTCGTAGCCTCTGCCCGCCACCCCAGCGGAAGCTCTCGCGTGAGCTCAGCTGCTCCTAGACTACCCTCCAACGGCGGACAAGCTCGACGACTGGAGGGCAACCATCCAAAGCCTCATCGGTTTCGCCAACGGCGACACCCCGCGGCAGCACAGCGCGTCGCAGCCGCGGCCAGTCACCCAGGCGAGAACCGATGGCGCCAAGAATGGCGGGGGTGCGACCACCATGCACTCCCTGCCCCAGAAGCCGCGGTCGCCGACTCACCGGGCCCACCTCGACAACGACTCCATCGCGTCGTTGAACCCGCGAACTCGCCGCGACCAGCGCCAAGTCCTTCACGAACGAAGGGAAGAAGACGCTCGAACCCGCATCGAGCGCAGAAGAGAGGCGCGACATCAATCAGACCAGCGCGTTGAGCCCTCTGGAAACATGCCCGCACCGGGGGAACCAGGCGAACTGCCGTACTCGGTAGGCTGCCCCGCGTTCACCCGCGAGCTGCGGCAAGTCCAGTGGCCCAGCACGAAGAACTTCAAGCCCGACGTGCCCGAGAAGTACGACGGCAAGTCGCATCCGTCTGAGTTCCTCAGCATCTACACCATTGCGGTGCAGGCTGCCGGGGGACGGGACGATAAGATCCTTGCCAACTACTTCCCGCTGGTACTCAAGCCCAACGTCAGATCCTGGCTCATGCACTTGCCGGATGGCTCCATCTCCTCCTGGCCAGATCTATGCCATCAGTTCGTTGGCGCCTTCACAGGCGGCCACAAACCCCATGGCCAGGCAAGCGATCTTCATCTGCTTGTTCAGAAGGAGGGGGAGCCTTTGCGCAAGTTCATCCAGAGGTTCAGCCGTGTGCACTACAACATCCCAGACGTCCACCCCGCCGCGGTGATCAACGCGTTCCACCAAAACGTGCGTAACCGCAGGATGAGGGAGGAGATGGCGATGTGCAAGATCAAGGAGGTCAGCGAGCTTTACGCCCTGGCCGACAAGTGTGCACGCGCTAAGGAGGGGAGGAAGCTCCCCGGAGAAAGCGTTGGAGAAGGAGACTCCAACAGTGAAGGTACCGCCCCGGCAAGGAGAGGCCGGCGGCGGAACGGCAAAAAGAAGAAAAACCCAGAGGTACTGGTTGTCGAGGAGTCCGGCAGCGAGGGCTCCGCCAAGAAAGCCCAGGCGGGAGGCCCCGGCAAGGAGATTGTCGGGTGCGCCAACTGCCGGGCGGTGGCGGCTGCCGATAAGCGGGACGGTACCGACAAGAAGTACTGCAAGATCCACCGCACCAGGGGCCACGACCTCCAGAGTTGCAAGCAAGTCGAGCGGCTCGTCGACCTGCAGAAGGCCGAGTACGCACGACGCGACAAGGAGAGAGCCCAAGCAGGTGGCGGGGTATCCAGCACGAAGCGCCCCGGCCCGGGGGAGCGCCGCGGCAAGGACAAGCAGCGGCAAGCAGACAGACCTCCCCGGGGGCGCGACAAGGGCGAAGACGACGACGACGACGAAGACATGGAAGACCCCGAGACCAGCGAGCAGGAGTTTCAGAAAGCCACTGAGGTCTTGTGTGTGGACGGCGGTGCCTCCCTGCACGCTTCCCACCACCAGCTTAAACGGTGGGTGCGGGAGGTCAATGCAACGGAGCCACCCGTCGAGTCACGCCGACCCCTGAGATGGTCCAGCACGCCTATCATCTTCGACATTGAGGACCACCCTGATCGCACAACCGCGGTCGGGTGCTTGCCGATGTTGGTTTCCCCAACGATCCGCAACCTCAAGGTCACTAAGATGCTAGTTGACGGCGGGGCCGGCTTGAATCTGATCTCCTCGGCTGTTCTCCGGAGACTCCAAGTTCCCAACAGCGAGCTCGAAGAAACCGGCACATTCCAAGGAATCAACCCGGGAAGGAGCAAGCCGAAGGGAAAGATCACGCTGCCGGTAACATTCGGCAGCGAGCTGAATTTCAGGACTGAGAGGGTCACCTTTGACGTCGCCGACTTTCCGTTGCCTTAGAATGGGATCCTCGGCCGACCAGCGCTTGCCAAGTTCATGGCGGCCTCTCACTACGCGTACAACATGCTCAAGATGCCTGGCCCGATAAGCGTCATTTCTGTCCCCGGCGACAAGAAGGATGCCCTTATCTGCGCCGACCAAATATATCGGGATGCAACAGCAGCAACGGCCCGCGGCCCACTTGTCGCTGGAGCTTCCGGAGGAAAGAAGAAGTCCGGCAAATGCTCTAGCGCCCACTCCGGCAAGCGCGCCTCTTCGGAGTGCTGCGCTGCCGTCGAGGACGTGCCATTGAGCCCCGCCGGCAAGAAGAAGCCCGGCAAATGCTCTGGCGCCCACTCCGGCAAGCGCGCCTCTTCGGAGTGCTGCGCTGCCGTCGAGGACGTGCCATTGAGCCCCGCCGGCAAGAAGAAGCCCGGCAAATGCTCTGGCGCCCACTCCGGCAAGCGCGCCTCTTCGGAGTGCTGCGTTGTCGTCGAGGACGTGCCATCGAGCCCCGCCGGCAAGAAGACCAAGTCCGGCGAATGCTCTGGCGCCCACTCCGGCAAGCGCGCCTCTTCGGAGTGCTGCGCTGCCGTCGAGGACGTGCCATCGAGCCCCGTCGGCCAGAAGACCAAGTCCGGCGAATGCTCTGGCACCCACTCCGGCAAGCGCGCCTCCTCGGAGTGCTGCGCTGCCGTCGAGGACGTGCCATCGAGCCCCGTCGGCCAGAAGACCAAGTCCGGCGAATGCTCTGGTGCCCACTCCGGCAAGCGCGCCTCCTCGGAGTGCTGCGCTGCCGTCGAGGACGTGCCATCGAGCCCCGCCGGCAAGAAGGCCAAGCCCGGCGAATGCTCTGGTGCCCACTCCGGCAAGCGCGCCTCTTCGGAGCGCTGCGCTGCCGTTGAGGATGCACCATCGAGCCCCGCCGGTAAACACAAGGAGACGACGGCTGCTCCACCAGCGACCAAGAAGGTGCCCGCCAAGGAGGACGGCACTGGTGGTACCTTCACCATCAGTGCCACTCTCGACCCCAAATAGGAAGGCGCGCTCGTCGCTTTCCTGCGGGCGAAGGTCGATGTGTTTGCCTGGCAACCATCTGACATCCCCGGCGTTCCCAGGGAAGTGATTGAGCACCACCTCGCCGTCTGTCCTCATGCGCGGCCCATCAAGCAAAAGGTCAGGAAACAAGCAGTGGAGCGCCAAGAGTTTATCGCGGAGGAGATCAGGAAGTTGGAAGCGGCAGGCCTCGTCAGAGGCGTGCTCCATCCGACGTGGTTGGCCAATCCTGTCGTTGTGCGCAAAGCAAATGGGAAGTGGAGGCTTTGCATCGATTTCACCGATGTCAACAGAGCTTGCCCTAAAGATCCATTTCCCTTGCCGCGCATCGACCAGATTGTTGACTCCCCGGCCGGATGCGACCTGCTTTCATTCCTTGACGCCTACTCCGGGTACCACCAGATCTTCATGGCTGAAGAAGACGAAGAGAAGACTGCGTTCATCACTCCATGCGGCACGTACTGTTTTGTGCGGATGCCTTTTGGACTGAAGAACGCAGGCTCGACATTTGCGAGGGTTGTCTACACTGCTTTCGAGCCACAGATCCACAGAAATGTGGAGGCCTACATGGACGACATTGTAGTCAAGAGCAGAGACAAGGCAACCTTGGTTCAAGACTTGGAAGAGACCTTTGCGAACTTGTGCAGGATCAGCCTCAAGCTCAACCCTGAGAAGTGCGTGTTCGGAGTTCCCTCCGGCAAGCTCCTCGGGTTCTTCATGTCTCAGCGTGGGATCGAAGCCAACCCCGACAAGATCAAGGCCATCGAGCAGATTGAAGCACCAACGCGTGTCAAGGACGTGCGAAGACTTGCCGGCTGCGTGGCGGCTCTCAGCAGGTTTATTTCCAGGTCTGCGGAACGCGCCCTGCCGTTTTTCAAAATCTTGAAAAAGGCAGGTCCAGTAAAATGGACTCCGGAAGCGGAGGCTGCGCTGCAAGACTTGAAGAAATACCTGTCCTCCGCTCCCATACTTGTCGCGCCTAGACCGCAAGAGAAGTTGCTGCTCTACCTAGCGGCAACCAATCAAGTGGTTAGTGCTGCGTTAGTAGCGGAGAGGGAAGCTGATGACGAGCCCGCAACCACGGCAAGCGCGTCCGACGGCAAGCAGGGGGCTTCCCCGACAAGCTCTGGCCCCGGCAAAGGCGGATCCACGCAAGAGCAAGGGGAAGTGCAGAGGAAGAGGATGGTGCAGCGCCCAGTTTACTTCGTCAGTTCCCTCCTGCAGGGGGCTAGGTCGAGGTACTCTGGTGTGCAGAAATTGCTCTTCGGCCTCCTCATGGCCTCGAGGAAGCGGCGCCATTACTTCCAAGCACACGAGATCACAGTGGTCACTCGCTTTCCGCTTAAGAGGATACTGCAAAATCCTGAAGCAACAGGTAGGATTGTCGAGTGGGCACTAGAACTGTCAAGCTTTGGCCTCAGGTTCGAAAGCACATCGACCAGCCAGAGCAGAGCATTGGCAGAGTTCATAGCAGAGTGGACGCCGACACCGGACGAAGAACTTCCAGAGACGAGCATCCCCGGCAAGGAAGCAACCAAAGAGTGGCTGATGTACTTTGATGGTGCCTTTTCGCTGGAAGGCGCCGGTGCCGGCGTGCTGCTCATCGCGCCCACCGGAGAGCACCTCAAGTACATCGTCCAAATGCACTTTCCCAAGGAGCAAGCAACCAACAATACAACAGAGTATGAAGGTTTGCTCGCCGGTCTCAGGATCGCGGCGGAACTTGGGATCAAGAAGCTCATTGTCAGGGGTGACTCGCAGCTCGTCGTCCGCCAAGTGAACAAGGATTACCAGTGCCCGTTGATGGAAGCTTACGTTGATGAAGTGAGGAAGCTGGAAGAGCGCTTTGACGGCCTGCAAATGGAATACGTTCCAAGAGCAGAGAACGACATCGCCGATGGCCTGTCAAAATGCGCCGCACTAAAGCTACCTGTGGAACCAGGGACTTTTGTGCTCAAGCTGACTCAGCCATCCGTGACACCATCGACCGGGCCAAGCAAGAAGAGGAAATCTGTCTCCGGCGACTATCTCCCGGCAGAGCTTCCCGAAGCCGCCGCCAAGAGAGTCCCCGAGATCGACGCCAAGAGTGCTGAGGAGCTGCCCGCTCCGGCAAGCCCCAGGGTTTGTCCCGACGAAGCAGGCGCTCCCGGCAAGCCACGCCCCGGCAAGCTTGCCGGGGAACGTCAAGCTCAGGCTGAGGCCCTAGTCCTCGCCGTAGAAGCTGATGTTCCCGCAGCCGCCGACATGCCTTTAGTCCTTGTCGTCGAGCCACAGGGTCGTCGAGCCACAGGCTCCGACGTGGGCGCAGCCGATCGTCCGTTTCATCCAGACAGGAGAACTTCCCGAAGAACAAGAAGAAGCTGAAAGAGTAGCCCGGCAGTCCAGTATGTACCAGTTCGTCGACAGCGCACTGTACAGAAGAGGACGCAACGGGGTGAAATTGAAGTGCATCCACCGGGAAGACGGACAGAAGCTGTTGGCGGAGATACACGGAGGCATATGTGGACACCACATTGGCGCCAGAGCACTTGCCGGAAAGGCGTTCCGGCAAGGTTTCTTCTGGCCCACAGCCCTCCAGGATGCAACTGCACAAGTAACCAAGTGTGAAGCGTGCCAGTTCCATTCCAAGAAGATACACCAGCCAGCTCAAGCTCTCCAGACGATCCCTTTGTCCTGGCCCTTCTCGGTCTGGGGGCTCGATATCCTCGGCCCCTTCCCCCGATCCGTCGGGGGCTTTGAGTACTTGTTCGTTGCTATCGACAAGTTCACAAAGTGGCCAGAAGTGGAGCCAGTGAGAAAGGTGACCGCCCAGTCCGCGATCAAATTCTTCAGGTCGATTGTTTGCCGCTTCGGGATCCCCAACCGGATCATCACCGACAACGGTACGCAGTTCACAAGCCACGCCTTCATGCAGTACACCCAAGATCTCGGCACCAAGGTCTGCTTCGCTTCTGTTGCTCATCCCCGGAGCAACGATCAAGCGGAAAGGGCCAACGCCGAGGTACTGCGCGGGCTCAAGACCAGAAGTTTTGACAAGCTGCTCAAGCGCGGACAGAACTGGATCGAGGAGCTGCCGGCGGTTCTTTGGTCAGTCAGAACGACGCCAAATCGAGCCACCGGCCAGACACCATTTGCTCTAGTCTATGGAGCAGAAGCAGTTACCCCCACAGAACTCGTATACGGGTCACCTCGAGTGCTCGCTTATGATGAGCTTGAGCAAGAGCGGTCGCGTGAAGATGACGCACTGCTCCTCGAGGAAGATCGTCTCCAGGCCGCTGTGCGATCCGCTCGCTACCAGCAAGCTCTGCGTCGCTATCATAGCCGCAAAGTTAAAGCCAGGAGCCTCGAGGAAGGCGACCTTGTTCTTCGGCGCGTTCATTCGGCCAAGATACACAACAAGTTGACGCCAAAGTGGGAAGGCCCTTACCAGGTGAAACGAGTCACGAGGCCCGGCGCCGTCCGCCTCGAGACCGAAGATGGTACTCCGGTGAGCAATTCCTGGAACATTGAGCATCTTCGCAAGTTTTACCCGTAAGGCGCGGTTGTCGGACCCCGTCCGGCAACCAACTCTTTGTACAAAAGTCTTGCCGCAGACGCATGTAATCCTTTGTACAAAGCCAGGCGCAGACCCTGGCCGCAATGATGCGCTGCCCCCCCCCCCAAGTTTTAGCATGCATGCTGAGTCGAGTCTCGTCCTTGGTTAGGGTTGATAGTGCCTAACAGTCACTAACCCCTAACTTAGAGGTCGAGTCCGCGTCTTTTTCCCGTCCTTTCCCTTTGGCTCGCGGGAGCTGCCTACCCTTGCCGAGCCGCTCAAGGATGAAGAAGGGGAGAAGGACGAGCCAGCACCCGCCTCCCGACAAGCCAGAGTTGCCGGAGGCTGCAACCTCAGATAAGTCTTTACATCCCTTATCATGCATTCTCTCATGAGCTGCGGAATGCGAAAACCTTGCTTCCACCTAAAAGCTGCCATGCTCTCTTAAGCGACAAACCCCGGAGCGCGTTCCCGGGGCCCGCTTCTGATAGTAGCCGCGGCGGCAAGAGGAGGAAGCGAGGGGCCAGAACCCGCCTTCTCCCTGCCTCCGCCAAGAGCGTGAGGAGGGCCAAGGGGCGCAGGAGACGGCAGGGTCCGTTGCCGGGCGGGGAAGTGTCTATCTTAACGATGCAAAGGGTTCGCTCCTTGCCGCGGGATGTACCCACGAGACAAATGATCCGGCAAACATCCCCTTTTCATTAAAAACATTCCACTCAGGTACAGTTCAGAGAGAATGAAAAACATGAAAGATGGGATTACAAGATTTAAATGCAACTAAGGCCCGAGGGCTTATAAGATAAAAAGAGATAAGATGCCCGTAATCCCTTTCTTGTCTCTGTCCTCAGGAGGTAGAGCAAGGAGGCGAGAAGGGAAAAAGGGGCGCCTAGACGAGCTGCGGGTGGCAGAAGACGCCAAGAGAGCATCCGGGGCTCCGCCCGGGGGGCTCCGGAGGCTGGATGGAGACGGCGACGCCGGAAGCGGAGCTCGAGAAGGAGGCCGCGGGGCGTCAACACGCTGTCGAGGGCATCTAGCCCTCGTACTCTGAGTTGACGGCCTTGCCGCCAGCCTCTTCCGCAGCCTCGCCACTCCGGCCGCCCGAGAAGACGAAGCCCCGGCAAGAGGAGCTTGCCGGGCCGGAGAGAAGACCCCGGTGGTCATCGCCGCGAGCAAGGGTAGTGACGGCGTCTGAGGCGGAGCTGGAAGACGAGGCAGCGGCCTTGCCGCCCGCCCTCTTCCTCTTCCGCAGCCTCCCTACGCCAGCCGCCCAAGGAGACGACCCCGGGGAGTTCACGGCGCCAGCGACGCGGATGATGGGGGCCGCCGGTGCCACGCGGAGCTGCGACCGGCACCTAGTCGGACCCGTCATCCCGGCGGCCGCTCCCCTCGTCGTCGCTGTCGCTCCCCTCCTCGCCACTCTCGCTCGAGGAGGAGCCTTCGCTGTCGGAGGAGCTATCCACGCAGCACCGGGCCCGGGTGCCGAGGTCCTCGAAGGCCTTGACGGAGAGGAGATCGCCCTCCATCAGCTTAAAATGGAGGGTGAACCCCTCCATCAAGCTGTGGATCCGGGCGAACGTCTTCCACCCGCGGCCAAGACACATCATGCCGGGGGCTCGAGATTCGACGTGGACTCGCGTACCACTGATCCCGCAGCCCCTCATGCGCAGTCTCAGCGTCTCATGTTGTTCCGCCTCCAAGACGTCCGCGAAGGGGGCCGGGAGGCGGAGGCGACGGCGAGGCGCCCGGCGCAGCCTGATGATGAACTCGCAGGGGTCGTCCCCGAGATGAACCGCCGGGGGAAATGGAGCCGCCAGCGGAGGCGAGGCCGGCGCGCCGTCCTGCCCGCCTCGAGTGCCTCGGCCCTGTCCACGGCCTCGTCCACGACCTCGCCCCCTCCCCCTTCCCCTTGCAGTGGGCTCCGCCACCGTGGGTGCAAGGGGAGGAGGGGCTCGCTGCCTGGCGGCAACCCTTGCCGCTGCCGACAAAGGACCAGGGTTCCCTTTCTCCATGACAGTTGGGGAGAGGGGACCAGGGATCAAAGAGAAGAAAGAAGGGAGGTGTGCGGACCCTCATCACCCCCTTCCGCTCCTTATAAAGGGGCGGAGTGGGGGCTCGGCCGCCCCGCCCAACCAATCAAAGCGGAGGAAGGGCAGGAGACGGGGCCGACCCTCTACATCAACCCGCGTCGGCCCGGTTTTCCGCCTCCACCACCGCAACCCCAAGTGCATGGAGGACGCGTGGCAGGCGAGCAGGGCCGAGGCGACGGATGAGGCGACCTCTCCCCACCCCGTGATCATGGGGACGGGCGCCCCTAAAGCCGCGCCTCGACCCCATTCGTTCACCAAGCCGCACCTCCACGCCTCCTCCCCCATTCGAAAATGGGGACGGGCGCTTCGCCTTTCCAAATAAAGGAGTCGTGCCCGACGTGACGCATGCCTGCGGGCCTCAACCCCGCGCACGCCACCCACGTCACGCATGTCTCGCACGCCTCGCCCCCCCCCCCACGACGCCGTGATAAGCGCGCGCCACTTGGGGAGGGCGCGACGGACGCGGAGTTAAGGAGCAGCGCAACCCAGGCCACGCGTGCCCGTGCACTGTTAGGGCCTGGCCCAACAACGCTCGGCACCATGTATGACCCAGACCCGGGGGTTCCTGTCGGTGTACTAAAGTAGGGGTACCTTAGTTCCCCGAACTTGTGCACGGGCAGTAGTAGCGTACCGCGGCAAGGCTTGCCAGGGGAGCGACAAGAGTCTCCACGGCCCTTTTTGGGCCGGACGAAGGCCAAGTGATCGAGCCTAGAAGACCAGGCCCCGGCAAGAGGAGCTTGCCGGGCCGAGAAGGCGAGGTCCGGCAAGAGGAGCTTGCCGAGCCAAGGCGACAAGGCCCCGGCAAGAGGAGCTTGTCGGGACGACTGAGCCGAAGCACCAAGGCCCCGGCGGGAGGAGCTCGCCGGGACGACCAAGCCAAGGCACCCCAAGAGAAGCCCGCCGCAGCGCGCCGCGCGCCCCGGCAAGGCCCGACGAGCGGCAAGCTCTCGGGTGCGGCAAGACAACTACCGCGGCAAGCCACTTGCCGCGGCAAACCACCACCTCAGGCCTGCGCTCCAGCTCACCAGCCCACACGTCGCTCTGGGGCTTCCTCGGAGGCACGTGGCGGGGCGCCGCGCAACCTGAGACGCGCGGTGGCATGCGACGTTGGCAGAGTCGCCTCCGTGGCAAGCGGAGGCGCTCCTAACGGTCCACCTCGGCACTGTTCAAGCGATCCAGACAGGCATTTAATGCCCTTGTCTCCCGCCGTCAGAGTTAGGTGCGATAGCACTGTGCGACCCCTGTTCGCACAGTTCCTTGCCATTTTTGCCCTCACCTGCGCCACTACCTGTGGGAAACCCCTTAGCATATAAAAGGAGGCCCATGCGCACGTAGAAGGGGGATCGAGACCCCGGGGATCGAACCCTAGAGAGGAGGAACAGAAAACCAGGAGGACGCTCAGTAGACCCTCGTCTACGTCCAGCTCCAACTTATTGTAGCTTCTTGCGCTCCAGAGCAAGAACTCCAATCAACCAGACATGCAGCAGTAGGGTTTTACGCATCCGTGCGGCCTGAAGCTGGGTAAAATCGTTGTGTGTGTGTGTCGCCTCGATCTGCTCTTTGTGCAACCTCCGCCCCCGCCGAACCGACAAGGGGCTCCGTCCCCATAGGTGCTCGTGGAGGCAGATTCCCCCGACATGTTTACTATTCATGCTAGAATTGTATTAACCGGAAACTTGATACATGTGTGGATACATAGACAAAACACCGTGTCCCTAGTATCTAATAGACTAGCTCGTTAATCAAAGATGGTTAAGTTTCCTAACCATAGATATGTGTTGTCATTTGATGAACGGGATCACATCATTAGGAGAATGATGTGATGGACAAGACCCATCCATTAGCTTAGCATATTGATCGTTCAGCTTTACTGTTATCGCTTTCTTCATGTCAAATACATATTCCTTCGTCTATGAGATTATGCAACTAAGGAAATACATTTTCCTTCATCTATGAGATCACTTCATGTCGCATACATATTCCTTAGGTACCTAACGAGGACTAAGGAAATATTTCTCGGTCATGGAGGTGGTAAAGAGTTCGTCGTAAAGAGTTACGTCGATGCAAGCTTTGACACCGATCTGGGTGATTCTGAGTCTCGATCTAGATACATATTGAAAGTGGGAGCAATTAGCTAGTGTAGCTCCATGGAGAGCATTGTAGACATAGAAATTTGCAAAATGCATACGGATCTGAATGTGGCAGACCCATTGACTAAACTTCTCTCACATGCAAAACATGATCACACCTTAGTACTCTTTGGGTGTTAATCACATAGCGTTGTGAACTGGATTATTGACTCTAGTAACCCTTTGGGTGTTGGTCACATGGCGATGTGAACTATGGGTGTTAATCACATAAAGATGTGAACTATTGGTGTTAATCACATGGCGATCTGAACTAGATTATTGACTCTAGTGCAAGTGGGAAACTGAAGGAAATATGCCCTAGAGGCAATAATAAAGTTGTTATTTATATTTCCTTATATCATGATAAATGTTTATTATTCATGCTAGAATTGTATTAACCGGAAACTTGATACATGTGTGGATACATAGACAAAACACTGTGTCCCTAGTAAGCCTCTACTAGACTAGCTCGTTAATCAAAGATGGTTAAGTTTCCTAACCATAGGCATGTGTTGTCATTTTATGAACGGGGTCACATCATTAGGAGAATGATGTGATGGACAAGATCCATCCCTTAGCTTAGCATATTGATCGTTCAGTTTTATTGCTATTGTTTTCTTCATGTCAAATACATATTCCTTCGTCTATGAGATTATTCAACTCCCGGATACC
Source organism: Aegilops umbellulata (assembly GCA_032464435.1). Classification (NCBI taxonomy): domain Eukaryota; kingdom Viridiplantae; phylum Streptophyta; class Magnoliopsida; order Poales; family Poaceae; genus Aegilops; species Aegilops umbellulata. Next base: position 249,406,816 of record CP136060.1, read on the forward strand.
GGAGGAATACCTTGTGTGCTATCAAACATCACAACGTAACTGGGTGATTATAAAGATGCTCTACAGGTATCTCCGAAGGTGTTTGTTGGGTTGGCATAGGTCGAGATTAGGATTTGTCACTCCGAGTATCGGAGAGGTATCTCTGGGCCCTCTCGGTAATACACATCATGATAAGCCTTGCAAGCAATGTGACTAATGAGTTAGTTACAGGATTATGTATTACAGAGCGAGTAAAGAGACTTGCCGATAGTGAGATTGAACTAGGTATGAAGATACCGACGATCGAATCTCGGGCAAGTAACATACTGATGACAAAGGGAATAACGTATGTTGTCATTATGGTACGACCGATAAAGATCTTCATAGAATATGTGGGAACCAATATGAGCATCGAGGTTCCGTTGTTGGTTATTGACCGAAGAGGTGTCTCGGTCATGTCTACATAGTTCTTGAACCCGTAGGGTCCGCACGCCTAACGTTCGATGACGATTTTGTATTATATGAGTTATGTGATTTGGTGACCGAATGTTGTTCGGAGTCCCGGATAAGATCACAGACATCACAAGGAGTATCGAAATGGTCGAGAGGTAAATATTCATATATTGGATGATGATATTCGGACACCGGAAGTGTTCCAAGGGTACCGGGTACATATCGGGTCATCGGAAGGGGTTCCGGGCATCCCCCCAGCAACTACATGGGCCTAATGGGCCAAGAAGGGGACAAACCAGCCCCTAGGGGGCTGGTGCGCTCCATGTAGGATGAAATAAGGGGGGAGGAAAGAGGGGAAGAGAGAAAGGAAAGGGGAGCAATTCAGCCTCCCCCTTCCTTCTCTCCTCCCTCCTTCTTCCTTCCCCCTCCGGATGAATATGGAAGGGGGGAGGCCGAATTGGGAGGCGCCCAAGTAGGATTCCTCCTACTTGGGCCCCTCTTGGCTGCCTATCCTTCCCTCCAACCTATATATATATGTGGGGGGGGGGGCACCGCTAGAACACACATCAATAGTTGTTAGCCGTGTGCGGCGCCCCCCTCCACAGCTTACGCCTCTGGTCATATTATCGTAGTGCTTAGGCGAAGCCCTGCGCGGATCACTTCACCGTCACCGTCACCACGTCGTCGTGCTGACGAAACTCTCCCTCGACACTTTGCTGGATCAAGAGTTCGAGGGACTTCATCGAGCTGAACGTGTGCATAACTCGAAGGTGTCGTACGTTCGGTGCTTGATCGGTAGGAACGAGAAGAAGTTCGACTACATCAACCGCGTTGTCAAACGCTTCCGCTTTCAGTCTACAAGGGTATGTGGACACACTCCCCCCTCTCGTTGGTATGCATCTCCTAGATATATCTTGCGTGAGCGTAGGATTTTTTTTTTGAAATTGCATGCTATGTTCCCCAACAGTGGCATCCGATCCAGGTCTATGCGTAGATGATATGCACGAGTAGAACACAAAGAGTTGTGGTCGGTGATCGTCATACTGCTTACCACCAATGTCTTATTTTGATTCGGCGGTATTGTTGGATGAAGCGTCCCGGACCAACCTTACATGACCACGTTCATGAGACAGGTTCCACCGACAGACCTGCAACTAGTTTTGCATAAAGGTGGCTGGTGGGTGTCTGTTTCTCCAACTTTAGTTGAATCGAATTTGACCGCGGCCGATCCTTGTTGAAGGTTAAAACAACAAACTTGCGTTGTGGTTTTGATGTGTAGGTAAGAATGGTTCTTGCTAGAAGCCCGTCGCAGCCATGTAAAACTTGCAACAACAAAGTAGAGGACGTCTAACTTGTTTTTGCAGGCATGTTGTGATGTGATATGGTCAATACATGATGTGATATACGTTATTGTATGAGATGATCATGTTTTGTAGAAGTTCTGGGCAACTGGCAGGAGCCTTATGGTTGTCGCTTTATTATGAAATGCAAACGCCATGTAATTGCTTTACTTTATCACTATGTGTTGATGTCTACTACACTACCTTCTTCTTGTAGACGTTGTTGGGCCTCCAAGTGTAGAGGTTTGTAGGACAGTAGCAAATTTCCCTCAAGTGGATGACCTAAGGTTTATCAATCCGTGGGAGGCGTAGGATGAAGATGGTCTCTCTCAAACAACCCTGCAACCAAATAGCAAAGAGTCTCTTGTGCCCCCAACACACCCAATACAATGGTAAATTGTATAGGTGCGCTAGTTCGGTGAAGAGATGGTGATACAAGTGCAACATGGATGGTAGATATAGGTTTTTGTAATCTGAAAATATAAAAATAGCAAGGTAACTAATGATAAAAGTGAGCAAAAATGGTATTACGATGCGTTGAAACAAGGCCTAGGGTTCATACTTTCACTAGTGCAAGTTCTCTCAACATGGATAACATAATTAGATCACATAACAATACCTCAACATGCAACAAAGAGTCACTCCAAAGTCACTAATAGCGGAGAACAAACAAAGAGATTATTGTAGGGTACGAAACCACCTCAAAGTTATTCTTTCCGATCAATTCGTTGGGCTATTCCTATAAGTGTCACAAACAACCCTAGAGTTCGTAGTAAAATAACACCTTAAGACACACATCAACAAAAACCCTAATGTCACCTAGATACTCCAATGTCACCTCAATTATCCGCGGGTATGATTATACGATATGCATCACACAATCTCAGATTCATCTATTCAACCAACACAAAGAACTTCAAAGAGTGCCCCAAAGTTTCCACCGGAGAGTCAAGACAAAAATGTGTGCCAACCCCTATGCATAAGTTCACAAGGTCACTGAACCCGCAAGTAGATCACCAAAACATACATCAAGTAGATCACGTGAATATCCGATTGTCACCATAGATAAGCACATGCAAGACATACATAAAGTGTTCTCAAATCCTTAAAGACTCAATCTGATAAGATAACTTCAAAGGGAAAACTCAATCCATTACAAGAAGATAGAGGGGGAGAAACATCATAAGATCCAACTATAATAGCAAAGCTTGTGATACATCAAGATCGTGCCATATCAAGAACACGAGAGAGAGAGAGAGAGAGAGAGAGAGAGAGAGATCAAACACATAGCTACTGGTACATACCCTCAGCCCCGAGGGTGAACTACTCCCTCCTCATCATGGAGAGCGCCGGGATGATGAAGATGGCCACCGGTGATGGATCCCCCCTCCGGCAGGGTGACGGAACAGGGTCCCGATTCGTTTTTGGTGGCTACAAAGGCTTGCGGCGGCGGAACTCCCGATCTAGGTTTCTTTTCGGAGTTTGTTGTATTTATAGGAATTTTTGGCGTCGGGAACAAGTCAGGGGGTCTCCGAGTCATCCACGAGGCAGGGGGCGAGCCCAGGGGGTAGGGCGCGCCCTCCACCCTCGTGGATGGCTCGGGACTCTTCTGGCCCAACTCTTTTACTCCCGGGGCTTCTTTTGGTCCATAAAAAATCATCAAAAATTGACACGTCAATTGGACTCCATTTGGTATTCCTTTTCTGTAAAACTCAAAAACAAGGGAAAAAATAGAAACTAGCACTGGGCTCTAGGTTAATAGGTTAGTCCCAAAATCATATAAAATAGCATATAAATGCATATAAGACATCCTAGATGGAAAATATAATAGCATGGAACAATAAAAAATTATAGATACGTTGGAGACGTATCAAGCATCCCCAAGCTTAATTCCTGCTCGTCCTCGAGTAGGTAAATGATAAAAACATAATTTTTGATGTGGAATGCTACCTAACATATTTATCAATGTAATCTTCTTTATTGTGACAATAATATTCAGATCCATAAGATTCAAAACAAAAGTTTAATATTGACATAAAAACAACAATACTTCAAGAATACTAACAAAGCAATCATGTCTTCTCAAAATAACATGGCGAAAGAAAGCTATCCCTACAAAATAATATGGTCTGGCTATGCTCTATCTTCGTCACACAAAGTATTTAATCATGCACAACCCCGATGACAAGCCAATCAATTGTTTCATACTTTTGATGTTCTCAAACTTTTTCAATCTTCACGCAATACATGAGCGTGAGCCATGGACATAGCACTATAGGTGGAATAGAATGGTGGTTGTGGAGAAGACAAAAAGGAAGATAGTCTCACATCAACTAGTCGTATCAATGGGCTATGGAGATGCCCATCAATAGATATCAATGTGAGTGAGTAGGGATTGCCATGCAACGGATGCACTAGAGCTATAAGTGTATGAAAGCTCAAAAGGAAACTAAGTGGGTGTGCATCCAACTTGCTTGCTCACGAAGACCTAGGGCACTTTGAGGAAGCCCATCATTGGAATATACAAGCCAAGTTCTATAATGAAAAATTTCCACTAGTATATGAAAGTGACAAAACAGGAGACTCTCTATTATGAAGATCATGGTGCTACTTTGAAGCACAAGTGTGGTAAAAGGATAGTAGCATTGCCCCTTCTCTCTTTTTCTCTCTCTTTTTTTGGGCCTTCATTTTTTTGGCCTTTTTTTCGTCCGGAGTCTCATCCCGACTTGTGGGGGAATAATAGTCTCCATTATCCTTTCCTCACTAGGACAATGCTCTAATAATGAAGATCATCACACTTTTATTTACTTACAACTCGATAATTAGAAAAAAATATGACTCTATATGAATGCCTCCGGCGGTGTACCGAGATGTGCAATGAATCAAGAGTGACATGTATGAAAGAATTATGAATGGTGGCTTTGCCACAAATACGATGTCAACTACATGATCATGCAAAGCAATATGACAATGATGGAGCGTGTCATAATAAACGGCACGGTGGAAAGTTGCATGGCAATATATCTCGGAATGGCTATGGAAATGCCATAATAGGTAGGTATGGCGGCTGTTTTGAGGAAGGTAATGGTGTGTTTTATGGTACCGACGAAGGTTGCGCGACACAAGAGAGTCTAGCAATGGTGGAAGGGTGAGAGTGCGTATAATCCATGGACCAATGTTGATAGGACTATGTATTGGAGGGCAAGAGTGACAGAAGCTTCAACCTAGCATAGAAATTGATGCATACGTGATTGAAGGGGGACCAATATATCTTAATGCTATGGTTGGGTTTTACCTTAATGAACGTTAGTAGTTGCGGATGCTTGCTAATAGTTCCAATCATAAGTGCATAGAATTCCAAGTCAGGGATGACATGCTAGCAGTGGCCTCTCCCACATGATACTTGCTATTGATCTAGTAAAGTAGTCAATTGCTTAAGGGACAATTTCGCAACTCCTACCACCACTTTTCCACACTCGCTGTATTTACTTTATTGCTTCTTTACCTTAACAGCCCCTAGCTTTTACTTTCTCGCTCTTTACTTTCTTGCAAGCCTATCCAAAAACTCCTACAAAGTACTTCTAGTTTCTTACTTGTTCTAGGTAAAGCGAACGTCAAGCGTGTGTAGAGTTGTATCGGTGGTCGATAGAACTTGAGGGAATATTTGTTCTACCTTTAGATCCTCGTTGGATTCCACACTCTTACTTATCTAAAACTATTGCGATCCCCTATACTTGTGGGTTATCACCCAACAATATTAATTAAGAGTGATGAGATACTCAAGATACTCCAAGTACTAGATACTCAAGATTGTCCATAACCGGGGACACGGCTAACCATGATTAGATTGTACACTCTGCAGAGGTTTGCACACTTTTCCCCACAAGACTCGATCGCCTCCGTTGGATTTCTCGCACTACATGGTGTTTGAGAAACGGATTACCGAGACACAGTCTTTCAGAAACATTAACTCTCTACTCCGGGTAGACCATACCAAACCTACATACCCACTACCTGCTGATCTACCTCTTCAAGATCTTCACGTAACTTACTCAACTATGCTAGAGCCCATAATAGGTTGTGGCTGCACACGGAAGTTTCTAGCATGAATCATCTCAGTTCCCTTTGAGCCTGGGTGGCGGTCCATAGGAAAATCACACGAAACCCCGGGATTTCCAAAAATACAGGCAACACTGGGTTCCCCAGGTGCCTCAATCCACCCAGATGTTTATTTAAGTTGCCACCTTAAGTTGAACCATTAATTAACAACCTCACATCTGTCATGGATTTCACTCACCCAAACCACATCTACGAGCATAGCATAGCAATATAAGCAACGAGTAGAAGTAACTCCCAAGGGTTTGAATATAACAGGGCAATAGGTTCTACCTCAACAACTACTTCCCAACCCACATGTTAATGACATCCTAATCATGCAATGTTTGAGGATTGAAACTAATTCATAAAAACTGGGTATGGAAAGAGTATGACCAATGTGTTACTTGCCTTGCTGACGATCCGCGAAACCTAGGGACTCGTAGTAGCACGCTTCACACTCCGGGAATTCTATCGCAAACAAACAATAGCATACATAAGCAACCAAACAAAAAGAAGATGCAAGGGCAAAACTCAAATAAGAGAGATTGACCAGAAAGTTCAACTTAAGAACTCCGGTTTGCAAAAATAATCAAATCAAGCGGAGCAACGAAACTCGAACGGCAAAAGAAACAAGATCCATTTACTAATCTGAACTAAAGTCAAATTTTAGAGTACCAAAATCTTGTTTAAGTTGATTAAACAGAAAGAGGGTCTCGAGACGAAGATCTAGGCGCTTGAATCGCCTGATTCCGACTAACGAGCGAAAAGATAAACCGAAACGAAAATCGGATCAGAAATTGTGATCGAGAATAATTGCGGAATAATCCGAGAAAAAGAAAACTGACGAACATACTAATGAACGAGCGTATTAAGTGGATCTGGAAAACCTGTTGCCTCCCCAGACATAAGTTTTTCTACTGGTTGATGCTAAATGACAGAATTAACACATGTGAGGTGCTTACCAGAAAATCTTTCCATTTGGACTCCACTTCTTGTGTTTTATGCAATGATGAAGACATGGAGGACATAACCCATCTACTATTTTCATGCACTTTCAGTCAAAACTTCTGGTAGAATATTGGCATTGAATGGAACACAGATCTTCACATTCATGATATGATCTCTGATGGCAAGTTGAGGCATAACTTTCCATTCTTCATGGAGATTGTTACTGTAGGATGCTGGAGTTTATGGAATCAGAGAAATGGACTGATATTTGAAAATATACCATGCTCCATTGCATCATGCAAGTTTGATTTCATCAACACTTTCAAGCTCACCATGTTGAGAGCCAAGCCTAGCCTTAAGGATGGCATGTCATCCTGGATAGACAACATTTGAATAATTTTGTATTTCTATACTTTCTTCTCTCTTATTTTCTGTAAACTTTTTCACTCTGGTTGCTCTCCCAACAACCATTGTAATATGCACTTTTTTCCATTATAATGAAAATGACACACAGTAGGGTTCTACCCTACTGTTTTATGGTCAAAACAAGAACGAGCGTTCGTTATCTGTAACTAACGGGCGAAAACCAAAACGAACGTACGGACAAACGTCCGCTAAACAGAAGAACCGGGAAAAACCGGCGAACCGATCTAAAAAAATGAACTATGGTTTTCCTAAAAAAACCGATTCAGTTTTTTAAAAAAACGGCGACGGCGGGTCGGCGCGCTACCTCTCCGGCGGAACTCCTGCGAGGCGGGGCTTGGGCGGCGGCTTGCGGCGGCGGGGCGGCGGCTTGCAGCGGCGGCGGGGCGACGGCGGCGCGGCGGGGCAAGGCGGCGGTGGCGCGGCTGCAGCGGCGGCGGCGAGGCGCGGGCGGCGGGAGGCGGCTGCGTGGCTCGGGGCGGGGCTGCGGTGGTGGTGGCGGGGCTCGGGGGAGTACATAAGGGGGGGGGCGGCTTGGAGGAGGGACTAAGGCGACGGCGGTGGAGTCCGGCTCGGACTCCTCCGAGTCGGCAGCGGCGGCGCGGTCTCCGCGCGGGAGACGGCGGCGGCGGGAGACGGGCCGGTCCGGCTGGGTTTCGGCCCAGTCGGCGCTTGGAAGTTTTTTTTAAATAATTCCGCCGAACAGAAAAAAATCCTAGAAAATAAAATAAAAATCTAAAAAAATGCTAAAACAAATTTTCACCGTCTAAATAAAATATTTAGAACGAGATGAACATATTCTTGGCCCTAAAATGCAATTTTGAAAACGTGCAATTTTTCTAATGCAAATAAAATCAAATAAAATCAAATAAATGATTTTAATATTTTTCCTGCAATACTTCAATTATTTTGGAGATGTCATATTATCTCCTCTCATATATTTTAATATGAAATATTTTTCAGAGAAAAATAATTAAAATAAAAAATCCTCGTTTCACTATTTGATAAAATCAAATATAAAAACTGGGAAATCCCCAACTCTCTCCGAGGGTCCTTGAGTTGCTTAGGATTTCAAGGATTGCGAAACAAAAATTCAATAAAATAGGATATGCATGAATGACCTATGTATAACATTCCAAATTGAAAATTTGGGATGTTACAAACCTAACCCCCTTACGATGAATCTCGCCCTCGAGATTCGAGTTGGCTAGAAAATAGGTGTGGGTCGTCTTTGCGTAGATCATCCTCTCGTTCCCAGGTGGCTTCATCCTCGGTATGGTGGCTCCACTGAACTTTGCAATACTTGATAACCTTGCTGCGGGTGACTCGGCTGGCAAACTCAAGAATCTTAACTGGCTTTTCCTCATAAGTCAAATCACTGTCCAACTGAATCGCCTCCAAGGGTACTGTATCTCTTAATGGTATATCGCCCATCTCAGCATGACACTTCCTCAACTGTGAAATGTGAAACACATCATGAACTCCTGACAGTCCTTCAGGTAACTCCAACTTGTAGGCAACTTCTCCCATCCGTTCCAAAATACGATACGGTCCTACAAATCTCAGGGCTAACTTTCCCTTAACTCCAAATCGTTTCACTCCTCGCAAGGGTGATACTCGCAGATATGCTCTGTCTCCAATTTCATAAGTTACCTCCTTGTGTTTCGAGTCTGCATAACTCTTCTGCCTGGACTGAGCAATCTTCAGTCTATCACGAATCAGCTTAACCTTCTCTTCAGACTCCTTGATCAAGTCTGGTCCAAACAACTGTCGGTCTCCTACTTCATCCCACATCAATGGCGTCCTGCACCTTCGTCCATACAGGGCTTCGAACGGTGCCATCTTCAAACTGGCTTGGTAGCTATTGTTGTATGATAACTCTGCGTAAGGCAAATTGTCATCCCAACTAGATCCATAATCTAGTGCACATGCTCTCAACATGTCCTCCAGAATCTGGTTGACTCTCTCTGTCTGTCCATCCGTCTGCGGGTGAAACATTGTACTAAACTCCAATCTCGTTCCAAAAGTCTGGTGCAGCTGATGCCAAAACTTTGAGGTAAACTGTGTTCCTCTATCTGATACGATGGTCCTCGGAACTCCATGCAGACATACGATCCTGGACATATATATCTTGGCTAACTTTGCACTTGTATAAGTGGTTTTCACTGGTATAAAGTGTGCCACTTTGGTCAACCGATCAACTACTACCCATATAGAATCATATCCTGATTTGGTCCTGGGCAATCCGGTGATAAAGTCCATGCCAAGTTTATCCCACTTCCATTCGGGTATCGGCATAGGCTGCAACAATCCTGCTGGCTTTTGATGCTCTGCCTTCACTCTCTGGCATACATCACATACAACTACATACTCGGCAATATCCTTCTTCATACCCATCCACCAGAAACGTTCCTTCAAATCCAAATACATCTTGGTGTTTCCGAGGTGTATCAAGTATGGTGAGTCATGAGCCTCCTGAAGTATTAACTTCCTGATCTCTGGGTCATTGGGCACATAAATTTGGTCCTGAAACCATAAGGTATCGTGCTCATCCTCATGAAAACCCTTGGCCTTTCCTTTGCTCATCTTCTCATTTATCTCGGCAATCTCTTTGTCATCCTTGTGAGCTTCTCGAATCTTGCCCAACAATGTAGACTGAACCTCCATTGTTGCAACAAAACCTCTAGGAAAAATTTCTAATCGAAGTTCCATGATATCCTCTGCTAACTCCTTTGGTAATCCCTTACTCTCTAGGATATTAGCATAACTCTTCCGGCTTAAAGCATCTGCTATGACATTGGCCTTTCCTAGATGATAGTGCATCTTCATGTCATAATCCTTTTTAAGCTCCAACCATCTCCTCTGCCCAAGATTCAGTTCCTTCTGTGTGAAAATGTACTTCAAACTCTTATGATCCGTGTACACATCACAATGGTTTCCAATAAGGTAATGTCTCCAAGTCTTCAACGCATGCACTACGGCTGCTAAATCCAAATCATGCGTAGCGTGGTTCAACTCGTGACGTTTTAGTTGTCGCGAGGCATACGAAACAACTGTTCCGTCCTGCATAAGCACACTTCCAAGTCCTAGGCGAGCGGCGTCGCAATACACTTGGAAACCTTACGTATATCTGGCAGTGTCAGCACTGGGGTTGTAGTCAAACGTTTCTTCAACTCCTAGAAACTTGCCTCACAATCTTCCGTCCATTTAAACTTTGTATCCTTCTTCAATAACTCTGTCATTGGTTTCGCAATTTTGGAAAGATTCTTAATGAATCTCCGGTAGTATCATGCGAGTCCAAGAAAACTGCGGATCTCGCTAACTGAAGTGGGTGCCAACCATTCAGTGACTGATTGAACCTTGCTAGGGTCTACTGCTATACCTTCTCCTGATATAACATGTCCAAGGAATCCGACTTCCTTCAACCAAAACTCGCATTTGCTGAATTTGGCATATAATTGATGTTCCCTGAGTTTCTCGAGAACTAAACGCAAATGCTCCTTGTGCTCCTCTTCATTCTTCGAGTATACCATAATATCATCAATAAACACCACAACAATCTTGTCCAAATATTCCATGAACACCTTGTTCATCATGCTCATGAAATAGGCAGGGGCGTTAGTCAGTCCAAACAACATGACAGTATACTCACACAACTCGTACCTTGTGGTAAATGCTGTCTTTGGTATATCCTTCTCTTGAATCTTCAACTGATGGTATCCCGATTGCAAATTGATATTCGAAAACATCTTAGCTCCTTGCAGCTGATCAAACAGATCATTGATCATCGGCAGTGGGTACTTGTTCTTGATCGTCACCTCATTCAAGGCCCGATAATCAACAACCATTCTTAGGGACTTATCCTTCTTCTCAACCAAAAGCACTGGGGCTCCCCAAGGTGATGAACTTCGTCGAATGTAACCTTTCTCCAATAACTCCTTGATCTGTTTCTTAATCTCCTCCAGATCATTCGTGGGCATCCGATAGGGTCTCTTGGATATTGGCCCGGTACCTGGCAATAGCTCTATCAAAAACTCGATATCTCGATCCGGTGGCATGCCTGGTAACTCCTCTGGGAAAACATCCGGGTAATCGTTCACTACAGGCACTTCCTCCTGAACAACTCCCGTGAGGGTATTCACTTGGCTCCTTCTAGGCACATGCCTAGATACATACTTAATCCTTTTTCCCTCTGGGGTGGTGAGATAAATCGACTTACTAGCACAGTCAATACTTCCTCCATACTTTGACATCTAGTCCATGCCTAATATCACATCCAATACTTGTGACTCCAAGATAATTAGGTCGGACGGAAAAACATGGGTGCCAATGGTTAGGGGTATCTGGTCGCACCATCGACTAGCCATATACTCTGCTCCAGGTGAACTCACTAAGAGAGGGGTCCTAAGGGTTTGTGTTGGTAGTTTAAACTTATCCACGAATCCCCTTGATATGTATGAACGCGATGCACCAGTATCAAAAAGAACAAGAGCGGTAAATGACTTAACCAGAAACTTACCTATAACCGCGTCTAGCTGCTCTTCAACTTCCTCCACGTTAACGTGGTTCACTTGTCCTTTGTTGAATGGATTGGGCTTCTTCCCAGTGCTCCCATTTCTGTTTCCATTCTTTCCTTCAGGGTACTCCGTGGCATAGCGTCCAATCTTCCCGCACTTAAAGCAAGTAACGTGACTTAGGTCTCTTTTGGCGGGTGTGGCTGGATTGGGGCGGTTCTGATTGTTGTTAGCTCCGTTCCCATTCCCATTCTTAGAACCATTGTGGTTATGCGATCCTCCTCCGGTGTGGTTATGACCTCCATGGTTATGAACAAGTCCTCCCAAGTTCGAGGTTAGGCGAGGCTTCTGCTGAGCTCCTGAGTTATACCTCCCTTGTCCATACTTCCTCTTACGGCTCTCAATCTCCTGCTGCTTCCCTCAATCATAAGAGCCTTATCTACCAACTCCTGGTAGTTGTTGAAGGTTGCTACCATCAACTGCATACTCATCTCATCATTCAACCCTTCCATAAACTTCTCCTGCTTCGCGGCATCTGTGGCCACATCGGCAGGGGCATAGCGAGATAACTTGCTAAACTCATCCACGTACTGGGCCACAGTACGGTTCCCCTGGCGCAAGTTGCGAAACTCACGCTTCTTCATATTCATGGCTCTAGTTGAGACATGGACTTTACGGAAAGCTTGCTGAAACTGGTCCCAAGTGACATTGGCTATGGGGAAAGTGGCCGTGTAATTCTCCCACCATGAGGCTGCTGGTCCATCCAATTGGTGTGCGGCAAAGCGCACCTTCTTAGCATCTGTGCAACCTGCGGTGGTCAACTCCCTTCCAATACGGCGTAGCCAATCATCAGCAACTATAGGCTCGGTGCTACTTGAAAACACCGACGGCTGTAACCTTAGAAAACGGGCTAGGTTGTCCACTGGCGGCGGATTGTTGTTGTTGCCCTGGTTCTGAACTAGCAATTGCATCAAGGTGTTCTGCTGCTGGATCAACTAAGTGAGGTCCGGTGGGAAGGCAAATCCGGGGTCACGTCTCGGAGGCATCTGATGGGTTTATATGGAAGAGCTCAGAATAGAAAAAAAAGGTCTATCGAGAAAGCACTACCCATATGCACATGAGACAAACACAATCATTTCACTCAATCAATCAAGCAAGGGCATACAAGCGGTCTAGAACTATCGCAAAAGTGCTCAACTAGTACTAAATACATGGGGGTATACTACTAATATGTGGTGGTCATCTAGAAATTTTGATCGGTGGAAGACTCCATGATGTCTGCTCCAGCTTTGTCTTCAAAGTCATCATCACTAGGATCAGAGTCGGTTTCGTCGATGATGATGTAGTTGTCCGGGCAAGTGGAATCGTCGTCTTCTCCTCCCGGTGCTGGATCTCCAATGAATACTCCGATCTTCTTTACTAGGTCATCATTCTTCTCCAGTAGTGTCTTGATTTCCTCCTCATATCCATCGCTTGTAAACTTGAGTTCTTCCTCCGGTTCGATGATCCTAGTCTTCGCCTTCTTCAAGTCCATCATGTCTGCGCACATCTGGTTCTCCTGACGTCGAATGTGCTGGTTTAACTCCTGGATGAAAGCTGCAATGGATCTATCCTTCTTGGTGCTGATCACTTCCCATTGCTCGTCTTGGCGCCCACATATCTGGTAGATGGTGTCTTTAAGATCCTTGTTGTAGACTTCTCCAATGCGTCCCATGGTAATGTGGGCTGCCATGCCCTTGCCTAGACTCCAGGTGGGTGCTTCAAAAGAAAACTCTATGGGTTTAGAGGTTGGCGAGAACGTCCTTCCTGGAACTTGTACTTGAATCATCCAGCGCTCCTCTTCTGGTAAGGTGGCGTTGTACGTCCCGATGAAGCTTGGTATTCCAATGTTCAAGTACCTAGTGACTTCCTTCAAGTGGCGTCCAAAAGGGATGTCTTCATCCGGCTGTGCAAACTTGTTCTTCAACCCCGCCATACTAAATACTAGAAAATGGAGAGGAGTTAGAAATGAGTAGAGAAGAGTGACCTAGGGTTTTATCTAGTGGTCGTGTGCTACACTCAGTGTGTGCTCTGATACCATCTTGTAGCGACCCGGCCTCAAACGGTCAAGTATCTGTGCTTCAGTGTCATCCCTGGATCGGCAATGCTAACACACACAGTACTCGAAGGATTTATAACAGAGTAGCAATCACACACTTATTACATCGAATGTCTCAAAAGAGAACTTATTACAATAAATATGGCTTAAGGCCATCTAATACGATAACAACGGAAGGCTTGGAAGATAAGTGAGTCCATCAACTCCAACGGCATAGCTGAGCTGCACGGCAACGACCTAACGAACCTTACTCCTCGTCTGAAAAGTCTGCAACATAATACGTTGCAGCCCGAAAACGGGTCAGCACATGGAATATGCTGGCAATATAACACAGTAGAGCAAGAACAGAATAATGCTATCGCTACATGCATATTTGGCTGGTGGAAAGCTCTATGGTTATAGTTTTTGCGAAAAGCCAATTTTTCCCTACAACAAAGAAATAGATTTTAATTTAACTATCATGGTGGTTGAAACATCATTGAGAAGGTTCCTCCAACTCAATCCCAATTAAAGTAATTAACAACCCAATGATACGTCTCCGTCGTATCTATAATTTTTGATTGTTCCATGCCAATATTATTCAACTTTCATATACTTTTGGCAAATTTTTATATTATTTTTGGGACTAACATATTGATCCAGTGCCCAGTGCCAGTTCCTGTTTGTTGCATGTTTTATGTTTTGCAGAAACCCAATATCAAACGGAGTCCAAACGGGATAAAAGCGGACAGAGAATTATTTTGGAATATTTATGATTTTTGGGAAGTGGAATCATCGCGAGACGGTGCCCGAGGTGGGCACGAGGTAGGGGGCGCCCCCCAGGGTGTCAGGTGCGCCCCTGACCCTCGTGGCCACCCCGTAAGGCGGTTGACGCTCTTCTTTTGCCACAAGAAAGCTAATTTTATGGGAAAGATCTAGGCGAAAGATTCACCCCAATCGGAGTTACGGATCTCTGGATATTTAAGAAACGGTGAAGGGCCAGAAAACAGAATGCAGAAACAGAGAGAGACAGAGAGACAGATCCAATCTCAGAGGGGCTCTCGCCCTCCCACGCCATGGAGACCATGGACCAGAGGGGAAACCCTTCTCCCATCTAGGGAGAAGGTCAAGGAAGAAGAAGAAGAAGGAGGGGGGCTCTCTCACCCTCGCTTCTGGTGGCGCCGGAACGTCGCCGGGGGCCATCATCATCACCGCGATCTTCACCAACACCTCTGCCATCTTCACCAACATCTCCATCACCTTCCCCCCTCTATCTACAGCGGTCCACTCTCCCGCAACCCGCTGTACCCTCTACTTGAACATGGTGCTTTATGCTTCATATTATTATCCAATGATGTGTTGCCATCCTATGATGTCTGAGTAGATTTTCGTTGTCCTATCGGTGGTTGATGAATTGCTATGATTGATTTAATTTGCTTGTGGTTATGTTGCTGTCCTTTGGTGCCCATCATATGAGCACGCGCGTGGATCACACCTCAGGGTTAGTTGTATGTTGATAGGACTATGTATTGGAGGGCAAGAGTGATAGAAGCTTCAACCTAGCATAGAAATTGATGCATACGGGATTGAAGGGGGACCAATATATCTTAATGATATGGTTGGGTTTTACCTTAATGAGTGTTAGTAGTTGCGGATGCTTTCTAATAGTTCCAATCATAAGTGCATAGAATTCCAAGTCAGGGATGACATGCTAGCAGTGGCCTCTCTCACATGATACTTGCTATCGGTCTAGTAAAGTAGTCAATTGCTTAAGGGACAATTTCGCAACTCCTACCACCACTTTTCCACACTCGCTATATTTGCTTTATTGCTTCTTTACCTTAACAGCCCCTAGCTTTTACTTTCTCGCTCTTTACTTTCTTGCAAGCCTATCCAAAAACTCCTACAAAGTACTTCTAGTTTCTTACTTGTTCTAGGTAAAGCGAACGTCAAGCGTGCGTAGAGTTGTGTCGGTGGTCGATAGGACTTGAGGGAATATTTGTTCTACCTTTAGCTCCTCGTTGGGTTCGACACTCTTACTTATCGAAAACTGTTGCGATCCCCTATACTTGTGGGTTATCAAGACCTTTTTCGGGCGCCGTTGCCGGGGAGCAATAGCGTGGGGTGAATATTCTCGTGTGTACTTGTTTGCTTTATCACTAAGTAATTTTTATTTGTTGTTCTTAGTTGTTTCCTATCTTTACTTATGGGTAGGAAACGCAAAATACCAAAAAAATTAGTTGTTCCTACTGAACCAATGGTTGAAGAACCACTCAAAATCTATCACACTGTTGAAGCTTATTACTTGGATCATCTTCGATCCCTTTGTGCTCGTGCCGAAACCCCAACTAGCTGAGTTGAGGGCAAATCTTTAGATGAGCATGCTTGTTATGTGTGACACCGTATATCTGAAAGAGGGAAAGGTTTATTGGATCAAATTCATCGTTTGCAATGCTATGCTTGGAATTTATGCTATTATTATGATTTTACTTGTTGTTCTGAAAACCCTAAGAAACACCTTCCCTACCAATGTGAGTTTATTGATAATGGAATCTTATCTTCATATGCTAAGGGTGTTTATAATTACTATGATGTTTAACAAATTGAAGAATTTGTTGCTTTTAAGGGTGCTTACGAAATTGCTTCTTTGATTGAAAAGTATGGTGCTACTCTCTACGAATCTGAAAATTTTGCCATACTTAAATATTGCTATGATAATTATGCTTATAATACTTATGTTAAACCATATATTGAGAACTACTCCGCTATCCAAGAAGAGACTAATATTTTGCAGGAGTCTATGGAAGAAGAAACTGATGAAACTGTGAGCCCATTGGATGAAAAAGATGATGAGGAGAGCGAAGAACAAAAGGAGGAAGAGCGGATTGATCACCTATGCCCACCTTCTAATGAGAGTAACTATTCAACTCATACATTATTTAACGCCCCTTCGTGCTTACCAAAGGATGATTGCAATGATGATTGTTATGATCCCGTTGATTCTTTTGAAATATCCCTTTTTGACGATTTTTGCTATGCTTGTGGCCAAGGTGCCAATATGAATTATGCTTATGGAGATGGACTTGCTGTAGTTCCTTATGTTAAACATGAAATTGTTGCTATTGCACCCATGCATGATAGTCCTATTATCTTTTTGAATTCTCCCGACTACACTATATCGGAGAAGTTTGCTTTTATTAAGGATTACATTGATGGGTTGCCTTTTACCGTTGCACATGATGATTTTGATGAATATAATATGCATGTGCTTGCTGCTCCTACTTGCAATTATTATGAGAGAGGAACTATATCTCCACCTCTGTATGTTTCCAACACGATAAAATTGCAAGAAATTGTTTATACTATGCATTGGCCTTTACTTTGTGTGCATGAATTGTTCTTTTATGACATGCCGATGCATAGGAAGAGAGTCAGACTTCGTCATTACATGATATATGTTGCTTTGTGCTCACCACTAAATTACAAATCATTGCTAATTAAAATTGGCTTTGATATACCTTGGGATCCGGGTGGATTCACTACTTGAGAACTAGATGCCTAGCTTAATGGCTTTAAAGAAAGCGCTGCCAGGGAGACAACTCGGAAGTTTTAGAGAGTCATTTATTTCTGTTGAGTGCTTTCCTAGTTTAAAAACAACAAAAATAAAGAGGGGAACCCAAAACCTTTTCAAAAAGGAAAGTGAAAGTGAGAAAGACGAGCATTGTTGAAGTGGGAGCTAGCCTTGAACTTTGTTCATGCTCACAGAAACTTTGTGAATCTTGATTACAGAAAATTTTCAATAAAAACAATTATCCCCTTTTACAATTCCATTGTATTATAAAAATAATGTGCCAAGGTTTGCCTTTAGGATGTTTACAATGCTTGTTGGTTTGTGCGGTGCAGGACAGAAACTTTGTTTGTAGTGCGTGAATTTTAGTTTTTTACTGGAATGTCAAATGCTTCTTATTCCTTTTGAACTGTCTTTCTGTACAAATTGTTTATTTTTCCTAATTTTGGCAGAATTTTTCAAGTATCAGAAGTATGGTGAATGTTCAGATTGCTACAGACTGTTCTGTTTTAGACAGATTCTGTTTTTGATGCATAGTTTGCTTGTTTTGATGAAACTATCAATTTATATCAGTGGAATAAGCCATGAAAAAGTTATATTACAGTAGACACAATGCAAAAACAAAATATGAATTGGTTTGCAACAGTACTTATAGTAGTGATTTGCTTTATTATACTAACGGATCTTACCGAGTTTTCTGTTGAAGTTTTGTGTGGATGAAGTGTTCGATGATTGAGAAGGTTTCAATGTGAGAAGAAGGAAGAGAGGCAAGAGCTCAAGCTTGGGTATGCCCAAGGCACCCCAAGTAAATATTCAAGGATACTCAAGCGTCTAAGCTTGGGGATGCTGGGAAGGCATCCCCTCTTTCTTCAACAAATATCGGTATGTTTTTGGATTCGTTTCGTTCATGCGATATGTGCAATCTTGGAGCGTCTTTTGCTTTAGTTTTCATTTTTGTTTTATGCACCATGCTGGTATGAGATAGTCCTTGGTTGATTTATAGAATGCTCATTGCACTTCACTTATATCTTTTGAGTGTGGCTTTATAGAATGCTTCATGTGTTTCACTTATACCATTTGAAGCTTGGATTGCCTGTTTTTCTTTACATAGACAACCGCCATTTGTAGAATGATCTTTTGCTTCACTTATACTTGTTAGAGCGTGGGCATATCTTTTGTAGAAATAATTAAACTCTCTTGCTTCACTTAATTCTATTTAGAGAGATGACAGGAACTGGTCATTCACATGGTTAGTCATAAAACCCTACATAAAACCTGTAGATCACTGAATATGATATGTTTGATTCCTTGCAATAGTTTTGCGATATAAATATGGTGATATTAGAGTCATGCTAGTGGGTAGTTGTGGATTGTAGAAATACTTGTGTTGAGGTTTGTGATTCCCGTAGCATGCACGTATGGTGAACCGCTATGTAACGAAGTCGGAGCATGAGGTGTTTGTTGATTGTCTTCCTTATGAGTGGCGGTCGGGGACGAGCGATGGTCTTTTCCTACCAATATATCCCCCTAGGATCATGCGCGTAGTACTTTGTTTCGATGACTAATAGATTTTTGCAATAAGTATGTGAGTTCTTATGACTAATGTTGAGTCCATGGATTATACGCACTCTCACCCTTCCATCATTGCTAGCCTCTTCGATACCGTGCATTGCCCTTTCTCACCTCGAGAGTTGGTGCAAACTTCGCCGGTACATCCAAACCCCGTGATACGATACGCTCTGTCACACATAAGCCTCATTATATCTTCCTCAAAACAGCCACCATACCTACCTATCATGGCATTTCCATAGCCATTCCGAGATATATTGCCATGCAACTTCCATCATCATCATATACATGACTTGAGCATTCATTGTCATGTTGCTTTGCATGACCGTAGGATAGCTAGCATGATGTTTTCATGGCTTGTCCGTTTTTCTGATGTCATTGCTACGCTAGATCATTGCACATCCTGGTACACCGCCGGAGGCATCCATATAGAGTCATATCTTTGTTCTAGATATCGAGTTGTAATATTGAGTTGTAAGTAAATAAAAGTGTGATGATCATCATTATTAGAGCATTGCCCCAGTGAGGAAAGGATGATGGAGACTATGATTCCCCCACAAGTCAGGATGAGACTCCGGACTTTATGTAAAAGTAAAAGAGGCCAAAGAAGCCCAAATAAAAAAAGAGAAAGGCCAAAAAAAAGAGAAGGCCCAAAAAGAAACAAAAAAATGAGAGAAAAGGAGAGAAGGGGCAATGTTACTATCCTGTTACCACACTTGTGCTTCAAAGTAGCACCATGTTCTTCATATAGAGAGTCTCTTGAGTTATCACTTTCATATACTAGTGGGAATCTTCATTATAAAACTTGGCTTGTATATTCCAACGATGGGCTTCCTCAAATGCCCTAGGTCTTCATGAGCAAGCAAGTTGGATGCACACCCATTTAGTTTCAGTTTGAGCTTTCATATACTTATAGCTCCAGTGCATCCGTTGCATGACAATCCCTACTCCTCACATTGATATCTATTGATGGCATCTCCATAGCCCGTTGATACGCCTAGTTGATGTGAGACTTTCTCTTTTTTGCCTTCTCCACATAAACCCCACCATCATATTCCATTCCACCTATAGTGTTATGTCCATGGCTCACGCTCATGTATTGCGTGAAAGTTGAAAAGGTTTGAGAACATCAGAAGTATGAAACAATTGCTTGGCTTGTCATCGGGGTTGTGCATGATTTGAATATTTTGTGTGGTGAAGATGGAGCATAGCTAGACTATATGATTTTGTAGGGATAACTTTCTTCGGCCATGTTATTTTGAAAAGACATGATTGCTTTATTAGTAGGTTTGAAGTATTATTGTTTTTATGTCAAATGATAGACTATTGCTTTGAATCACTCATGTCTTAATATTCATGCCATGATTAGACATATGATCAAGATTATGCTAGGTAGCATTCCACATCAAAAAATATCTTTTTTATCATTTACCTACTCGAGGACGAGCAGGAATTAAGCTTGGGGATGCTGATACGTCTCCGTCATATCTATAATTTTTGATTGTTCCATGCCAATATTATTCAACTTTCATATACTTTTGGCAACTTTTTATATTATTTTTGGGACTAATATATTGATCCAGTGCCCAGTGCCAGTTCATGTTTGTTGCATGTTTTATGTTTCGCAGAAACCCAATATCAAACAGAGTCCAAACGGGATAAAGACGGACGAAGAATTATTTTGGAATATTTATGATTTTTGGGAACTGGAATCATTGCGAGACGGTGCCCGAGGGGGGCACAAGGTAGGGGGGCGCGCCCCAGGGTGTCAGGCACGCCCCTGACCCTCGTGGCCACCCCGTAAGGCGGTTGACTCTCTTCTTTTGCCGCAAGAAAGCTAATTTTATGAGAAAGATCTGGGCGAAAGATTCACCCCAATCGGGGTTACGGATCTCCGGATATTTAAAGAAACGCTGAAGGGCCAGAAAACAGAACGCAAAAACAGAGAGAGACAGAGAGACAGATCCAATCTCGGAGGGGCTCTCGCCCCTCCCATGCCATGGAGACCATGGACCAGAGGGGAAACCCTTCTCCCATCTAGGGAGAATGTCAAGGAAGAAGAAGAAGGAGGGGGGCTCTCTCCCCCTCGCTTCCGGTGCCGACGGAACACCGCCGGGGGCCATCATCATCATCGCGATCTTCACCAACACCTCCGCCATCTTCACCAACATCTCCATCACCTTCCCCCCTCTATCTACAGCGGTCCACTCTCCCGCAACCCGCTGTACCCTCTACTTGAACATGGTGCTTTATGCTTCATATTATTATCCAATGATGTGTTGCCATCCTATGATGTCTGAGTAGACTTTCGTTGTCCTATCGGTGGTTGATGAATTGCTATGATTGATTTAATTTGCTTGTGGTTATGTTGCTGTCCTTAGGTGCCCATCATATAAGCGCGCGCGTGGATCACACCTTAGGGCTAGTTGTATGTTGATAGGACTATGTATTGGAGGGCAAGAGTGACAGAAGCTTCAACCTAGCTTAGAAATTGATGCATACGGGATTGTTGGGGGGCCAATATATCTTAATGCTATGGTTGGGTTTTACCTTAATGAACGTTAGTAGTTGCAGATGCTTGCTAATAATTCCAATCATAAATGCATAGAATTCCAAGTCAGGGATGACATGCTAGCAGTGGCCTCTCCCACATGATACTTGCTATCGGTCTAGTAAAGTAGTCAATTGCTTAAGGGACAATTTCGCAACTCCTACCACCACTTTTCCACACTCGCTGTATTTACTTTATTGTTTCTTTACCTTAACAGTCCCTAGCTTTACTTTCTCGCTCTTTACTTTCTTGCAAGCCTATCCAAAAACTCCTACAAAGTACTTCTAGTTTCTTACTTGTTCTAGGTAAAGCGAACGTCAAGCGTGCGTAGAGTTGTATCGGTGGTCGATAGAACTTGAGGGAATATTTGTTCTACCTTTAGCTCCTCGTTGGGTTTGACACTCTTACTTATCGAAAACTGTTGCGATCCCCTAGACTTGTGGGTTATCACCCAACAATATTAATTAAGAGTGATGAGATACTCAAGATACTCCAAGTACTAGATACTCAAGATTGTCCATAACCGGGGACACGGCTAACCATGATTAGATTGTACACTCTGCAGAGGTTTGCACACTTTTCCCCACAAGACTCGATCGCCTCCATTGGATTTCTCGCACTACATGGTGTTTAAGAAATGGATGACCGAGACACAGTCTTTCAGAAACATTAATTCTCTACTCCGGGTAGACCATACCAAACCTACATACCCACTACCTGCTAATCTACCTCTTAAAGAGCTTCACATTACTTACTCAACTATGCTAGAGCCCATAATAGCTTGTGGCTGCACACGGAAGTTTCTAGCATGAATCATCTCAGTTCCCTTTGAGCCTGGGTGGCGGTCCATAGGAAAATCACACGGAACCCCGGGATTTCCAAAAATACAGGCAACACTGGGTTCCCCAGGTGCCTCAATCCACCGAGATGTTTATTTAAGTTGCCACCTTAAGTTGAACCATTAATTAACAACCTCACATCTGTCATTGTCGGTGTACTAAAGTAGGGGTACCTTAGTACCCCAGACTTGTGCACGGGCAGTCGTAGCACCCTGCGGCAAGGCCCGCCCCGGAAGCGCCAAGAGAAGACCAAGCATTCAAGACAAGGCCCCCGGCAAGAGGAGCTTGCCGGGCCAAGAAGACAAGGCCCCCGGCAAGAGGAGCTTGCCGGGCCAAGAAGACAAGACCCCGGCAAGAGGAGCTTGCCGGGACGACCGAGCCCATGTAAGGCCATCCAAGAACAAAGTATAACGAGACAGAAGATCGAGCCCCCGACAAGAGGAGCTTGTCGGGAAGGCCGAACCCAGGCACCACAAGAGAAGCCCGCAGTGGCGCGCCAAGCGCCCCGGCAAGGCCTGATAGCTGGCACGCTATCAGGCACAGGAAGACGACCCCCCGCGGCAAGCCACTTGCCGCGGCGAGATCGCCACCTCAAGACTGCGCTCCAGCTCGCCCGCCACGCGTCGCTCCGGGGCTTCCCCCGAGGGCACGTGGCGAGGCACCGCGCAGCCTGGGGCATGCGGTGGCATGCAGCCGCCATCGTGGCGAGCGGTGGCGCACCTAACGGTCCGCCTCGGTGCTGTCCGGGCGACCGTGACGGGCATTTAATGCCCTTGTCCCCTACCGTCAGAAGTAGGTATGATAACACTGTGCCGCACTGTAGCACCACCGTTCCCGCACTGTTACAGCTACCACCCCTTTTACACTTTTACCCCTTTCTCTTACGTTGACACCTGTCGGTGACCCCTTTGCGCTATAAAAGGAGGCCCGTGTGCAACGTAGAAAGGGTTCCGGGGGGGTTCCGCAAAGGGTTCCGGGGTTCGGAGATTCGGCATCCAGACAGCCATACGCTCGGTGCAGCTAGCTCCCCAAGCTCCCGAGCTCCCCAGTTCAATACAACTAAGCAGGAGTAGGGTTTTACGCGTCCATCGCGGCCCGAACCTGGGTAAACCGCCCGTGTGTCCGCCTCGATCTGCTCTCTGCGCTCCCTCCGCCCCCCTCGCCGGACAACGAAAGGGGCTCCGGCCCCATAGGTGCTCGCGGGGGGACGCCCGTCCGCCCCGACATCTTTGGCGCGCCAGGTAGGGGGTGCGTCGAGGTTGTGCGGATCAGATCCTGCGTTCATGCGAGCGCGCTCTTCGTCAGCTTCTCCGAACTCGCTAGCTTCATCAACACCATGGCCCCGAAGAAGAAGGCTTCGGAGGCCGCGGGCCCTTCCGCGTCACTCCCACCGCTACCGGAGCCAACGGTGGGCGGGGGAGACGCCGTCGGAGTGGTGGCCACCGGCGAGAACACTCGCGGTGCCACCAAATCCAAGAACAGGGCGGACGACCGAGCCTCGGCCTCCGAGGACGCGCCGCATCCGTCCCTTCAAACGACGACCCAGCAGCGCCATGCCACGGGAGGTGGCATCCGCTTGCTGGAACAAGGGCAAACAGGAGGTTCGCGGGACGCCACGGGCCCCCGTCCGGACGCGGGCAAGGCGAAGGCGCCGGGGAGGGACCCCGCTCTTTCTAACATTGTTAGGAGTCCGAGCGCATCCCGCTCCTCGCGCCACTCGCCCCCGCTCCCCTCCACTCCGGCAGAAGCGCTCGCGAGAGCGCAACTGCTCCTCGACTACCCTCCAGCGGCTGGCAAGGCCGAAAGCTGGAGGGCCACCATCCAGAGCCTGATCGCCTTCGCCAACAACGACACGCCGCAGCGGCCGGCGACCTCACGGCCCCGGCAAGTCGAGAAGACGAAGGCCGACGGCGACAAGACCGCCGGAGGTGCGACCACCATGCACTCCCCGGCGCAGAAGCAGAAGACGCCGCCCCGCTGGAACAACGCCGACGATGGCTCCACAGCGTCGTCGGACCCGCGGACCCGCCGGGACCAGCGCCAAGTCCTCGACGAGCGGCAGCAAGAAGACGCTCGAACAAGGATTGAGCGCCGCCGAGAAACTCGGCGGCAATCAGACCAGCGGGCTGGGAACGCTGTCGACGCGTACGCGCCCGGTGAACCAGGTGACTTACCGTACGCGGCAGGTTGCCCTGCGTTCACCCGCGAGCTGCGACGCGTCCGGTGGCCCAGCACGAAGAACTTCAAGCCCGACGTACCAGAGAAGTACGACGGCAGGACGCACCCCTCGGAGTTTCTCAGCATCTACACAATCGCTGTACAAGCTGCCGGGGGGCGCGACGAGAGGATATTGGCGAACTACTTCCCGCTCGTGCTTAAGCCGAACGTTCGTTCGTGGCTTATGCACTTGCCGGAAGGCTCCATCTCTTCCTGGGCGGATCTCTGCCATCAGTTTGTTGGCGCCTTCACAGGCGGCCACAAACCTCATGGCCAGGATAGCGACCTCCACATCCTAGCCCAGAAGGAAGGAGAACCCCTGCGCAAGTACATCCAGCGCTTCAGCCGCATGCATCGCAACATCCCCGACGTTCACCCTGCCGCGGTTATCAGCGCGTTCCACCAGAACGTGCGTAACCGCCGCATGCGTGAAGAGATGGCTATGACCAAGATCCGGGACATCAGCGAGCTATATGCCTTGGCTGACAAGTGCGCGCGCGCGGAGGAGGGGAGGAAACTCCCCGGGGAGGATGCTGGCGCAGGAGAAAGCGACAGTGACGACACCGCCCCGGCGAAGAGGAGCCAGCGGCGGAATAATAGGAGGAAGAACAGGAAAGAGGTGCTTGCCGTCGAGGGGTCCGGCAAGGAGGCTCCCGCCAAGCAAACGCAGGCTGGCGGCTCCGGCAAGGAGCCTGCCCCCATGGCGGCAGCCGACAAGCAGGACGGCTCCGACAAGCAATACTGCAAGATCCACCGCACCAAGGGCCACGATCTCTCCAACTGCAAAAGCGTCGAATACCTCGTCGTGCAGCAGAAGGCTGAGTACGAGAGGCGCGACAAGGGGAAGGCCCAGGGTGGGGGTGGCGAACCAAGCAAGAAGCGGCCGCCCGTCGGCCGGGGAGGACGCCGCGGCAAGGCCAAGCAGCGGCAAGGCGATCGGCCTCCCCGGGGCCGCGACGAGGATGACGAAGACGACGACGAAGACGTGGAAGACGAAGATAACAGCGAGCAGGAGTTCCAGAAGGCCACGGAGGTCCTATGCGTTGACGGCGGCGCCTCTCTGCACACCTCCCACCGCCAGCTTAAGCGGTGGGCGCGAGAGGTGAACGCAGCAGAGCCGCCCGTGGAGTCGCGCAGGCTCCTCAAATGGTCCAGCACGCCCATCATTTTCGATCTTGAGGATCACCCCGACCGCACAACCGCGGTCGGGTGCTTGCCGATGCTGGTCTCACCCACCATCCGCAACCTCAAGGTCACCAAGATGTTGGTAGACGGCGGGGCCGGGCTGAACTTGATCTCCTCCGCTGTGATCAAGAAACTCCAGATCCCAGACGGCGAGCTCGAAGAGACCGGATCCTTCCAAGGAATCAACCCGGGGAGGAGCAAGCCCAAGGGGAAGATTACTCTGCCGGTAACCTTTGGCGGCGAGCTTAACTTCAGGACTGAGCGTATCACGTTCGACGTCGCCGATATCCCGTTACCATACAATGGGATCCTCGGCCGTCCCGCTCTCGCCAAGTTCATGGCGGCTTCCCACCACGCCTACAACGTACTCAAGATGCCGGGGCCGATAAGCGTCATCACTGTCCATGGCGACAAAAAGGATGCGCTTATCTGCGCCTACAAGATCTACCGGGATGTAGCGGCCGCGGCAGAGAAGGACACACTTGCCGCTGAAGCCCCCGGGGGGAAGAAGACAAAGACCAAGCCCGGTAAGTGCTCTGGGGCCCACTCCGGCAACTGCACCTCTTCGGAGTGCCGCGCCGCCGTCGAGGACGTCCCATCGAGCTCCGCCGGCAAGTACAGAAAGGGAATGACCGCTCCTCCGGCAACCAAGAAGGTGTCCGCCAAGGAGGACGGCACTGGCGGTACCTTCACCATCAGTGCCACGCTTGACAGCAAATAGGAAAGCGCGCTCGTCGCCTTCCTGCGGGCGAATGACGACGTGTTTGCATGGCAACCGTCCGACATCCCCGGTGTTCCCAGGAGGGTGATTGAGCACAAGCTCGCTGTCTGTCCTCACGCGCGACCCGTCAAGCAGAAAGTGAGAAAGCAAGCCGTGGAGCGCCAGGAATTCATCAGCGAAGAGATCAAGAAGCTAGAGGCAGCAGGCCTAGTGAGAGGTGTGATCCATCCAACGTGGCTGGCCAATCCGGTCGTCGTGCGCAAAGCCAATGGGAAGTGGAGACTGTGCATAGACTTCACCGACGTGAATAAAGCATGTCCCAAAGATCCATTTCCCTTGCCGCGCATCGACCAGATTGTTGACTCCACTGCCGGATGTGAGCTACTCTCTTTTCTTGATGCATATTCAGGCTACCACCAAGTCTTTATGGCCAAGGAAGATGAAGAGAAGACCGCATTTATCACTCCGTGCGGCACCCATTGCTTCATACGCATGCCGTTTGGACTGAAGAATGCGGGAGCAACGTTTGCAAGGGTAGTGCACTCTGCTTTCGAGCCGCAGATCCATAGGAACGTGGAGGCCTACATGGATGACATCGTGGTGAAGAGCAGGAGCAAGGAGACCCTGGTCCAAGATCTGGAAGAGACATTTCAGAACCTGCGCAAGATACAGCTCAAGCTGAACCCCGAGAAGTGCGTTTTCGGAGTCCCCTCCGGCAAGCTTCTCGGGTTCTTTGTGTCACAGAGGGGGATTGAAGCTAACCCCGACAAGATCAAAGCCATCAAGCAAATCGAAGCCCCAGAGCGCGTCAAGGACGTCAGAAAGCTTGCCGGTTGTGTGGCCGCCCTCAGTCGGTTCATTTCAAGGTCTGCAGAACGCGCCCTGCCCTTCTTTAAAATCTTGAAGAAGGCAGGCCCCATGCAGTGGACTCCAGAAGCGGAGGCAGCGCTGCAAGATTTGAAAAGGTACCTATCCTCCACTCCAATACTTGTCGCACCTAGACCACAGGAGAAGTTGTTGCTATACCTAGCGGCAACCAACCAGGTGGTTAGTGTTGCGTTAGTGGCGGAGAGGGAGGCCGACGAGGAGCCCATACCACCTACAAGCGAGTCCAGCGACGAGCGGGGGGCTGCTCCAGCAAGCTCTGGCCCCGACAAGGGCCACCCTGCGCAGGAACCGGATGGAGCGCGGAAGAAGATGGTGCAGCGCCCGGTGTATTTTGTAAGTTCCCTCTTGCAGGGGGCTAGATCAAGATACTCCGGGGTGCAGAAATTGCTTTTCGGCCTCCTCATGGCCTCGAGAAAGCTGCGCCATTACTTCCAAGCGCATGAGATAACAGTAGTCACTCGCTTTCCGCTGAAGAGGATATTGCACAATCCAGAGGCAACAGGCAGGATCGTCGAGTGGGCACTGGAGCTGTCGAGCTTTGGGCTCAAGTTTGAAAGTACTTCAACCATACAGAGCCGAGCTTTGGCAGAATTCATAGCTGAGTGGACCCCGACGCCAGATGGAGAAGGCCAAGAAACAAGCGCGCCCGTACAAGGAGCAACAAGCGAGTGGGTAATGTACTTCGATGGTGCCTTTTCGCTGCAAGGCGCCGGTGCTGGCGTGGTACTCATCGCGCCCACCGGAGAGCACCTCAAGTATGTTATCCAGATGCACTTCCCAAGAGAGCAAGCTACCAACAATACTGCTGAGTATGAAGGCTTGCTCGCCGGCCTCAGGATTGCGGCCGAACTTGGGATCAGAAAGCTGATCGTGCGGGGAGATTCTCAACTGGTGGTCCGGCAAGTCAACAAGAGCTACCAGAGCCCTCTGATGGAAGCTTACGTCGATGAAGTGAGGAAGCTGGAAGAACACTTTGAAGGGCTGCAAATGGAGCACGTCGCGAGAGCTCAGAATGAGATAGCAGACGGCCTTTCGAAGTGTGCTTCGCTGAAGTTACCTGTGGAACCAGGGACCTTCTTGCTCAAGCTGACGCAACCATCCGTTACACCATCAGTTGGGCAGTCCAAGAAAAGGAAGTTGGTCTCCGGCGACTACTCGCAGGCGGACCTCCCTGAGACCGCCGCCAAGGTCCCCAAGATCAACAACCAGAACGCCGGGGGACAGCCCGCTCCTGCGGATCCCAGGATCCGTCCAGTCGAAGCCGGTGCCCCCGGTAAGCCTCGCTCCAGCGAGCTGATCAGCAGCCTGAACGCCGAGGGACAGCCCGCTCCTGCGGATCCAAGGATCCGTCCAGTCGAAGCAGGTGTCCCCGATAAGCCTTGCTCCGGCGAGCGGATCAGCAGTCCGAACGCTGAGGAACAGTCCGCTCCTGCGGATCCGAGGGTCCGTCCAGTAGAAGCGGAGGTTCCCGACAAGCTTTGCCCTGGCAAGCTTGCCGGGGGATCACCGGCTCCGGCTGAACCAGAGGTTCTTGCCGTAGAAGCCGGGGTCCCCGCAGCGGCCTTCATGCCTTTAGTCCTTGCCGTCGAGCCCCGGGCTCCGGCATGGGCACGGCAGATCGTCCGTTTTCTGCAAACTGGAGAACTTCCCGACGACCCAGAAGAGGTGGAGAAGATCACCAGGCAGTCAAGTATGTACCAGTTCGTGGACAACGAGCTGTACAGAAGGAGACTCAACGGTGTCAGATTGAAGTGCATCTCCAGGGAAGACGGACAGAAGCTGTTGGCAGAGATACACGGAGGCATGTGCGGCCATCACATTGGCGCAAGAGCACTTGTCGGGAAAGCCTTCCGGCAAGGGTTCTTCTGGCAAGAAGCCCTCCAAGATGCAACTGCACTAGTAACCAAGTGTGAAGCGTGCCAGTTCCATGCAAAACAGATTCATC
Organism: Aegilops umbellulata; assembly: GCA_032464435.1. Taxonomy (NCBI): domain Eukaryota; kingdom Viridiplantae; phylum Streptophyta; class Magnoliopsida; order Poales; family Poaceae; genus Aegilops; species Aegilops umbellulata. The sequence goes on from CP136060.1 coordinate 249,436,131, forward strand.
AGCCAGCTCAAGCTCTCCAAACAATCCCTTTGTCCTGGCCCTTCTCGGTCTGGGGGCTCGATATCCTCGGCCCTTTTCCCCGAGCCGTCGGGGGCTTCGAGTACTTGTACGTTGCAATCGACAAGTTCACGAAGTGGCCAGAAGTGGAGCCAGTGAGGAAGGTGACCGCGCAGTCAGCAGTCAAGTTCTTCCGGTCGATCGTCTGCCGTTTCGGAATCCCCAACAGAGTCATCACCGACAACGGGACACAATTTACAAGTCGCGCCTTCATGCAATACGCCCAGGATCTCGGCGCCAAGGTCTGTTTCGCTTCGGTTGCTCACCCCAGGAGCAACGGTCAAGCAGAAAGGGCCAACGCTGAAGTGCTGCGCGGACTCAAGACCAGGACCTTCGACAGGCTGCACAAGTGCGGAAGAAATTGGATTGAGGAGCTGCCGGCGGCTCTGTGGTCAATCAGGACGACACCAAGTCGAGCCACCGGACAGACACCTTTTGCTCTAGTATATGGAGCGGAAGCAGTCATCCCCACGGAACTCGTATATGGATCTCCTCGGGTGCTCGCTTATGACGAGCTCGAGCAAGAGCGGCTGCGCCAAGATGACGCGCTGCTCCTTGAGGAAGGACGTCTCCAGGCTGCGGTACGAGCCGCTCGATACCAGCAAGCCTTGCGTCGCTACCATAGCCGCAAGGTCAAGGCCAGGAGTCTCGAAGAGGGCGACCTTGTTCTTCGGCGCACTCAGTCGGCCAAGAATTCCAACAAGTTGACGCCAAAGTGGGAAGGACCTTATCGGGTGAGGCAAGTCACGAGGCCTGGCGCTGTCCGCCTCGAGACCGAAGAAGGCGTACCAGTGAGCAACTCCTGGAACATAGAGCATCTTCGCAAGTTTCACCCGTAAGGCGCGGTTGCCGTGACCCGCTCCGGCAACCATCGGTTTGTACAGGCCTTGCCGCTGCTGCATGTAACCCCTTGTACAAAGCCAGGCGAAGCCCCTGGCACCAGATAAAGTTGCCCTGTTAGGCGACCTTGTTCTTAGGCACGTTCAGTCGGCCAAGAATTATAACAAGTTGACGCCGAAGCAGGAAGGCCCTTGTCGGGTGGAACGAGTCGCGAGGCCCGGCGCTGTCCGCCTCAAGACCGAAGAGAGCCTACCAGTGAGCAACTCCTGGGAATACAGAGCATCTTCGCGAGTTCCGCCCACTAGGCGCGGTTGCCGTGATCCGCTCCGGCAACCATCGGTTTGTACAGGCCTTGCCGCTGCTGCATGTAACCCCTTGTACAAAGCCAGGCGAAGCCCCTGGCACCAGATAAAGTTGCCCTGTTAGGCGACCTTGTTCTTAGGCACGTTCAGTCGGCCAAGAATTATAACAAGTCGACGCCGAAGCAAGAAGGCCCTTATCGGGTGAGACGAGTCGCGAGGCCCGGCGCTGTCCGCCTCAAGACCGAAGAGGGCCTACCAGTAAGCAACTCCTGGGAACATAGAGCATCTTCGCAAGTCTCGCCCATAAGGCGCGGTTGCCGTGATCCGCTCCGGCAACCACCGGTTTGTGCAGGCCTTGCTGATGTTGCATTTAAGCCCTCGTACAAAGCCAGGCGAAGCCCCTGGCCGAAGATAAAGAAGCGCTGGCGCCCTAGATTTTAGCATGCATGCTGAGTCAGAGTCTCGTCCTTGGTTAGGGTTGTCAGTTCCTAACTGTCGCTAACCCCTAACTTAGAGGTCGAGTCCGCGTCTTTTTCCCGTCCTTTCCCTTTGGCTCGCAGGAATTGAATGTCCTTGCCGGGCCGCTCAAGGACAAGGAAGAGGAGAAGGACGAGCCAACACCTACGCCCCGGCGAGCCAGAGTCGCCGGGGGCTGCAACCTCAGATAAGTTTTTGCATCCCTCATCATGCATTCTCTTATGGACTGTGGGATTTGAAAGCCTCCTTTCCTCCTGGAAAGCTACCGTGCTCTCTTAGCGGCAAGCCCCAGAGCGCGTTCCTGGGGCCCGTTCCGATAGCAGCCGCGGAAGCAAGAGGGAGGGAAGCGAGGGGCCGGAACCCGCCTGCTCCCCGCCTCCGCCAAGGGCGCGAGAAAGGTCGAGCAGTGCGGGGGAGCGGCTGGGCCTGTTGCCGGGCGAGAACTGTCTATCTTAACGATGTAAAGGATTCGTTCCTTACCGCGGTTTCCACCCGCGAGACAAATGATCCGGCAAACATCCCCTTTTCATTAAAAACATTCCACTCAGGTACAGTTCAGAGAGAATGAAAAACATGAAAAGAGGGATTACAAGGCTTAAACGCAACTAAGGCCCGAAGGCTTACAAGCTGAAAAGAGATAAGGTGCCCGTAATCCCTTTCTTGTCTCTCTCCTCAGGAGGTAGGGCAAGTAGGCGAAGAGGGCGAAAGGGGCGCCTAGATGAGCTACGGGTGGCAGAAGGCACCAAGAGAAGATCCGAGGGCTCCGCCCGGGGGTCTCCGGAGGCTGGAGAAGACGGAGGCGCCGGAGGCAGAGCTGGAAGATGAGGCAGCGGCCTTGCCGCCAGCCTCTTCCTCTTCCGCAGCCTCGCCACTCCGGCCGCCCGAGGAGATCAAGCCCCCCCCCCCTGGCAAGAGGAGCTTGCCGGGCCGAAGAGAAGACCCCGGTGGTCGTCACCGAGAGCAAGGGTGATGACGGCGTCTGGGGCGCATCTGGAACACGAGGCGCCGGAGCGTCAGCCAGCTGTCGAAGTCGGCCCGTACTCCGACTTCGCGGCCTTCGACGTCCGCCCTCTGTCCTCCTCAGCAGCCCCCCCTACGCCAGTCGCCCAAGGAGACGACCCCGGGGAGTTCACGGAGCCCGGCGCGGTCGATGGGGCCGCCGGCGCCACCCGGAGCTGCGGCCGACGCCTAGTCGTACCCGTCATCCCGGCGGCTGCTCCCCTCGTCGTCGCTGTCGCTCCCCTCCTCGTCACTCTCGCTCGAGGAGGAGCCTTCGCTGTCGGAGGAGCTATCTTCGCAGCACCGGGCCCGGATACCGAAGCCCCAGAAGGCCTTGACGGAGAGGAGGTCCTCCCCCACTAGCTTGAAGTGGAGGGTGAACCCCTCCGTCAGGCTGTGTATCCGGGCGAACGTCTTCCACCCGCGGCCCAGACACACCACGCCGGGGGCTCGGGACTCGACGTGGACTCGCGTCCCGCTGATCCCGCAGCCCCTCATGCGCAGGTTTAGCGTCTCAGGCTGCTCCGCCTCCAACACGTTCGCGAATGGAGCGGGAAGCCGGAGGTGGCGACGAGGCGCCCGGCGCAGCCTGATAATGAACTCACAGGGGTCGTCCCCGAGATGGACCGCGGGAAGGAACGGAGCCGCTGGCGGGGGCGAGGGCAGCGCACCGATCCGTCCGCCCCGAGCGCCTCGGCCCCGTCCACGACCTCGTCCGCGACCTCGCCCTCTCCCTCTTCCCCCGACGATCGGCTCCGCCGCCGCGGGCGCAAGGGGAGGAGGGGCGCGTTGCCGAGCAGACACCCTCGCGGCAATCGAAGAAGAACCAGGGTTCCCCCCCTCCATCGCGGATGGGGGAAGGAAACCAGAAGCAGAAGGAGGAAGGAGATGGAGTGCGTATTTCCGTCGCCCCCTCTCGCTCCTTATAAAGGAGCGGAGTGGGACCGCGGCCGCCCCGCTCCTCCAATAGAAGCGGAGGAAGGGCAGGCGACTGGGGCCGACCCACTGCATCGGCCCGCGCCGGCCCGACTCCCTGCCTCCGCCGCCGCGACTCCGAGTGCATGAGGACCGCGTGGTGGGCGCACAGAACCGAGGCGACGGGTGGGACGACCTCTCCCCGTCCCGTGACTATGGGGAACGGACGCCTCGAAGATCGCGCCCCACCACCGTTCATTTATTGAGCCGCGCCTCCGCACCTCCCTCCACTTAAAGAGGGAACGGGCGTTTTCGCCCCCACGACGCCGCGGTAAGCGCGCGCCGCCTGGGGAAGGCGCGGCGGATGCGGAGTTAAGGAGCAGCGCGACCAAGGCCATGCGTGCCCGTGCACCGTTAGGGCCTGGCCCAACAACGCTCGGCACCATGTATGGCCCAGGCCCGGGGGCTCCTGTCGGTGTACTAAAGTAGGGGTACCTTAGTACCCCAGACTTGTGCACGGGCAGTCGTAGCACCCTGCGGCAAGGCCCGCCCCGGAAGCGCCAAGAGAAGACCAAGCATTCAAGACAAGGCCCCCGGCAAGAGGAGCTTGCCGGGCCAAGAAGACAAGGCCCCCGGCAAGAGGAGCTTGCCGGGCCAAGAAGACAAGACCCCGGCAAGAGGAGCTTGCCGGGACGACCGAGCCCATGTAAGGCCATCCAAGAACAAAGTATAACGAGACAGAAGATCGAGCCCCCGACAAGAGGAGCTTGTCGGGAAGGCCGAACCCAGGCACCACAAGAGAAGCCCGCAGTGGCGCGCCAAGCGCCCCGGCAAGGCCTGATAGCTGGCACGCTATCAGGCACAGGAAGACGACCCCCCGCGGCAAGCCACTTGCAGCGGCGAGATCGCCACCTCAAGACTGCGCTCCAGCTCGCCCGCCACGCGTCGCTCCGAGGCTTCCCCCGAGGGCACGTGGCGAGGCACCGCGCAGCCTGGGGCATGCGGTGGCATGCAGCCGCTATCGTGGCGAGCGGTGGCGCACCTAACGGTCCGCCTCGGTGCTGTCCGGGCGACCGTGACGGGCATTTAATGCCCTTGTCCCCTACCGTCAGAAGTAGGTATGATAACACTGTGCCGCACTGTAGCACCACCGTTCCCGCACTGTTACAGCTACCACCCCTTTTACACTTTTACCCCTTTCTCTTACGTTGACACCTGTCGGTGACCCCTTTGCGCTATAAAAGGAGGCCCGTGTGCAACGTAGAAAGGGTTCCGGGGGGGTTCCGCAAAGGGTTCCGGGGTTCGGAGATTCGGCATCCAGACAGCCATACGCTCGGTGCAGCTAGCTCCCCAAGCTCCCGAGCTCCCCAGTTCAATACAACTAAGCAGGAGTAGGGTTTTACGCGTCCATCGCGGCCCGAACCTGGGTAAACCGCCCGTGTGTCCGCCTCGATCTGCTCTCTGCGCTCCCTCCGCCCCCCTCGCCGGACAACGAAAGGGGCTCCGGCCCCATAGGTGCTCGCGGGGGGACGCCCGTCCGCCCCGACAGTCATGGATTTCACTCACCCAAACCACGTCTACGAGCATAGCATAGCAATATAAGCAACGCGTAGAAGTAAACTCCCAAGGGTTTGAATATAACAGGGCAATAGGTTCTACCTCAACAACTACTTCCCAACCCACATGTTAATGACATCCTAATCATGCAATGTTTGAGGATTGAAACAAATGCATAAAAACTAGGTATGGAAAGAGTATGATCAATGTGTTACTTGCCTTGCTGACGATCCGCGAAACCTAGGGACTCGTAGTAGCACGCTTCGCACTCCGGGAATTCTATCGCAAACAAACAATAGCATACATAAGCAACCAAACAAAAAGAAGATGCACGGGCAAAACTCAAATAAGAGAGATTGACCAGAAAGTTCAACTTAAGAACTCCGGTTTGCAAAAAGAATCAAATCAAACGGAGCAACGAAACTCGAACGGCGAAAGAAACAAGATCCATTTGCTAATCTGAACTAAAGTCAAATTTTACAGTACCAAAATCTTGTTTAAGTTGATTAAACAGAAAGAGGGTTTCGAGATGAAGATCTAGGCGCTTGAATCGCCTGATTCCGACTAACAAGCGAAGAGATAAACCGAAATCGCGATCGAGAATAATCACGGAATAATCTGAGAAAAGAAAACTGACGAACAGAATAATGAACGAGCGTTCGTTATCTGTAACTAACGGGCGAAAACCGTTCGTTAAAACAAAATGTAGGACGAACATCCGCTAAACAGAAGAACCAGGAAAAACCGGTGAACCGATCTAAAAAATGAACTAGGGTTTTCCTAAAAAAACCGAATCGGTTTAAAAAAACCGGCGGCGGCGGGTCGGCGCGCTACCTCTCCGGCGGAACTCCGGAGAGGCGGGGCTTGGGCGGCAGGGCAGCGGCTTGCGGCAGCGGCGGGGCGAAGGCGGCGCGGAGCGGCAAGGCGGCGGCGGCGCGGCTCGGGGTGGGTCTGCGGTGGTGGTGGGTGGTGGTGGCGGGGCTCGGGGGGAGTATATAAAGGGGGGCGGCGCGGCTTGGAGGAGGGGCCAAGGCGGTGGCGGTGGAGTCCGGCTCGGACTCCTCCGAGTCGGCGGCGGCGGCGCGGTCTCCGCGCGGGAGACGGCGGCGGCGGGAGACGGGCCGGCCCGGCTGGGTTTCGGCCCAGTCGGCGCTTGGAAGTTTTTTTAAAATAATTTCGCCGAACAAAAAAAATCCTAGAAAATAAAACAAAAATCTAAAAAAATGCCAAAACTAATTTTCACCGTCTAAATAAAATATTTAGAACGAGATGAACATTTTCTTGGCCCTAAAATGCAATTTTGAAAACGTGCAATTTTTCTAATGCAAATAAAATCCAAATAAAATCGAATAAAATCAAATAAATGATTTTAATATTTTTCCTCCAATACTTCAATTATTTTGGAGAAGTCATATTATCTCCTCTCATATATTTTAATATGAAATATTTTTCAGAGAAAAATAATTAAAATAAAAAAATCCTCGTTTCACTATTTGATAAAATCAAATATGAAAACCGGGAAATCCCCAACTCTCTCCGAGGGTCCTTGAGTTGCTTAGGATTTCGAGGATGGCGAAACGAAAATGCAATAAAATAGGATATGCATGAATGACCTATGTATAACATTCCAAATTGAAAATTTGGGATGTTACAGACTAACACATTTAAGCCTAACCCACTTCCTATGCATAGGGATTTTGTGAGCAAACAATTTATGGGAACAAGAATCAACTAGCATAGGAAGACAAAACAAGCATAACTTCAAAACTTTTAACACATAGAGAGGAAACTTGGTATTATTGCAATTCCTACAAGCATATATTCCTCCCTCATATTAATTTTCAGTAGCATCATGAATAAATTCAACAATATAACCATCACATAAAGCATTCTTTTCATGATCTACAAGCATATAATTTTTATTACTCTCCACATAAGCAAATTTCTTCTCATGAATAGTAGTGGGAGCAAAGTCAACAAAATAACTATCATGTGAGGCACAATCCAATTAAAAATTAAAATCAAGATGACAAGTTTCATGGTTATCATTGTTCTTTATAGCATACATGTCATCACAATAATCATCATAGATAGCAACTTTGTTCTCATAATAGATTAGAATCTCTTCCGAAATAGTGGATTCGTCACTAAATGAAGTCATGACCTCTCCAAATCCACTTTCATCAATATAATCATCATAAATAGGAGGCATGATTTCATCATAATAAATTTTCTCATCAAAACTTGGGGCACTAAAAATATCATCTTCATCAAACATAGCATCCCCAAGCTTGTGGCTTTGCATATCATTAGCATCATGGATATTCAAAGAATTCATACTAACAACATTGCAATCATGCTCATCATTCAAATATTTAGTGCCAAACATTTTATGCATTCTTCTTCTAACACTTGAGCACAATTTTCCTTTCCATCATTTTCACGAAAGTTATTAAAAATATGAAGCATATGAGGCCCCTCAATTTCATTTTTTGTAGTTTTCTTTTATAAACCAAACTAGTGATAAAACAAGAAACTAAAGGATTCAATTACAAGATCTAAAGATATACCTTCAAGCACTAACCTCCCCGGCAACGGAGCCAGAAATTGCTTAGTTGACGGGGTGTTAGTGCCGCTTACCTAGCCTCCCCGGCAACGGCGCCAGAAAAGAGATTGATGTCTACTACACTACCTTCTTCTTCTAGACATTATTGGGCCTCCAAGTGTAGGACATTAGAAAATTTCCCTCAAGTGGATGACCTAAGGTTTATCAATCCATGGGAGGCGTAGGATGAAGATGGTCTCTCTCAAACAACTCTGCAACCAAATAGCAAAGAGTCTCTTGTGTCCCCAACACACCCAATACATTGGTAAATTGTATAGGTGCACTAGTTCGGCGAAGAGATGGTGATACAAGTGCAATATGGATGGTAGATATAGGTTTTTGTAATCCGAAAATACAAAAACAGTAAGGTAACTAATGATAAAAGTGAGCGAAAACGGTATTGCAATGCGTTGAAACAAGGCCTAGGGTTCATACTTTCACTAGTGCAAGTTCTCTCAACAAGGATAACATAATTAGATCATATAACAATCCCTCAACATGCAACAAGGAGTCACTCCAAAGTCACTAATAGCGGAGAACAAACGAAGAGATTATTGTAGGGTATGAAACCATCTCAAAGTTATTCTTTCCGATCAATCCGTTGGGCTATTCCTATAAGTTTCACAAACAGCCCTAGAGTTCGTAGTAAAATAACACCTTAAGACACACATCAACCAAAACTCTAATGTCACCTAGATACTCCAATGTCACCTCAAGTATCCGCGGGTATGATTATACGATATGCATCACACAATCTCAGATTCATCTATTCAACCAACACAAAGAACTTCAAAGAGTGCCCCAAAGTTTCTACTGGAGAGTCAAGACAAAAACGTGTGCCAACCCCTATGCATAAGTTCACAAGGTCACTGAACCCGCAAGTTGATCACCAAAACATACATCAAGTAGATCACGTGAATATCCCATTGTCACCACAGATAAGCACATGCAAGACATACATAAAGTGTTCTCAAATCCTTAAAGACTCAATCTGATAAGATAACTTCAAAGGGAAAACTCAATCCATTACAAGAAGATAGAGGGGGAGAAACAACATAAGATCCAACTATAATAGCAAAGCTCGTGATACATCATGATCATGCCGTATCAAGAACACAAGAGAGAGAGATCAAACACATAGCTACTGGTACATACCCTCAACCCCGAGGGTGAACTACTCCCTTCTCGTCATGGAGAGCGCCGGGATGATGAAGATGGCCACCGGTGATGGATCCCCCCTCCGGCAGGGTGCCAGAACAGGGTCCCGGTTGGTTTTTGGTGGCTATAGAGGCTTGCGGCGGCGGAACTCCCGATCTAGGTTTCTTTTGGGGGGTTTCTATATTTATAGGAATTTTTGGCATCGGGAACAAGTCAGGGGGGTCTCCAAGTCATCCATGAGGCAGGGGGCGAGCCTAGGGGGGTAGGGCGCGCCCTCCACCCTCGTGGATGGCTCGGGACTCTTTTGCCCAACACTTTTACTCCAGGGGCTTCTTTTGGTCCATAAAAATCATCAAAAATTGGCACGTCAATTGGACTCTGTTTGGTATTCCTTTTTTGTAAAACTCAAAAACAAGGAAAAAAACATAAACTGGCACTCGGCTCTAGGTTAATAGGTTAGTCCCGAAAAAATATAAAATATCATATAAATGCATATAAAACATCCTAGATGGATAATATAATAGCATGGAACAATAAAAAATTATAGATACGCAGGAGACGTATCATGCGTTAGCGATAGTTGTAGAAGAAATAGTTGGCGAGACGACCACCATGCTACGATGGAGATCAAGGTGTCAAGTCGGTGACGACGGAGATCATGACAGTGCTTTGGAGATGGAGATCAAAGGCACAAGATGATGATGGCTATATCATGTCACCTATTTTGATTGCATGTGATGTTTATCTTTTATGCATCTTATTTTGCTTAGTACGACGGTAGCATTATAAGATAATCCCTTACTAAAATTTAAAGGTATAAGTGTTCTCCCTGAGTATGCGCCGTTGCGACAGTTCGTCGTGCTGAGACACCATGTGATTATCGGGTGTGATAAGCTCTATGTTCACATACAACGGGTGCAAGATAGTTTTGCACATGCGGAATACTCGGTTTAAACTTGACAAGCCTAGCATCTACAGACATGGCCTCGAAACACTGGAGACCGAAAGGTTGAACGTGAATCATATAGTAGATATGATCAACATAGAGATGATCACCATTGAAAACTACTCCATCTCACGTGATGATTGCACATGTTTTAGTTGATATGGATTACGTGATCATTTAGATGGCTCGAGGGATGTCTATCTAAGTGGGAATTCTTAAGTAATATGATTAATGGAACTTAATTTATCATGAACTTAGTCTGATAGTATTTGCATATCTGTGTTGTAGATCAATAGATCGCGTATAGCTCCCCCGTTTTATTTTTGATATGTTCCTAGAGAAAACTAAGTTGAAAGATGATAGTAGCAATAATGCAAACTGGGTCCATGATCTCAGGATTATCCTCATTGCTGCATAGAAGAATTATGTCCCTGATGCACCACTAGGTGACAGACCTGTTGCAGGAGCTGATGTAGACATTATGAATGTTTGACAAGCTCGGTATGATAACTACTTGATAGTTTAGTGCACCATGCTTTACGGCTTAGAACCAGGACTTCAAAAAGGTTTTGAAAGCCACTGAACATATGAGATGTTCCAAGAGCTGAAATTGGTATTTCAGACTCATGCCCGTGTTGAGAGGTATGAGACCTTTGACAAATACTTTGCCTACAAGATGGAGGAGAATAGTTGGACAACGGTCAATAGTGATCCAAGAGTAGATCACTGGACAACGGTTAAAATTATCCTTAGGTACCTAAAGAGGACTAAAGAAATATATCTCAGTTATGGAGGTGATAAAGAGTTCGTCGTAAATACTTACGTCGATGCAAGCTTTGACACCGATCTGGATGACTCTTAGCCTCGATGTGGATACATATTGAAAGTGGGAGAAATTAGCTAGAGTAGCTCCATGGAGAGCATTGTAGACATAGAAATTTGCAAAATACATACGGATCTGAATGTGGCAGACCCGTTGACTAAACTTCTCTCACAAGCAAAACATAATCACACCTTAGTACTCTTTGGGTGTTAATCACATAGCAATGTGAACTAGATTATTGACTCTAGTAAACCCTTTGGGTGTTGGTCACATGGCGATGTGAACTATGGGTGTTAATCACATAAAGATGTGAACTATTGGTGTTAATCACATGGCGATGTGAACTAGATTATTGACTCTAGTGCAAGTGGGAGACTGAAGGAAATATGCCCTAGAGTCAATAATAAAGTTGTTATTTATATTTCCTTATATCATGATAAATTTTTATTATTCATGCTAGAATTGTATTAACCGGAAACTTGATATATGTGTGGAGACATAGACAAAACACCGTGTCCCTAGTAAGCCTCTACTAGACTTGCTCGTTAATCAAAGATGGTTAAGTTTCCTAACCATAGACATGTGTTGTCATTTGATGAACGGGATCACATCATTAGGAGAATGATGTGATGGACAAGACACATCCGTTAGCTTAGCATATTGATGGTTCAGTTTTATTGCCATTGCTTTCTTCATGTCAAATACATATTCGTTCGTCTATGAGAATATGCAACTCCCAGATGCCAGAGGAATACCTTGTGTGCTATCAAACATCACAACGTAACTGGGTGATTATAAAGATGCTCTACAGGTATCTCCGAAGGTGTTTGTTCGGTTGGCATAGATCGAGATTACGATTTGTCACTCTGAGTATCGGAGAGGTATCTCTGGGCCCTCTCGGTAATACACATCATGATAAGCCTTGCAAGCAATGTGACTAATGAGTTAGTTACGGGATGACGTATTATGAAACGAGTAAAGAGACTTGCCGGTGACAAGATTGAACTAGGTATGAAGATACCGACGATCGAATCTCGGGCAAGTAACATACCGATGACAAAGGAAATAACATATGTTGTCATTAAGGTACGACCGATAAAGATCTTCATAGAATATGTGGGAACCAATATGAGCATCAAGGTTCCGCTGTTGGTTATTGACCGGAGAGGTGACCCGGTCATGTCTACATAGTTCTCGAACCCGCAGGGTCCGCACGCTTAACGTTCGATGACAATTTTGTATTATATGAGTTATGTGATTTGGTGACCGAATGTTGTTTAGAGTCCCGGATGAGCTCACGGACACGACGAGGAGTCTCGAAATGGTCGAGAGGTAAAGATTAATATATTGGATGATGATATTCTGACACCGGAAGTGTTCTGGGGGTACCGGGTACATATCGGGTCACCGGAAGGGGTTCCGGGCATCCCCCCAGCAACTACATGGGCCTAATGGGTGATACGTCCATTTTGCATCATGCTTTTTTATTGATATTTATTGCATTATGGGCTGTTATTACACATTATGTCACAATACTTATGCCTATTCTCTCTTATTTTACAAGGTTTACATGAAGAGGGAGAATGCCGACAGCTAGAATTCTGGGCTGCAAAAGGAGCAAATATTAGAGACCTACTCTGCACAACTCCAAAAGTCCTGAAACTACACGCAAGTTAGTTTTAGAATATATAAAAAATATTGGGCGAAGAAAGTACCAGAGGGGGGCCACCCACCATCCACGAGGGCAGGCCTCCGGTGCCCATCTTTGGCTATATGAAATCATTCGCCCTGGAAAAAATCATAAGCAAGCTTTCGGGACGAAGCACCGCCGCCACGAGGCGGAACTTGGGGAAACCAATCTAGGGCTCCGGTGGGGCTGTTCTGCCGGGGAAAACATCCCTCTGCGAGGGGGAAATCATCACCATCGATCCTCTCATCGGGAGGGGGTCAATCTCCATCAACATCTTCACCAGCACCATCTCCTCTAAAACCCTAGTTCATCTCTTGTATCCAATCTTTGTCCCAAAACCTCAGATTGGTACCTGTGGGTTGCTAGTAGTGTTGATTACTCCTTGTAGTTGATGCTAGTTGGTTTATTTGGTGGAAGATCGTATGTTCAGATCCTCTATGCATATTAATACCCCTCTGATTATGAACATGAATATGATTTGTGAGTAGTTACGTTTGTTCCTGAGGACATGGGAGAAGTCTTGCTATAGTAGTCATGTGAATTTAGTATTCGTTCGATATTTTGATGAGATGTATGTTGTCTTTCCTCTAGTGGTGTTATGTGAACGTCGACTACATGACACTTCACCATTGTTTGGGCCTAGAGGAAGGCATTGGGAAGTAATAAGTAGATGATGGGTTGCTAGAGTGACAGAAGCTTAAACCCTAGTTTATGCGTTGCTTCGTAAAGGGCTGATTTGGATCCATATGTTTCATGCTATGGTTAGGTTTACCTTAATACTTATTTTGTAGTTGCGGATGCTTGCAATAGGGGTTAATCATAAGTGCGATGCTTGTCCAAGGAAGGGCAGTACCCAAGCACCGGTCCACCCACATATCAAATTATCAAAGTAACGAACGTGAATCATATGAGCGTGATGAAAACTAGCTTGCCGATAATTCCCATGTGTCCTCGGGGGCATTTTCCTTTATATAAGAGTTTGTCCAGGCTTGTCCTTTGCTACAAAAAGGATTGGGCCACCTTGCTGCACCTTATTTAGTTTTATTACTTGTTACCCGTTACAAATTACCTTATCACAAAACTATCTGTTACCGATAATTTCAGTGCTTACAGAGAATACATTACTAAAAACTTCTTATCATTTCCTTCCGCTCCTCGTTGGGTTCGACACTCTTACTTATCGAAAGGACTATGATAGATACCCTATACTTGTGGGTCATCAAGACTCTTTTCTGGTGCCGTTGCCGGGGAGTGAAGCGCCTTTGGTAAGGAAAATTTTATATAGTGGGCTGAAATTTACTATCACTTGTTACGATGGAACATAATCCTTTGAGGGGCTTGTTCGGGGTATCTTCGCCCCGACCAGTAGAGCAAAGAGTTGCTCCTCAACCTACTGAACCTACTGAAAATGTTTACTTTGAAATTCCTTCGGGTATGATAGATAAACTGCTCGCTAATCCTTTTACAGGAGATGGAACATTACATCCCGATATGCACCTAATCTATGTGGATGAAGTTTGTGGATTATTTAAGCTTGCAGGTATGCCCCAGGATGTTATCAAGAAGAAGGTCTTCCCTTTATCTTTGAAGGGAAAGGCATTGACATGGTTAGGCTATGTGATGATATTGGATCATGGAACTACAACCGATTGAAATTGGAATTTCATCAGAAGTTTTATCCTATGCGCCTGGTTCATCGTGATCGTAATTATATATATATATAATTTTTGGCCTCGCGAAGGAGAAAGCATCGCTCAAGATTGGGGGAGGCTTAAGTCAATGTTATATTCATGCCCCAATCATGAGCTCTCAAGAGAAATTATTATTCTAAATTTTTGTGCTCGGCTTTCTCTCAATAATCGCTCCATGCTCGATACTTGTTGTACTGGTTCTTTTATGATGAAGACTATTGAATTCAAATGGGATTTATTGGAAAGAATTAAACGCAACTCTGAAGATTGGTAACTCGAGAAGGTAAGGAGTCAGGTATAACACCTAAGTTTGATTGTGTTAAATCTTTTATGGATACCAATGTTTTCCGTGAATTTAGCACTAAATATGGACTTGACTCTGAGATAGTAGCTTCTTTCTGTGAATCATTTGCTACTCATGTTGATCTCCCTAAGGAGAAGTGGCTTAAATATAATCCTCCCATTGAAGTAAAAGTAGTTGAAACTATTAAAGTTGAAGAAAAGACTATCACTTATAATGTTGATCCTATTGTTCCTACCGCTTATATTGAGAAACCGCCTTTCCCTATTAGAATAAAGGATCATGCTAAAGCTTCAACTGTGGTTCGTAAGAGTAATGCTAGAACACCTACACCCTGTGAGCAAATTAAAGTTGAACCTAGTATTGCTATGGTTAAGGATCTCTTGGTCGATAATATTGATGGGCATGTTATTTATTTCTGTAATGAAGCTGCTAGAATTGCTAGACCCGATACTAAACATAAACATAGACCTGTTGTAGGCATGCCTGTTATTTCTGTTAAAATAGGAGATCATTGCTATCATGGTTTATGTGATATGGGTGCTAGTGAGAGTGCAATACCTCATTCTTTATACAAAGAAATTATGCATAAGATTGCACCTGCTGAGTTAGAAGGTATTGATGTTACAATTAAGCTTGCCAATAGAGATACTATCTCACTAGTTGGGATTGTTAGAGATGTTGAAGTCTTGTGTGGGAAAGTTAAATATCCTACTGATTTCCTTGTTCTTGGTTCCCACAAGATGACTTTTGTCCCATTATATTTGGTAGACCCTTCTTGAATACTGTTAATGCTAGGATAGATTGCAAAAAGGATGTTGTTACTATTGGATTAGGGGATATGTCTCATGATTTTAATTTTGCTAAAATTCATAGACAACCTCATGATAAAGAATTGCCTACTAAATATGAAATTATTGATCTTGCTTCTATTGTCGTGCCTCCTAACGGTCCTTTAGAACAATATTTGCTAGACCATGAAAATGATATGTTTATGAATGAAAGAAGGGAAATAGATGAAGTATTCTTTAAACATGGACCTATTTTGAAACACAACTTGCCTGTTGAAATTCTAGGGGATCCTCCTCCACCCAAGGGTAATCCCATGTTTGAGCTTAAACCATTACCTGATACTCTTAAATATGCTTATCTTGATGAAAATAAGATATATCATGTTATTATTAGTGCTAACCTTTCAGAGCACGAAGAAGAGAAATTATTGAAAACTCTGAAGGAGCACCGTGCTACTATTGGATATACTCTTGATGATCTTAAGGGCATTAGTCCCACTCTATGCCAACACAAAATAAAATTGGAGAAAGACGCTAAACCGGTTGTTGATCACCAACGACGGTTAAATCCTAAGATGAAAGAAGTGGTAAGAAAAGAAATACTAAAGCTTCTGGAGGCAGGTATAATTTATCCCGTTGCCGGTAGTCAGTGGATAAGCCCTGTCCATTGTGTCCCTAAGAAGGGAGATATTGTTGTTGTTCCTAATGATAAAGATGAATTGATCCCACAAAGAATTGTTACAGCTTATAGAATGGCAATTGATTTTTGCAAACTAAATAAAGCTACTAAAAATGATCATTACCCTTTACCTTTTATTGATCAAATGCTAGAAAGATTATCCAAACATACACATTTTTGCTTTCTAGATGGTTATTCTGGTTTCTCTCAAATACCTGTGTCAAAAGAGGATAAAAAAGACCACTTTTACTTGCCCTTTCGGTACCTTTGCTTATAGACGTATGCCTTTTGGTTTATGTAATGCACCTGCTACCTTTCAAAGATGTATGACTGCTATATTCTCTAACTTCTGTGAAAAGATTGTTGAGGTTTTCATTGATGATTTCTCCGTTTATGGAACTTCTTTTGATGATTGCTTAAGCAACCTTAACTGAGTTTTGCAGAGATGTGAAGAAACTAATCTTGTCTTGAATTGGGAGAAGTGCCACTTTATGGTTAATGAAGGTATTGTCTTGGGGCATAAAATTTCTGAAAGAGGTATTGAAGTTGATAAAGCTAAAGTTGATGCTATTGAAAATATGTCGTGTCCTAAGGACATTAAAGGTATAAGAAGTTTCCTTGGTCATGACGGTTTTTACATGAGGTTCATTAAGACTTCTCAAAAATTTCTAGGCCTCTGACTAATCTCTTATAAAAAGATGTTCCTTTTGTCTTTGATGATGATTGTGTAGAAGCATTTGAAATACTTAAGAAAGCTTTGATTTCTGCACCTATTGCTCAGCCACCTGATTGGAATTTACCCTTTGAAATTATGTGTGATGCTAGTGATTATGCTGTAGGTGTTGTTTTAGGACAAAGAGTTGATAAGAAATTAAATGTTATCCAATATGCTAGTAAAACTCTAGACAGTGCCCAGAGAAATTATGCTACTACTGAAAAAGAATTTTTAGCAGTTGTATTTGCTTGTGATAAGTTCAGACCTTATATTGTTGATTCTAAAGTAACTGTTCACATTGATCATGCTGCTATTAAATACCTTATGGAAAAGAAAGATGCTAAACCTAGACTTATTAGATGGGTTCTCTTGCTACAAGAATTTGATTTGCATATTATTGATAGAAAGGGAGCTGAGAACCCCGTTGCAGACAACTTGTCTAGGTTAGAGAATGTTCTTGATGACCCACTACATATTGATGATAGTTTTCCTGATGAACAATTAGCTGTCATAAATACTTCTCGTACTGCTCCATGGTATACTGATTGTGCTAATTACATTGTTGCTAAATTTATACCACCTAGTTTCACATACCAGCGAAACAAAAAGTTTTTCTATGATTTAAGACATTACTTCTGGGACGACCCACACCTTTATAAACAATGAGTAGATGGTGTTATTAGACGTTGTGTACCTGAGCATGAACAGGAACAGATCCTACGCAAGTGTCACTCGGAAGCTTATGGAGGACACCATGCTGGAGATAGAACTGCACATAAGGTATTGCAATCTGGTTTTTATTGGCCTACTCTTTTTAAAGATGCCCGTAAGTTTGTCTTGTCTTGTGATGAATGTCAAAGAATTGATAATATTAGTAGACATCAAGAAATGCTTATGAAGTATTCATTTGTTATTGAACCATTTGATGTTTGGGGCTTTGATTATATGGGACCGTTTCCTTCCTCTAATGGGTATACACATATTTTAGTTGCTGTTGATTACGTTAATAAGTGGGTAGAAGCTATTCTAACTAGTAGTGCTGATCATAACACCTCTATTAAGATGCTTAAAGAAGTTATTTTTCCAAGGTTTGGAGTCCCTAGATATTTAATGACTGATGGTGGTTCACATTTTATTCATGGTGCCTTTCGTAAAGTGCTTGCTAAGTATGATGTTAATCATAGAATTGCATCTCCATATCATCCACAATCTAGTAGTCAAGTAGAATTGAGTAATAGAGAGATTAAATTAATTTTGCAAAAGACTGTTAATAGATCTAGAAAGAATTAGTCCAAAAAACTTGATAATGCATTATGGGCCTATAGAACTGCATATAAAAATCCTATGGGCATGTCTCCATATAAAATGGTTTATGGAAAAGCATGTCACTTACCTCTCGAACTAGAACATAAGGCATATTGGGCCATTAAAGAGCTCAATTATGATTTCAAACTTGCCGGTGAGAAGAGATTATTTGACATTAGCTCACTTGATGAGTGGAGAACCCATGTGTATGAGAATGCCAAACTGTTTAAAGAAAAGGTTAAAAGATGGCACGACAAAAGGATACAAAAACGTGAGTTCAATGTAGGTGATTATGTTTTGTTATACAACTCTCATTTAAGATTTTTTGCAGGAAAACTTCTCTCTAAATGGGAAGGTCCTTACGTTATCGAGGAGGTCTATCGTTCCGGTGCCATAAAAATCAACAACTTCGAAGGCACAAATCCAAAGGTGGTGAATGGTTAAAGAATCAGACATTATACCTCAGGTAATCCAATAAATGTTGAAACTAATGTTATTGAGACCGTAACCCCGGAGGAATATATAAGGGACACTTTCCAGAATGTTTCAGACTCTGAAAAGGAATAGGTATGTGGTACGGTAAGTAAACCAACTCCAAAACATTTCTAATGGCAATTTTTCTCCGTTTTGGAATATTTAAGAAAATAGGAAAATAAGAAGTAGTCCGAAAGGGACACGAGGCATCAACGAGGGTGGAGGGCGCGCCCCCTGCCTCGTGGGCACCTCGTGTGCCCTCCCGACTCCGTTTTCTTGCATGATACTTCTTTTGGTCGGTAAAAATTTATTATATAATCTCTCGAAGTTTTTGACCACCGTACCATGCAAATATCCTCTATTTTTGTTTCGAGCTATTTCTGTAGCAGATTTAGAGCAAGATGTCATCTCAAGACTCTGACGGAGAGAGATATGTCTCACATCTCATTGCTGATCCAAAGACCTATGGGGACCTATCTCCTTATGGTCAAACTACAGATGAGGAGGAGGATGCTCATTTGATGAGGATCGATGATTCAAGTTCGGAGGAGGAGGATGTTCCTCTACCTCAACCTGGGGATATGCACGTGAAGTTCAAGAAGTCTAGCCTCCCTAAGAGGGTTAACTGGTCTAATAACCGATCTATTCCTTCTCGTTTTCGGCAGAAAAGCAAAGGAGATTTATGTGATAAGATCTTGAAGCTGGAGTCGGAGGTCGATGATTTAAAGGAGGAAATTGCTCTCCTCAACTACAATATGAAAATTTTGAAGGCACAATTGTCACCACCACCACCAATTCCATCATCACCTCCGAAGAAAGAGATATCAACACATGGGTATGGGCACTCCCCTTGGCAACTGCCAAGCTTGGGGGAGGTGCCCCGGTATTGTATCACCATCACACTCCTATCTTTACAATTTTTCTTAGTCCGATACTTCTAGTAATATCTTGATCTAGTATAATAAAGTTTTAGCATTATCTAGTTTTGAGTTTTGCTTTATGATCCTTCTATATAATCGAGTCCGTGAGCTATATATAATAAAGATTAGTTTTGAGTCAAGGGCTTGATTATCTTGCTATGATCTTAAGGGAATAAAAATAAAAGAGAAGAGAAAGAGTAAAAAGAATTAAAGAGATCATATTGATCTTATGGAGAGTAATGACTTCACATATAAAAGAGTATGATGAATAAAAGTTGTTGAAAGTTGACAAACATAGTTTTGGTCATCGTTGCAATTAATAGGAAGTAATAAAGAAAGAGAGGTTTTCACATATAAATATACTATCTTGGACATCTTTTATGATTGTGAGCACTCATTAAAATATGACATGCTAAAAAAGTTGATGTTGGACAAGGAAGACAACCTAATGGGTTATGTTTTCTTATATCCGAAATAAAGTATATTGTCATGGATCATCCAACATGTTGAGCTTGCCTTTCCCCCTCATGCTAGCCAAATTCTTTGCACCAAGTAGAGATACTACTTGTGCTTCCAAATATCCTTAAAACCGGTTTTGCCACGAGAGTCCACTATATCTACCTATGGATTGAGTAAGATCCTTCAAATAAGTTGTCATTGCGGCATGCAATAAAAATTGCTCTCTAAATATGTATGATTTATTAGTGTGGAGAAAATAAGCTTTATACGATCTTGTGATATGGAAGCAATAAAAGCGACGGACTGCATAATAAAGGTCCATATCACAAGTGGCAATATAAAGTGACGTTCTTTTGCATTAAGATTTCGTGCATCCAACCATAAAAGCACATGACAACCTCTGCTTCCCTCTGTGAAGGGCCTATATTTTACTTTTGTCTTATGCCTTATGCAAGAGTCATGGTGATCCTCACCTTTCCTTTTTACATTTTATCCTTTGGCAAGCACATTGTGTTGGAAAGATCCTGATATACATATCCAATTGGATGTAAGTTATCATAAACTATTGTTGTTGACATTACCCTTGAGGTAAAAGGTTGGGAGGCAACATTATAAGCCCCTATCTTTCTCTGTGTCCGATTAAAACTCCATACCCATAAGTATTGCATGAGTGTTAGCAATTGTGAAATACTAAATGATAGTTGAGTATGTGGACTTGCTAAAAAGCTCTTATATTGACTCTTTCTGATGTTATGATAAATAACAATTGCTTCAATGATCGAGATCATAGTTTGTTAGTTCTTAATGAAGTTTCTGATTCATACTTGACATTGTGAATAGATTGTTACTTTAGCATAAGAAATCATATGACAATATATATATATGCTGCTGTTATAAGAATGATCATGATGCCCTCATGTCCGTATTTTATTTTATCGACACCTCTATCTCTAAACATGTGGACATATTTTTCGTTATTGGCTTCCGCTTGAGGACAAGCGAGGTCTAAGCTTGGGGGAGTTGATACGTCCATTTTGCATCATGTTTTTATATTGATATTTATTGCACTATGGGCTGTTATTACACATTATGTCACAATACTTATGCCTATCTTATTTTACAAGGTTTACATGAAGAGGGAGAATGCCGGCAGCTCGAACTCTGGGCTGGAAAAGGAGCAAATATTAGAGACCTATTCTGCACAACTCCAAAAGTCCTGAAACTCCACGGAAGTCAGTTTTAGAATATATATATATAAAATATTGGGCGAAGAAAGTATCAGAGCGGGGCCACCCACCATCCACGAGGGTGGGGGCGCGCACGCCCCCTGCCTCGTGGGTCCCTTGGCAGGCCTCCGGTGCCCATCTTTGGCTATATGAAGTCTTTCGCCCTAGAAAAACACATAAGCAAGCTTTCGGGACGAAGCACCGCCGCCACGAGGTGGAACCTGGCGAAACCAATCTAGGGCTTCAGCGGAGCTGTTCTGCCGGGGAAACATCCCTCCGGAAGGGGGAAATCATCACCATGGATCCTCTCATCGGGAGGGGGTCAATCTCCATCAACATCTTCACCAACACCATCTCCTCTAAAACCCTAGTTCATCTCTTGTATCCAATCTTTGTCCCAAAATCTCAGATTGGTACCTGTGGGTTGCTAGTAGTGTTGATTACTCCTTGTAGTTGACGCTAGTTGGTTTATTTGGTGGAAGATCATATGTTCAGATCCTCTATGCATATTAATACCCCTCTGATTATGAACATGAATATGAATTGTGAGTAGTTACGTTTGTTCCTGAGGACACGGGAGAAGTCTTGCTATAAGTAGTCATGTGAATTTGGTATTTGTTTGATATTTTGATGAGATGTATGTTGTCTTTCCACTAGTGGTGTTATGTGAACGTCGACTACATGACACTTCACCATTGTTTGGGCCTAGAGGAAGGCATTGGGAAGTAATAAGTAGATGATGGGTTGCTAGAGTAACAGAAGCTTAAACCCTAGTTTATGCGTTGCTTCGTAAGGGGCTGATTTGGATCCATATGTTTCATGCTATGGTTAGGTTTACCTTAATACTTCTTTTGTAGTTGCGGATGCTTGCAGTAGGGGTTAATCATAAGTGGGATGCTTGTCCAAGGAAGGGCAGTTCCCAAGCACCGGTCCACCCACATATCAAATTATCAAAGTAACGAACGCGAATCATATGGGCGTGATGAAAACTAGCTTGACGATAATTCCCATGTGTCCTCGGGAGCATTTTCCTTTATATAAGAGTTTGTCCAGGCTTGCCCTTTGCTACAAAAAGGATTGGGCCACCTTGCTGCACCTTATTTAGTTTTATTACTCGTTATCCGTTACAAATTACCTTATCACAAAACTATCTATTACCGATAACTTCAGTACTTGCAGAGAATACCTTACTGAAAACTGCTTATCATTTCCTTCTGCTCCCCGTTGGGTTCGACACTCTTACTTATCGAAAGGACTACGATAGATCCCCTATGCTTGTGGGGCATCAATGGGCCAAGAAGGGGACAAACCAGCCCTAGGGGGCTGGTGCGCCCCATGTAGGCCGAAATAAGGGGGGACGAAAGAGGGGAAGAGAGAAAGGAAAGGGGAGCAATTCGGCCTCCCCTTCCTTCTCTCCTCCCTCCTCCTTCCTTCCCCCTCCGGATGAATATGGAAGGGGGGAGACCGAATTGGGAGGCGCCCAATTAGGATTCCTCCTACTTGGGGCGCCCCCTTGGCTGCCTCTCCTTCCCTCCAACCTATATATATGTGGGGGGGCACCGCTAGAACACACATCAATAGTTGTTAGCCGCGTGCGGCACCCCCTCCACAGTTTACGCCTCCGGTCATATTGTCGTAGTGCTTAGGCGAAGCCCTGCGCGAATCACTTCACCATCACCATCACCATGTCGTTGTGCTGAGGAAACTCTCCCTCAACACTTTGTTGGATCAAGAGTTCGAGGGACGTCATCGAGCTGAACGTGTGGAGAACTCGGAGGTGCCGTACGTTCGGTGCTTGATCGGTCAGAACAAGAAGAAGTTCGACTACATCAACTGCGTTGTCAAACGCTTCCTCTTTCGGTCTACGAGGGTACGTGGACACACTCTCCCCCTCTCGTTGCTATGCATCTCCTAGAAAGATCTTGCGTGAGCGTTGGATTTTTTTAAAATTGCATGCTAAGTTCCCCAACATCTTCCGTAGGCGACGACGGGGGGGGGGGGGGGGGTCATTGGGGAGGCCATCTTCATCAACCTTGTTGCCTCCGTGCTCATTGATGATGCGTGAGTATTATTTTAGGACCTACATGTCCATAGTAGTAGCTAGATGGTTTCTCTACCTTTTGATCTTCAATACAATGATCTCTTCGGTGATCCATCTGATGTAATTCTTGTGTTGTATCTGTATAGATCCGATGAATTGTGGATTTATGACTAGATCGTTCATTGAATTTATATGAAATATTTTGAATTTTCTTTGTTGCGTAATTTTATAGCTTTGTATTTCTCCATGATTTATCCGTCTACTTTGGCCAGGTTTGATTGATGTATCTTTAGCGAGAGAGGTGCTTCATAGTTGGTTCAATCTTGTGATGATCTTGTGGAGTGACACAAAGGACAAAGACACGTGTTGTGTTGTTCCTACTAAGGGTAAAAGGATGGGGGTTAATCTTGTTGCTAGATTTTTCTTCTATCCACATTATGTCATCTTGCTTATTGTGTTACTCTGTTTTTTGCGAACTTAATACTTTGAGATGCATGTTGGATTGTGGCTTAGGGTGGAGTAGTAGTAGTAGATGCAGTTGGATTACGGTCTACTTATCACGGATGTAATGCCTATGCGAGATTATGCCATGAATGATCATAGTTATAATTTGCGCTATTATGTCAATTGTCCAACAATAATTTGTCTACCATGCCAGTACATGCTTTCAAGAGAGATGCCACTAGTGAACCTATGGCCTCAGGTTCTATTTTTCATCAATACAAAAACTCCTATAATTTGCTCATTTTTTTGTTGCTTTCCCTATCACATATATTTGCTTTTAATCTTGTAACCAGCAAGAACGAGGGGATTGACAACCTCCTCACTATTGTTGGGTGCAAGAATTTTTATTTGTTTGTGTGCAGGTACTGCCGACATTGCTAGCTTGATGCCTCATATTGGTTCGATAAACCTTGATTCTTAACTGGGAGAAATACAATATCATGTCGTGCTACATCAGCTTTCCTATTCGGGGAATCCAACAACTCCTACAGGAGTAGTAGCTCCCACCCGGCTCCATCTGCACCTGGATAGATTTCGAAACAGATGTCATCAATAACTTTGAGGGCCCATGACGGCCTGGCGACACATATGACCTCCACAACTGCATACACAGCTACAACAACTCGCACAAGACTTCATCTCGCGCAATATATGCTTTCATCAACTGCGCTCAGGACCTTCTTCTCTGGCTGGGCAAAAAACGGGTTGACCAGAAGCTAAACACAATGGCACAACTAATGAAGATCGCCAACGACTATGCAATCAATGAAGAAACAGCTCGCGTAGGCTGCCACCACAACATAGCTCCATAAACTCCTGAGCCTGCAGACGGCGAGGGCACCAGAAGCAGAAACCACAACCGCGATCGGGACCGCAAGAGGGAGGACGAACAGGAACCCAACCTTGTCGCGTTATGAACAAGGTCGGCCAAGGCGGTGCAAAGAAACAACGATGGGACAACAAGTCCAAACGCTCAAGGCGCACCTATGAGGAAATCAGGGCGCCAAGTCTAGTCCGTGCAAAGAAACATCGATGGAGCAACAAGTCCAGGCGCCAAGTCTAGTCCGTGCAAAGAAGCATCGATGGAACAACAAGTCCAGGCGTCAAGTCCAGTCCAGACGCACATATCATTCTTTCTAATACGAGGTGATGTCTCATCGATAATGGGACACACGTAAATATTTAGTCAATTTCAAGGCTCCATAACTCTAGTATTCAGCGGGTAACAATGTGCATATCTTTCTTTTCCTTCCAGCAAGACGACTAGGGCAAAGTCCTCCTCCCCTCGATCTTCGTTGTCGAGCCCATGGATCCTCCTCACCTCTGCCTGTGCTCTGACTAGTAGATATGTTAGGGATTTAGTCCTCGCATGGGTGGCAATCTGACGAATGGCGACGCTTCTTTGAGTCAGTCTTCCTGGCTTCGTTCCTTCTCAAGTTTATCCGTCGACATAGATTATATGGAGCTCTTGCGTAGGTTCCTGCTAGCTCCTCGGGACGACGAGGTTAGGGTTTCTTGTTGCGCATATATGACGATGAGATTTAGTTTCAGATTCTTTAGATCAATTAAAGGGTTCATCAACGAAGATTGTGGCTCTGGAGAGCTAGTTCTTATGGACACGTACACGAAGATTTTCAACCGTCATTTACAAGTTCAGGTCGGCTCCAGACCTCCAGTATGGGAGCGGCGACAACAGCGCATCGTTGGCTCGTTGCGGCGACAGTGGTTGTTCAGTGGTTCAGGGACCTTGATGTAATTTTCATTATACTTAGGGTACCTAGTAGTTTTGATGAACTTTTTATATTGGATCTGAGCGTTTTTTGTTAAAAAAGGCATTTGACGATTTGCGAGTATATGTCCATGAGTATACTCAGCATTGCCTCGAAAAATAAATATGGTCAAACTAGAAAACCGCCACTGTTTTCACGAGGCAAATTTTCAACGTGATCCAAGCGGTTGATGACTTTGATGTCATCGATGATTCCGAGCGTATCTTCGTGGATGGAGCAGAGCGCACCACCGAAGCGTTTAACCACTCATGAGAGATGTTGCACTCGGGCCAGCGGGCGTATGTGCCGCAGTGAGGAGGTCACTCTTCATCTCCTTTCACTGTATCTGTGGTGATACATTTTAGTATATTTTTTAGAAGGGTTGTTTTTTACAATGGAACTGCGGGAAGATGGCCACAGTCTCTCTTTCTTTGTTGCGTGGTGAGGCATGGC
This sequence comes from Aegilops umbellulata, assembly GCA_032464435.1. Taxonomy (NCBI): domain Eukaryota; kingdom Viridiplantae; phylum Streptophyta; class Magnoliopsida; order Poales; family Poaceae; genus Aegilops; species Aegilops umbellulata. The sequence goes on from CP136060.1 coordinate 249,461,828, forward strand.
CACCTTGACTTTGCCTAACAAAAAACGAAATTGATCTTTTGCCGGAGGCAATGGCCCGTCGGTACCGTAACCAGCAGTGCAACCAACCAACCAGGTTTCGGCTCCTCGGACGCAGGCCCCCCTGCACGTAACACGTGCCCCTCCCCTTATCACCTCCCCCGTTTGCAAACACACTCGAGTCCAGCAACATTTCGCGCCACACCCTCCTCTCGTTCGCTCCCCTGCTTCCGCTTCCGCTTCCGCTTCTCTGCTCGCGCGGTGCGGCCACTACCACCTCGACACGATGGCCGCCGTGTCCATGGCCCTGTCCCGACCGCTCGCCGCACGGCATTCCGTTCACCACCTGCAGCTGCACCACCTCCTCGCCGTCTCCACCTCGCCGGCGCGGCTGCCTCTGCTCCCGCGCGGGCCGCCAGCCGGGATCGCGCCTCTGCATCTCCCTCGCGGCGGCGGCACGGCCAGGAGGATCATGCCCGTCTGCCCCAGGCTTGGGTCGGGCGGATCGGACGACCTGGCCCCGACACCCAAGTCGGAACGCACCATGACGGGCTTCGACCTGGCCAGCCTCTGGGTGGGCCTCGTCGTCGGCGTGCCGGCCTACTACCTCGCCGGCAGCCTCGTCGACCTCGGCATGTCGGCGATCCAGGGCGTGGCCACCGTCGCGCTCGCCAACCTCATCGTGCTCGCCACGCTTGTGCTCACGGCCGCGCCGGCCGTCACGCACGGGCTGCCGTTCCCGGTGCTCGCGCGCGCCGCCTTCGGGGTTCACGGCGCGCACGTCCCGGCCGTCGTCCGCGCGGTCATCGGCTGCGGGTGGTTCGGGATCGAGTCGTGGATCGGCGGCAGAGCCATCTTCCTCCTCCTGCCGGCGTGGCTCAAGACCCACGCGCCGCTGCTGAAGCCGGTGCCCGGCCTCGGGGCCTCGCCGCTCGAGATAGCGTGCCTCCTCGTCTTCTCGGCCGCGCAGCTCGCCGTCATCATGCGCGGCATGGACGGCATCCGCAAGCTCGAGAAATACGCAGCACCGGTGCTCGTCGCGCTCACCTCCGCGTTGCTGGCCTGGGCCTACGTCTCCGCCGGCGGTTTCGGGCCCATCCTCTCGCTTCCGCCGCGGCTGGTCGGCGGCGACTTCTGGCAGCTCTTCTTCCCGGCGCTCACCGCGAACATCAGTTTCTGGTCGACGGTGGCCATCAACATCCCGGATTTCGCGCGGTACGCCCGGAGCCAGACGGACCAGGTGCTCGGCCAGATCGGGCTGCCGGTGTTCATGGGCATGTTCACCTTCGCCGGCCTCGCCATAACCTCCTCCACCGAGGCCATCTTCGGCCAGGTCATCTCCGACCCCATCGACCTCCTCAGCCGCATCGGCGGGCTCGCCACCAGGGTCCTCGCCATCTTTGGCATCACCCTAGCCATCATCACCACCAACATCGCCGCCAACGTCGTCGCGCCGGCGAACACCCTCGTCGCGCTCGCGCCGCAGACATTCACGTTCGCCAAGGGCGCGCTCGCCACGGCGCTGCTCGGCATCGCCTTGCAGCCGTGGCGGCTGCTCGGCTCCAGCGAGAGCTTCGTCTTCACCTGGCTGCTGGGAAATGCGGCGCTCATGGGGCCCATCGGAGGCGTCGTGCTCGCCGATCACTATATAGTGCGGCGTACCGTGTTGGACGTCGACGCGCTCTACTCGGAGGAAGCCGACAGCCCGTACTACTTCCAGGGCGGCTTCAACGTTGCCGCGATGGTGGCGATGGCGGCAGGATTCGCCGCCGTCATGCCGGGGTTCTTGCACAAGGTCGGGGTGCTGCCGACAATGTCCAAGGCACTCGTCGTGGCCTATGACAACGCCTGGTTCGTCAGTTTCTTCATCGCCGGCGCCGTCTACTCCCTGCTGCGTCTCCGGAGAGGGGTTAAAGTGAAACGACAGTACAGTCGTGCCACTTCATACTCCTACTAGATTGGGTTTCAGAATGACACTACATACAACAGTATTTACTGACAAGACTACTAATAAGCAAACAAGAAAGTGTCTCCATACATCTTATAAACAGTAAAATATGTATTACATTTATTAATCAGCCAAACAGTGGGATAGAGTTTATATGCCTACATTTATTTTGTGAGACAACATGCTACTGTATGTACGTTGAATATATACATGGTTCAGCTATTTATTTATTTTTGGAATGAGACGGTAGTATTTGTGCGTGAATTTATGCAATGACCGCACCAACTGTATGCAATGACCTCAAGCCGTGGACAGGCCTCCACAAGCCACCGCACCAACCCGAAATAGCTCCCAGGCAGGGCCTCTCCAGGCCACAGCCGAACTAGTAAGCCCTTCATGGCCTGTTCGGCCGCCTTGTGCAGCTCGACCAGCTGTTTCAGCTGATCGCTTAAGGGCACAGGGTGTCCGGCCTCAGAATACTGAGACCAGAACACACTCTCCGTCGAGATGCTCTCTTCAGCTCGGTAGAACGCGGCGGCGTCGGATACGCTACGGGGAAGATCGGCGAACGCCCCTGGAGAACTCCGGATTCGGGTAAGTAATAGGTAGTTTAATTTTATATTCCTACTCTGCATTGAGAATGCCTTACCCGTTGCTATCTTTTTCACCTCCTCCAACTCTTGGAGGGCCTTCTGGGCTTCGGCCTTGGCACTCTTGGCGGTCTCGATGGCCGACGCGAGCTCGGATGCTTGCGCCTTCGCCTCAAGCTCCAAACCCTCATGTTTTTTCATGAGAGTTTGCAGCTCTTGATGCACCTCGCCGACCTGAACCCCAAGCCTTTCTCGCTCGGCGCGCTCCTCGGCCGTTTTCTTTTCGGCCTCAGCCAGCGCTTGCTTCAGGGTTGTCACCTCGGTTGTGGCCCCTACAATAAGCAATACAATCCTGTTATTTCCTTCTGCAATCAAGCCTCTCTATAGGCACCTTTTTTCTTCTTTTTCTTTTTTTAGGTATTTCTTACATTCCTTCTCCTCGATCTGCCGTTTGGCAAGGCCGAGCTCTTGCTCGGTCCGCCCGAGGTCCTGTTTCAGGACATCCACCTGCGCAGTCAGTGCGGCGGTGGACAGCAGTGAAGCCTGCATATGCATATTTGACCTTTTTTGTTAGACTCCTGCGAATATTATTAGATCCTCTATCCGGCTTTTCTTTCCGAACACCGAACAGAGCATCAGGGGCTACTGTCTATGCGGTAAATAAATTGACATGTTTTTACTTACCTCGAAGCCTGTTAGAAGGCTAGCGCAAGCTTCATTCAGTCCGCTCTTGGCGGACTGAATCCTTTGGATCACCGTACTCATAACAGTACGGTGCTCCTCATCGATGGCGGCGCCCTTAAGCACCTCCAGCAGATTGTCCGGCGCCTCCGGTTGGACGGAGGCCGCCGGCTCAGATGGCTTACTCCTCTTGGAGGGAGTTCGCCCACCGCGGACCGGGACTGTCGAGTCCGGCGCGGTGTCCGGCACAACGCCGAACTTGGAGCCCTGGGGGGTTTCATCCCCTTTACTCCTGGGGTCCGGAGGATTGCCTTGTGGCTCCTCCAGGACCATCTCCTCCTGCCCCGAAGCTTGGCGGGGCGCCACTTCGGCGTCGTCCGCGGGCGGAACAGAGTTCACGTCCGACGAATCCAGCGAACCGCTCGACGAGTCGTCGAGTTCGGCCCGGGGCGGGCTGCATAAAATACGTGCGATATCAGGGAAGGCCGCACACTAAAAGAATATCATGAATCACCCTGGTATATAAATGCTTACGATTTCGCCGGACGCTTGGTTCTGTCCGGCCACTCCTCTCCGCCCTCTTCGGCGTCGTGGGAGTAGTCCGGCGGAGGAGTCTTCCTTTTCCTTGACCCCTCGGCCTCCCCCGTTGGGGTGGCCTTCTTCTTCTTTGCTCCCCTCGCTGGAGGGGGAGAGCTTCCTTGTTCCTCCTCCTCGTTTTCACGAGAGGAGGGCGTTGCGGACTCGTCGAATGACGAGTCCGACACCACCATGTTGCGGGAACTTTTTCGAGTCCCGGTGGTTTTCTTCTTCTTGGCCTTCCTCTTAGGCACCACGTAAGGTGCCGGAGCCATTAGCTTCACCAAGAGAGCTGGGGCCGGGTCTTCGGGCAGAGCAGTCGGACAGTTAATCGGTCCGGATATCTCCAGCCAAGCCTGTCAAAGGTAAAAGGGAGTTTAGAGCCCGCATAGAGATAATCTATGAAGAAGAGCTTAACTAACCTATCAAAGGTATAGATAGCTTACCTCGCCAGCGTTACGCTGCGAGCTGTATCTGCGATCCTCGGAGGCGGATGTGGGGGACTCGGCGCCTTTGGTCAGCACCTTCCAGACGTCTTCATACGTCGTGTCGAAGAGCCTACTGAGGGTCTGGTGCTGCACCGGGTCGAATTCCCACAAAGTAAAATCTCGTTCTTGGCACGGGAGGATCAGGCGAACGAGCATGACCTGTTCTATGTTGGCAAGCCGGATTGGCTTGTTCACCAGGGACTGGATGCATGTTTGCAACCCAGTCACTTCTTCCTCGTTGACCCACGACATGCCTGTCTCTTTCCAGGACATGAGCCGCGTGGGGGGTCCGGATCTGAACTCAGGGGCCGCGACCCATTTCGGATAGCGGGGCTCAGTGATGTAAAACCACCCAGCCTGCCACCCCTTTAGGGACTCCATGAGGGAGCCATCGAACCAGAGGACGTTGGCTATCTTGCCAACCATAGCGCCTCCGCACTCCGCCTGGGTGCCGGACACCACCTTGGGCTTGACGTTGAAGGTCTTGAGCTAGAGGCCGAAGTGGGGGCGGACGTGGAGAAAGGCCTCATACACGACGATAAAACGTCGAGATGTTGAGAACGAAGTTCGGGGCCAGATCATGAAAATCCAGGCCATAGTAGAACATGAGCCCCCGGACAAATGGGTGAAGTGGAAAGCCCAGTCCGCGGAGGAAGTGGGGAAGAAAAACTACCCTCTCATGGGGCCTTGGGGTAGGAAGAAGCTGCCCCTTATCAGGAAGCCGATGCGGGATGTCCTTGGACAAGTATCCGGCTTTCCTTAACCTTTTTACTTGAGCCTCCGTAACGGAGGAGACCATCCACTTGCCTCCAGCTCCGGACATTGTTGGAGGAGGTTGAGGAAGGAAGAGCGGACTTGGGCGCTGGAGCTTGAGTGCGCGAGAGATGGATGGGCAAAGGAGGAAGAAGGCGTAGGTTAAAAAGGTGAATCCTTATCCCTTTATATAAGCAGGTACGGTTAGGCGTCCTCACCTACCTAATGAAACTTGCTTGCCTCCCAAACGCCGTGGTAAATGGCGTGGTTGGGTTACCCACGTCCGTATTAATGAGAATCCCGTTAAAGGGGGCACATGATCTCTGCTTCGACAAGACGTCCCAAGGAAACCGCCTCGCTAAACGAGCTGAGGTGGAACAATGAAAACAATTTATATAAAGGGCTTGGCCGCAGTGTTGTGACGCACTGCGGGATACGTCAGCAGATTTGATTTGTGTTAATATTATTGTCTATATGGCAATATGTGGAAACTTATTTTGCAGAGCTGGACACTATTCTGTGGTGTTATAATCTTCTTGAAGAACTTGGAGGAGGAACCCGCCTTGCAATGCCGAAGACAATCTGCGCGCCGGACTCGTCGTCATTGAAGCCTGGTTCAGGGGCTACTGAGGGAGTCCTGGATTAGGGGGTGTTCGGATAGCCGAACTATACCTTCAGCCGGACTCCAGGACTATGAAGATACATTGAAGACTTCGTCCCGTGTCCGGAAGGATCTTTTCTTGGCTTGGAAGGCAAGCTAGGTGTGCGGATATTCAAGATCTCCTACCATTGTAACCGACTCTGTGTAACCCTAACCCTATCCGGTGTCTATGTAAACCGGAGGGTTGTAGTCCGTAGGACAACCATCGTCATACACAATCATACCATAGGCTAGCTTCTAGGGTTTAGCCTCCTTGATCTCGTGGTATATCCACTCTTGTACTACCCATATCATCAATATTAATCTAGCAGGAGTAGGGTTTTACCTCCATCGAGAGGGCCCGAACCTGGGTAAAATAAAGTGTCCCTTGTCTCCTGTTACCATCCGACCTTGACGCACAGTTCGGGACCCCCTACCCGAGATCCGCCGGTTTTGACACCGACACATACCAATGGACAAAGGGAATTACGTATGTTGTCATAACGGTTCGATCGATAGAGATCTTCGTAGAATATGTCGGAGCCAATATGGGCATCCAGGTTCCGCTATTGGTTATTGACCGGAGAGGTGTCTCGGTCATGTCTACATAGTTCTCAAACCCGTAGGGTTTGCACGCTTAACGTTTGATGATGATATAATATTATATGAGTTATGTGATTTGGTGACCGAATGTTGTTCGGAGTCCTGGATGAGACCACGGACATGACGTGGAGTCTCAAAATGCTCGAGAGGTAAAGATTGATACATAGGACGATGGTATTCAGACACCGGAAGTGTTTCGGAGGGTTACCGGGTACTTATCGGGTCACTGGAAGGGGTTCCATGCACCGCCGGTAAAAGATATGGGCCTTATTGGCCAAGAGGGGAAACACACCAGCCACAAGGGGCTGGTGCGCCCCCTCATATGGGACGACCTAGGAGGAGAAGGAAAGAGGGGAAGGTAAAGGAAAGAGTGGAATAGGATTCCCCTTCCTTCCATCTCCTCCCTCTTTCCTTCCCCCTTCGACAAACATGGCAGGGGGGCGCTGCCAAGGGCAGGATCCCAAGTAGGATTCAGACCTACTTGGGGCGCCCCTTGGCCTCTCCCCTCTCCCTCCCACCTATATATATGAGGAGGGGGGCCTAGCACACACCAGACAATTGCCTAGCCATGTGCGGCGCCCCCCTCCACCGTTTACACCCCGGTCATATTTTTGTAGTGCTTAGGCGAAGCCCTGCGGAGATCACTTCACCATCACCGTGACCACACCGTCGTGCTGACGAAACTCATCTACTACCTCGGCGTCTTGCTGGATCAAGAAGGCGAGGGATGTCACCGAGCTGAACGTGTGCAGAAGGCGGAGGTGTCGTGCGTTTGGTACTTGATCGGTTGAAGCACGAAGAAGTTCGACTAAATCAACCGCATTGTGAAACGCTTCCGCTTACGGTCTACGAGAGTAAATAGACACACTCTCCCCCTCGTTGCTATGCATATCCATGTATATATCATTGCGTGTGCATAGAAAAAAAAATTGTTTTCCATGCAACGATTCCCAACAGTGGCATCATTAGCCAGGTCTATGTGTAGATGATATGCACGAGTAGAACACAGAGAGTTGTGGGCGGTGATAGTCATACTGCTTACCACCAACGTCTTATTTTGATTCGGCGGTATTATGGGATGAAGTGGACCGGACCAACCTTACATGTCCACGCACATGAGACCGGTTCCACCAACAGACATGCAACTAGTTTTGCATAAAGGTGGATGTCGGGTGTCTGTTTCTCCTACTTTAGTTGAACCGAATTTGACTGCGGCCGGTCCTTGAAGAAGGTTAAAATAACAAACTTGACGAAACACCGTTGTGGTTTTATGCATACTTAAGAACGGTTCTTGCTAGAAGCCCGTAGCAGCCACGTAAAACTTGCAACAACAAAGTAGAGGACGTCTAACTTGTTTTTGCAGGACATGTTGTGATGTGATATGGTCAAGACATGATGGGATAAACTTTATTGTATGAGATGATCATGTTTTTAAGTTATTGTCAACCGACAAGAGCCTTATGGTTGTCTCTTTATTGTATGAAATGCAAATGCCATGTATTAGCTTTACTTTATCCCTATGCATTAGCAATAGTTGTAGAAGCAATAGCTGGCGAGACGACCACGCCGCTATGATGTAGATCAAGGTTTCGAGCCAGTGACGATGAAGATCATGACGATGCTTTGGAGATGGAGATCAAAAGCACGAGATGATGATGGCCATATCATGTCACATATTTTGATTGCATGTGATGTTTATCTTTTATGCATCTTATTTTGCTTAGTACGGCGGTAGCACTATAAGATGATCCCTTCACTAAATTTCAAGGTAAAAGTGTTCTCCGTGAGTATGCACCGTTTCTACGGTTCGTTGTGTTGAGACACCACGTGACGATCGGGTGTGATAGACTCTACGTTCACATACAACAGGTGTAAGACAGTTTTGCACATGCAGAATACTTGGGTTAAACTTGACGATCCTAGCATGTACAGACATGGCCTCGAAACACTGGAGACTGAAAGGTCGAATGTGAATCATATAGTAGATATGATCAACATAGAGATGTTCACCATTGATGACTACCCCATCTCACGTGATGATCGTACATGGGTTAGTTGATTTGGATCACATATCACTTAGATGACTTGAGGGATGTCTATTTAAGTGGGAGTTCTTAAGTAATTTGATTAATTGAACTTAATTTATCATGAACTTAGTCCTGATGGTATCTGCATTCTATGTTGTAGATCAATAGCTCGCTATCTATTTCCCCTATTTTTTGATATGTTCTTAGAGAAAAATAAGTTGAAAGATGATAGTAGCAATGATACGGACTGGGTCCATGATCTGAGGATTATCCTCATTGCTGCACAAAACAATTATGTCCTTGACGCACCATGATGGTAGCTACAACTACGTCGGTATTTCCCCAAAGAGGGAGGGATGGTGTAGCACGACGACAGTAGGTATTTCCCTCAGTTATGAAACCAAGGTATTGAACCAGTAGGAGGACCAAGAAACACAACGCGAACAACACCTGCGCACAAACAACCACTAGTACAGCAAGTTGCTAAACAAACGGTTTTGAACCCCTTTCCACGACGGCATTTGGAACCGTCACCAAGTGAGTGTGGGCGATAGGGGGTCCTGCCCACACGACCCAGAAACCGTCGGGGATATGCCCACCTGGCACACACGTTTGGCAAAATGAGGTCATGTGCGACGGGCGAGCCCTCAAATATGGAAATACGTACAGTAGAGCTAAAAAAATACAATTATACAACGAAATTGTTTCCGGTCGCAAGTACATCCCACACAGTTAGTCCCCGCTAAACATTTCCGTTTATATGTACATCCCACTTAGTCGCTCCAAGGAAAACGTTTTCGTTCACAGGTACATCACACACAAATTTCCCCGTTAAATCGTTTGCGTTATTGAATGTATCACACACGGTCCATAGAAAAAACTGTGTGGCAAAGGTTGTCCATCACACACAGTTTTTATGTGGTAAACTTTTGCGCAAGGTGGCCTAACGCAAACCGTTTTCAAGAGAAAGTCGTGTGTGATTGTTCATTGATCCAACACGGTTTATTCCTAGAAACTGTGTGCGTTGCCTGAGGTCATCGCCCACGGTATTTTTTCAACAACCGTTTGCAATAGCAAAACCCAATTAGCAGGCTAATTCGCCATTAGCAGGCTAATTATCTAATTATTCATAATCCATTTATTAATCTAATTATCATTTCATATTAAGCACACAATATATTTCATTTTCATAATTAAAATACATCAGAGTACAACATCATATAGCTTCAGCACTCAGCTATCCCATTACACAACTACACCAGGACCAAGTTTCACATGCAACATCTATAACCTTTCGAAATTAGCATCATAGACGGTACATAGACAGATGTATCTCATCTGGAAAACTGCTGAAGCAGAAGGCGAATACTGAGCCTTCATTGATGTTGAAGGTCTTTGTAACTTTAGGCCAGTGCCTGTGGATGATTGACCATCCATCCTTCGTCCTCTTCAGGAACACTTCAATATTGAACCGTGAGTGTTGTATGAATACCTTCCTCGCCTCCTGACCATACAGGTGGTTTGAGAGGTAATCATCAGTGAACTGCTTTGGAAAGGCCTGAAAACAAGGATGTGCATAAATGTCTTTTCTATATTGGAAATGGGGCAAATGAATAAAAATGGCAAGGTATAATAGTTAGTACCATCCTGTAGTGAACTGGTGTCTTCTTCATTGTGCAGACAAAGATCTTGTTGTTTTTTGTCGCTAATTTCTTTATCCTAACAATCTTTCTGAGTTTCTTGACTTGACCGATATTCATGGACAACTCATTTCCCCATATGCAAAAAGGGTCAAACAGTGGGTCAAAACCTCTGACAGCAGGACCTACATGTGCAAGACCAAATTGTTAAAAACCTAAATATTAGAATGGTTCCTGCAATTGCACAATAATGTGCTATTAGACAACGAACCATGCACGTGCTAACCTCGAATTGTAAACCTCAGTGCTTCCCATTGTCTGCAACACATATAAGGTAGTTAGTCATCAGGTTAAGTAAGGGTTCGCATGCTATCAGTAAAATATGTTGATGAAAAATAAGCACATTGTAGATTCATCATCTTATTTCAAGCCATATAGAAAACCCATTTATCCAAACCAAGCATGATTAAGAACTAGGAAATATAGCACTTGTATATTTCTCATGTATTAAGTGCAGCCAAATTCGATTTATTCCTCACATGCACAACAATACAAAATTCTACCCACGATAATTGGACATCGCATTGCATAATTGAACCAAGCAATTAACTAAACACCACAACAAATGAACCGACATTAACTGAGCACCACATCACACAATATAACATACTCCCAATAGAAGATCAGAGAGTTAACTAAACAGTTAACTACAACCAATTGTAGCAATTGTATTTGTTTCTCATGTATTTACTACAACCAAATTCAATTTATTCCTCATATGGTATACAATAACAGAATGCACCCACAAATATTGAACATCGCATTGCAGAGTTGAACCAAACAGTTAACTAAACACCACAACACAAATGAACTAAATGTTAACTGAGCACCACATTGCACAATGTATAACCAAACCAAGCATGCTTGACAACTTGGAAATATAGCAATTGTATTCGTTTCTCATGTATTTTGAAAAGATAAATTCGATTTATTTCTCACATGGAAGACAATACAAAATTGCAGCCTGAAGAATTGAACATCACATTTGCAGAATTGAACCAAACAGTTAACTGAAGACGACAACTAATTAACAAAATAGTTAATAAGTGAGCACCACACTGCACGACATATAGAACATATACACTAGCGCAACAGATTGCATGGTAAAATTAGATAGCACAATTCACTAGAATTTGTGAAGGAAAGACAGGAGCAACACACGCAACGGGTAAACCGAGCATGCTTAACTGGCGTAGCTAGCAAATGGCAAGGTGCTCCTTCAAGATCTGGGGGTCAGCACGAATGGCAGCCATCGCGACCTCATCCGCGCGTGCGGCCGCGATTTGCTTCTCCGCGGCCAAATGCTCCTTGAGGTCCTGGTATACTGCATGCACCATGGCTTAGGCCGGCGCTTATTTGGTGGAGGGGTCGGTGATTTGGGTGGAAGGTGTCACGCTCGCGCCGGCGGTTGGGGCATCTGGGATGGGGAAGGAGGAGGAGGATGGGGGTCGGGTGTGCATTACCTGCCTGGATAGGCGAGACTGAGGAGCGTGAAGGAGGGTCGCCAATGAGGAGGCGGCGCCGCTGCAAACAAGGAGTGAAGGTTTCAACTTGGAAAGGAAGGCAGAAAGAGGGGAAATGTGGCTTTTGGTAAGGGGAGGGGGCGGGGAGGTAGATATTTCCATGGAAGCCGAAAATTTGAATCGCTTCAGCGAAACAACCGGCGCGCAAAGTGTCATCACACACGGTCCCCTATTTAGAACTGTGTACGATATGTGAACATCACAAATGATTCAGATAGCTTAACCCGTCTGTGTTGAGTTTGAACGTCAAAAATTTTGGTTCGAATTTCCGTGGTTACAGTGGTCATCCACGTCATTGCATAATTTGGGTACACAAAGGGGACTAACTTCTTAATCGAGCAAGTTCGGCAATTAAACAGTGCTAGCTGACCTAAACATTACTCTAACAAATTAAAGACTGACGCTCTTAATTAAAAAAATAAAGAGTACTACTACGGCTGGTGCTCATCGATCTCCACCGCCACCTTCATGTCCAGCTCGTGCCCGACGGTCTCCTGGGGAAGGGGCTCTATGGCATCAATTACACCATACTTGGCAAGCATCTCACCATCTGCGTCCGCCATATCTTTGGAATAGGCCACCATGAGTTGGGCGTCGGCGGCCGTGATCTGGGCTTTGGCGGGCTTCGTCATGGCAAGGTATGCCGTGCAGGAATGGACGGCTGCTCGAACTCTCTTGGCGATTGCCAGATCTTTGGTCGTGGGTTGCCGACCGTTGTCGGAGAAGCTACGTTCGATTTGTGCGGTGACTGCCATGAGCCAGACGTGGATGGCCTCGACATGGTAGTGAACAGCCTCCATCAGGGCTAAGGCCGCCGCTGCGAAACGAACAGTTGTTGTGCCGCTCTCGTGAGTTGCTATCCCCGAGGCAGATGTTGCCGCCGCCGCCTGAGAAGCAAAAACGGCCGTTTGGGCTGCCTTGGCCGCCCAGACGCAGACTGCGGTCGCCCTCACGAAGCTTGTTAGCACACGCCTAGCGTCTGCGGCCGCGCTCTCGCCGGAGTGGGCCACCGAAGTTGCCCTCACGACATGGGTCCATGTCCCCATCTTTCAACGGCGATGAATGAATAGTGAAATGATATTTGGGGTCTGAGCTAGTGTGCTTGACACGCCGGTTATGGACTATAGCCGACGCACCTTCTCTCGTAAGCCATAGGCGTACTATACACCGACGGTGCTCCAATATATTTTGTGCTGCATCTCACACGGTTGGTGATAATAAACTGTGTGCGATCTACTTGGTTTATCGTCTTGATTTGAATTACGTAATAGGGTCATAGCTACAAAGGATGGTGTTTGAATTGTTAGAACTTGTATCTGCAGTGAACATGAAACTATAGGTGTGTCGTCAAAAAAATTGGAATTATTCAGAGTTCGTTTGGACGTTTCTATATATTAACTTGGTTTTGTAGGCATTTCAGGTGCATAATTCTAATTTCAACTACATGCACATGCTCCAGTGCATATAAACGGGTTGAAAAATCAAATATGTGTCCTTGGTTGCATGCTTAGGTCCCATGCAAGAAATGGGAATGAATATCACACACCCTGCCACCGTCACTCGGCCGCAAACATTGAGATACTTGGTTTTCAAATTCTAGTAAATCCAAAACTCGTTTGAAATTCATGAAACTTGGCATGCTATCATGGAGCGGCATCAACATGCGTGGTAAAAAATTTGTCCCATTTGGGGCAGGTTTGGGTATAAATTTCTCACAAACCAGAGCTTCTCACAACAGGCGTGATGGTTTCGGTAGTGAACGTGCCACCTTTGGGGACGAAATGATATCTGTTGCCTCTTATTGCTTTCAAAAATTTTAGAGTGTCAACATAGAACAACATGAGTGTTGTGTTCAATTTTGGAATTTTCCAGGGTTCGTTTGGACATTTTTATACATGAACTGGGTTTTCCAGGCATTTTATGCGCATAATTCAAATTTGTACTACATGCACATGCTCCAGTGCATATAAACTGGTTGAAAAATCAAATATGTGTCCTTGGTTGCATGCTTAAGTCCCATGCAAGAAATGGGAATGAATGTCACACACCCTGCCACCGTCACTCGGCCGCAAACATTGAGATGCCTGGTTTTTAAATTCTAGTATATCCAAAACTCGTTTGAAATTCATGAAACTTGGCATGCTATAATGGAGCAGCATCAACATGCCGTGGTAAATTTTTTGTCAAATTTGGGGCAGGTTTGGGTATAAGCTTCTCACAAACCAGAGCTTCTCACAACAAGCGTGATGGTTTCGGTAGGGAACGTGCCACCTTTGGGGACGAAACGATATCCGTTGCCTCTTATTGCTTTCAAAAATTTTATAGTGTCAACATAGAACAACAGGAGTGTTGTGTTCAATTTTGGAATTTTTTGGGGTTCGTTTGGACATTTTTATACATTAACTGGGTTTTCCAGGTATTTTGTGCGCATACTTCAAGTTTGAACTACATGCACATGCTGCAGTGCATATAAACTGGTTGGAAAATCAAATATGTGTCCTTGGTTGCATGCTTAGGTCCCATGCAAGAAATGGGAATGAATGTCACACACCCTGCCACCGTCACTCGGCCGCAAACATTGAGATACCTGGTTTTTAAATTCTAGTCAATCCAAAACATGTCTGAAATTCATGAAACTTGGCATGCTATCATGGAGCGGCATCAACATGCCGTGGTAATTTTTTTATCCCATTTGGGGCAGGTTTGGGTATAAGCTTCTCACAAACCAGAGCTTCTCACAACAAGCGTGATGGTTTCGGTAGGGAACGTGCCATCTTTGGGGACGAAACGATATCCGTTGCCGCTTATTGCTTTCAAAAAATTTCGAGTATCAACATAGAACAACAAGAGTGTTGTGTTCAAATTTGAAATTTTTTGGGGTTTGTTTGGACATTTTTATAAATTAACTGGGGTTTCCAGGCATTTTATGCGCATAATTCAAATTTGAACTACATGCACATGCTGCGGTGCATATAAACTGGTTGAAAAATCAAATATGTGTCCTTGGGTGCATGCTTAGGTCCCATGAAAGAAATGGTAATGAATTTCAAACACCAGGGCATCGTTGATTGCTTGCAAAACATTAGGATGCCTGGTTTTTAAATTCTAGTAAATCCAATACTCGCCTGAAGTTCATGAAACTTGGCATGCTATCATGGAACGGCATCAACATGCCGTGGTAAATTTTTTGTCCCATTCGGGACAGGTTTGGGTATATGCTTCTCACAAACCGGAGTTTCTCACAACAAGCATGATGGTTTTCGGTAGGGAACCTCCCACCTTTGGGGACGAAACGATATCCATTGCCTCTTATTGCTTTTAATTTTTTTCTTGTGTCAACATAGAACAACAGGGGTGTTGTGTGAATTTTTGTGATTTTTCGGGGTTCGTTTGGACATTTTTATGCATTAACTGAGTTTTCAATGCATTTATGTGCATAATTCAAATTTGAACTACATGCAAATGCTCCAGTGCATATAAATTGGTTGAAAAATCAAATATGTGTCCTTGGGTGCATGCTTAGGTCCCATGCAAGAAATTGGAATGAATTTCAAACACCAGGGCACCGTTGATTGCGAGCAAAACATTGAGATGCCTGGTTTCTAAATTCTAGTAAATCCAAAACTCGTCTAAAATTCATGAAACTTGGCATGCTATCATGGAGCGGCATCAACATGTCGTGGTAATTTTTTTTGTCCCATTTGGGGCAGGTTTGGGTATATGCTTCTCACAAACCGAAGCTTCTCACAACAAGCATGATGGTTTTCGGTAGGGAACCTCCCACCTTTGGGGACGAAACGATGTCCATTGCCTCTTATTGATTTTAATTTTTTTTCTTGTGTCAACATAGAACAACAGGGGTGTTGTGTGAATTTTTGTGATTTTTCGGGGTTCGTTTGGACATTTTTATGCATTAACTGAGTTTTCAATGCATTTATGTGCATAATTCAAATTTGAACTACATGCACATGCTTGAGTGCATATAAATTGGTTCAAAAATCAAATATGTGTCCTTGGGTGCATGCTTAGGTCCCGTGCAAGAAATGGGAATGAATTTCAAACACCAGGGCACCGTTGATTGCCGGCAAAACATTGAGATGCCTGGTTTTTAAATTCTAGTAAATCCAAAACTCGTCTGAAATTCATGAAACTTGGCACACTATCATGGAGTAGCATCAACATGCCGTGGTAAATTTTTTGTCCCATTTGGGGCAGGTTTGGGTATATGCTTCTCACAAACCGGAGCTTCTCACAACAAGCATGATGGTTTTCGGTAGGGAACATCCCACCTTTGGGGACGAAACAATATCCATTGCCTCTTATTGCTTTCAAAGTTTTTTCTCATGGCAACATAGAACAATAGGAGTGCTGTGTGAATTTTTGTGATTTTTCGGGGTTCGTTTGGACATTTTTATGTATTAACTGAGTTTTCAATGCATTTATGTGCACAATTCAAATTTGAACTACATGCACATGCTCCAATGCATATAAATTGGTTGAAAAATCAAATATGTGCATGCTTAGGCCCCATTGAAGAAATGGGAATGAATTTCGAACACCAGGGCACCGTTGATTGCCGGCAAAACATTGAGATGCATGGTTTTTAAATTCTAGTAAATTCAAAACTTGTCTGAAATTCATGAAACTTGGCACTCTATCATGGAATGGCACTTGACATGCTGTGGTATTTTTCGTGTCCATTCTGAGAGAAGGCAAACTCGAATAATGACAGCCAACAAAGGCATTTTGAAAAAATAGCTGCCACTTTAATATCTAAATTGTTTTTATAATTCAAACTGTGTGCGTTTTGTTAACCATTCATGTGACGCCACGTGTCTTGGTTTTAATGTCTATAGGAGGTGCCGTGCGGACATCTGCTTGACCTTGACTTAACGGGAGGCGTGCGAGCGCCGTCCGGTGCGCAGGCTGACCGAGAGGCGTGCAAGCTTTCCTCGAATGCGTAGGCTCACCGGGAAGCGTGCGAGCTGTACACTCTATAGGCTCACTAGGAAGCGAGCCCTTTGACTTCCATGGCCGTCCGCCTTGCTCGCATCCTCTCCATTAATGGAGCCCAAGCCGCAGTTTAATTCGCTTTTAAAATATAAAACACTCATAGCAAACTTTTTAGTTAGAACACCCGTATGCAAACCGACAGCTTCCCCAGGAAGCCAAGAGAAAATGTGTCGAGCAGAATTTCTGCAGCTCTTGATCGCAAACGTTTTAGATTGAACACTTGTATGCAAAGTGATGGCAGCGCAGGATTTGTGCATCCCTTCAACGCAAACGGTTATTTTGGATGACCCATGTGCAACCACGTACAAACAATTTGGTAAGATTTGTCAATCCTTGTAACACTGCGATTTATCAAAGTATGAAGCTAAAAATCACTAGTAGTATCTAATTTTTGCAACTAAAATTCAATAATTAAGCTTAGATTTCATTCATAGATTAAGCAGTCGTTCTTAATTTATACAAACGGTTCAACTCGACAGCTGAACTAATCACACTTTTCCCCGATTGTTGCCAACCACGTACCGAAATAGCTAGTTCAACTATATATACTAGCTAATTTTAAGTACGTTGTACAGTTTGACCACACATATATAGTCAGATGAACTAAACAAAGTAGCCCCTAAATACTACTACTACCACGGAGGGGCTTTGTGCTACCTTCGGCAGCCTCTCCTCTGCCGAGCGCGCTCACCCACTCAGTAAGAGGCAGAGGAGGAGGAGGAGCCTATCGACGAGCTGGACAAATGCAATACGGTGCCTGCCGCTGCTGCACGTTCAACGACGCTCGCCAGCTTGAACGCCCACTGCCGCTCCAGACGACCCCTCTCGAAGAGGCCAGAATGCTCGTAGATCTCCTGATTCCTTGCCTGTGTGTCGACTTGTGTTGCAGCCATGGCTGCGGTAAGGCTCTTTGCGTGCTCGACGAGGCGCTCCTCCTCCTCCCGCAGGAACTCGATGTAGCGTGCAAGGTCGCTGACGCACGTGCGGGCCTCCACCTCCCGCCTTCGGGCCGCGACGGCGGAGCGGGTGATAATCCCGGAGTCAATGGTGGGCTGGCGGCCACGGCAGCCGATGATGGGGTGGCGGCCACGACCACCACCTCCCACCTTAAGGCCACAGTGGTGGAGCGGGTGATTGCCACGGTGGTCAACAGTGGGGTGGCGGCCACGACGGCCACCTCCCGCCTTCGGGCCGCGGCGGCGGAGCGGGAGATGGCCCTAGATTTCGATGGTGGTGTGGCGGCAACAGCGGCCAGCAATAGCTGCCGATGGGCTGTGGCGGCGGAGCATGTGGTGGGTGTTCCACGCACACCCAACAGGGACGCCACGCGCACTACACTACGCCGGGGACTGCGCCGCCCCCGCGGTGTAGCCTCCCAGCTGGAGCTGTCCTCTAATGATGGCGGAGTGGCTGAGCGACGACGACAGACCGTGCCATTGGTGATTGTGGGAGCAGCAGACGAGATAAGCTACAGGGAGGGAGGGGAAAATGCGACGCAGGACTCGCCGTCCGTGAGGGTTTTTATAGCAGGCCGGTAAGTGACACGTCTCCAACGTATCTATAATTTTTGATAGCTCCATGCTATATTATCTATTGTTTTGGACTATATTGGGCTTTATTTTCCACTTTTATATTATTTTTGGGACTAACCTATTAACCGGAGGCCCAGCCCAGAATTGCTGTTTTTTGCGTATTTCAGTATTTCGGAGAAACAAAATAACAAATGGAGTCCAAAAGGAATAAAATCTTCGGGAATGTGATTTTCTCACCGAACGTGATCCAGAGGACTTGGACCCTACTCCAAGAAGTACCGGAGGCAGTCACGAGGGTGGGGGGCGCCCCCCCCTACAGGGCGCGCCCCTGCCTCGTGGGCCCCTTGGTGCTCCACCGACGTACTCCTTCCTCCTATATATACCTACGTACCCCCAAACGATCAGAACAGGAGCCAAAAACCTAATTCCACCATCGCAACCTTCGGTATCCACGAGATCCCATCTTGGGACTTGTTCCGGAGCTCCGCCGGAGAGGGCCCTCATCACGGAGGGCTTCTACATCATCATAGCCTCTCCGATGAAGTGTGAGTAGTTTATCTCAGACCTTCAGGTCCATAGTTAGTAGCTAGATGGCTTCTTCTCTCTTTTTGGATCTCAATACAAAGTTCTCCCCCTCTCTTGTGGAGATCTATTCGATGTAATCTTCTTTTTGCGGTGTGTTTGTTGAGACCGATGAATTGTGGGTTTATGATC
The DNA here is from genome assembly GCA_032464435.1 of Aegilops umbellulata. Taxonomy (NCBI): domain Eukaryota; kingdom Viridiplantae; phylum Streptophyta; class Magnoliopsida; order Poales; family Poaceae; genus Aegilops; species Aegilops umbellulata. The sequence goes on from CP136060.1 coordinate 249,480,613, forward strand.
AAGTCTATCTTTGGATAATATTTGAATCTTCTCTGAATTCTTTTATGTATGATTGGTTATCTTTGCAAGTCTCTTCGAATTATCAGTTTGGTTTGGCCTACTAGATTGGTTCTTCTTGCCATGGGAGAAGTGCTTAGCTTTGGGTTCGATCTTGCGGTGTCCTTTCCCAGTGACAGAAGGGGCAGCAAGGCACGTATTGCATCGTTGCCATCGAGGATAACAAGATGGGGTTTATTTCATATTGCATGAATTTATCTCTCTACATCATGTCATCTTGCTTAAAGCGTTACTCTATTTCTAACTTAATACTCTAGATGCATGCTGGATAGCGGTCGATGAGTGGAGTAATAGTAGTAGATGCAGGCAGGAGTCGGTCTACTTGTCACAGACGTGATGCCTATATACATGATCATACCCTAGATATTCTCATAACTATGCTCAATTCTGTCAATTGCTCAACAGTAATTTGTTCACCCACCGTAGAATACTTATGCTCTTGAGAGAAGCCACTAGTGAAACCTATGGCCCCCGGGTCTATTCTCATCATATCAATCTCCATCACTTTAGTCTTGCTTTGCTTTTTTACTTTGCCTTTTACTTTTCACTTTGCATCTCTATACCAAAAATACCAAAAACATTATCTATCAGTTCTCACTCTCGTAAGTGACCGTGAAGGGATTGAGAACCCCTAATCGCGTTGGTTGCGAGTTGCTATCGTCTTGTGCAGGTACGAGGGACTTGAGCGTGGCCTCCTACTGGATTGATACCTTGGTTCTCAAAAACTAAGGGAAATACTTACGCTACTCTGCTGCATCATCCTCTCCTCTTCGGGGAAAACCAATGCAAGATCAAGAGGTAGCAAGAAGAATTTCTGGCGCCGTTGCCAGGGAGTCTACACAAAAAGTCAACATACCAAGTACCATCACAATCCCTATCTCTCGCATTACATTAGTTGCCATTTGCCTCTCGTTTTCCTCTCCCCCACTTCACCCTTGCCATTTTATTTGCCCTCTCCTTCTCCTTCTCCTTCTCCTTTCTTTTTCCGTTTGCCTTTTTTCTCGCTTGCCTTTTTCTCGCTTGCCTTGTCGTCATGGCTAGTATTATATCTTCTCCGTTATCTCCCAAGAACGAAGTTCTTAATTTTAAACAAAGGGAGGAAGAAAATCTAAAAGACGCTTGGTATAGAATTTGCAATGCTCAAAACAGAGCTACCAGGAAGTAATCTACTTCAGTTCTTCTTCACAATTTTTATGTAGGTGCTAGTCCTTGGTATAGATATATCCTTGATACCATTGCCGGGGGGAATTTTTTGGGTAGCCATACTTTTGATTCTTATAATGCCATGATAGATTTATTTGGCTCACCACCTCTTTTGGTTAATGGAACTATGTTAACTTTGGAGCATGTTATGCAAAGGCTTGAAATTATTGAAAATAAAGTTGCTACCATTGAATCAATTGAAAACCTAGATAAAAAGATCCACAACCAAATTACTCAATATGGATCTAAGGTAGGAATTACTTTGAAAAATATGAAGGAAAAAGAACCTTTAGTTAATGAGAAAATAAATCTAGATTCTACTAGAATCGATAAACTTGAGGGTATCATTACAAATTTGGGAACCGCTTTTTCTTCCGTAAAGAATACTCAAAATCCTCCTACTAAAATTGCCAAGCTTATGTATGTTCCTAAAAATAAGGGTGAATCCTCTAATGAAACTGCGGATCTTAAATCTATAAGTATTCATCCCGATCTATTTGTTATCATTAAGGAACCATTTGCTACAAATGAATTTTTCAATCATGTGCCCAAAAGTTTGATAATTACTAGAAAGAAAGAAATCCTAAAGAAGGTAGACGCCTCATCGAAGAATTGCCTACCAAAGATGGCAATACCTAAATCTATCCTCGCTTTTATGCCTAGCTAGGGGCGTTAAACGATAGCGCTTGTTGGGAGGCAACCCAATTTTATTTTGGGTTTTTGTTTTTGCTTCTGTTTAGGAATAAATAATCCATCTACCTTCTGTTTAGATGTGGTTTTGTGTTTTAGTTAGTGTTTGTGCCAAGCAAGACCTATTGGATCTTCTTGGATGATAGTTATTTGATCTTGCTGTAATTTCCAGAAACTTTGTGCTTAGTGCCCGAATTATTAAAAATCACCAGAATGTGATAAAATTATGATTACAATTTCTGCTGATCAATAAACAAATTTTCTAGGTCGTCTAATTTTGGTAGATTTTTTGGATTTCCATAAGTTTGCGTTAGTTACAGATTACTACAGACTGTTCTGTTTTTGACAGATTCTGTTTTTCGCGTGTTGTTTGCTTATTTTGATAAATCTATGGCTAGTATTGGAGGGTATGAACCATAGAGAACTTGGAATACAGTAGGTTTAACACCAATATAAATAAAGAATGAGTTCATTACATTACCTTGAAGTGGTTTTATGTTTTCTTTCTCTAACGGAGCTCACGAGATTTCTATTGAGTTTTGTGTTGTGAAGTTTTCAAGTTTTGGGTGAAATCTTTTGATGGATTATGGAACAAGGAGTGGCAAGAGCCTAAGCTTGGGGATGACCATGGCACCCCCAAGATAATCCAAGGACACCAAAAATACAAAGCTTGGGGATGCCCCGGAAGGCATCCCCTCCTTCGTCTACTTCCATCGGTATTTTACTTGAAGCTATATTTTTATTCACCAACATGATATGTGTTTTGCTTGTAGCGTCTTGTATTATTTGTGTCTTTTTTTGTTAGTGTGCCACAATCATCCTTGCTGTACACCTTTGAGAGAGCCATCTATGAATTAAAATTTGTTAGAATACTCTTTGTGCTTCACTTATCTTTTGAGCTAGGCAGTTTTGCTCTATGTGCTTCACTTATATCTTTTGAGCGTGATAATTTTGCTCTATGTGCTTCACTTAGATTTTTTAGAGCACGGTGGTGGTCTTGTTTTAGAGAAACTATTGATCTCTCATGCTTCACTTAGATCATTTTGAGAGTCTTAATATCATGGTAAATTGCTTAATATTAATATGCTTGGTATTCATGATTTGTGAAATTTTCTTTTGAGTGCGTTGAATACTAAGAAAAGATTGAAGCATGATAATTGTTTTGAGATATGGAGGTGATAATATTAGAGTCATAATAGTGGAAGTAGTTGTGAGTTTAAAGAATACTTGCGTTGAAGTTTGTGATTCTCGTAGCATGCACGTATGGTGAACCGTTATGTAACGAAGTCGGAGCATGAGGTGTTTATTGATTGTCCTCCTTATGAGTGGCGGTCGGGGACGAGCGATGGTCTTTTCCTACCAATCTATCCCCCTAGGAGCATGCACGTAATACTTTGCTTTGATAACTTCTAAATTTTTGCAATAAGTATATGAGTTCTTTATGACTAATGTTGAGTCCATGGATTACACGCACTTTTTTCCATCCTTCCACCATTGCTAGCCTCTCTAATACCGCGCACTTTTTACCGGTATCATACACCCACCATATATCTTCCTCAAAACAGCCACCATACCTACCTATCATGGCATTTCCATAGCCATTCCGAGATATATTGCCATGCAACTTTTCCACCGTTCCGTTTATTATGACACGCTCCATCATTGTCATATTGCTAGCATGATCATGTAGTTGACATCATATTTGTGGCAAAGCCACCATTCATAATTCTTTCATATATGTCACTCTTGATTCATTGCATATCCCAGTACCCCGCCGGAGGCACTCATATAGAGTCATATCTTGTTCTAAGTATCGAGTTGTAATTATTGAGTTTTAAGAAAAATAAAAGTGTGATGATCATCATTTTTAGAGCATTGTCCCAAGTGGGGAAAGAATGATGGAGACTATGATTCCCCCACAAGTCGGGATGAGACTCCGGACAACAATAAAAAATGAGAGAAAAAGAGAGAAGGGACAATCCTACTATCTTTTTACCACACTTGTGCTTCAAAGTAGCACCAAGATCTTCATGATAGAGAGTCTCCTATGTTGTCACTTTCATATACTAGTGGGAATTTTTCATTATAGAACTTGGCTTGTATATTCCAATGATGGGCTTCCTCAAAATGCCCTAGGTCTTTGTGAGCAAGCGAGTTGGATGCACACCCACTTAGTTTCTTTTGTGAGATTTCATATACTTATATCTCTAGTGCATCCGTTGCATGGCAATCCCTACTCACTCACATTGATATCTATTAATGGGCATCTCCATAGCCTGTTGATATGCCTAGTTGATGTGAGACTATCTTTCCCTCCTTTTGTCTTCTCCACAACCACCGTTCTATTCCATATATAGTGATATATCCATGGCTCACGCTCATGTATTGCGTGAAAGTTGATAAAGTTTTGAAAATGTTTAAGTATGAAACAATTGCTTGGCTTGTCATCGGGGTTGTGCATGATTTAAATACTTTGTGTGGTGAAGATGGAGCATAGCCAGACTATATGAATTTTTAGGGATAACTTTCTTTGGCCATGTTATTTTGAGAAGACATAATTGCTTTATTAGTATGCTTGAAGTATTATTATTTTTATGTCAATATGAACTTTTGTCTTGAATCTTTCGAATCTGAATATTCATACCACAATTAAGAAGTTTTACATTGAAATTATGCCAAGTAGCACTCCTCATCAAAAATTCTCTTTTTATCATTTACCTACTCGAGGACGAGCAGGAATTAAGCTTGGGGATGCCTGACACGTCTCCAACGTATCTATAATTTTTTATAGCTCCATGCTATATTATCTACTGTTTTGGACTATATTGGGCTTTATTTTCCGTTTTTATATTATTTTTGGGACTAACCTATCAACCGGAGGCCCAACCCAGAATTGCTGTTTTTTGCCTATTTCAGTATTCCGGAGAAACAGAATATCAAAGGGAGTCCAAACGGAATAAAATCTTCGGCAATGTGATTTTCTCACCGGACGTGATCCAGAGGACTTGGACCCAACTCCAAGAAGTACCGGAGGCGGTCACGAGGGTGGGGGCGCCCCCCCTACAGGGCGCGCCCCTGCCTCATGGGCCCCTCGGTGCTCCACCAACGTACTCCTTCCTCCTATATATACCTACATAACCCCAAACGATCAGAACAGGAGCCAAAAACCTAACTCCACCGCCGCAACCTTCTGTATCCATGAGATCCCATCTTGGGGCCTGTTCCGGAGCTCCGCCGGAGAGGTCCGTCATCATGGAGGGCTTCTACATCATCATAGCCTCTCTGATGAAGTGTGAGTAGTTTATCTCAGACCTTCGGGTCCATAGTTTGTAGCTAGATGGCTTCTTCTCTCTTTTTGGATCTCAATACAAAGTTCTCCCGCTCTTTTGTGGAGATCTATTCGATGTAATCTTCTTTTTGCGGTGTGTTTGTTGAGACCGATGAATTGTGGGTTTATGATCAAGTCTATCTTTGAGTAATATTTGAATCTTCTCTGAATTCTTTTATGTAAGATTGGTTATCTTTGCAAGTCTCTTCGAATTATCAGTTTGGTTTGGCCTACTAGATTGGTTCTTCTTGCCATGGGAGAAGTGCTTAGCTTTGGGTTCGATCTTGCGGTGTCCTTTCCCAGTGACAGAAGGGGCAGCAAGGCACGTATTGCATCGTTGCCATCGAGGATAACAAGATGGGGTTTATTTCATATTGCATGAATTTATCTCTCTACATCATGTCATCTTGCTTAAAGCGTTACTCTATTTCTAACTTAATACTCTAGATGCATGCTAGATAGCGGTCGATGAGTGGAGTAATAGTAGTAGATGCAGGCAGGAGTCGGTCTACTTGTCACAGACGTGATGCCTATATACATGATCATACCCTAGATATTCTCATAACTATGCTCAATTCTGTCAATTGCTCAACAGTAATTTGTTCACCCACCGTAGAATACTTATGCTCTTGAGAGAAGCCACTAGTGAAACCTATGGCCCCCGGGTCTATTCTCATCATATCAATCTCCATCACTTTAGTCTTGCTTTGCTTTTTTACTTTGCCTTTTACTTTTCACTTTGCATCTCTATACCAAAAATACCAAAAACATTATCTATCAGTTCTCACTCTCGTAAGTGACCGTGAAGGGATTGAGAACCCCTAATCGCGTTGGTTGCGAGTTGCTATCGTCTTGTGCAGGTACGAGGGACTTGAGTGTGGCCTCCTACTGGATTGATACCTTGGTTCTCAAAAGCTGAGGGAAATACTTACGCTACTCTGCTGCATCATCCTCTCCTCTTCGGGGAAAACCAACGCAAGCTCAAGAGGTAGCAGTAAGCATTGGGATTTTGTGGGATTTCACCGAGTTGGGCGGGAAGCTTGCATGGGAACCTGCGAGGTTGCGCGGGAACGGGCTCACCGATGATTCAGTGGCGCCACCGTTTGGCCAAAAGAACGCCCCCGCGCGCAGCGCAAGCTTGCGTTGTAAGCCGTTTGCGGCAGCGGGGTGACAAGACGTGCGAGAGGAGGACGAGAGGACACGTACGCATACAGTTAATAAACAAATGTTTGCGATTTAATTACCTACTATACCCCCATCCTGGTTTATAAGTAGGATTTAACTAATAAAATACGAATGCATGTCGCGAAAGATTATATCGTTGTAGTCGTATTTGAACATATTTTCCAGCTATACAATTTTTGTAACATGCATTAACACTTTTTTGGTTAAATTTAAGGTTATATACCAGCAAGCGTTTTTCCGCAACACAAACGGCTTATTCCATCACAAATAGCTCGGATGGATCAACTGTATGCCACATATCGCATACGCAACTCTAATCTGATTCGTGCTTGATGTCTCCAACACCGCTCGCACAGTTCGTCTTATTTGCCACGTATCACTTTGCCGTCCTCTGCTCATGTCCCTTGGCAAGCTTTGCTCGCCGTTAGCTAGGTGCCGCGGCGTGCTCTGTCGCGTCCATTGGCGCGCTCAGCTTGTGGATAGCTTTTTCTTGCGTGTTCAACTGCTATATATATATATATATATATATATATATATATATATATATATATATATATATATATATATATGGTTGAGGCGACCGCAGAGCGCTCTACTCGCGTCCCTCCGGGCGCGCTTTGCCAGCGGTTGGGCATGCGCACGATCACGTCGGGGGACCCATATGCATGCGGTTGCGCCGCGCGCGTTGCCACGTGATGCAGTTACGTGCGACACGATGGAGCTACGTGCTGCAAATTAGAACTGCCATCAGGGCCTGCCGATATTCCTGGTCATCTGGCTTCCCCTTTAATTCCCGCGACCATTATAACCTTAATCTCTTCAACCTTTCGATTGCGCCCCACAACACAACAAGCACACCCACGACGACACATAGAGAGGGGATGTCGAGCGGCGCTCCAATAGAGTTCAGCGAGCATAGAGTGGAGACCCACGGGAGGGAGACGGATCTCTCGGTGGTGTACACCATCGACCCGGCCGTGGTGGACGACTACATCAACAACGTTGAGCAGTTGCTTGCTAGAGGCAAGTACAAGGTGGTCGGCATCGACCTCCAGTACACCACCGATCGTCCCGGCATAAATCAGAAGGTTGCCGTCGCCCAGTTGTGCGTGCACCATCATGTCCTCATCTACCACTACTGCATGGCCACAGAGCCTTGCGACCGTTTCAGCAGGTTTGTCAACAGAACTGACTACAAGTTCACCATGGTTGAAATCACCAATAATGTAAAAGCGCTCAGTGTTACGTGCTTGGCCTGCAAGAACCTTCTTGAAATCCGTGACCACTACAGGGCCTGGGGCAGCACGAAGGACTCCCTGGTCGAACTCGCCTCGGCCATCATCGACCCCTACTACGAAAAGATGAAGCAGGATGCCCAGAGAACAAGTCCTGTATCCTGACACGGGGCCTGGATGCGGCAACTGGATGAACCTCACCTCAGGTTTGCAGCCAAGAGCGTGTACACATGCTACGAGATGCACAGGCAGATCGTTGATATGAGGAAGTGCCTCGTTACCCAAATCAACGAGCCCGGATCGAGCCACAAGCAGACCAAGCGTCACAAGAAGTAGATGATGGTCAGATGATCGTTTATGCTAGTTAATCATGCATGTAATGTATAGTTTACTTTATTGGTGTGTGGAAATGTCATGTGTGTAGTAGCCACCTATGTAATTATGCATGTAATAGTTTACTTTGGTGTGTGCAAATGCCATGGTTGTAGTAGCCACCTATGTAAGTGGATGTTTAATTTGGTTATGCAAGCATGTCCTTATAAGTGTGTGTGTGTGTGTGTGTGTGTGTGTGTGTGTGTGTATGTTATTCTATATGCAATCCCATCGCATAGCACACACGTCTTATTAGCAACAACCGTCTGTGTTATTATCGGTATTCACACACATTTCTGATTATACACCTGTTTGCCATGTATCACACATATCTTGTTCATTTGAACCGTTTCTGTTCTCAAGTCTCAACGGAAACAGTTCATCCGAGTGAACCGCATGCCGTATCGTACACACCTTTGATCTGATTGACCGTTTTCATTGCGTTGCCTAATCACAAACAATTCATCCGAGTGAACTGTATGCTTTACATCGCACACACCTTCATCTGGCTGCCCGTTTCTTTTGTTCCTCCTCATCGCAAACAGTTAATTGAGCTGAACAGTATGCCCTGCATCGCACACGCAACTAAAATCTGAACCGTGTTTGATGCATCCTCCATCGCAAACATTTTGCACCTTTTTTGATGGTTTTTTTACACCACCGTTTGCGATTATGGCATTGCACACAATTTCGTCGAAGGGTCTCTGATCGTAGTGTCGCGTTAGCAGCATCCTGCAGTAGTGAACAACACCTCGCAACCCGACGAGTTAAAGGGGTTGTCAATCCCTTCCGGGATACGACACCTCAAGATAGGCAAGCGGACGTGAGGTAAATTGTAGTATTGATAGATCGAACGCCAAATAAAATAAATAAAGATAAAACGCAGCAAGGTATGTTTTGGATTTTTTTGGTTTAATAGATCTGAATAAAAATGCAAAGGAAAAGTTGATCGCAAGGCAAATATATGAGAAAGAAGACCTGGGGGCCGTAGGTTTCACTAGTGGCTTCTCTCGAGAAAAATAGCAAACAGTGGGTAAACAAATTACTGTTGGGCAACTGATAGAACTTTAAATAATTATGACGATATCCAGGCAATGATCATTACATAGGCATCACGTCCAAGATTAGTAGACCGACTCCTGCCTGCATCTACTACTATTACGCCACACATCGACCGCTATCCAGCATGCATCTAGTGTATTAAGTTCATGGAAAAAACAGAGTAATGCAATAAGAACGATGACATGATGTAGACAAGATCCATTTATCTATATGGCGGTAGATATAGATCTCGTCTTTTCATCCTTAGTAGCAACGATACATACGTGTCGGTTCCCTTTCTGTCACTAGGATCGAGCATCGTAAGATCGAACCCACTACCGGCACCTCTTCCCATTGCAAGATAAATAGATCAAGTTGGCCAAACAAACCCAAATATCAGAGAAGAAATATGAGGCTATAAGAGATCATGCGTATAAGAGATCAAAGAAACTCAAATAACTTTCATGGATATAAAATGATATGACTGATCATAAACTCGAAGTTCATCAGATCCCAACAAACACACAGCAAAAGAGTTACATCATATGGATCTCTAAGAGACCATTGTATTGAGAATCCAGCGAGAGAGAGAAAGCCATCTAGCTACTAACTACGGACCCGAAGGTCTACAAAGAACTACTCATGCATCATCGGAGAGGCACCAATGGAGGTGCGGAACCCCATCCGAGATGGTGTCTAGATTGGATCTGGTGGTTCTGGACTCTGCGGCTGTTGGATGAATATTTCGTCGACTCCACTAGGGTTCTGGTATTTTGGGGTATTTATAGAGCAAAGAGGTGGTCCGGGGGGCACCCGAGGTGGGCACAACCCACCAGGGCGCGCCTGGGCCTCCTGGCGCGCCCTGGTGGGTTGTGCGCCCAGGCACGCCCTGGTGGGTTGTGCCCACCTCGGGTCACCCCCAGGTGCAACTAGGACCCATTGCCTTCCTTTTTCTGGCCCATAAAAAATCATCGTGAAGTTTCGTGGCATTTGAACTCCGTTTGATATTGATTTCCTGCGATGTAAAAAACATGGAAAAACAACAACTGGCACTTGGCACTATGTCAATAGGTTAGTACCAAAAAAGATATAAAATGACTATAAAATGATTATAAAACATCCAAGATTGATAATAAAATAACATGGAACAATAAAAAATTATAGATACGTTGGAGACATATCAGCATCCCCAAGCTTAACTCCTACTCGTCCTCGAGTAGGTAAGTGATAAAAACAAAAAAATTTATGTGGAGTGTTGTTCATCAAGTCATATCATATTCTTTTCTTTATGGCATGGACATTTGGACTTTTATGTGATTCAAAGCAATAGTCTAGTTTTGACATAATAATTTAGGTACTCAAGCATATCAACAAGCAACCATGCCTTTCAAATTATCAATGCTAAAACAAGTTATCCCTAGCCCATCATGCTCAAACGTTGATCCATTCATGAAACACACTCGAATATTAACTACACCCAATACTTGGGCACGATCATATTGCCTCCTAGTTGGTGCTTTTTATGAGAGAAGATGGAGACTCAAAATTCAAAATAAAAATTGCATAAAGTAAAGGAAAGGCCCTTCACAGATGGAAGTAGGGATTTGTAGAGGTGCGAGAGCTCAGAGCGAAAGATTAGAGATAAAAACATTTTGGGAGGCGTATCCATCCCACCAACGAAAATGACTTAGAGTTTTGAACACTTTCCATGCTAGATATGCCATAGGCGGTTCCCAAACAGAAAATAAAGTTTGTTCCTTTTTCCACCATTCTTTCACTTTCCATGGCTAGCCGTATCCACGGGTGCCCTCCATACCAACACTTTCCAAGGAATTTATTATTTGACAACATAAAGTAAATATTTTTTGCATTTCAGGACTGGGCATCCCTAGGACCTTTGCCTTACTCTCGTGCAATGACAAGTGAATAAACACTCATCTTTAGAACAACACATCTAGCATGGAAAATATTAGCCACCCGTTACTGTTCCGCGAGTGAAACAGACACACAAAAGAGAAGTTTATTTTGAAAATTAGAGATGGCACATGCAAATTTGCTTAGAACGGCTAAAGAATACCGCATATAGGTAGATATAGTGGATTCATGTGGCAAAACTGGTTTAAAGGATTTTGGATGTACAAGTAGAGGTCATACTTAGTGCAAAATGAAAGGCTAGCAAAAGATTGGGAAGCGACCAACCAAAGAAACGAATAATCTCCTAAGCAAGCATTAAGCATAATTAACACCGAATAATGCACCACAAGTAGGATATAATTTTCATTGCATGATAATTAACTTTTGTGCATGCATAGGGAATCACAAACCTTAAAACCAATATTCTTACTAGAGCACAGTTACTCATCAATATAACTTACATATCACATCATCATATCTCAAAACTATTACTAAGAATCAAGTTTATTTTGAATGATCTTCATGACATTTTCTTTTACTTTATACTTCTTGGATATCTATCACTTTGGGACTAACTTTTATGTTTTGCTTTTCACAATCTCAAACAAATATAAGTGAAGATCATGAGCATAACAATTTTTATTTCTCTCAAAATAATTGAAGTGAAGCAAGAGAGAATTTCTTCAAAATTTTACTAACTCTCAAATAAATCTAAATGAAGCAAGAGAGCATTTCTTCAAAAATAACAAAGCACACTATGCTCAAAAAGTTATAAGTGAAGCACTAGAGCAAGTCCATTGCTCATAAAAATTTAGGTGAAGCATAGAGAGCAATTCTAACAAGTCATGACATAATTTTGGCTCTCTCAAATAGGTGTGTCCAGCAAGGATTGACGACTTAAAACAAAAAATAAAACAAGAAAAGACTCATATCATACAAGACGCTCCAAGCAAAACACATATCATGTGACGAATAAAAATATAGTTTCAAGTAAAATACCGAATGTTGTTGGAAGAAGAGGGGATGCCACTCGGGGGCATCCCCAAGCTTAGTTGGTTGCTCATTTTTGGATAATAGCTTGGGATGCTGGGGCATCCCCAAGCTTAGGCTCTTCTATCCTTCCTTCATCCATCGTAAGATAACACAAAACTTGAAAACTTCAATCACACAAAACTCAACAAAACCTCCGTGAGATCCGTTAGTGTAAGAAAGTAAACCACTACTATAAGTAATGTATAAAACAAATTCATATTTTGTTTTTGTATTATATCTATTGTATTTCAACTTTTCTATGGCAAAAACTCATCAAAGAAAACCATAGAGCCATCAAAATAAGCACACAACACAAAGAAAACAGAATTTGTCAAAACAGAACAGTCTGTAGCAATGTGATTTAAATGAATACTTTGGAACTCCAAAAATTCTGAAAAAATAGGAAGAACTGGGAAATTTGTATATTAATCTTCTAGAAAACGAATTAGGGCAAAAGCTCTTTCTGAATAAAAATGAGAATTAATTTCATGAGCACAAAGTTTGTGTCTTTTTCAGCAAGATCAAACAACTATCACCCAAGAAGATCCTATTGGTTCTACTTGGCAAAAACACTAATTAAAACATAAAAAACATGATCATAACAGTAGCATAATTGTGCTAACACTCAAGAACAGAAAGGAAAAAGCAAAAATAAATTTTATTCATTGGGCTGCCTCCCAACAAGCGTTATAGTTTTACGCCCTTAGCTAGGAATAACACAAGGATCTAAGTTTTGTCATCTTTGGTTCGAGATCCATAAGATGCCCTCATGATTGATTCATAAGATGGCTTAATTCTAGTTCTAGGAAAGTGTTCCATACGCTTCCTCAAAGGAGATTGGAACTTAATATTGCCTTCTTTCATATCAATCATGGCACCGATAGTGCGTAAAAATGGTTTACCAAGAATAATTGTACAAGACGGATTGCAATCAATATCAAGAACAATAAAATCTATGGGCACATAATTCTTATTTTCAAGAATAAGAACATCATTAATTCTTCCCATAGGCTTTTTAATAGTGGAATCCGCCAAGTGCAAATTCAAAGAACATTCTTCAAGATTAGTAAGACCAAGCACATCACATAAAGATTTCATAATTGTAGAAACACCAGCACCCAAGTCATACAAAGCAAAACACTCATAATTTTTAATCTTGACTTTGATAGTAGGTTCCCACTCATCATGCAATTTTCTAGGAATTAATACTTCTAATTCCAATTTTTCTTCAAGAGCTTTCATCATAGCATCAACAATATGTTTAGTAAAAGCTTTGTTTTGTTCATAAGCATGGGGTGAATTTCTCATGGATTGCAACAAAGAAATACAATCAATCAAAGAGCAACTATCATAATTAAAGTCTTTGTAATCCAAAAGAGTGGGCACATCACTAGCTAAAGTTTTGACTTCTCCAAACCCACTTTTATCAATTTTCTCAACAATATTTTCACCCTCCGAAATATTGGGACGCCTTCTACCTAAAGTTGACTCTTCTCCAGTCCCTTTTTCATCATTCTCAATTTTACTAAACAAGGAATCAATAGAATAAACACCAATCATTTTAAGATCTTCATCATCTTTGCAAGAATAATCACTAGCAAAAGCTTTCTCTAAAAATTCTCTTTTAGTTCTAAGCATAGTAGTTCTTTTCTTGCTTTCATCCATAGTAACATAAAGCGCTTTAATTGATTCATCCACCTTAGGCACAAAAATTTTCATCTTGAGATTTTCCACATCATGAGCAATTCTATCAACACTTCTAGACAAATCATCAATCTTATTCAACTTTTCTTCTATGGAAGTGTTAAAACCTTTTTGTGGGTTGATACATTCTTTAATATTATTATCAAGATCAGAGGTATTCTTATTATTATTGTAAGATTGATTTCCATAGGAATTACCATAATTATTAGGGGAATTACTAGGAAAAGGCCTAGGATTAAAATTACCTCTATAAGCATTGTTGTTGAAATTATTTCTAGAGATAAAATTCACATCAATGGCATCACTGTTTTGCTCAATCAAAGTAGACAAAAGCATATCATTAAAATCAATAGAAGCCCTTTTACTAGCAACCAATTTCATAAGAGCATCAACTTTATCACTCAAAGAAGAAATTTCTTCAACCAAATTAACTTTTTACTAGTAGGAGCTCTTTCGGTAAGCCATTGTGAATAATTTGCCATGATATTAAGAAGCAATTTGGTGGCTTCACCCAAAGTAATTTACATAAAAGTACCACCCGCGGCGGAATCTAAAAGATTACGACAAACAAAATTCAACCCTGCATAAAATTTTTGTACGATCATCCAAAGATTTAACCCATGAGTTGGGCAATTCCTTAGCATCATTTTCATCCTTTCCCAAGATTATGCAACATGCTCATGTTCAAGTTGCTTAAAATTCATGATCTGGGTTCTAAGGGAAATAATTTGTAGCGACCAGACCTCAAACAGTCTGATCTCTGTGCATAAGTGTCATCCCTGGATCGGTAATGCTGACACACAGTACTTGAACTTATTACATCGAATGTCTCAAAAGAGAACTATTACAATAAATATGGCTTAAGGCCATCTAATACGATAACAGCGGAAGACTTAGAAGATAATGTGAGTCCATCAACTCCAACGACATCACTGAGTGAAAGACCACGACCAAACGCTCCTTACTCTTCGTCTGAAAAGTCTGCAATATGATACGTTGCAGCCCGAAAACGGGTCAGCACATGGAATATGCTGGCAAGGTAACACAAAGAGTAATGAACAGAATAATACTATCACAACATGCATATTTGGCTGGTGGAGGCTGTAAGGTTAATATGTTTTGCGAAAAGCCAATTTTTCCCTACTGCAAAAGAATAAATTTTATTTAACTATCATGGTGGTTGTTAAACATTGAGAATGGTAAACCCCATCTCAATCCCAATTAAAAATAACTAATAACCCAATCAAATTTTATAATTAAGAGTGATGAGATCCACATGATAATCCAAGAACTAGATACTCAAAACGTCCATAACCGGGGACACGGCTAACCATGATTAGATTGTACACTCTGCAGAGGTTTGCGCACTTTTCCCCACAAGACTCGATCTCCTCCGTTGAATTTCTCACACTGCATGATGTTTGAGAAACGGATTTCCGAGACACAGTCTTTTCGAAGAGGTCCCATTAACCGATAGATAGGCCGGTACACCTACATTCCCCTACATCTGCTAGCCCATCATGGAAAGGTTTCCCACAACTTACTCAACTATGCCAGGGCCCATAATGGCATGTGGCTGCACATGGAAGTTTCTAGCATGAACAATCTTATGATCCCTTTGAGCCGGGGTGAAAGTCCATAGGAGAATCACACGGTACCCCGGGATTTCCAAAATACAGGCAATCACTGGAATTCCCCAGGTGCCTCAATCCACCCATATGTGTATTAAAGTTGCCACCTTAAGTTAACCATTATTTAACAATGCTCACATCTGTCATGAAAACTCTCAAAACCCAAACCACATCTACGAGCATAGCATAGCAATATAAGCAACGTAGAAGTAACTCCCAAGGTTTGATAATAAACAGGTGAATAGGTACTACCTCATCTACTTCCCAAACCTACAATTTAATTCAGATCCTAACCATGCAATTGTTTGAGGGTTGATCTAATGCAATAAAACAGGGTAGCGAGAGGTATGATCAAAGTGTTACTTGCCTTGCTGATGATCCGCGAAACCTAGAGACTCGTAGTAGCACGCTTCGCACTCCGGGTACTCTATCGCAAACAAACAAGCATACAATAAGCAATCAAGCAAGGGGCACGGGTAAAACTCAAATAAGAGATCTTTAAGAACTCCGGTATGCAAAAAGAATCAAATCAAATGAAGCAACAAAACTCAAAAGGCGAAAGAAACAAGCTTCGTTTACTAATCTGGACTAAAGTAAAATTTTACAGTAGGAAAATCTTGTTTAAGTTGGTTAAACAGAAAGAGGGTTTTGAGACGAAACTCTAGGCGCTTGAATCGCCTGATTCAGATAAATGAGCGAAAAGTTATACTAAAACGAAAAGTGGATCAGAAATCGCGATCGAAAATAATCGCGGAAAATCCGAGAAAAAGAAGAACTGATGAACAGGCTAAAGAACGAACGTTCGCTGTGTGCGGCTAACGAGTGAATACCGTTCGCTAAAACGAACGTACAGAAGAACGTCCGCTAAATAAATAAACTGAAATAAAATAAAATCGATCTATTCTAAAAAAAATGAAAACTAGGGTTTTCTAAAAAAACCGAACTGGTTTTTAAAATAAAACCGAACGACGGCGACGACGTCGCATTCCTCCGGCGAGGCGGGGTGGCTCCGGCGGGGCTCCGGGGCGGCAGCGAGGCGGCGGTGGGGCGACGGCGAGGCGGCGGCTTGCGGGCGGCGGGGCTTCGGCAGGCGGCGGCGGAGGGCGACGACTGCGGCGACTTGGGGTCCCGAGGGGGGCCCCGAGATCGGCTTATAAAGGGGGGCGGAGGCGGCTTGGGCAAGGGGGCACGGCGGCGGCGAGGCATGTCCGGCTCGGACTCGCCCGGCGATGTCGGCGGCGGCGCGGGGTTGGGCCGGCCGGCTCGGCTGGGCTTCGGCCCAGTCGGGCGCTGACTTTTTTTTTAAAAAAGACAACGTTCCGCCGAAAATAAATCCTAGAAAAAAATATATAAAAATCTAAAAATGCCAAAAAAAATTCACCGTCTAAATAAAATATTTAGAACAAGATGAACATTTTCTTGGCCCTAAAATGCAATTTTGAAAATGTGCAATTTTTCTAATTCAAATAAAATTGCAATAAAATCCAAATAAATAATTTATTTAGTTTTTAATATTTTTCCTCTAATATTTCATCTATTTTGGAGAAGTCATTTTATCTCCTCTCATATATTTTTATTTTTGTAATATTAGGAAGGGAAAATAATCAAAACCAAATGATCCTCCTTTCAAAACGTGAGAAAACTCAAATATGAAAATAACGAAATCCCCAACTCTCTCTGTGGGTCCTTGAGTTGCGTAGAATTTCTGGGATCAAGCCAAAATGCAACAAAATATGATATGCAATGATGATCTAATGTATAACACTTCAATTTAAAAATTTGGGATGTTACAAACCTACCCCCTTAAGATGAATCTCGCCCTTGAGATTCGTGTTGGCTAGAAAATAGGTGAGAGTGAACCTTCCGTAGGTCTTCCTCTCGTTCCCTGGTGGCTTCATCTTCAGTATGGTGACTCCACTAAACCTTGCAGAACTTGATTACTTTGTTGCGTGTGACACGGCTGGCAAAATCAAGAATCTTAACTGGCTTCTCCTCGTAGGTCAAATCACTATCTAATTGTATCGCTTCCAGCGGTACTGTATCTCTCAGAGGAATATCCGCACTTCTTCAACTGAGAAACGTGGAACACATCGGGAACTCCTGACAATCCCTCGGGCAATTCCAACTTGTAAGGAACTTCTCCCATACGTTCTAAGACTCTGTATGGTCCCACAAAACGTGGCGCTAACTTTCCCTTAACTCCAAAGCGCTTGACTCCTCAAACTGGGGATACACGAAGATACACTCTGTCTCCAACTTCGTAAACTGTCTCCTTGCGTTTAGAATCCGCATAACTCTTTTGCCTGGACTGGGCAATCTTGAGTCTATCGTGAATCAGCTTAACCTTCTCTTCAGACTCTTTATTCAAATCTGGTCCAAACAACTGTCGGTCTCCAACTTCGTCCCACAACAACGGTGTTCTGCACCTCCTTCCATACAATGCTTCGAAAGTGGCCATCTTCAAACTGGCTTGATAACTGTTGTTATAAGAGAACTCTACATAAGGAAAATTATCGTCCCAACTAGATCCATAGTCTAGTGCACAAGCTCTCAACATGTCCTCCAGAATCTGATTGACTCTCTCATTCTGCCCATCTGTCTGCGGGTGAAAAGTTGTACTGAACTCTAGCCTGGTTCCCAAAGTTTCATGCAACTGGTTCCAAAACTTTGAAGTAAATTGGGTTCCTCTATCTGATACAATGGTCCTCGGAACTCCATGCAGACATACGATCCTGGTCATGTATATCTTTGCCAACTTAGCACTGGTGTAAGTGGTCTTTACTGGGATGAAATGAGCTACTTTCGTCAAACGATTGACTACAACCCATATCGAGTCATAGCCTGAACGAGTCCCGGGTAATCCCGTGATAAAGTCCATGCCTAGCTTATCCCACTTCCATTCGGGTATCGGCAATGGTTGTAGCAATCCAGCTAGCTTTTGATGTTCTGACTTCACTCTCTGACATACATCACAAACTGCTACATACTCTGCAATATCCTTCTTCATTCCGGTCCACCAGAAACTGCCTTCAAATCCAGATACATCTTGGTATTTCTTGGGTGAATCGAATGTGGAGAATCATGGGCCTCTTGCAGAATCAACTTCCTGATCTCCTGATCATTGGGCACATATACATGGTCCTCAAACCGTAAGGTATCATGCTCATCCTCACGATATCCTTTAGCCTTTCCTTTACTCATTCTTTCCTTTATTTCGGCAATCTCCTTGTCCGTCTTCTGAGATTCTTTGATCTTATCCATCAAAGTAGATTGAATGTCCAATGCTGCTACATAACCTCTTGGAACTATTTCCAAACATAGCTCGCGAAGATCCTTTGCTAACTCCTTGGGTAATTCTCCAGTCATGAGTGTATTGACATGACTTTTGCTGCTCAACGCATCGGCTACTACGTTAGCCTTTCCGGGATGATAATGCGATCTCATATTATAATCCTTTATCATCTCTAACCATCTCCTTTGCCTGAGATTCAACTCCTTTTGCGTGAAGATATACTTCAAACTCTTGTGATCCGTGTATACCTCACAATGGTTTCCGATGAGAAAATGTCTCGTGTCTTCAACGCATGCACCACGGCTGCTAACTCCAAATCATGCATAGCATAGTTTAACTCATGGGGTTTAAGCTATCGTGAGGCATATGAAACAACTCTTCCCTCCTGCATAAGTACGACTCCCAGTCCTCGACGAGAAGCGTCACAATATACTTCATAATCCTTGCGTTGATCTGGCAGAATCAACACTGGTGATGTAACCAAGCGTCTTTTCAACTCCTGAAAACTGGCCTCACATTCCTCAGTCCAATTGAATTTGGTGTCCTTCTTCAACAACTCCGTCATGGGCTTTGCAATCTTTGAGAAATTCTCAATGAACCTCCGGTAGTATCCTGCGAGTCCAAGAAAACTCCGGATCTCTCCAACTGTCGTGGGTGATTCCCAATTTGTCACAGTGACAACCTTGGTGGGGTCTACTGCTATTCCTTCTCCGGATATAACATGTCCAAGAAATCCAACTTCCTTCAGCCAAAATTCACATTTGCTGAACTTGGCGTATAGCTGATGTTCTCTGAGCTTCCCAAGTACTTATAGCAAATGCTCCTTATGTTCTTCTTCATTCTTTGAGTAGAACAGTATATCATCAATGAACACCACAACGAACTTATCCAAAAACTCCATAAACACTTTGTTCCTCATATTCATAAAATAGGCAGGTGCGTTAGTCAAACCAAATGACATAACAGATACTCATACAACCCATATCTCGTGGTAAAAGTTGTCTTAGGTATATCCTGATCTCGAATCTTTAGCTGGTGATACCCTGATCGCAAATCGATTTTGGAAAACACTTTAGCTCCTTGCAGCTGGTCAAACAAATCATTGATCATCGGCAGTGGGTACTTATTCTTGATCGTCACCTCATTCAGTCCTCGATAATCAACAACCATCCTTAACGATCCATCCTTCTTCTCCACTAGAAGTACTGGTGATCCCCAAGGTGACGAACTTGGGCGAATATAACCTTTATCCAGTAACTCCTTAATATGCTTCTTAATTTCTTCCAAATCCTTTGCGAGCATTCTGTACGGTCTCTTAGATATTGGCCCTGTGCCTGGCAAAAGTTCAATAAGAAAACTCAATGTCTCTATCCGGTGGCATGCCTGGCAACTCTTCTAGAAATGCATCCGGAAAATCCTTCACCACTGGTACTTCCTCCTGTACAATTCCTGATAAGGAATTTACTTGAGTCCTATTGGGCACATGCCGGGATACATACTTGATCCTTCTTCCTTTTGGGGTGGTGAGAAAAATCATCTTACTGGCGCAATCGATGTTTCCTCCATACATCGATAGCCAATCCATACCCAGAATCAGATACAAACCCTGCGACTCCAATATTATCAGATCCGAGGGGAAAACATGCCTACCTATGGTCAATGGCATCTGAAAACAGCCATGGCTTGCCATATACTCTGCTCCGGGTGAGGTTACTAGCATGGGTGTCTTAAGAACTCTAGTGGGCAACTTATACTTATCCACAAATCCCCTTGATATGGATGAATGTGATTCACGAGTATCGAAAAGTATGACTGCAGTAAATGACTTAACCACAAACTTACCTATTACTGCATCGGGCTGAGCTTCAACCTCCTCCATGTTAACGTGGTTCACTTGTCCCCTGTTGAAAGGGTTGGGCTTTTTCCCAGAGCTTCCATTGCCGTTTTCATTCTTGGCTTCATGACATTCATTGGCGTAATGTCCGGTCTTCTGGCATTTGTAGCAAGTAACATGGCTTAGATCTTTCTTGGCGGGTGTTGCCGGGTTGGAACGGTTCTGTCCGCTACTTCCTCCGTTACCATTACCGTTCTTGGGGCCACTATGATTGTGCGAACTTCCTCCATTATGAGTGTGGCCTCCATGGTTATGAACAAGTCCTCCCGAGTTCGGGGTGAAACGGGGTCTCTGCTGGGCTCCAGAATTATACTTCCCTTGTCCATACTTCCTCTTGCGGCTGTCAATCTGTTGTTGCTTCCCTTCAAGCATGAGAGCTCTATCCACCAACTCCTGGTAGTTATTGAAATTTTCCACCATCAACTGCATGCTCAACTCATCATTCAGTCCTTCCAGAAACTTCTCCTTCTTAGCTGCATCTGTAGCGACGTCATTTGGAGCATAACGTGCTAGCTTACTAAATTCATCCACATACTGGCCAAGAGTGCGCCCTCCTTGGCGTAAGTTGCGAAACTCACGCTTCTTCATGGCCATAGCTCCTGATGATACATGTGCAGTGCAAAAAGCTTGCTGGAACTGGTCCCATCTCACAGTGTCAATGGGGTAAGTGACTATGAAATTCTCCCACCATGATGCTGCGGGTCCATCAAGCTGGTGTGCGGCAAAATGCACTCTCTCCAAATATGTGCATCCTGTAGTAGTCAACTCCCTTTCAATCTTGCGTAGCCAATCATCTGCAACAATCGGCTCGGTGCTACTGGAGAACACTGGCGAATTCAGCCTAAGAAAACGGGCTAAGTGATCAACTGGTGGTGGCGGTGGTGGGTTGTTGTTGTTGTTGTTGTTGTTCCCCTGGTTCTAATTCTGGACTAGTAACTGCATCAATGCATTCTGCTGCTGGATCGACTGAGTGAGCTCCGGTGGTGTCGGTGTACTAAAATAGGGGTACCTTAGTACCCCGAACTTGTGCACGGGCGGTCGTAGCACCCCGCGGCAAGGCCTGCTAGGCGATCGCCAAGACCCTCCATGGTCCCCTCTTGGGCCATTCAAGAACAAAGTATTTGAGCCACGGCTCCGGCAAGAGGAGCTTGCCGGGAAGGCCACCCGAAGAGAGCGAGCCCCTGGCAAGAGGAGCTTGCCGGGACTGCCGCTCGAAGCACAAGGCCCCGGCAAGAGGAGCTTGCCGGGAAGGCCATCCACGGCACGACAAGGACCCTGCCACGGCGCGCCCCGCGCCCCGGCAAGACCCGGTGAGCAACAAGCTCCCGGACGCGACGAGACATCCACCGCGGCAAGGCGCTTGCCGCGGCAAGTTACCACCTCGTGCCTGCGCTCCAGCTCACCCACCAACGTGTCGCTCTGGGGGCATCCCAGGCGCACGTGGTGGGAGGCTGTGCAGCCAGGGGCATGCGGTGGCGAAGCGAAGCTGACAGAGTAGCCATCGTGGCAAACGGTGGCGCTCCTGACGGTCCACTTCCCTGCACCGTCTGGGCGACGCGGACGGGCATTTAATGCCCTTGTCCCCCGCCGTCAGAGTTAGGTATGATAGCACTGTACAGCCATTGTGCAGGCAGCTGTACCCACTACAGCATTCTACCATTTTTGCCCCCACCTACGCTGCCACCTGTGGGTAACCCCTTGAGCATATAAAAGGAGGCCCCATGCGCACGTAGGGGAGGAGAGGGATCGTCACGCTCGACCTCGCCAGCAGCTCGTGTGTACTGTAGCACCGCGCGCTCCCGAGCAAGAACACAATACAATCCACCAAGCAGCAGTAGGGTTTTACGCATCCTTGCGGCCCGAAGCTGGGTAAAATCCTTCGTGTGCAGCGCCTCGATCTGCTCTTTGTGCAACCTCCGCCCCCCGCCGAACCAGTAAGGGGCTCGGTCCCCATAGGTGTTCGAGGAAGCCGATTCCCCCCGACATCTTTGGGCGCCAGGTAGGGGGGCGTCGAAGTTGTGCGAACCTGATCCGGCATCTGCACCAGCTAGATCTCCTTCATCCTCGTCGACATGCTGCCGAAGAAGAAGGCTCCGGAGGTGGCTGGTCCGTCCGCGTCGAATCCGCCGCCCTTGGAGCGAACGGGTGGTGGGGACGGTGCCAGCGACGGGACGGGCGTCTTCGGGCCAGCCCGTGGCGCCGCGGCGCCCAAACATGCACCGAGCTCGTAACGCTACGGCGTCCACACCTGCGCCGACGCCCCTCGGCGCAGGCAAGCCCTGGTCATACCAGGCAACCTTTCGCTCTATTCCATGGAGCGGAGGCAGTTAGCCCCACAGATCTCGTGTACGGCCCACCTCGAGTGCTCGCTCACGCTGAGCTCGAGCGAGAGCAGCTGCGTCGAGATGACGCGCTGCTCCTCGAGGAGGACCGTCTTCAGGCCGCTGTGCGAGCTGCTCGCTACCAGCAAGCTTTGCGCCGCTTTTATAGCCGCAAGGTTAGTGCCAGAAGTCCCAGGAATGTGGGAAGGCCCTTACCGGGTGAAACGAGTCGATAGGCCTGGCGTTGTCCGCCTTGAGACCGAAGTTACCACTCCGGTGAGCAACTCCTGGAACGTTGGGCATCTTCGTAAGTTTCGCCCGTAAGGCGCGGTTGTCGGACCCCGTCCGGCAACCACCCTTCTGTACAAAGTCTTGCCGCTGTTGCATGTGATCCTTTGTACAGAGCCAGGCGCAGACCCTGCGCGCCGATTGGGCTCATGTGCTCCGCGCACTTTGTCGATCTCATGCTCTTTATTCTTTGCATGCATTGTCTGACACTCTGTGCAGCACTGACCCTCGGTGAGCGACGGCGAGCCCCATGCCTCGCCCTGCCGGAAGGCGACCTTGCCGGGCAGCGAGCCACAGAAAAGCTAAGTTGCCATAGCTTGAGCAATCGAGTTTTTAAAATTTTAAGGTTATCTTCCTCGAACGACCGTGCTTTGTATGGAAAACCTGTGCACGGAGGGACCGGCTCGTGACTAGTTGCGCCCTTACTTCGTTTCGAGTCCGCTCAACGACTTAGGTGTGCTACAACCAGAGTGGCATCCTTACTTTGTTTCGAGCTCGCTCGACAGCTTAGGTGTGTTGCGACTACAGTCGCAACACTTACTTTGCTTTGAGCCTGCTCAACAATTTAAGTGAGCTGCAGCTAGCCGCGACAAGGTTTCTTGCCGGTGGTGGCGCCGCTGGCGGGCTGCTGATGTCCCGCACTCAGAGCCCGCGGTAAGGCGGAGGCCTACGCCGACAAGTCCCCAGAAGCGTAGGGCAAAAACATACAAAGCACGGAGTCAAGTAGAGGAAATAACAGTGCAGTCACTACCTAAGATAGAGTTATATTACAAAGGCAAGCTTGTCGCAGCCCTAATGAATCGCCTTCATGACTTGGCCAGTAGCGACAAGAAAAGGAAAGGGGAGGCGGCCTAATCCACACGGTCGCCCTCGATCCTCTTGATCCCGGCCACCTTCTCCACTATGGGCGCGACGAGGGCCCTGATCTCCTCGAGGTCGGCCTCTGCCGGCAGGGATTTGAGGACGTTGGTGAGCCTGATGCCGGGGTTGCGGAAGGCGACCTTCACCAACACCTTCTCGAGGGCTCCGGCAACGTCTTCGCGCGTCTCGCCGGCCAGCTGCTCTGGGATCGCATTCCGGAGATGCTTGAGGGCTGCCACCACGCCCTTGAAGAACGAAGTGAGCTTGGCGCTGGGTGGGACGTTCTCGCCAGTGGGGTACTCGTGGCCCTCCATCCCCAGCAGCGTCAGCTACTTGTCGATGGAGGCGGCGATGTCCACGAGGCCCTCGGTCCACTGCTCCACCGTCGCCCTGAATTCGTTCTGGGTGACGGCGGCGCTCTCCAACAACGCTTCGTTGTCCGCGACCTCCTTCCGCAAGGCCACCTCTTGCTCCTTGGCGCTGTCCAGCGCCTTGGACAAGGTGTCCAGCTTCAACTCGAGGTTGGCGTTGGAGTCCTTGGCGGTGTCGAGCTCCTTGATCTTCTCCGCGAAGCGACCCTGCAGCTCACCAAGGGTGTGGGCACCCTTCTCGCGCTCCTGCTTGAGCGCGGCGAGCTCCTCGCCGCTCGCCTTGAGGTCGGTGTCGAGCTGCACCACCTTCGCCTCCAGTGCCTCCTTGGCGGTCTCGGCGGCCGCGGCAGCATCTCGCGCCTCCTTGAGAGCTCCGCCGAGCGCTTGCTCGCGTGCGGCGACCTCCTCCTCGGGGCTGGCGAGGCTGGCTTTCTGCTGCGCCAGCTCGCCCTCCCGCGCGGCTAGCCTCGCGGCGGCAAGCCTTTGCTGCTCCTCGGCTTCCACCTTCTCGAGGATGAAGGCCGTCCGCGCCACGTCGAGCTGCCTTCGCTCCTCCGCCAAGGAACGGAGGGCCTCCTGGTTGAGCTCCCGGAGCTCCCCGGCGCGTTTCTCCATGTCCACTCCCGCCTTCGCGACAAGCGCTTCCCGGCGTTCCACCTTGGCTTGTCGGGCGCGGTAGAGCGACACCAGCTTCCGGAGCAGCCGCTCCTCTTCAGGCTCGCCGCCGCTGCTGCTTGGCGCGTCAACCAGCGTCAGCCCGGCAGAAGCGAGCACCTCTCCGTCCAAGGCCTCCCCCTTGACCGGCGCCCTGGAAGTCGACTCCCAGGGGAGCTTGATGAAGATATCGTCGCCGGCCTTCAGGTAGGCACCTGGCTGGGGCTCCTCGGGGCCCGACGCCGCTGCAGAGGCGGGATCGGCGGCCGACGCAGCGCCTGGCGCTCCTGCGGCCTCAGGGCCGTCAGTACGATCGCCGGCCCCCTAACCCGCGGCTGCCTCGGCGGCCTCTTCGCCGACCGGATCTTCAGCACCCTCCACCTCCCCGGTGGCGGCCACGTCGTCGGTATGGCTGCGCGCGTCCTCCTCGACGACGACCTCGGTCCCCATCGGGTCCGTGGCGGGCGGGTCTGAAGGCCGAAGGAGGGGGAGAAGTCAAGCAACTATCTGAAGAAGAAGAACCCCAGGGGAGTTTCGAGGCAAGAAGGTTACCTGGGCCAGGGTCTGCCGTCGCGGTCTCCGCCGCCAAGGGGCCGCCGGCATCGTCCCTCGCCGGAGACGGCTCTCTTGCCGAGGACTGCTCCCTTGCCGGGGGCTGCTCCCTTGCCGGGGACGGCTCCCTCGCCGGGGAACTCCCCCTTGGCGGTGTAGTTGTAGCGGGTGGCTCATCGGGGGCGGTCTCCGGACGCTCATGGTGGGGTTGCTCTGCTCCTACACGAATCGTCAGCCAGATGTCAGAAGAAGCAAAGGGTACCCGGGCGCGCCCAATGGCGGGAAGTAACCCATATGCTTACGCTGGGGGCTGCGCAGGGGGCTGCTCTGAGGATTAGTTGGTGGATCCGGCAAGGTCATCTCAGGCGCACCCCCTGCCGCCACGGAGGGCTCGTCGTCGAGGATGACCACTGAGACCTTGGCTCTCTTTGCCATCCTCTGAGCCAGAGTCCTGAAAAGGACCAAATTCGGAGGAAAGCAAATGAGATGCGAGGCACAACTACAAGAATTGAAGAGACACAAGAACAGCGGGGATCTTACTCCTCTCCCTCTTCCTCGTCGGAGCTAAGCGCGGAGAAGTCGAAGACCGGCTTGCTGCTGGCGCGGGGAGGCGGGGGAGTAGGCTCCCGCGGCCGCTTGGTGGGAGCAGTAGACGACTCCGCTCCGGCTGCCGCCGCGGCGCGAGAAGCGGCAGGAGCAGAAGCCGCGGCCTGCGAAGACCCCGCTCCTGCTGCCTCAGAGGAGCGCGTCACGCGGCGCTGCGGTTGTGGGCTCGTCTGCCGTACCACCTCCCCAGCCTTGCGGAGACGCCTCCGTGGCTGGGCAGGGGGCTCTGCTTGCGACGAGCTGCCCGCGAGGCGGGAGGAAGAGGCGCCGACCTCCGGCAATCCGCTCGTGTCCTGGGCAGGCTCGCCCTCGGCATCGTGCCCGGCAAGCTCTTCCTCGCCGGCAAACTCTGCTCGATCGGCAAGGCTTTCCGCCTCCGCTGCGTCCGCCTCCGCCAACGTGAAGCCGAACTCGCCCGCGGCCGCGGCTGCCGCGGCCTCCTCCATCCTGGAGGCGATGTACGCCAACTCCGCATCGGTGGTGTCGCGGGTGAGACCCCTCTGCTCGTCGGCGTCGACTGGCCTCTCCACCAGGTCGTCGAAGAACGCCCGCACGACGTCGTCGGCGGGCTCCTGCCAAGTGGAGTCGATCCCGTGCGAGTCGCACAGTGGCATCATTGCAAGGATGCGGCTGAGCGACGAATTGTTGCACAACGGAACGACGCCTCGCGGCAGCCTGAACCATTCGGGGTGGTCGGGGTCGTGCTTGAACAGCGCCCTGAGCGTCCCGTCAAGCTCCAAGACGGTGAAATTGAAGTTGAGGCCAGGGCACAGCCTCATGATATCCGTCGCATTCTGGAACTCCCAGGCAGGCCTCCTCTTCTCCTGCAGGGGAGCGATGCGGCGGCGGAGGAAATCTGCGCCGACGGCCCCAACTATGAGCCCGGCACGCCTGAGCCGCAGGATCCGGGTGACAGCAATCCGCAACTTGTCGTCGTCCGGGGCCACGTTGCTCCAATCCCTGCCGCGCACCACAGGGGTTTGGCGCACGGCGGTGAATGGCTGCGGGTTCTCCTCGACGATCAGGCACCAGTCTGCCCTCCATTCCTCCCATTTGCTGTGGAGCTCTCCCTCCAGATAAGCATCCTTCTTGCCGGGCTTCGAGATCCAGGCGATCCCGCCGGAGAGGGGCTCTCCTCTCTCTACTCGAGGCGTGAAGAAGTGGCGGAAGAGAGCTACGTTTGGAAAGACTCCGACAAAATTTTCGCAGAGATGTGCGAAGATTGCCATGGTCAAGACAGCAGTGGGGGTGAAATCGAGAAGGTGGAACCCGTAGGTGTTCATGATGTCGCAGAAAAATTCAGAGAAGGGCGGGCAGAGCCCGCAATAGAAGAACAGAGCAAAGAAGGGATACCCGGTCGGATACTCCTTCTGGGTGATGCCGGGAAGAACCCTCGTGCGCGGATGCGCTCGCGTCCTCGCCGACCAGAAGAGGTAGTATTCCTCCCTCAGGACCCACGCGTCGAGCTCAGGGGGGAAGACCGCCTGCTCCTTTCGCTGCGCCTCGAGCCGCAGCGCCTCGGCCAACTTCACGGCCTTCCCTTTTCCCTTGTCGCCCTTCGGGGCCATGGCGGAAAGAAGGAGGGAGGTCGACGGCGTCGGTAGTACTGGTGGCGGCGGAAGGGGAGCGGAGCGCTGCTTCTCTTGGGAAATGGCGGAGGATTTCGAGGAATCGCAACTGGCGGGTGGGCGGACTGCCCCTGTCTCCCCTGCTTATAAGGGGAGGAGGGGGGGCGTTTCGCCTTTCCGAACAAATAAGTCGCCCGCGACGTGACGCGCGCCTGCGGGGCTCAGCCCCGCGCACGCCGCCCACGTCACGCACGCCTCTCCCCATGATGCCGCATTCGACGCGTGCCGTTCGGGGAGGACGTGGTGGGCGCAGAAAAAGATGCAGCGTGACCCAGGCCGCGCGTGCCCGTGCACTGTTTTGGGCCTGGCCCAACAGCGCTCGGCACCGTGTATGGCCCAGGCCCGGGGGCTCCTGTCGGTGTACTAAAATAGGGGTACCTTAGTACCCCGAACTTGTGCACGGGCGGTCGTAGCACCCCGCGGCAAGGCCTGCCAGGCGATCGCCAAGACCCTCCATGGTCCCCTCTTGGGCCATTCAAGAACAAAGTATTTGAGCGAAGGCCCCGGCAAGAGGAGCTTGCCGGGAAGGCCACCCGAAGAGAGCGAGCCCCTGGCAAGAGGAGCTTGCCGGGACTGCCGCTCGAAGCACAAGGCCCCGGCAAGAGGAGCTTGCCGGGAAGGCCATCCACGGCACGACAAGGACCCTGCCACGGCGCGCCCCGCGCCCCGGCAAGACCCGGTGAGCAACATGCTCCCGGACGGGACGAGACATCCACCGCGGCAAGGCGCTTGCCGCGGCAAGTTACCACCTCGTGCCTGCGCTCCAGCTCACCCACCAACGTGTCGCTCTGGGGGCATCCCAGGCGCACGTGGCAGGAGGCTGTGCAGCCAGGGGCATGCGGTGGCGAAGCGAAGCTGACAGAGTAGCCATCATGGCAAACGGTGGCGCTCCTGACGGTCCACTTCCCTGCACCGTCTGGGCGACGTGGACGGGCATTTAATGCCCTTGTCCCCCGCCGTCAGAGTTAGGTATGATAGCACTGTACAGCCACTGTGCAGGCAGCTGTACCCACTACAGCATTCTACCATTTTTGCCCCCACCTACGCTGCCACCTGTGGGTAACCCCTTGAGCATATAAAAGGAGGCCCCATGCGCACGTAGGGGAGGAGAGGGATCGTCACGCTTGACCTCGCCAGCAGCTCGTGTGTACTGTAGCACCGCGCGCTCCCGAGCAAGAACACAATACAATCCACCAAGCAACAGTAGGGTTTTACGCATCCTTGCGGCCCGAAGCTGGGTAAAATCCCTCGTGTGCAGCGCCTCGATCTGCTCTTTGTGCAACCTCCGCCCCCCGCCGAACCAGTAAGGGGCTCGGTCCCCATAGGTGTTCAAGGAAGCCGATTCCCCCCGACAGGTGGGAAAGCAAATCCATTGTCGCGTCTCGGAGGCATCTGCTGGGTTTAGAAAAGATGAGAAAACAGAATAGAATGAGGTCTAGGGGGAAAACACTACCCATATGCACATGAGACAAAACTATCACTCAATCAATCAAACAAAGGGCATACAATCGGTCTAGAACTATTGTTACAAAAGTGCTTGGACTATACTATATACATGGCAGAATACTACTACTGATATGGTGTTCGACTAGAAAAATTGCTCGGTCGAAGACTCCATGATATCTGCTCCAGCTTCATCAACATAGTCATCATCGCTATCGTCGGGGTCTGAGTCGGTGTCGTCGATGATGATGTAGTTCTCCCGGCAAGTGGAATCGTCATCTTCACCTCCTGGCGCGGGGTCTCCCATGAAAACTCCTAGCTTCCTTGTCAGGTCGTCATTCTTCTACGACAATTTCCTCCATATAACCTTCGCGTGTAGCCTTGAGTTCTTCCTCCAGCTCCGTGATCCTTGTCATCGCCTTCTTCAAATCTGTCATGCCTGCGCACATCTGGTTCTCCTGGCGTCGAATGTGCTAGTTTAACTCCTGGATGAAAGAGGCAATCGATCTATCCTTCCTGGTGTTGATCATTTCCCATTGCTCATCTTGGCGCCCACAAATCTGGTAGATAGTGTCCTTGAGATCATTGTGGTAAACTTCTCCAATGCGTCCCATGGTAATGTGAGCTGCCATACTCTTTCCTAGACTCCAAGTTGGTGCATCAAAGGAAAACTCTATGGGCTCAGTGACTGGCGCGAACGTCCTTCCTGGAACTTGAACTTGAATCATCCAGCGCTCCTCTTCTGGTAAAGTGGCGTTGTAAGTCCCGGTGAAGCTTGGTATTCCAATGTTCAGGTACCTAGTGACTTCCTTCAAGTGGCGTCCAAAAGGGGTGTCTTCATCCGGTTGCGTGAACTTGATCCTTGCATCCGCCATCCTAACGAGTAGAAAATGGAGAGGAGTTAGAAATGAGAAGAGAGTATTGATCTAGGGCTTTATCTTAGTGGTCGTGTCCTACAGTTAGCGTGTGCTCTGATACCATCTTTGTAGCGACCAAACCTCAAACAGTCTGATCTCTGTGCATAAGTGTCATCCCTGGATCGGTAATGCTGACACACACAGTACTTGAAGGATTTATAACAGAGTAGCAATCACACACTTATTACATCGAACGCCTCAAAAGAGAACTATTACAATAAATATGGCTTAAGGCCATCTAATACGATAACAGCAGAAGGCTTAGAAGATAAAGTGAGTCCATCAACTCCAATGACATCACTGAGTGAAATACCATGACCTAAGGCTCCTTACTCGTCGTCTAAAAAGTCTGCAACATGATACGTTGCAGCCCGAAAATGGGTCAGCACATGGAGTTTGCTAGCAAGGTAACACAAAGAGTAATGAACAGAATAATACTATCACAACATGCATATTTGGCTGGTGGAGGCTGTAAGATTAATATGTTTTGCGAAAAGCCAATTTTTCCCTACTACAAAGGAATAAATTTAATTTAACTATCATGGTGGTTGTTAAACATTGAGAATGGTAAACCCCGTCTCAATCCCAATTAAAAATAATTAATAACCCAATCAAATTTTATAATTAAGAGTGATGAGATCCACATGATAATCCAAGAACTAGATACTCAAAACGTCCATAACCGGGGACACGGCTAACCATGATTAGATTGTACACTCTATAGAGGTTTGCGCACTTTTCCCCACAAGACTCGGCTGGGCCTCGGCCTAGTCGGGCGCTGACTTTTTTTTTAAAAAAAAACAACGTTCCTGTCGGGGCGGACCGAGTCCCCCGCGAGCACCTATGGGGCCGGAGCCCCTTTCGTTGTCCGGTGAGGGGGGCGGAGGGAGCACAGAGAGCAGATCGAGGTGAGCACACGGGCGGTTTACCCAGGTTCGGGCCGCGATGCACGCGTAAAACCCTACTCCTGCTTGGTTGTATTGAACTGGGGAGCTCGGGAGCTTGGAGAGCTAGCTGCACCGAGCGTATGGCTGTCTGGATCCCAAATCTCCGAACCTCGGAACCCCCGCTACGTTGCACACGGGCCTCCTTTTATAGCGCAAAGGGGTCACCGACAGGTGTCAACGTAAGAGAAAGGGGTAAAAGTGTAAAAGGGGTGGTAGTTGTAACAGTGCGGGAACGGTGGCGCTACAGTGCGGCACAGTGTTATCATACCTACTTCTGACGGTAGGGGACAAGGGCATTAAATGCCCGTCACGGTCGCCCGGACAGCACTGAGGCGGACCGTTAGGTGCGCCACCGTTCGCCACGATGGCGGCTGCATGCCACCACATGCCCCAGGCTGCGCGGTGCCTCGCCACGTGCCCTTGGGGGAAGCCCCGGAGCGACGCGTGGGCGGGCGAGCTGGAGCGCAGTCCTGAGGTGGCGATTTGCCGCGGCAAGTGGCTTGCCGCGGGGGTCGTCTTCCTGTGCCTGATAGCTTGCCGGCTATCAGGCCTTGCCGGGGCGCATAGCGCGCCGTGGCGGGCTTCTCTTGTGGTGCCTGGGTTCGGCCTTCCCGACAAGCTCCTCTTGCCGGGGTCTCGATCTTCTGTCTCGTATACTTTGTTCTTGGGTGGCATTACATGGGCTCAGTCGTCCCGGCAAGCTCCTCTTGCCAGGGTCTTGTCTTCTTGGCCCGGCAAGCTCCTCTTGCCCGGGGCCTTGTCTTGAATGCTTGGTCTTCTCTTGGCGCTTCCTGGGCGGGCCTTGCCGCAGGGTGCTACAACTGCCCGTGCACAAGTCTGGGGTACTAAGGTACCCCTACTTTAGTACACCGACAGGAGCCCCCGGGCCTGGGCCACACACGGTGCCGAGCGTCGTTGGGCCAGGCCCTAACAGTGCACGGGCACGCATGGCCTTGGTCGCGCTGCTCCTTAACTCCGCACCCGTCGCACCTTCCCCAGGCGGCGCGCGCTTATCGCGGCGTCGTGGGGGCGAAACGCCCGTTCCCTCTTTAAGTGGAGGGAGGTGCGGAGGCGCGGCTCGATAAATGAACGGGGGTGAGGCGCGGCTTTCGAGGCGTCCGTTCCCCATAATCACGGGATGGGGGGAGGTCGTCCCACCCGTCGCCTCGGTTCTGCGCGCCCACCACGCGGTCCTCATGCACTCAGAGTCGCGGCGGCAGAGGCAGGGAGTCGGGCCGGCGCGGGTCGATGCAGTGGGTCGGCCCCAGTCGCCTGCCCTTCCTCCGCTTCTATTGGAGGAGCGAGGCGGCCGCGGTCCCACTCCGCCCCTTTATAAGGAGCGAAAGGGGCGACGGAAATCCGCACTCCATCTCCTTCCTCCTTCTGCTTCTGGTTTCCTTCCCCCATCTGTGATGGAGGGGGGGAACCCTGGTTCTTCTTCGGTTGCCGCGAGGGTGTCTGCTAGGCAACGCGCCCCTCCTCCCCTTGCGCCCGCGGCGGCGGAGCCGGTCGTCGGGGGAAGAGGGAGAGGGCGAGGTCGCGGACGAGGTCGTGGACGGGGCCGAGGCGCTCGGGGCGGACGGATCGGTGCGCCGTCCTTGCCTCCGCCAGCGGCTCCGTTCCTTCCCGCGGTCCATCTCGGGGACGACCCCCGTGAGTTCATTATCAGGCTGCGCCGGGCGCCTCGTCGCCGCCTCCGGCTTCCCGCCCCATTCGCGAACGTGTTGGAGGTGGAGCAGCCTGAGACGCTAAACCTGCGCATGAGGGGCTGCAGGATCAGTGGGACGCGAGTCCACGTCGAGTCCCGAGCCCCCGGCGTGGTGTGTCTGGGCCGCGGGTGGAAGACGTTCGCCCGGATCCACAGCTTGACGGAGGGGTTCACCCTCCACTTTAAGCTAGTGGGGGAGGACCTCCTCTCCGTCAAGGCCTTCTGGGGCTTCGGCATCCGGGCCCGGTGCTGCGAAGATAGCTCCTCCGACAGCGAAGGCTCCTCCTCGAGCGAGAGTGACGAGGAGGGGAGCGACAGCGACGACGAGGGGAGCAGCCGCCGGGATGACGGGTCCGACTAGGCGTCGGTCGCAGCTCCGTGTGGCACCGGCGGCCCCATCGACCGCGCCGGGCTCCGTGAACTCCCCGGGGTCGTCTCCTTGGGCGACTGGCGTAGGGGGGGGCTGCTGAGGAGGACAGAGGGCGGACGTCGAAGGCCGCGAAGTCGGAGTACGGGCCGACTTCGGCAGCTGGCTGACGCTCCGGTGCCTCGTGTTCCAGATGCGCCCCAGACGCCGTCATCACCCTTGCTCTCGGTGACGACCACCGGGGTCTTCTCTTCGGCCCGGCAAGCTCCTCTTGCCGGGGGCTTGATCTCCTCGGGCGGCCGGAGTGGCGAGGCCGGGGAAGAGGAAGAGGCTGGCGGCAAGGCCGCTGCCTCATCTTCCAGCTCTGCCTCCGGCGCCTCCGTCTTCTTCAGCCTCCGGAGACCCCCGGGCGGAGCCCCCGGATCTTCTCTTGGTGCCTTCTGCCACCCGTAGCTCATCTAGGTGCCCCTTTCGCCCTCTTCGCCTACTTGCCCTACCTCCTGAGGAGAGAGACAAGAAAGGGATTACGGGCACCTTATCTCTTTTCAGCTTGTAAGCCTTCGGGCCTTAGTTGCGTTTAAGCCTTGTAATCCCCCTTTTCATGTTTTTCATTCTCTCTGAACTGTACCTGAGCGGAATGTTTTAATGAAAAGGGGATGTTTGCCGGATCATTTGTCTCGCGGGTGGAAACCGCGGTAAGGAACGAATCCTTTACATCGTTAAGATAGACAGTTTCTCGCCCGGCGACAGGCCCAGCCGCTCCCCCGCACTGCTCGACCTTTCTCACGCCTTTGGCGGAGGCGGGGAGCAGGCGGGTTCCGGCCCCTCGCTTCCCTCCCTCTTGCTGCCGCGGCTGCTATCGAAACGGGCCCCAGGAACGCGCTCTGGGGCTTGCCGCTAAGAGAGCACGGTAGCTTTTCAGGAGGAAAGGAGGCTTTCAAATTCCACAGTCCATAAGAGAATGCATGATGAGGGATGCAAAAACTTATCTGAGGTTGCAGCCCCCGGCGACTCTGGCTCGCCGGGGCGTAGGTGTTGGCTCGTCCTTCTCCTCTTCCTTGTCCTCGAGCGGCCCGGCAAGGACATTCAATTCCTGCGAGCCAAAAGGGAAAAGACGGGAAAAGGACGCGGACTCGACCTCTAAGTTAGGGGTTAGCGACAGTTAGGAACTGACAACCCTAACCAAGGACGAGACTCTGACTCAGCATGCATGCTAAAATCTAGGGCGCCAGCGCTTCTTTATCTTCGGCCAGGGGCTTCGCCTGGCTTTGTACGAGGGCTTACATGCAACATCGGCGAGGCCTGCACAAACCGGTGGTTGCCGGAGCGGATCACGGCAACCGCGCCTTATGGGCGAGACTTGCGAAGATGCTCTATGTTCCCAGGAGTTGCTCACTGGTAGGCCCTCTTCGGTCTTGAGGCGGACAGCGCCGGGCCTCGCGACTCGTCTCACCCGATAAGGGCCTTCCTGCTTCGGCGTCGACTTGTTATAATTCTTGGCCGACTGAACGTGCCTAAGAACAAGGTCGCCTAACAGGGCAGCTTTATCTGATGCCAGGGGCTTCGCCTGGCTTTGTACAAGGGGTTACATGCAGCAGCGGCAAGGCCTGTACAAACCGATGGTTGCCGGAGCGGATCACGGCAACCGCGCCTTATGGGCGAAACCTGCGAAGATGCTCTATATTCCCAGGAGTTGCTCACTGGTAGGCCCTCTTCGGTCTTGAGGCGGACAGCGCCGGGCCTCGCGACTCGTTTCACCCGACAAGGGCCTTCCTGCTTCGGCGTCGACTTGTTATAATTCTTGGCCGACTGAACGTGCCTAAGAACAAGGTCGCCTAACAGGGCAACTTTATCTGGTGCCAGGGGCTTCGCCTGGCTTTGTACAAGGGGTTACATGCAGCAGCGGCAAGGCCTGTACAAACCGATGGTTGCCGGAGCGGGTCACGGCAACCGCGCCTTATGGGTGAAACTTGCGAAGATGCTCTATGTTCCAGGAGTTGCTCACTGGTACGCCTTCTTCGGTCTCGAGGCGGACAGCGCCAGGCCTCGTGACTTGTCTCACCCGATAAGGTCCTTCCCACTTTGGCGTCAACTTGTTGGAATTCTTGGCCGACTGAGTGCGCCGAAGAACAAGGTCGCCCTCTTCGAGACTCCTGGCCTTGACCTTGCGGCTATGGTAGCGACGCAAGGCTTGCTGGTATCGAGCAGCTCGTACCGCAGCCTGGAGACGTCCTTCCTCAAGGAGCAGCGCGTCATCTTGGCGCAGCCGCTCTTGCTCGAGCTCGTCATAAGCGAGCACCCGAGGAGATCCGTATACGAGTTCCGTGGGGATAACTGCTTCCGCTCCATAGACTAGAGCAAAGGGTGTCTGTCCGGTGGCTCGACTCGGTGTCGTTCTGATTGACCAAAGAGCCGCCGGCAGCTCCTCAATCCAATTTCTTCCGCACTTGTGCAGCCTGTCGAAGGTCCTGGTCTTGAGTCCGCGCAGCACTTCAGCGTTGGCCCTTTCCGCTTGACCGTTGCTCCTGGGGTGAGCAACCGAAGCGAAACAGACCTTGGCGCCGAGATCCTGGGCGTATTGCATGAAGGCGCGACTTGCGAATTGTGTCCCGTTGTCGGTGATGATTCTGTTGGGGATTCCGAAACGGCAGACGATCGACCGGAAGAACTTGACTGCTGACTGCGCGGTCACCTTCCTCACTGGCTCCACTTCTGGCCACTTCGTGAACTTGTCGATTGCAACGTACAAGTACTCGAAGCCCCCGACGGCTCGGGGAAAAGGGCCGAGGATATCGAGCCCCCAGACCTAGAAGGGCCAGGATAAAGGGATTGTTTGGAGAGCTTGAGCTGGCTGATGAATCTGTTTTGCATGGAACTGGCACGCTTCACACTTGGTTACTAGTGCAGTTGCATCTTGGAGGGCTTCTTGCCAGAAGAACCCTTGCCGGAAGGCTTTCCCGACAAGTGCTCTTGCGCCAATGTGATGGCCGCATATGCCTCCGTGTATCTCTGCCAACAGCTTCTGTCCGTCTTCCCTGGAGATGCACTTCAATCTGACACCGTTGAGTCTCCTTCTGTACAGCTCGTTGTCCACGAACTGGTACATACTTGACTGCCTGGTGATCTTCTCCATCTCTTCTGGGTCGTCGGGAAGTTCTCCAGTTTGCAGAAAACGGACGATCTGCTGCGCCCATGCCGGAGCCCGGGGCTCGACGGCAAGGACTAAAGGCATGAAGGCCGCTGCGGGGACCCCGGCTTCTACGGCAAGAACCTCTGGTTCCGCCGGAGCCGGTGATCCCCCGGCAAGCTTGCCGGGGCAAAGCTTGTCGGGAACCCCCGCTTCAACTGGACAGATCCTCGGATCCGCAGGAGCGGACTGTTCCTCAGCGTTCAGACTGCTGATCCGCTTGCCGGAGCAAGGCTTATCGGGGACACCTGCTTCGACTGGACGGATCCTTGGATCCGCAGGAGCGGGCTGTCCCTCGGCGTTCAGACTGCTGATCTGCTTGCCGGAGCAAGGCTTACCGGGGACACCTGCTTCGACTGGACGGATCCTTGGATCCGCAGGAGCGGGCTGTCCCTCGGTGTTCTGGTTGTTGATCTTGGGGACCTTGGCGGCGGTCTCAGGAAGGTCCGCCTGCAAGTAGTCGCCGGAGACCAACTTCCTTTTCTTGGACTGCCCAACTGATGGTGTAACGGATGGTTGAGTCAGCTTGAGTAAGAAGGTCCCTGGTTCCACAGGTAACTTCAACGAAGCACACTTCGAAAGGCCGTCTGCTATCTCATTCTGAGCTCTCGGGACGTGCTCCATTTGCAGCCCTTCAAAGTGTTCTTCCAGCTTTCTCACTTCATCTACATAAGCTTCCATCAGAGGGCTCTGGTAGCTCTTGTTGACTTGCCGGACCACCAGTTGAGAATCTCCCCGTACAATCAGCTTTCTGATCCCAAGTTCGGCCGCAATCCTGAGGCCGGCGAGCAAGCCTTCATACTCAGCAGTATTGTTGGTTGCTTGCTCTCTTGGGAAGTGCATCTGGATAACATACTTGAGGTGCTCTCCGGTGGGCGCGATGAGTACCACGCCAGCACCGGCGCCTTGCAGCGAGAAGGCACCATCGAAGTACATTACCCACTCGCTTGTTGCTTCTTGTACGGGCGCGCTTGTTTCTTGGGCTTCTCCCTCTGGCGTCGGGGTCCACTCAGCTATGAATTCTGCCAAAGCTCGGCTCTGTATGGTTGAAGTACTTTCAAACTTGAGCCCAAAGCTCGACAGCTCCAGTGCCCACTCGACGATCCTGCCTATTGCCTCGGGATTGTGCAATATCCTCTTCAGCGGAAAGCGAGTGACTACTGTTATCTCATGTGCTTGGAAGTAATGGCGCAGCTTTCTCGAGGCCATGAGGAGGCCGAAAAGCAATTTCTGCACCCCGGAGTATCTTGATCTAGCCCCCTGCAAGAGGGAACTCACGAAATACACCGGGCGCTGCACCATCTTCTTCCGCGCTCCATGCTGTTCCTGCGCAGGGTGGTCCTTGTCGGGGCCAGAGCTTGCCGGAGCAGCCCCCCGCTTGTCGCTGGATTCGCTTGCAGGTGGTAAAGGCTCCTCGCCGGCCTCCCTCTCTGCCACTAACGCAGCACTAACCACCTGGTTGGTTGCCGCTAGGTATAGCAACAACTTCTCCTGTGGTCTAGGTGCGACAAGTATTGGAGTGGAGGATAGGTACCTTTTCAAATCTTGCAGCGCTGCCTCCGCTTCTGGAGTCCACTGCATGGGGCCTGCCTTCTTCAAGATTTTAAAGAAGGGCAGGGCGCGTTCTGCAGACCTTGAAATGAACCGACTGAGGGCGGCCACACAACCTGCAAGCTTTCTGACGTCCTTGACGCGCTCTGGGGCTTCGATCTTGCGCAGGTTCTGAAATGTCTCTTCCAGATCTTGGACCAGGGTTTCTTTGCTCCTGCTCTTCACCACGATGTCATCCATGTAGGCCTCCACGTTCCTATGGATCTGTGGCTCGAAAGCAGTGTGCACTACCCTTGCAAACGTTGATCCCGCATTCTTCAGTCCAAACGGCATGCGTATGAAGCAATAGGTGCCGCACGGAGTGATGAATGCGGTCTTCTCTTCATCTTCTTTGGCCATAAAGACTTGGTGGTAGCCTGAATATGCATCAAGAAAAGAGAGTAGCTCACATCCGGCAGTGGAGTCAACAATCTGGTCAATGCGCGGCAAGGGAAATGGATCCTTGGGACATGCTTTATTCACATCGGTGAAGTCTATGCACAGTCTCCACTTCCCATTGGCTTTGCGCACGACGACCGGATTGGCCAGCTACGTTGGATGGATCACACCTCTCACTAGGCCTGCTGCCTCTAGCTTCTTGATCTCTTCGCTGATGAATTCTTGGCGCTCCACGGCTTGCTTTCTCACTTTCTGCTTGACGGGTCGCGCGTGGGGACAGACAGCGAGCTTGTGCTCAATCACCCTCCTGGGAACACCGGGGATGTCGGACGGTTGCCATGCAAACACGTCGTCATTCGCCCGCAGGAAGGCAACGAGCGCGCTTTCCTATTTGCTGTCAAGCGTGGCACTGATGGTGAAGGTACCGCCAGTGCCGTCCTCCTTGGCGGACACCTTCTTGGTTGCCGGAGGAGCGGTCATTCCCTTCTTGTACTTGCCGGTGGAGCTCGATGGAACGTCCTCGACGGCGGCGCAGCACTCCGAAGAGGTGCGGTTGCCGGAGTGGGCCCCAGAGCACTTACCGGGCTTGGTCTTTGTCTTCTTCCCCCCGGGGGCTTCAGCGGCAAGTATGTCCTTCTCTGCCGCGGCTGCTACATCCTGGTAGATCTTGTCGGCGCAGATAAGCGCGTCCTTTTTGTCGCCATGGACAGTGATGACGCTTATCGGCCCCGGCATCTTGAGTACGTTGTAGGCGTGGTGGGAAGCTGCCATGAACTTGGCGAGAGCGGGACGGCCGAGGATCCCATTGTATGGTAACGGGATATCAGCGACGTCGAACGTGATGCGCTCAGTCCTGAAGTTGAGCTCGCCGCCAAAGGTCACAGGCAGAGTAATCTTCCCCTTGGGCTTGCTCCTCCCCGGGTTGATTCCTTGGAAAGATCCGGTCTCTTCGAGCTCGCCGTCTGGGATCTGGAGTTTCTTGATCACAGCGGAGGAGATCAAATTCAGCCCGGCCCCGCCGTCTACCAACATTTTGGTGACCTTGAGGTTGCGGATGGTGGGTGAGACCAGCATCGGCAGGCACCCGACCGCGGTTGTGCGGTCGGGGTGATCCTCAAGATCGAAAATGATGGGCGTGCTGGACCATTTGAGGAGCCTGCGCGACTCCACGGGCAGCTCTGCTGCGTTCACCTCTCGCGCCCACCGCTTAAGCTGGCGGTGGGAGGTGTGCAGAGAGGCGCCGCCGTCAACGCACAGGACCTCCGTGGCCTTCTGGAACTCCTGCTCGCTGTTATCTTCGTCTTCCACGTCTTCGTCGTCGTCTTCTTCATCCTCGTCGCGGCCCCGGGGAGGCCGATCGCCTTGCCGCTGCTTGGGCTTGCCGCGGCGTCCTCCCCGGCCGATGGGCGGCCGCTTCTTGCTTGGTTCGCCACCTCCACCCTGGGCCTTCCCCTTGTCGCGCCTCTCGTACTCAGCCTTCTGCTGCACGACGAGGTACTCGACGCTTTTGCAGTTGGAGAGATCGTGGGCCTTGGTGCGGTGGATCTTGCAGTATTGCTTGTCGGAGCCGTCCTGCTTGTCGGCTGCCGCCACAGGGGCAGGCTCCTTGCCGGAGCCGCCAGCCTGCGTTTGCTTGGCGGGAGCCTCCTTGCCGGACTCCTCGACGGCAAGCACCTCTTTCCTGTTCTTCCTCCTATTATTCCGCCGCTGGCTTCTTTTCGCCGGGGCGGTGTCGTCACTGTCGCTTTCTCCTGCGCCAGCATCCTCCCCGGGGAGTTTCCTCCCCTCCTCCGCGCGCGCGCACTTGTCAGCCAGGGCATATAGCTCGCTGACGTCCCGGATCTTGGTCATGGCCATCTCTTCACGCATGCGGCGGTTACGCACGTTCTGGTGGAACACGCTGATAACCGCGGCAGGGTGAACGTCGGGGATGTTGCGATGCACGCGGCTGAAGCGCTGGATGTACTTGCGCAGGGGTTCTCCTTCCTTCTGGGCTAGGATGTGGAGGTCGCTATCCTGGCCATGAGGTTTGTGGCCGCCTGTGAAGGCGCCAACAAACTGATGGCAAAGATCCGCCCAGGAAGAAATGGAGCCTTCCGGCAAGTGCATAAGCCACGAACGAACGTTCGGCTTAAGCACGAGCGGGAAGTAGTTCGCCAATATCCTCTCGTCGCGCCCCCCGGCAGCTTGCACAGCGATCGTGTAGATGCTGAGAAACTCCGAGGGGTGCGTCCTGCCGTCGTACTTCTCCGATACGTCGGGCTTGAAGTTCTTCGTGCTGGGCCACCGGACGCGCCGCAGCTCACGGGTGAACGCAGGGCAACCTGCCGCGTACGGTAAGTCACCTGGTTCACCGGGCGCGTGCGCGTCGACAGCGTTCCCAGCCCGCTGGTCTGATTGCCGCCGAGTTTCTCGGCGGCGCTCAATCCTTGTTCGAGCGTCTTCTTGCTGCCGCTCGTCTAGGACTCGACGCTGGTCCCGGCGAGTCCGCGGGTCCGACGACGCTGTAGAGCCGTCGTCGGCGTTGCTCCAGCGGGGCGGCGTCTTCTGCTTCTGCGCCGGGGAGTGCATGGTGGTTGCACCCCCGGCGGTCTTGTCGCCGTCGGCCTTCGTCTTCTCGACCTGCCGGGGCCGTGAGGTCGCCGGCTGCTGCGGCGTGTCGTTGTTGGCGAAGGCGATCAGGCTCTGGATGGTGGCCCTCCAGCCCTCGGCCTTGTCAGCCGCTGGAGGGTAGTCGAGGAGCAGTTGCGCTCTCGCGAGCGCTTCTGCCGGAGTGGAGGGGAACGGGGGCGAGCGGCGCGAGGAGCGGGATACGCTCGGACTCCTAACAATGTTAGAAAGAGCGGGGTCCCTCCCCGGCGCCTTCGCCTTGCCCGTGTCCGGACGGGGGCCCGTGGCGTCCCGTGAACCTCCAGTTTGCCCTTGGTCCAGCAAGCGGATGCCACCTCCCGTGGCATGGCGCTGCTGGGTCGTCGTTTGTTGGGACGGATGCGGCGCGTCCTCGGAGGCCGAGGCTCGGTCGTCCGCCCTGTTCTTGGATTTGGTGGCACCGTGAGTGTTCTCGCCGGTGGCCACCCCTCCGACGGCGTCTCCCCCGCCCACCGTTGGCTCCGGTAGCGGTGGGAGTGACGCGGACGGGCCCGCGACCTCCGAAGCCTTCTTCTTCGGGGCCATGGTGTTGATGAAGCTAGCGAATTCGGAGAAGCTGACGAAGAGTGCGCTCGCGCGAACGCCGGATCTGATCCGCACAACCTCGACGCGCCCCCTACCTGGCGCGCCAAAGATGTCGGGGCGGACCGAGTCCCCCGCGAGCACCTATGGGGCCGGAGCCCCTTTCGTTGTCCGGTGAGGGGGGCGGAGGGAGCACAGAGAGCAGATCGAGGCGAGCACACGGGCGGTTTACCCAGGTTCGGGCCGCGATGCACGCGTAAAACCCTACTCCTGCTTGGTTGTATTGAACTGGGGAGCTCGGGAGCTTGGAGAGCTAGCTGCACCGAGCGTATGGCTGTCTGGATCCCAAATCTCCGAACCTCGGAACCCCCGCTACGTTGCACACGGGCCTCCTTTTATAGCGCAAAGGGGTCACCGACAGGTGTCAACGTAAGAGAAAGGGGTAAAAGTGTAAAAGGGGTGGTAGTTGTAACAGTGCGGGAACGGTGGCGCTACAGTGCGGCACAGTGTTATCATACCTACTTCTGACGGTAGGGGACAAGGGCATTAAATGCCCGTCACGGTCGCCCGGACAGCACCGAGGCGGACCGTTAGGTGCGCCACCGTTCGCCACGATGGCGGCTGCATGCCACCGCATGCCCCAGGCTGCGCGGTGCCTCGCCACGTGCCCTTGGGGGAAGCCCCGGAGCGACGCGTGGGCGGGCGAGCTGGAGCGCAGTCCTGAGGTGGCGATTTGCCGCGGCAAGTGGCTTGCCGCGGGGGTCGTCTTCCTGTGCCTGATAGCTTGCCGGCTATCAGGCCTTGCCGGGGCGCATAGCGCGCCGTGGCGGGCTTCTCTTGTGGTGCCTGGGTTCGGCCTTCCCGACAAGCTCCTCTTGCCGGGGTCTCGATCTTCTGTCTCGTATACTT
This sequence comes from Aegilops umbellulata, assembly GCA_032464435.1. Lineage (NCBI taxonomy): Eukaryota > Viridiplantae > Streptophyta > Magnoliopsida > Poales > Poaceae > Aegilops > Aegilops umbellulata. The sequence continues at coordinate 249,523,110 of CP136060.1, forward strand.
TGTTCTTGGGTGGCATTACATGGGCTCAGTCGTCCCGGCAAGCTCCTCTTGCCGGGGTCTTGTCTTCTTGGCCCGGCAAGCTCCTCTTGCCGGGGGCCTTGTCTTGAATGCTTGGTCTTCTCTTGGCGCTTCCTGGGCGGGCCTTGCCGCAGGGTGCTACAACTGCCCGTGCACAAGTCTGGGGTACTAAGGTACCCCTACTTTAGTACACCGACAGTTCCGGTGAAAATAAATCCTAGAAAAAAAAAAAAAAACTAAAAATGCCAAAACAAATTTTCACCGTCTAAATAAAATATTTAGAACAAGGTGAACATTTTCTTGGCCCTAAAATGCAATTTTGAAAACATGCAATTTTTTTAATTCAAATAAAATTGCAATAAAATCCAAATAAAATGTTTATTTGGTTTTAATATTTTTCCTCTAACATTTCATCAATTTTGGAGAAGTCATTTTATCTCCTCTCATATATTTTTAATTTTGAAATATTAGGAAGCGAAAATAATCAAAACCAAATGATCCTCCTTTCAAAATTTGAGAAAACTCAAATATGAAAATAACGAAATCCCCAACTCTCTCTGTGGGTCCTTGAGTTGCATAGAATTTCTGGGATCAAGCCAAAATGCAATATGATATGCAATGATGATCTAATGTATAACATTCCAAATTGAAAATTTGGGATGTTACATAATTTTTGCGGGAGGAAAATACTTAGTGATAAAAGCATCTTTGCACTTATTCCAAGAATTGACATTATTGCGAGGCAAAGAAGAGAACCAATTTTTTGCAGAATCACGCAAAGAGAATGGAAATAATTTCATCTTGACCACATCATTGTCCACATCTTTTTTTATTTTGCATATCGCATAATTCCATGAAGGTATTAAGATGGGACGCGGCATCCTCATTAGGAGTACCGAAAAATTGGTCTTTCATAACAAGATTCAACAAAGAGGTATTAATATCACAAGTCTCCGCACTAGTTGCGGGAGGAGCAAGCGGAGTGCCAATAAAATAATGTTTGTTGGTATTTGAGAAATCACATAACTTGGTGTTCTCTTGAGTCATGATGACCACACAACAAGTTTGCACTAATAACCTGGTCCGGCAAGAAAACGGCGAACGGAAAAAGAGAGGCGAATAAAACGTAAATTTTTGTTAAGTGGGGGAGAGGAAAATGAGAGGCAAATGGAAAATAATGTAAATTGCGAGGATATGAGATTTGTGATTAGGAACCTGGTATATGTTGAAGATCCTCCCCGACAACGGCGCCAGAAATTCTCCTTGATGGTAGCTGCAACTACGTCGGTATTTCCCCGGAGAGGGAGGTATGATGTGGCACAATGATGGTACGTATTTCCCTCAGTTATGAAACCAAGGTATCGAACCAGTAGGAGGACCAAGCAACACAACATGAACAACACCTGCACACAAACAACAACACCTCGCAACCCGACGAGTTAAAGGGGTTGTCAATCCCTTTCGGGGTACGACACCTCAAGATAGGCAAGCGGATGTGAGGTAAATTGTAGTAGATTGATAGATCGAACGCCAAATAAAATAAATAAAGATAAAATGCAGCAAGGTATTTTTGTATTTTTTTTGCTTTAATAGATCTGAAGAAAAATGCAAAGGAAAAGTAGATCGCAAGGCAAATATATGAGAAAGAAGACCCGGGGCCATAGGTTTCACTAGTGGCTTCTCTCAAGAAAAATAGCAAACAATGGGTAAACAAATTACTGTTGGGAAAATGATAGCACTTCAAATAATTATGACGATACCCAGGCAATGATCATTACGTAGGCATCATGTCCAAGATTAGTAGACCGACTCCTGCCTGCATCTACTACTATTACTCCACACATCGACCGCTATCCAGCATGCATCTAGTGTATTAAGTTCATGGAAAACAGAGTAATGCAATAATAACGATGACATGATGTAGACAAGATGTGTTTATAATATGGCGGTAGATATATATCTCGTCTTTTTATCCTTAGTAGCTACGATACATACGTGTCAGTTCCCTTTCTTTCACTGGGATTGAGCATCGTAAGATCGAAACCACTACTGGGCACCTCTTCCCATTGCAAGATAAATAGATCAAGTTGGCCAAACAAAACCCAAATATCGGAGAAGAAATACGAGGCTATAAGAGATGATGCATATAAGAGATCAAAGAAACTCAAATACCTTTCATGGATATAAAAAGATATGACTGATCATAAACTTGAAGTTCATCAAATCCCAACAAACACACCGCAAAAGAGTTACATCATATGGATCTCCAAGAGACCATTGTATTGAGAATCCAGCGAGAGAGATAAAGTCATCTAGCTACTAACTACGGACCGAAAACTCAAAGTCAGGAGCAGATGCAGACGTTATGAATGTTTGGCAAGCTCGGTATGATGACTACTTGATAGTTTAGTGCGCCATGCTTTACGGCTTAGAATCGGGGCTCCAAAGATGTTTTGAACGCCATGGAACATATAGGATGTTCCAAGAGCTGAAATTGGTATTTTTTGCTCATGCCCGTGTTGAGAAGTATGAGAACTCTGACAAGTACTTTGCCTCTAAGATGGAGGAGAATAGCTCAGCCAGTGAGAATGTACTCAGAATGTCTAAGCACTACAATCTCTTGAATCAAGTGGGAGTTAATCTTCAAGATAAGATAGTGATTCACAAAGTTCTCTAGTCATTATCACCAAGCTACTAGAACTTCGTGATGAACTATAATATGCAAGGGATGACAAAAACGATTCCCAAGCTCTTCACGATGCTGAAATCGACAAAGGTAGACATAAAGAAAGAGCATCAAGTGTTGATGGTTAACAACACCACTAGTTTGAAGAAAAAGGGCGAGGGAAAGAAAGGGAACTTCAAGAAGAATGGCAAGCAAGTTGCCACTCCTGGGAAGAAGCCCAAAGCTAGACCCAAGCCTGAAATTGAGTGCTTATACTGCAAAGGAAATGGTCACTCGAAGTGGAACTACCCCAAATACTCGGCGGACAAGAAGGATGGCAAAGTGAACAAAGGTATATTTGATATACATGTTATTGATGTGTATTTTAGTAGTTTTCGATGTAACCCATGGGTATTTGATACCGGTTCAGTTGCTAAGATTAGTAACTCAAAACAGGAGTTGCAGAGAATAGTTAAAAGCTAGGTGGCGATGTGTGTTGGAAATGATTCCAAGGTTGATACGACCACCATCACACACTCCCTCTACCTTCGGGATTAGTGTTGAACCTAAAATAAATGTTATATGGTGTTTGCGTTGAGCATGAATATGATTAGATCATGTTTATTGCAATACAGTTATTCATTTAAGTTAGAGAATAATTGTTGTTCTGTTTACATGAATAAAACCTTCAGTGGTCATACACCCAAGGCGAATGGTTTATTGAATATCGATTGTAGTGATACACATATTCATAATAATGATGCCAAAGGATGCATGTTGATAATGATAGTGCAACATATTTGTGGCATTGCCGTTTAGGTCATATTGGTGTAAAGCGCATGAAGAAACTCCATGTGAATGGACTTTTGGAATCACTTTATTATGAATCATTTGATACTTGCGAACCATGCCTCATGGGCAAGATGACTAAAACTACGTTCTCCGGAACAATGGAGCGAGCTAATGACTTATTGGAACTAATACATACCGATGTATGCAGTCTGATGAGTATTAAGGCACGCGGCGGGTATCGTTATTTTCTCACCTTCACAGATGATTTGAGTAGGTATGGCTATATCTACTTGATGAGACACAAGTCTAAAATATTTGAAAAGTTTGACGAATTTCAGAGTGAAGTGGAGAATCATCGTAACAAGAAAATAAAGTTTCTCTGACCTGATCGTGGAGGCGAATATTTGAGTTACGAGTTTGGCCTTCATTTAAAACAACGTGGAATAGTTTCAGAACTCACGCCACCTGGAACACCACAGCATAATGGTGTGTTGACGACCCACAAGTATAGGGGATCTATCATAGTCCTTTCAATAAGTAAGAGTGTCGAACCCAACGAAGAGCAGAAGGAAATGACAAGCGGTTTTCAGTAAGGTATTCTCTGCAAGCACTAAAATTATCGGTAACAGATAGTTTTGTGATAAGGTAATTTGTAACGGGTAACAAATAATAAAATTAAATAAGGTGCAGCAAGAGGGACCAATCCTTTTTGTAGCAAAGGACAAGCCTGGACAAACTCTTATATAAAGGAAAATGCTTGCAAGGACACATGAGAATTATCGTCAAGCTAGTTTTCATCACGCTCATATGATTCGCGTTCGTTACTTTGATAATTTGATATGTGGGTGGACCGGTGCTTGGGTACTTCCCTTCCTTGGACAAGCATCCCACTTATGATTAACCCCTATTTCAAGCATCTGCAACTACAAAACAAGTATTAAGGTAAACCTAACCATAGCATGAAACATATGGATCCAAATCAGCCCCTTACGAAGCAACGCATAAACTAGGGTTTAAGCTTCTGTCACTCTAGCAACCCATCATCTAATTATTACTTCCCGATGCCTTCCTCTTGGCCCAAACAATGGTGAAGTGTCATGTAGTCGACGTTCACATAACACCACTAGAGGAAAGAAAACATACATCTCATCAAAATATCGAACGAATACCAAATTCACTTGACTACTTATAGCAAGACTTCTCCCATGTCCTCAGGAACAAACGTAACTACTCACAAATCATATTCATGTTCATAATCAGAGGGGTATTAATATGCATAAAGGATCTGACATATGATGTTACACCAAATAAACCAACTAGCATGAACTACAAGGAGTAATCAACACTACTAGCAACCCACATGTACCAATCTGAGGTTTTGAGACAAAGATTGGATACAAGAGATGAACTAGGGCTTGTGAGGAGATGGTGCTGGTGAAGATGTTGATGGAGATTGACCCCCTCCTGATGAGAGGATCTATGGTGATGACGATGGTGACGATTTCCCCCTCCCGGAGGGATGTTTCCCCGGCAGAACAGCTCCGCCAGAGCCCTAGATTGGTTTTGCTAGGTTTCGCCTCGCGACGGCAGTGCTTCGTCCCGAAAGCTTGCTTCCGATTTTTTCCAGGGCGAAAAACTTCATATAGCAGAAGATGGGCAGCAGAGGCCTGCCAGGGGACCCACGAGGCAGGGGGCGCACCCAGGGGGTAGGGCACGCCCCCACCCTCGTGGATGGTGGGTGGCCCCCCTCTGGTACTTTCTTCGCCCAATATTTTTTATATATTCCAAAACTGACTTTGTCGGGGCGGACCGCGTCCCCCGCGAGCACCTATGGGGCCGGAGCCCCTTTCGTTGTCCGGTGAGGGGGGCGGAGGGAGCACAGAGAGCAGATCGAGGCGAGCACACGGGCGGTTTACCCAGGTTCGGGCCGCGATGGACGCGTAAAACCCTACTCCTGCTTGGTTGTATTGAACTGGGGAGCTCGGGAGCTTGGAGAGCTAGCTGCACCGAGCGTATGGCTGTCTGGATCCCAAATCACCGAACCTCGGAACCCCCCCTACGTTGCACACGGGCCTCCTTTTATAGCGCAAAGGGGTCACCGACAGGTGTCAACGTAAGAGAAAGGGGTAAAAGTGTAAAAGGGGTGGTAGTTGTAACAGTGCGGGAACAGTGGCGCTACAGTGCGGCACAGTGTTATCATACCTACTTCTGACGGTAGGGGACAAGGGCATTAAATGCCCGTCACGGTCGCCCGGGCAGCACCGAGGCGGACCGTTAGGTGCGCCACCGCTCGCCACGATGGTGGCCGCATGCCACCGCATACCCCAGGCTGCGCGGTGCCCCGCCACGTGCCCTTGGGGGAAGCCCCGGAGCGACGCGTGGGCGGGCGAGCCGGAGCGCAGTCCTGAGGTGGCGATTTGCCGCGGCAAGTGGCTTGCCGCGGGGGGTCGTCTTCCTGTGCCTGATAGCTTGCCGGCTATCAGGCCTTGCCGGGGCGCATAGCGCGCCGTGGCGGGCTTCTCTTGTGGTGCCTGGGTTCGGCCTTCCCGACAAGCTCCTCTTGCCGGGGTCTCGATCTTCTGTCTCGTATACTTTGTTCTTGGATGGCATTACATGGGCTCGGTCGTCCCGGCAAGCTCCTCTTGCCGGGGGCCTTGTCTTCTTGGCCCGGCAAGCTCCTCTTGCCGGGGGCCTTGTCTTGAATGCTTGGTCTTCTCTTGGCGCTTCCTGGGCGGGCCTTGCCGCAGGGTGCTACAACTGCCCGTGCACAAGTCTGGGGTACTAAGGTACCCCTACTTTAGTACACCGACAGGAGCCCCCGGGCCTGGGCCACACACGGTGCCGAGCGTCGTTGGGCCAGGCCCTAACAGTGCACGGGCACGCGTGGCCTTGGTCGCGCTGCTCCTTAACTCCGCACCCGTCGCACCTTCCCCAGGCGGCGCGCGCTTATCGCGGCGTCGTGGGGGCGAAACGCCTGTTCCCTCTTTAAGTGGAGGGAGGTGCGGAGGCGCGGCTCGATAAATGAACGGGGGTGAGGCGCGACTTTCGAGGCGTCCGTTCCCCATAATCACGGGATGGGGAGAGGTCGTCCCACCCGTCGCCTCGGTTCTGCGCGCCCACCACGCGGTCCTCATGCACTCGGAGTCGCGGCGGCGGAGGCAGGGAGTCGGGCCGGCGCGGGTCGATGCAGTGGGTCGGCCCCAGTCGCCTGCCCTTCCTCCGCTTCTATTGGAGGAGCGAGGCGGCCGCGGTCCCACTCCGCCCCTTTATAAGGAGCGAAAGGGGGCGACGGAAATCCGCACTCCATCTCCTTCCTCCTTCTGCTTCTGGTTTCCTTCCCCCATCTGTGATGGAGGGGGGGAATCCTGGTTCTTCTTCTGTTGCCGCGAGGGTGTCCGCTAGGCAACGCGCCCCTCCTCCCCTTGCGCCCGCGGCGGCGGAGCCGGTCGTCGGGGGAAGAGGGAGAGGGCGAGGTCGCGGACGAGGTCGTGGACGGGGCCGAGGCGCTCGGGGCGGACCGATCGGTGCGCCGTCCTTGCCTCCGCCAGCGGCTCCGTCCCTTCCCGCGGTCCATCTCGGGGACGACCCCCGTGAGTTCATTATCAGGCTGCGCCGGGCGCCTCGTCGCCGCCTCCGGCTTCCCGCCCCATTCGCGAGCGTGTTGGAGGTGGAGCAGCCTGAGACGCTAAACCTGCGCATGAGGGGCTGCGGGATCAGTGGGACGCGAGTCCACGTCGAGTCCCGAGCCCCCGGCGTGGTGTGTCTGGGCCGCGGGTGGAAGACGTTCGCCCGGATCCACAGCTTGACGGAGGGGTTCACCCTCCACTTTAAGCTAGTGGGGGAGGACCTCCTCTCCGTCAAGGCCTTCTGGGGCTTCGGCATCCGGGCCCGGTGCTGCGAAGATAGCTCCTCCGACAGCGAAGGCTCCTCCTCGAGCAAGAGTGACGAGGAGGGGAGCGACAGCGACGACGAGGGGAGCAGCCGCCGGGATGACGGGTCCGACTAGGCGTCAGTCGCAGCTCCGTGTGGCACCGGCGGCCCCATCGACCGCGCCGGGCTCCGTGAACTCCCCGGGGTCGTCTCCTTGGGCGACTGGCGTAGGGGGGGGGCTGCTGAGGAGGACAGAGGGCGGACGTCAAAGGCCGCGAAGTCGGAGTACGGGCCGACTTCGGCAGCTGGCTGACGCTCCGGTGCCTCGTGTTCCAGATGCGCCCCAGACGCCGTCATCACCCTTGCTCTCGGTGACGACCACCGGGGTCTTCTCTTCGGCCCGGCAAGCTCCTCTTGCCGGGGGCTTGATCTCCTCGGGCGGCCGGAGTGGCGAGGCTGGGGAAGAGGAAGAGGCTGGCGGCAAGGCCGCCGCCTCATCTTCCAGCTCTGCCTCCGGCGCCTCCGTCTTCTTCAGCCTCCGGAGACCCCCGGGCGGAGCCCCCGGATCTTCTCTTGGTGTCTTCTGCCACCCGTAGCTCATCTAGGTGCCCCTTTCGCCCTCTTCGCCTACTTGCCCTACCTCCTGAGGAGAGAGACAAGAAAGGGATTACGGGCACCTTATCTCTTTTCAGCTTGTAAGCCTTCGGGCCTTAGTTGCGTTTAAGCCTTGTAATCCCTCTTTTCATGTTTTTCATTCTCTCTGAACTGTACCTGAGTGGAATGTTTTTAATGAAAAGGGGATGTTTGCCGGATCATTTGTCTCGCGGGTGGAAACCGCGGTAAGGAACGAATCCTTTACATCGTTAAGATAGACGGTTTCGCGCCCGGCAACAGGCCCGGCCGCTCCCCCGCGCTGCTCGACCTTCCTCACGCCCTTGGCGGAGGCGGGGAGCAGGCGGGTTCCGGCCCCTCGCTTCCCTCCCCCTTGCCGCCGCGGCTGCTATCGAAACGGGCCCCAGGAACGCGCTCTGGGGCTTGCCGCTAAGAGAGCACGGTAGCTTTCCAGGAGGAAAGGAGGCTTTCAAATTCCACAGTCCATAAGAGAATGCATGATGAGGGATGCAAAAACTTATCTGAGGTTGCAGCCCCCGGCGACTCTGGCTCGCCGGGGCGTAGGTGTTGGCTCGTCCTTCTCCTCTTCCTTGTCCTTGAGCGGCCCGGCAAGGACATTCAATTCCTGCGAGCCAAAGGGAAAGGACGGGAAAAAGACGCGGACTCGACCTCTAAGTTAGGGGTTAGCGACAGTTAGGAACTGACAACCCTAACCAAGGACGAGACTCTGACTCAGCATGCATGCTAAAATCTAGGGCGCCAGCGCTTCTTTATCTTCGGCCAGGGGCTTCGCCTGGCTTTGTACGAGGGCTTACATGCAACATCGGCGAGGCCTGCACAAACCGGTGGTTGCCGGAGCGGATCACGGCAACCGCGCCTTATGGGCGAGACTTGCGAAGATGCTCTATGCTCCCAGGAGTTGCTCACTGGTAGGCCCTCTTCGGTCTTGAGGCGGACAGCGCCGGGCCTCGCGACTCGTCTCACCCGATAAGGGCCTTCCTGCTTCGGCGTCGACTTGTTATAATTCTTGGCCGACTGAACGTGCCTAAGAACAAGGTCGCCTAACAGGGCAACTTTATCTGATGCCAGGGGCTTCGCCTGGCTTTGTACAAGGGGTTACATGCAGCAGCGGCAAGGCCTGTACAAACCGATGGTTGCCGGAGCGGATCACGGCAACCGCTCCTTGTGGGCGAAACTTGCGAAGATGCTCTATATTCCCAGGAGTTGCTCACTGGTAGGCCCTCTTCGGTCTTGAGGCGGACAGCGCCGGGCCTCGCGACTCGTTTCACCCGACAAGGGCCTTCCTGCTTCGGCGTCGACTTGTTATAATTCTTGGCCGACTGAACGTGCCTAAGAACAAGGTCGCCTAACAGGGCAACTTTATCTGGTGCCAGGGGCTTCGCCTGGCTTTGTACAAGGGGTTACATGCAACAGCGGCAAGGCCTGTACAAACCGATGGTTGCCGGAGCGGGTCACGGCAACCGCGCCTTATGGGTGAAACTTGCGAAGATGCTCTATGTTCCAGGAGTTGCTCACTGGTACGCCTTCTTCGGTCTCGAGGCGGACAGCGCCAGGCCTCGTGACTTGTCTCACCCGATAAGGTCCTTCCCACTTTGGCGTCAACTTGTTGGAATCCTTGGCCGACTGAGTGCGCCGAAGAACAAGGTCGCCCTCTTCGAGACTCCTGGCCTTGACCTTGCGGCTATGGTAGCGACGCAAGGCTTGCTGGTATCGAGCAGCTCGTACCGCAGCCTGGAGACGTCCTTCCTCAAGGAGCAGCGCGTCATCTTGGCGCAGCCGCTCTTGCTCGAGCTCGTCATAAGCGAGCACCCGAGGAGATCCGTATACGAGTTCCGTGGGGATAACTGCTTCCGCTCCATAGACTAGAGCAAAGGGTGTCTGTCCGGTGGCTCGACTCGGTGTCGTTCTGATTGACCAAAGAGCCGCCGGCAGCTCCTCCATCCAATTTCTTCCGCACTTGTGCAGCCTGTCGAAGGTCCTGGTCTTGAGTCCGCGCAGCACTTCAGCGTTTGCCCTTTCTGCTTGACCGTTGCTCCTGGGGTGAGCAACCGAAGCGAAACAGACCTTGGCGCCGAGATCCTGGGCGTATTGCATGAAGGCGCGACTTGTGAATTGTGTCCCGTTGTCGGTGATGACCCTGTTGGGGATTCCGAAACGGCAGACGATCGACCGGAAGAACTTGACTGCTGACTGTGCGGTCGCCTTCCTCACTGGCTCCACTTCTGGCCACTTCGTGAACTTGTCGATTGCAACGTACAAGTACTCGAAGCCCCCGATGGCTCGGGGAAAAGGGCCGAGGATATCGAGCCCCCAGACCGAGAAGGGCCAGGATAAAGGGATTGTTTGGAGAGCTTGAGCTGGCTGATGAATCTGTTTTGCATGGAACTGGCACGCTTCACACTTGGTTACTAGTGCAGTTGCATCTTGGAGGGCTTCTTGCCAGAAGAACCCTTGCCGGAAGGCTTTCCCGACAAGTGCTCTTGCGCCAATGTGATGGCCGCATATGCCTCCGTGTATCTCCGCCAACAGCTTCTGTCCGTCTTCCCTGGAGATGCACTTCAATCTGACGCCGTTGAGTCTCCTTCTGTACAGCTCGTTGTCCACGAACTGGTACATACTTGACTGCCTGGTGATCTTCTCCATCTCTTCTGGGTCGTCGGGAAGTTCTCCAGTTTGCAGAAAACGGACGATCTGCTGCGCCCATGCCGGAGCCCGGGGCTCGACGGCGAGGACTAAAGGCATGAAGGCCGCTGCGGGGACCCCGGCTTCTACGGCAAGAACCTCTGGTTCCGCCGGAGCCGGTGATCCCCCGGCAAGCTTGCCGGGGCAAAGCTTGTCGGGAACCCCCGCTTCAACTGGACAGATCCTCGGATCCGCAGGAGCGGACTGTTCCTCAGCGTTCAGACTGCTGATCCGCTTGCCGGAGCAAGGCTTATCGGGGACACCTGCTTCGACTGGACGGATCCTGGGATCCGCAGGAGCGGGCTGTCCCTCGGCGTTCTGGTTGTTGATCTTGGGGACCTTTGCGGCGGTCTCAGGAAGGTCCGCCTGCAAGTAGTCGCCGGAGACCAACTTCCTTTTCTTGGACTGCCCAACCGATGGTGTAACGGATGGTTGAGTCAGCTTGAGTAAGAAGGTCCCTGGTTCCACAGGTAACTTCAACGAAGCACACTTCGAAAGGCCGTCTGCTATCTCATTCTGAGCTCTCGGGACGTGCTCCATTTGCAGCCCTTCAAAGTGTCCTTCCAGCTTTCTCACTTCATCTACATAAGCTTCCATCAGAGGGCTCTGGTAGCTCTTGTTGACTTGCCGGACCACCAGTTGAGAATCTCCCCGCACAATCAGCTTTCTGATCCCAAGTTCGGCCGCAATCCTGAGGCCGGCGAGCAGGCCTTCATACTCAGCAGTATTGTTGGTTGCTTGCTCTCTTGGGAAGTGCATCTGGATAACATACTTGAGGTGCTCTCCGGTGGGCGCGATGAGTACTACGCCAGCACCGGCGCCTTGCAGCGAGAAGGCACCATCGAAGTACATTACCCACTCGCTTGTTGCTTCTTGTACGGGCGTGCTTGTTTCTTGGGCTTCTCCATCTGGCGTCGGGGTCCACTCAGCTATGAATTCTGCCAAAGCTCGGCTCTGTATGGTTGAAGTACTTTCAAACTTGAGCCCAAAGCTCGACAGCTCCAGTGCCCACTCGACGATCCTGCCTGTTGCCTCGGGATTGTGCAATATCCTCTTCAGCGGAAAGCGAGTGACCACTGTTATCTCATGTGCTTGGAAGTAATGGCGCAGCTTTCTCGAGGCCATGAGGAGGCCGAAAAGCAATTTCTGCACCCCGGAGTATCTTGATCTAGCCCCCTGCAAGAGGGAACTCACAAAATACACCGGGCGCTGCACCATCTTCTTCCGCGCTCCATCCTGTTCCTGCGCAGGGTTGTCCTTGTCGGAGCCAGAGCTTGCCGGAGCAGCCCCCCGCTTGTCGCTGGATTCGCTGGCAGGTGGTATAGGCTCCTCGTCGGCCTCCCTCTCCGCCACTAACGCAGCACTAACCACCTGGTTGGTTGCCGCTAGGTATAGCAACAACTTTTCCTGTGGTCTAGGTGCGACAAGTATTGGAGTGGAGGATAGGTACCTTTTCAAATCTTGCAGCGCTGCCTCCGCTTCTGGAGTCCACTGCATGGGGCCTGCCTTCTTCAAGATTTTAAAGAAGGGCAGGGCGCGTTCTGCAGACCTTGAAATGAACCGACTGAGGGCGGCCACACAACCTGCAAGCTTTCTGACGTCCTTGACGCGCTCTGGGGCTTCGATCTGCTCGATGGCTTTGATCTTGTCGGGATTAGCTTCAATCCCCCTCTGTGACACAAAGAACCCGAGAAGCTTGCCGGAGGGGACTCCGAAAACGCACTTCTCGGGGTTCAGCTTGAGCTGTATCTTGCGCAGGTTCTGAAATGTCTCTTCCAGATCTTGGACCAGGGTTTCCTTGCTCCTGCTCTTCACCACGATGTCATCCATGTAGGCCTCCACGTTCCTATGGATCTGTGGCTCGAAAGCAGTGTGCACTACCCTTGCAAACGTTGATCCCGCATTCTTCAGTCCAAACGGCATGCGTATGAAGCAATAGGTGCCGCACGGAGTGATAAATGCGGTCTTCTCTTCATCTTCTTTGGCCATAAAGACTTGGTGGTAGCCTGAATATGCATCAAGAAAAGAGAGTAGCTCACATCCGGCAGTGGAGTCAACAATCTGGTCAATGCACGGCAAGGGAAATGGATCCTTGGGACATGCTTTATTCACATCAGTGAAGTCTATGCACAGTCTCCACTTCCCATTGGCTTTGCGCACGACGACCGGATTGGCCAGCCACGTTGGATGGATCACACCTCTCACTAGGCCTGCTGCTTCTAGCTTCTTGATTTCTTCGCTGATGAATTCTTGGCGCTCCACGGCTTGCTTTCTCACTTTCTGCTTGACGGGTCGCGCGTGAGGACAGACAGCGAGCTTGTGCTCAATCACCCTCCTGGGAACACCGGGGATGTCGGACGGTTGCCATGCAAACACGTCGTCATTCGCCCGCAGGAAGGCAACGAGCGCGCTTTCCTATTTGTTGTCAAGCGTGGCACTGATGGTGAAGGTACCGCCAGTGCCGTCCTCGTTGGCGGACACCTTCTTGGTTGCCGGAGGAGCGGTCATTCCCTTCTTGTACTGGCCGGTGGAGCTCGATGGAACGTCCTCGACGGCGGCGCAGCACTCCGAAGAGGTGCGGTTGCCGGAGTGGGCCCCAGAGCACTTACCGGGCTTGGTCTTTGTCTTCTTCCCCCCGGGGGCTTCAGCGGCAAGTGTGTCCTTCTCTGCCGCGGCTGCTACATCCCGGTAGATCTTGTCAGCGCAGATAAGCGCGTCCTTTTTGTCGCCATGGACAGTGATGACGCTTATCGGCCCCGGCATCTTGAGTACGTTGTAGGCGTGGTGGGAAGCTGCCATGAACTTGGCGAGAGCGGGACGGCCGAGGATCCCATTGTATGGTAACGGGATATCAGCGACGTCGAACGTGATGCGCTCAGTCCTGAAGTTGAGCTCGCCGCCGAAGGTCACAGGCAGAGTAATCTTCCCCTTGGGCTTGCTCCTCCCCGGGTTGATTCCATGGAAAGAACCGGTCTCTTCGAGCTCGCCGTCTGGGATCTGGAGTTTCTTGATCACAGCGGAGGAGATCAAGTTCAGCCCGGCCCCGCCGTCTACCAACATTTTGGTGACCTTGAGGTTGCGGATGGTGGGTGAGACCAGCATCGGCAAGCACCCGACCGCGGTTGTGCGGTCGGGGTGATCCTCAAGATCGAAAATGATGGGCGTGCTGGACCATTTGAGGAGCCTGCGCGACTCCACGGGCGGCTCTGCTGCGTTCACCTCTCGCACCCACTGCTTAAGCTGGCGGTGGGAGGTGTGCAGAGAGGCGCCGCCGTCAACGCATAGGACCTCCGTGGCCTTCTGGAACTCCTGCTCGCTGTTATCTTCGTCTTCCACATCTTCGTCGTCGTCTTCTTCATCCTCGTCGCGGCCCCGGGGAGGCCGATCGCCTTGCCGCTGCTTGGCCTTGCCGCGGCGTCCTCCCCGGCCGATGGGCGGCCGCTTCTTGCTTGGTTCGCCACCTCCACCCTGGGCCTTCCCCTTGTCGCGCCTCTCGTACTCAGCCTTCTGCTGCACGACGAGGTACTCGACGCTTTTGCAGTTGGAGAGATCGTGGCCCTTGGTGCGGTGGATCTTGCAGTATTGCTTGTCGGAGCCGTCCTGCTTGTCGGCTGCCGCCACGGGGCCAGGCTCCTTGCCGGAGCCGCCAGCCAGGGTTCGCTTGGCGGGAGCCTCCTTGCCGGACCCCTCGACGGCAAGTACCTCTTTCCTGTTCTTCCCCCTATTATTCCGCCGCTGGCTTCTCTTCGCCGGGGCGGTGTCGTCACTGTCGCTTTCTCCTGCGCCAGCATCCTCCCCGGGGAGTTTCCTCCCCTCCTCCGCGCGCGCGCACTTGTCAGCCAGGGCATATAGCTCGCTGACGTCCCGGATCTTGGTCATGGCCATCTCTTCACGCATGCGGCGGTTACGCACGTTCTGGTGGAACGCACTGATAACCGCGGCAGGGTGAACGTCGGGGATGTTGCGATGCACGCGGCTGAAGCGCTGGATGTACTTGCGCAGGGGTTCTCCTTCCTTCTGGGCTAGGATGTGGAGGTCGCTATCCTGGCCATGAGGTTTGTGGCCGCCTGTGAAGGCGCCAACAAACTGATGGCAAAGATCCGCCCAGGAAGAAATGGAGCCTTCCGGCAAGTGCATAAGCCACGAACGAACGTTCGGCTTAAGCACGAGCGGGAAGTAGTTCGCCAATATCCTCTCGTCGCGCCCCCCAGCAGCTTGCACAGCGATCGTGGAGATGCTGAGAAACTCCGAGGGGTGCGTCCTGCCGTCGTACTTCTCCGATACGTCGGGCTTGAAGTTCTTCGTGCTGGGCCACCGGACGCGCCGCAGCTCGCGGGTGAACGCAGGGCAACCTGCCGCGTACGGTAAGTCACCTGGTTCACCGGGCGCGTGCGCGTCGACAGCGTTCCCAGCCCGCTGGTCTGATTGCCGCCGAGTTTCTCGGCGGCGCTCAATCCTTGTTCGAGCGTCTTCTTGCTGCCGCTCGTCGAGGACTCGGCGCTGGTCCCGGCGAGTCCGCGGGTCCGACGACGCTGTAGAGCCGTCGTCGGCGTTGCTCCAGCGGGGCGGCGTCTTTTGCTTCTGCGCCGGGGAGTGCATGGTGGTTGCACCCCCGGCGGTCTTGTCGCCGTCAGCCTTCGTCTTCTCGATCTGCCGTGGCCGTGAGGTCGCCGGCTGCTGCGGCGTGTCGTTGTTGGCGAAGGCGATCAGGCTCTGGATTGTGGCCCTCCAGCCTTCGGCCTTGTCAGCCGCTGGAGGGTAGTCGAGGAGCAGTTGCGCTCTCGCGAGCGCTTCTGCCGGAGTGGAGGGGAGCGGGGGCGAGTGGCGCGAGGAGCGGGATGCGCTCGGACTCCTAACAATGTTAGAAAGAGCGGGGTCCCTCCCCGGCGCCTTCGCCTTGCCCGTGTCCGGACGGGGGCCCGTGGCGTCCCGTGAACCTCCAGTTTGCCCTTGGTCCAGCAAGCGGATGCCACCTCCCGTGGCATGGCGCTGCTGGGTCGTCGTTTGTTGGGACGGATGCGGCGCGTCCTCGGAGGCCGAGGCTCGGTCGTCCGCCCTGTTCTTGGATTTGGTGGCGTCGCGAGTGTTCTCACCGGTGGCCACCCCTCCGACGGCGTCTTCCCCGCCCACCGTTGGCTCCGGTAGCGGTGGGAGTGACGCGGACGGGCCCGCGACCTCCGAAGCCTTCTTCTTCGGGGCCATGGTGTTGATGAAGCTAGCGAATTCGGAGAAGCTGACGAAGAGCGCGCTCGCGCGAATGCCGGATCTGATCCGCACAACCTCGACGCTCCCCCTACCTGGCGCGCCAAAGATGTCGGGGCGGACCGCGTCCCCCGCGAGCACCTATGGGGCCGGAGACCCTTTCGTTGTCCGGTGAGGGGGGCGGAGGGAGCACAGAGAGCAGATCAAGGCGAGCACACGGGCGGTTTACCCAGGTTCGGGCCGCGATGGACGCGTAAAACCCTACTCCTGCTTGGTTGTATTGAACTGGGGAGCTCGGGAGCTTGGAGAGCTAGCTGCACCGAGCGTATGGCTGTCTGGATCCCAAATCTCCGAACCTCGGAACCCCCTCTACGTTGCACACGGGCCTCCTTTTATAGCGCAAAGGGGTCACCGACAGGTGTCAACGTAAGAGAAAGGGGTAAAAGTGTAAAAGGGGTGGTAGTTGTAACAGTGCGGGAACAGTGGCGCTACAGTGCGGCACAGTGTTATCATACCTACTTCTGACGGTAGGGGACAAGGGCATTAAATGCCCGTCACGGTCGCCCGGGCAGCACTGAGGCGGACCGTTAGGTGCGCCACCGCTCGCCACGATGGTGGCTGCATGCCACCGCATACCCCAGGCTGCGCGGTGCCCCGCCACGTGCCCTTGGGGGAAGCCCCGGAGCGACGCGTGGGCGGGCGAGCCGGAGCGCAGTCCTGAGGTGGCGATTTGCCGCGGCAAGTGGCTTGCCGCGGGGGGTCGTCTTCCTGTGCCTGATAGCTTGCCGGCTATCAGGCCTTGCCGGGGCGCATAGCGCGCCATGGCGGGCTTCTCTTGTGGTGCCTGGGTTCGGCCTTCCCGACAAGCTCCTCTTGCCGGGGTCTCGATCTTCTGTCTCGTATACTTTGTTCTTGGATGGCATTACATGGGCTCGGTCGTCCCGGCAAGCTCCTCTTGCCGGGGGCCTTGTCTTCTTGGCCCGGCAAGCTCCTCTTGCCGGGGGCCTTGTCTTGAATGCTTGGTCTTCTCTTGGCGCTTCCTGGGCGGGCCTTGCCGCAGGGTGCTACAACTGCCCGTGCACAAGTCCGGGGTACTAAGGTACCCCTACTTTAGTACACCGACAGACTTCCGTGGAGTTTCAGGAATTTTGGAGTTGTGCAGACTAGGTCTGTAATATTTGCTCCTTTTCCAGCCCAGAATTCCAGCTGCCGGCATTCTCCCTCTTCATGTAAACCTTGTAAAACAAGAGAGAAAAGGCATAAGTATTGTGACATAATGTGTAATAACAACCCATAATGCAATAAATATCGATATAAGAGCATGATGCAAAATGGACGTATCAACTCCCCCAAGCTTAGGCCTCGCTTGTCCTCAAGCGGAAGTCGATAACGAAAAATATGTCAACATGTTTAGAGATAGAGGTGTCGATAAAATAAAATACGGACATGAGGGCATCATGATCATTCTTAAAACATCAACATATGTATATTGTCATATGATTTCTCATGCTAAAGTAACAATCTATTCACAATGTAAAGTATGAATCAGAAACTTCATTGAAAACTGACAAACTATAATATCTGTCATTGAAGCAATTGCAATTTATCATGAAATCGGAAAGAGTCAATATAAGAGCTTTTCAGCAAGTCCGCATACTCAACTATCATTTAGTCTTTCACAATTGCTAACACTCACGCAATACTTATGGGTATGGAGTTTTAATCGGACACAGAGAAAGATAGGGCTTATAGTGTTGCCTCCCAACCTTTTACCTCAAGGGTAATGTCAACAATAATAGTTTATGATAGCTTACATCCAATTGGATATATATATCAGGATCTTTCCAACACAATGTGCTTGCCAAAGGATAAAATGTAAAAAGGAAAGGTGAAGATCACCATGACTCTTGTATAAGGTATAAGACAAGAATAAAAGATAGGCCTTCGCAGAGGGAAGCAGAGGTCGTCGTGTGCTTTTATGGTTGGATGCACGAAATCTTAGTGCGAAAGAACGTCACTTTATATTGCCACTTGTGATATGGACCTTTATTATGCAGTCCGTCGCTTTTATTGCTTCCATATCACAAGATCGTATAAAGCTTATTTTATCCACACTAATAGATCATACATATCTAGAGAGCAATTTTTATTGCATGCAACAATGACAACTTACTTGAAGGATCTTACTCAATTCATAGGTAGATATAGTGGACTCTCATGGCAAAACCGGTTTTAAGGATATTTGGAAGCACAAGTAGTATCTCTACTTGGTGCAAAGAATTTGGCTATCATGAGGGGGAAAGGCAAGATCAACATGTTGGATGATCCATGACAATATACTTTATTTCGGATATAAGAAAACATAACCCATTACGTTGTCTTCCTTGTCCAACATCAACTTTTTAGCATGTCATATTTTAATGAGTGGTCACAATCATAAAAGATGTCCAAGATAGTATATTTATAGGTGAAAACCTCTCTTTCTTTATTACTTCCTATTAATTGCAACGATGACCAAAACTATGTTTGTCAACTCTCAACAACTTTTATTCATCATACTATTTTATATGTGAAGTCATTTCTCTCCATAAGGTCAATATGATCTCTTTTATTTCTTTTTATTCTTTCTTTTATTCCCTCAAGATCATAATAAGATAATCAAGCCCTTGACTCAAAACTAATCTTTATTATATATAGCTCACGGACTCGATTACATAGAAGGATCATAAGGCAAAACTCAAAACTAGATCATACCAATGTTGGGGATATCGCTTATCGGCAACTTATCGGTCGACCCATGATAAGGGATAAATCGGCCAGTTTATCAGCATATCGACCGTTTTATCACCATATCGGCTAATTTATCGGCCAATTTATCTTATCGGGCAGACACTGATAAGCGATAAATTGGTCGATTTATCAAAATATCGAAAGATATCTTGAACAGTGGATCATACTAAAACTTTATTCTACTAGATGAAGATATTACTAAAAGGATCGAACTAATAAAAACGGTAAAGATAGGAGTGTGATGGTGATAGGATACCGGGGTACCTCCCCCAAGCTTGGCAGTTGCCAAGGGGAGTGCCCATACCTGATACTCAGTTCTCCTTTAGTGGTGAAGATGATGGAGTTGTTGATGATGTAGGCTTGTCGTCCCTCTTCCAAGGCATAGGCTCACCATCATAGAAAGATGATCGAGTCTCCGGGATCCCTAGATCTGCAGTCAAACTCATCCTCTTGATTCTATATTCATACTCACAGTTTTGGTTTTGCAGGTCATAGATCTGGGCTTGGAGGTGCTCGATTTTCTTGTGAAGCTTGAAGATGGCCTCCCCAATGTTCTTGGCATCCAGCTTGTGCTTGTTGGTGAACTCCGCGATCATCATGTGGTTTGCGTCGAGTCCGCGTTCACCATCCCTTGGCACTTGAAAACTTGCTCCTCCATTGCTTCGAGTCTTGTCTCCACGCTTCCGGTCCTCCTTAGTCCCTCAACATCACGGATGTGGAGCACCCCCTCATGCATCTCAATGGTTTGAGGGTGCTGCAGCACCTCCACGAGGTAGGGGTTGATGACCTTCTCGAAAAACTTGTCCTTGGGTGCGCTCGAAGACGTCATGGTGATCTAGATCTGTCAGAAAAACAACTCGAAACAAAAACAGGAGATATTTGCATGGTACGGTGGTCAAAACCTTCGGGAGAATATATACTGAATTTTTACCGACCAAAAGAAGTATCGTGCAAGAAAACGGAGTCTGGAGGGCACACGAGGTGCCACGAGGCAGGGGGCGCGCCCTGGGGGGTAGGGCGCGCCCTCCACCCTCGTGGACGCCTTGTGTCCTTCCCGGACTACTTATTATTTTCCTATTTTCTTAAATATTCCAAAACGGAGAAGAATTGCTATTAGAACTGTTTTGGAGTCGGTTTACTTACCGTACCACATACCTATTCCTTTTTGGAGTATGAAACGTTCTGGAAAGTGTCCCTTATGTATTCCTTCGGGGTTACGGTTTCAATAACATTAGTTTCAAAATTTATTGGATTACCTGAGATATAATGTTTGATTCTTTGACCATTCACCACCTTTGGATTTTTGCCTTTGAAGTTGTTGATTTTTATGGCACCAGAACGATAGACCTCCTCGATAACGTAATGACCTTCCCATTTATAGAGGAGTTTTCCTGCAAAAAATCTTAAACGAGAGTTGTATAGCAGAACACAATCACCTACATTAAACTCACGCTTTTGTATTCTTTTGTCATTCCCTCTTTTAATTTTTCTTTAAACAGTTTGGCATTCTCATAGGCATGGGTTCTCCATTCATCAAGTGAGCTAATGTCAAATAGCCTCTTTTCACCGGCAAGTTTGAAATCATAATTGAGCTCTTTAATGGCCCAATATGCATTATGTTCTAGTTCGAGAGGTAAGTGACATGCTTTTCCATATACCATTTTGTACGGAGACATACCCATAGGATTTTTATATGCAGTTCTATAGGCCCATAATGCATCATCAAGTTTTTTGGACCAATCCTTTCTAGATCAATCAACAGTCTTTTGCAAAATTAATTTAATCTCTCTATTACTCAATTCTACTTCACCACTAGGTTGTGGATGATATGGAGACGCAATTCTATGATTAACATCATACTTAGCAAGCATCTTACGAAAAGCACCATGAATAAAATGTGAACCACCATCAGTCATTAAATATCTAGGGACTGCAAACCTCGGGAAAATAACTTCTTTAAGCATCTTAATAGAGGTGTTATGATTAGCACTACTAGTTATAATAGCTTCTACCCACTTAGTTACATAATCAACAGCAACTAAAATATGTGTATACCCATTAGAGGAAGGAAATGTTCCCATATAATCAAAGCCCCAAACATCAAATGGTTCAATAACAAGTGAATAGTTCATAGGCATTTATTGACGTCTACTAATATTACCAATTCTTTGACATTCATCACAAGACAACAAAAACTTACGGGCATCTTTAAATAGACTAGGCCAATAAAAACCGGATTGCAATACCTTATGCGCAGTTCTATCTCCAGCGTGGTGTCCTGCATAAGCCTCGGAGTGACACTTACATAGGATCTGCTCCTGTTCATGCTGAGGTACACAACGTCTAATAACACCATCTACTCCTTCTTTATAAAGGTGTGGGTCATCCCAGAAGTAATGTCTTAAATGATAGATTTTTTTCTTTTACCGGTATATGAAACTAGGTGGTATAAATTTAGCAACAATGTAATTAGCATAATCAGCATACCATGGAGCAGTACGAGAAGCATTTATGATAGCTAATTGTTCATCAGGAAAACTATCATCAATAGGTAGTGGGTCATCAAGAACATTCTCTAACCTAGACAAGTTGTCTGCAACGGGGTTCTCAGCTCCCTTTCTATCAATAATATGCAAATAAAATTCTTGTAGCAAGAGAACCCATCTAATAAGTCTAGGTTTGGCATCTTTCTTTTCCATAAGATATTTAATAGCAGCATGATCAGTGTGAACAATTACTTTAGAATCAACAATATAAGGTCTGAACTTATCACAAACAAACACAACTGCTAGAAATTCGTTTTCAGTAGTAGCATAATTTCTTTGGGCACTGTCTAGAGTTTTACTAGCATATTGGATAACATTTAATTTCTTATCAAGTCTTTGTCCTAGAACAGGACCTACAGCATAATGACTAGCATCACACATAATTTCAAAGAGTAAATTCTAGCAAGGTGGCTGAACAATAGGTGCAGAAATCAAGGCTTTCTTAAGTATTTCAAATGCTTCTACACAATCATCATCAAAGACAAAAGGAACATCTTTTTGTAGGAGATTAGTCAGAGGCCTTGAAATTTTTGAGAATTCTTTAATGAACCTCCTATAAAAGCCGGCATGACCAAGGAAATTTCTTATACCTTTAATGTCCTTAGGACACGACATCTTTTCAATAGCATCAACTTTAGCTT
The DNA here is from genome assembly GCA_032464435.1 of Aegilops umbellulata. Lineage (NCBI taxonomy): Eukaryota > Viridiplantae > Streptophyta > Magnoliopsida > Poales > Poaceae > Aegilops > Aegilops umbellulata. The sequence continues at coordinate 249,544,949 of CP136060.1, forward strand.
TTATCAACTTCAATACCTCTTCAGAAATTTTATGCCCCAAGAAAATACCTTCATTAACCATAAAGTGGCACTTCTCCCAATTCAAGACAAGATTACTTTCTTCACATCTCTGCAAAACTCGGTTAAGGTTGCTTAAGCAATCATCAAAAGAAGTTCCATAAACAGAGAAATCATCCATGAAAACCTCAACAATCTTTTCACAAAAGTCATAGAATATAGCAGACATACAAATTTGAAAGGTAGCAGGTGCATTACATAAACCAAAAGGCATAAGTCTATAAGCAAAGGTACCGAAAGGGCAAGTAAAAGTGGTATTTTCCTGATCCTCTTTTGACACAGGTATTTGAGAGAAACCAGAATAACCATCTAGAAAGAAAAAATGTGTATGTTTGGATAATCTTTCTAGAATTTGATCAATAAAAGGTAAAGGGTAATGATCCTTTTTAGTAGCTTTATTTAGTTTGCGAAAAACAATTACCATTCTATAACCTATAACAATTCTTTGTGGGATCAATTCATCTTTATCATTAGGAACAACAGTAATACCTCCCTTCTTAGGGATACAATGGGCATGACTTACCCACTGACTATCAGCAACGGGATAAATTATACCTGCCTCCAGAAGCTTTAGTATTTCTTCTCTTACCACTTCTTTCATCTTAGGATTTAACCGTCGTTGGTGATCAACAACCGGTTTAGCGTCTTTCTCCAATTTTATTTTGTGTTGGCACAGAGTGGGACTAATGCCCTTAAGATCATCCAGAGTATATCCAATAGCAGCACAGTGCTTCTTCAGAGTTCTCAACAATTTTTCTTCTTCCTGCTCTGAAAGGTTAGCGCTAACAATAACGGGATATATCTTCTTTTCATCAAGATAAGCATATTTAAGAGTATCAGGTAATGGTTTAAGCTCAAACACAGGATCACCCTTGAGTGGAGGAGGATCCCCTAGAATTTCAACAGGCAAGTTGTGTCTCAAAATAGGTCCCTGTTTAAAGAATACTTCATCTATTTCCCTTCTTTCATTCATAAACATATCATTTTCATGGTCTAGCAAATATTGTTCTAAACGATCATTAGGAGGCATGGCAATCGAAGCAAGACCAATAATTTCATCTTTACTAGGCAATTCTTTATCATGGGGTTGTCTACGAAATTTAGCAAAATTAAAATCATGAGACATATCCCCTAATCCAATAGTAACAACATCCTTTTCGCAGTCTATCCTAGCATTAACAGTATTCAAGAAGGGTCTAGCAAATATAATGGGACAAAAGTTATCTCGTGGAGAAGCAAGAACAAGAAAATCAGTAGGATATTTAATTTTCCCACACAAGACTTCAACATCTCTAACAATCCCGACTGGTGAGATAGTATCTCTATTGACAAGCTTAATAGTAACATCAATATCTTCTATCTCAGCAAGTGCAATATCATGGATAATTTCTTAGAATAAAGAATAATGTATTGCACTGACACTAGCACCCATATCACATAAACCATGATAGCAATGATCGCCTATTTTAACAGAAATAATAGGCATGCCAACAATAGGTCTATGTTTATCTTTAGTATCGGGTTTAGCAATTCTAGCAGCTTCAGCACAGAGGTAAATAACATGCCCATCAATATTATCGACCAAGAGATCCTTAACCATAGCAATACTAGGTTCAACATTAATTTGTTCAGAGGGTTTGGGTGTTCTAATATTACTTTTGTTGACCATAGTTGAAGCTTTAGCACGATCCTTTATTCTAACAGGGAAAGGTGGTTTCTCAATATAAGCAGTAGGAACAATAGGATCAACATTATAAGTGATAGTCTTCTATTCAGCTTTAATAGGTTCAACTAGTTTTACTTCAATGGGAGGATGATATTTAAACCACTTCTCCTTAGGGAGATCAACATGAGTAGCAAATGATTCACAGAAAGAAACTACTATCTCAGAGTCAAGTCCATATTTAATGCTAAATTCACGGAAAACATCGGTATCCATAAAAGATTTTACACAATCAAACTTAGGTGTTATACCTGACTCCTTACCTTCGTCGAGTTCCCAATCTTCAGAGTTGCGTTTAATTCTTTCCAACAAATCCCATTTGAATTCAATAGTGTCCATCATAAAAGAACCAGTACAATAAGTATCGAGCACGGAGCGATTATTGAAAGCCGAGCATAAAATTTTTGAATAATAATTTCTCTTGAGAGATCATGATTGGGGCATGAATATAGAATTGACTTAAGCCTCCCCCAAGCTTGAGCGATGCGTTCTCCTTCGCGAGGCCAAAAATTATATATATAATTACGATCACGATGAACTAGATGCATAGGATAAAACTTCTGATGAAATTCCAATTTCAATCGGTTGTAATTCCATGATCCAATATCATCACATAGCCTAAACCATATCAATTCCTTTCCCTTCAAAGATAAAGGGAAGACCTTCTTGATAACATCCTCGGGCATACCTGCAAGCTTAAATAATCCACAAACTTCATCCACATAGATTAGGTGCAAATCGGGATGCAATGTTCCATCTCCTGTAAAAGGATTAGCTAGCAGTTTATCTATCATACCCGAAGGAATTTCAAAGTAAACATTTTCAGTAGGTTCAGTAGGTTGAGGATCAAATCTTTGCTCTACTGGTCGGGGTGAAGATACCCCGAACAAGCCCCTCAAAGGATTATGTTCCATAGTAACAAGTGGCAGTAAATTTCAGCACACTATATAAAATTTTCCTTACCAAATTCCACCTACCAAAGGCGTTTCACTCCCCGGCAACGGCGCCAGAAAAGAGTCTTGATGACCCACAAGTATAGGGGATCTATCATAGTCCTTCCGATAAGTAAGAGTGTCGAACCCAACGAGGAGCAGAAGGAAATGACAAGCGGTTTTCAGTAAGGTATTCTCTGCAAGCACTGAAATTATCGGTAACAGATAGTTTTGTGATAAGGTAATTTGTAACAGGTAACAAGTAATAAAAGTAAATAAGGTGCAGCAAGATGTCCCAATACTTTTTGTAGCAAAGGACAAGCGTGGACAAACTCGTATATAAAAGAAAATGCTCCCGAGGACACATGGGAATTATCATCAAGCTAGTTTTCATCATGCTCATATGATTCGCGTTCGTTACTTTGATAATTTGATATGTGGGTGGACCGGTGCTTGGGTACTTTCCTTCCTTGGACAAGCATCCCACTTATGATTAACCCCTATTGCAAGCATCCGCAACTACAAAAGTAGTATTAAGGTAAACCTAACCATAGCATGAAACATATGGATCCAAATCAGACCCTTACGAAGCAACGCATAAACTAGGGTTTAAGCTTCTGTCACTCTAGCAACCTATCATCTAATTATTACTTCCCAATGCCTTCCTCTAGGCCCAAACAATGGCGAAGTGTCATGTAGTCAACGTTCACATAACACCATGCTACCTCTTGAGCATGCATTGGTATTCCCTTGAATAGGAAAGGGTGATGCAGCAAAGTAGCGTAAATATTTCCCTCAGTTTTTGAGAACCAAGGTATCAATCCAGTAGGAGACTACACGCAAATCCCTCGTACCTGCACAAACAATCAAGAACCTTGCAACCAACGCGATAAAGGGGTTGTCAATCCCTTCACGGCCACTTGCAAAAGTGAGATCTGATAAAGATAATAAGATAATTATTTTTGGTATTTTTGTTGTATAGATTGGAAAGTAAAGATTGCAAATAGGAAAATAATATGATGGAAGATAGACCCGAGGGCCATAGGTTTCACTAGTGGCTTCTCCCAAGATAGCATAATCTATGGTGGGTGAACAAATTATTGTCGAGCAATTGATAGAAAAGCGCATAGTTATGAGAATATCTAGGCATGATCATGTATATAGGCATCACGTCTGTGACAAGTAGACCGAAACGATTCTGCATCTACTACTATTACTCCACACATCAACCGCTATCCAGCATGCATCTAGAGTATTAAGTTCATAAGAACAGAGTAACGCATTAGGCAAGATGACATGATGTAGAGGGATAAACTCAAGAAATATGATATAAACCCCATCTTTTTATCCTCGATGGCAACAATACAATACGTGCCTTGCTGCCCCTGCTGTCACTAGGAAAGGACACTGCAAGATTGAACCCAAAGCTAAGCACTTCTCCCATTGCAAGAATGATCAATCTAGTAGGCCAAACCAAACTGATAATTCGAAGAGACTTGCAAAGATATTAAATCATGCATATAAGAATTCAGAGAAGAATCAAATATTGTTCATAGATAATCTTGATCATAAACCCACAAGTTAGCGGATCTCGACAAACACACTGCAAAAAGAATAAGTTCCATTTAAATTCAATAGTCTTCATCATAAAAGAGCCAACACAAGAAGTATCGAGCATGGTGTGATTGTTTTCAGAAAGCCGAGCATAAAAACTTTGCATAATTATTTCTCTCGAGAGCTCATTATTGGGGCATGAATATAACATTGATTTAAGCCTCCCCCAAGCTTGAGCGATGCTTTCTCATTCGCGAGGCCAGAAATTATATATATAATTGCGATCATGATGAACAAGATGCATAGGGTAATACTTTTGATGAAATTCCAATTTCAATCTTTTATAGTCCCACGATCTCGTATCGCATAGCCTATACCATATCAATGCGTCTTCCTTCAAAGATAAAGAGAAGACCTTCTTCTTAGCAACATCATCGGGTACACCTGCAAGCTTAAATAATCCACAAACTTCATCCACATATAACAAGTGCTCATCAGGATGCTTTGTTCCATCTCCTGTAAAAGAGTTAGCTAGCAGCCTTTCCATCATACCCGAAGGAAATTCAAAAGGAGTTTCATTTTCAATAGGTTCAGTAGGTTGAGGAGCAACTCTTTGCTCTACTGGACGGGGCGAAGATACCCCGAACAAGCCCCTCAGAGAATTACTTTCCATAGTAACAAGTGACAGTAAATTTCAGCACACTATATAATTTTTTCCTTACCAAATTCCACCTACCAAAGGCGCTACACTCCCCGGCAACGGCGCCAGAAAAGAGTCTTGATGACCCACAAGTATAGGGGATCTATCGTAGTCCTTTTGATAAGTAAGAGTGTCGAACCCAACGAGGAGCAGAAGGAAATGATAAGCGGTTTTCAGCAAGGTATTCTCTGCAAGTACTGAAATAAGTGGTAACAGATAGTTTTGCGACAAGATAAATTGTAACGAGCAACAAGTAACAAAAGTAAATAAAGTGAAGCAAGGTGGCCCAATCCTTTTTGTAGCAAAGGACAAGCTGGAACAAACTCTTATATAAGGAAAAGCGCTCCCGAGGACACATGGGAATATCGTCAAGCTAGTTTTCATCACGTTCATATGATTCACGTTCGGTACTTTGATAATTTGATATGTGGGTGGACCGGTGCTTGGGTGTTGTTCTTACTTGAACAAGCATCCCACTTATGATTAACCTCTATTGCAAGCATCCACAACTACAACAAAAGTATTAAGGTAAACCTAACCATAGCATGAAACAAATGGATCCAAATCAGCCCCTTACGAAGCAACGCATAAACTAGGGTTTAAGCTTCTGCCACTCTAGCAACCCATCATCTACTTATTGCTTCCCAATGCCTTCCTCTAGGCCCAAATAATGGTGAAGTGTTATGTAGTCGACGTCCTCATAACACCACTAGAGGCTAGACAACATACATCTTATCAAAATATCAAACGAATACCAAATTCACATGACTACTAATAGCAAGACTTTTCCCTTGTCCTCAGGAACAAACGTAACTACTCACAAAGCATATTCATGTTCATAATCAGAGGGGTAATAATATGCATATAGGATCTGAACATATGATCTTCCACCAAATAAACCAACTAGCATCAACTACAAGGAGTAATCAACACTACTAGCAACCTACTAGCACAAATCCCGGACTTTGAGACAAGAATTGGATACAAGAGATGAAGTAGGGTTTGGAGATGAGATTGTGCTGGTGAAGATGTTGATGGAGATTGCCCTCTCCTGATGAGAGGTGCGTTGGTGATGACGATGGTGATGATTTCCTCCTTCCTGAGGGAAGTTTCCCTGGCAGAACAGCTCTGTCGGAGCTCTAGATTGGTTCCGCCTTGGTTCCGCCTCGTGGCGGCGGAGTCTCGTCCCGAAAGGTTGCTTCTGATTTTTTTCTCATCGAAAGACTTCATATAGCAGAAGATGGATGTCGGAGACCCACCAGGGGGCCCACGAGATAGGGGGGCGCGCCCCCACCCTCGTGAGCAGGGTGTGGGCCCCCTGGACTTCATCTTTGGCGAGGATTTTTCTTTATTTATTTTAAGATATTCCGTGGAGTTTCTAGACTTTCGGAGTTGCGCAGAATAGGTCTCTAATATTTGCTCCTTTTCCAGCCCAGAATTCTAGCTGCCGGCATTCTCCCTCCTTATGTAAACCTTTTAAAATAAGAGAGAATAGCCATAAGTATTGTGACAAAATAACAGCCCATAATGCAATAAATACCGATATAAAAGCATGATGCAAAATAGACGTATCAGCTGTGCAGTGCTCGTCGTCCACAAGCTCCAGCAGCTCGTCAAGGCGGGCGGCGGGGTCGCGAAGATGGAGGTGGCTGAGGACACGCGTCAACGCGGCCGAGGAAAGAACGCGGGCTTCCCCCTCTGCCATGGGGCCGATACCGCTCACGACGTCCTCAAGCGCATCAACCAGATAAGGAAGCAGCTGGGCGGGGGCCTCGTTGCTGGTGGCCAGCGGCTCCTCCAAGCCCTTCTCGTATAGTGACTGCAGCGCCTTCCAAGCCCTTACCTCGAGGAGCTTGAAGGCCTCGTGGTCCTCATCCAGGACCTTCACCTTGGCGTCAAGATCAGCCTTCTCCGCCTCCACCTTCTGCTCCAGCTTCTTCAGTCGGCTGCGTTCCGCGGCCTGCGCTTTCGCCAACTCCTCTAGCTCGGTGCCGCGACCCTTGATGGCATCCTCCCGGGCCTTTATCTTCTCCTCCTCCGCCTTGCGGCTACGGGTTTCTTCTGCACGCTCGGTGTGTAGGGTCTTCAGCTCGGCCTCCAGCACCCAGCAGCGATCCTGGGCGGTCTCGGCATGCTTCAGCGTTGCCTCGCGAGCGGCCGCTGCCTGGGCAGCGGCCTGCTTCTCCTTCTCGGAGGTTGTTGCGGCCTGGCTCAGCGTCGCCCGGACGGACACATCAGAATGAAGCCAGCCAGAGACCAGCTCCAGGCGCCCAGTTACTAGGTGGGGGTCGGCACCCTGAAGATCCTCTCGCATCCAGGTCATCTTAGAAAGAGCACGCTCCAAGACGTCAGGGGAGGTGGATGAACCTGAAGCCAGCAGTGCAGGAGGAGGAGGAGGAGGCGGCATCGTTACCATAGCATGGGAGACTAGGGGCTCCTGAGCTTTGGGGACCTCAGTAGCCGGGCCGGACAACGCCGCCTCCGGAGCCAGCGGGGCCACGGGGGCTGACTCCTCCCTAGGATTCTCACCCAGGCCTCGCGAGGACGACCGAGCCGGAGAGATATGGGCGCCAACGCTGCCCTTCTCCACAGGGGGAGACGCAGCCGTGACAGGCAGGTTGGTTCTGAGCAGCACCACCGCTTCCTCCTTCCTCTTCTTCGCCGCAGGAGTCGGCCTAATCGCACAACGGAGAAGCATCAAGGTCAAGCAGCAGAAGCAAGAACGAAACAAGGCAAGAGCACTTACAGGTCTGTCGCAGCGTAGTCCCTCTGCTTTGTAAGCTTGAAGCCTGAGAGCCTCGAAGCCCGAGGCGCGGGCGCGAGGGCTCCAGGAGCAGAAGGAGGGGCAATGGATGCACCAGAAGCAGCCCCAGGCGGAATCAGATCAGGGTCGTCGTCTCGAGAGACCAACGCCGACCTGCCCCTCATCGGGATCACGAGCGGCTCCCCCCTTTGGAGGACACCGGCCTCGTCGTCGTCATCAGGCATGGTGCGGAAGAGGTCAGCCTTGCGCAAGGGGGAGGTCTCCCCCATCCCCTCGAGGGTCGCCTCCGAGTCGCGCTCCTCGTCTTGCTCTCCTCCTCCTCCTTGCGAGAGTAGCTAGAAGACACGTCCACCGGCACCGTCGCCTCCGGGACCACAAGGGGCGCCGGAGGCACCAGGCCACACTCGTCGAAGGTGGGCATGGCGGCCGTGATACGTCTCCAACGTATCTATAATTTTTTATTGTTCCATGCTATATTATATTCTGTTTTGGACATTATTGGGCTTTATTATTCACTTTCATATTGTTTTTGGGACTAACCTATTAACCGGAGGCCCAGCCCAGAATTGTTGTTTTTTGCCAATTTCAGTGTTTCGCAGAAAAAGAATATCAAACGGAGTACAAACGGAATGAAACCTTCGGGAACGTGATTTTTGGAACGAACATGATCCAGAGGACTTGGACCCTACGTCAAGAAATCAAAGAGGAAGCCACGAGGTAGGGGGCGCGCCTCCCCCCCCCCCCCCAGGCGCGCCCTCCACCCTCGTGGGCCCCACGTTGCTCCACCGATGTACTTCTTCCTCCCATATATACCTACATACCCCCAAAATACCAGATACGGAGACAAAAACCTAATTCCACCGCTGCAACCTTCTGTACCCACGAGATCCCATCTTGGGGCCTGTTCCGGAGCTCCGCCAGAGGGGGCGTCGATCACGGAGGGCTTCTACATCAACACGATAGCCTCTCCGATGATTTGTGAGTAGTTTACCTCAGACTTTCGGGTCCATAGTTATTAGCTAGATGTCTTCTTCTCTCTTTTTGCATCTCAATACAATGTTCTCCCCCTCTCTCGTGGAGATCTATTCGATGTAATCTTCTTTTGCGGTGTGTTTGTTGAGATCGATGAATTGTGGGTTTATGATCAAGTTTATCTATGAACAATACTTGAATCTTCTGAATTCTTTTATGTATGATTGGTTATCTTTGCAAGTCTCTTCGAATTATCAGTTTGGTTTGGCCTACTAGATTGATCTTTCTTGCAATGGGAGAAGTGCTTAGCTTTGGGTTCAATCTTGCGGTGTCCTTTCCCAGTGACAGTAGGGGCAGCAAGGCACGTATTGTATTGTTGGCATCGAGGATAACAAGATGGGGTTTTTATCATATTGCATGAATTTATCCCTCTACATCATGTCATCTTGCTTAAAGTGTTACTCTGTTCTTATGAACTTAATACTCTAGATGCATGCTGGATAGCGGTCGATGTGTGGAGTAATAGTAGTAGATGCAGGCAGGAGTCGGTCTACTTGTCTCAGACGTGATGCCTATATACATAATCATACCTAGATATTCTCATAACTATGCTCAATTCTATCAATTGCTGAACAGTAATTTGTTCACCCACCGTAAATACTTATGCTCTTGAGAGAAGCCACTAGTGAAACCTATGGCCCCCGGGTCTATTTTCCATCATATTAATCTTCCAACACTTAGCTATTTCTTGCGCCGTCTTTATTTTACTTTCTTTACTTTGCATCTTTATCATAAAAATACCAAAAATATTATCTTATCATATCTATCAGATCTCACTCTCGTAAGTGACCGTGTAGGGATTGACAACCCCTTATCGCGTTGGTTGCAAGGATTTATTTGTTTGTGTAGGTGCGAGGGAAATACTTACGTTACTTTGCTGCATCACCCTTTCCTCTTCAAGGGAAAACCAACGCAGTGCTCAAGAGGTAGCAAGAAGGATTTCTAGCGCCGTTGCCGGGGAGGTCTATGCAAAAGTCAACATACCAAGTACCCATCACAAACCCTTATCTCCCGCATTACATTATTTGCCATTTGCCTCTCGTTTTCCTCTCCCCCACTTCACCCTTGCCGTTTTATTCGCCTTCTCTTTTCCGGTTGCCTCTTTACATTCGCTTTTCCCTCGCCATGTCGGAACCAAAAAGAGTTGAGGTTTCTCTCCCAAGTTGTAGCGCTTTAGACAATCCTGCTATCTTATCTAAACTCATAAATAGAAATACTATGGAAAAACCTGTCGGAGTTATCAATAAGAAACTTAGTAATTTTGATGAAGATGATTCTGGAATTTTTCGTTATTTACTCGATGAATCGTTAAAATATGCTTGGGATAGGCTGTTAAGGATCCGAGCTAGCTATGTACCCCAATATCAAATTGAGGTTTATCAAAAAAGCTTTTATGTTGGGTTGCCCGCTTCGTTCAAACAAGTTTTAGATTCTATTTTTGAAGAGGGTTTTCTTGAAGGGGACCCCATAGATACCTATGAAAATATGAAAACTATATTTGGGCACCCCATTAATGAGAAAGTTGAAACCACATCTCTTTTGCTTTCTTACCAAAACGAATCTATCAAAGAGATAAAGGCTAGCCTAGATGCCAATTTCCGCAACCTACTTAATCTTTCTTCTACCATTAATGGCCACGTACTTTGTCAAAATAGAAAGATTAATTCCATAGATAACAAGTTTGCTCTCTTCTTCCCTAAAACCAAAGATGGCAATACCTAGATCTATCCTTGCTTTTATGCCTAGCTAGGGGCGTTAAACAGTAGCGCTTGTTGGGAGGCAACCCAATTTTATTTTTATTTTATTTTTATTTTTTGCTTCCGTTTAGGAATAAATCTTTGTTCTAGCCTCTGGTTAGATGTGTTTTTATGTTTTAGTTAGTGTTTGTGCCAAGTTAAACCTATAGGATCTTCTTGGATGATAGTTATTTGATCTTGCAGAAAATTCCAGAAACTTTCTGTTCACAAAAATAATTGTTAAAAATCACCAGAATGTGATACAATATTGATTCCAATTGCTGCTGATCAACAAGCAAATTGTATAGGTCGTCCTATTGTGGCTGATGTTTTGGAGTTCCAGAAGTTTGCGTTCGTTACAGATTACTACAGACTGTTCTGCTTTTGACAGATTCTGTTTTTCGGGTGTTGTTTGCTTATTTTGATGAATCTATGGCTAGTAAAATAGTTTATAAACCATAGAGAAGTTGGAATACAGTAGGTTTAAAACCAATATAAATAAAGAATGAGTTCATTACAGTACCTTGAAGTGGTCTTTTGTTTTCTTTCGTTAACGGAGCTCATGAGATTTTCTGTTCAGTTTTGTGTTGTGAAGTTTTCAAGTTTTGGGTGAAAGATTTGATGGATTATGGAACAAGGAGTGGCAAGAGCCTAAGCTTGGGGATGCCCATGGCACCCCCAAGATAATCTAAGGACACCAAAAAGCCAAAGCTTGGGGATGCCCCGGAAGGCATCCCCTCTTTCGTCTACTTCCATCGGTAACTTTACTTGGAGCTATATTTTTATTCACCACATGATATGTGTTTTGCTTGGAGCGTCTTGTATGATTTGAGTCTTTGCTTTTTAGTTTACCACAATCATCTTTTCTGTACACACCTTTTTAGAGAGACACACATGATTCAGAGATTATTAGAATACTCTGTGTGCTTCACTTATATCTTTTGAGTTATATAGTTTTGCTCTAGTACTTCACTTATATCTTTTAGAGCATGGTGGTAACTTTTGTTTTATAGAAACTATTAATCTCTCATGCTTCACTTAGATTATTTTCAGAGTCTTAAATAGCATGGTAATTGCTTAAATAATCCTAATATGCTAGGTATTCAAGATTAGTAGAAACTTTCTTCTTAGTGTTTTGAATACTAAGAGAAGTTTGATGCTTGATGATTGTTTTGAGATATGGAGGTAGTGATATTAAAGTTGTGCTAGTTGAGTAGTTGTGAATTTGAGAAATACTTGTGTTGAAGTTTGCAAGTCCCGTAGCATGCACGTATGTTAAATGTTATGTAACAAATTTGAAATATGAGGTGTTCTTTGATTGTCCTCCTTATGAGTGGCGGTCGGGGACGAGCGATGGTCTTTTCCTACCAATCTATCCCCCTAGGAGCATGCGCGTAGTGCTTGGTTTTTTATGACTTCTAGATTTTTGCAATAAGTATGTGAGTTCTTTATGACTAATATTGAGTCCATGGATTATACGCACTCTCACCTTTCCATCATTGCTAGCGTCTTCAGTACCGTGCATTGCCCTTTTCTCACATTGAGAGTTGGTGCAAACTTCGCCGGTGCATCCAAACCCCGTGATATGATATGCTCTTTCACACATAAACCTCCTTATATCTTCCTCAAAACAGCCACCATACCTACCTATTATGGCATTTTCATAGCCATTCCGAGATATATTGCCATGCAACTTTCCATCGTTCCCTTTATCATGACACGTTCATCATTGCCATATTGCTTAGCATGATCATGTAGTTGACATAGTATTTGTGGCAAAGCCACCGTTCATAATTCATTCATACATGTCACTCTTGGTTCATTGCATATCCCGGTACACCGCCGAAGGCATTCATATAGAGTCATAAATTGTTCTAGTATCGAGTTGTAATCACTGGGTTGTAAATAAATCGAAGTGTGATGATCATCATTTTCTAGAGCATTTCCCTAAGTGAGGAATAAAAAAAGAGAGAAAGACCATAAAAAAAAGAGAAGGCCCAAAAAATGAGAGAAAAAGAGAGAAGGGACAATGTTACTATCCTTTTACCACACTTGTGCTTCAAAGTAGCACCATAATCTTCATGATAGAGAGTCTCTCGTTTTGTCACTTTCATATACTAATGGGAATTTTTCATTATAGAACTTGGCTTGTATATTCCAACAATGGGCTTCCTCAAGTGCCCTAGGTCTTCGTGAGCAAGCAAGTTGGGTGCACACCCACTCAGTTTCTTTGGTTGAGCTTTCATACATTTATAGCTCTAGTGTATCCGTTGCATGGCAATCCCTACTCCTTGCATTAACATCAATCGATGGGCATCTCCATAGCTCATTGATTAGCCTCGTTGATGTGAGACTTTCTCTTTTTTGTCTTCTCCACATAACCCCCATCATTATACTCTATTCCACCCATAGTGCTATATCCATGGCTCACGCTCATGTATTGTGTGAAGGTTTATAAAGTTTGACATTACTAAAGTATGAAACAATTGCTTGGCTTGTCGTCGGGGTTGTGCATGATGAGAGCATTCTTGTGTGACGAAAATGGAGCATGACTAAACTATATGATTTTGTAGGGATGAACTTTCTTTGGCCATGTTATTTTGAGAGGAAATAATTGCTTAGTTAGTATGCTTGAAGTATTATTATTTTTATGTCAATATTGAACTTTTATCTTGAATCTTTCGGATCTGAATATTCATACCACAATTAAGAAGAACTACATTGAAATTATGCCTAGTAGCATTCCACATCAAAAATTCTCTTTTTATCATTTACCTACTCGAGGACGAGCAGGAATTAAGCTTGGGGATGCTTGATACGTCTCCAACGTATCTACAATGTTTTATTGTTCCATGCTATATTTTATTCTGTTTTGAACATTATTGGGCTTTATTATTCACTTTTATATTATGTTTGGGACTAACCTATTAATCGGAGGCCCAGCCCAGAATTGCTATTTTTTGCCTATTTCAGAGTTCCACAGAAAAAGAATATCAAACGGAGTCCAAACAAAATGAAACCTTCGTGAACGTGATTTTCGTAATGAACATGATCCAGAGGACTTGGACCCTACGTCAAGAAATCAAAGAGGAAGCCACGAGGTAGGGGGCGCGCCTACCCCCCCAGGCGCGCCCTCCACCCTCGTGGGCCCCACGTTGCTCCACCGACGTACTCCTTCCTCCTATATATACCTACGTACCCCCAAACTACCAGATACGGAGACAAAAACCTAATTCCACCGCCGCAACCATATGTACCCACGAGATCCCATCTTGGGGCATGTTCCGGATCTCCGCCGGAGGGGGCATCGATCATGGAGGGCTTCTACATCAACACCATAGCCTCTCCGATGATGTGTGAGTAGTTTACCTCAGACCTTCGGGTCCATAGTTATTAGCTAGATGGCTTCTTATCTCCTTTTGGATCTCAATACAATGTTCTCCCCCTCTCTCGTGGAGATCTATTCGATGTAATCTTCTTTTGCGGTGTGTTTGTTGAGACCAAGGAATTGTGGGTTTATGATCAAGTTTATCTATGAACAATATTTGAATCTTCTGAATTCTTTTATGTATGATTGGTTATCTTTGCAAGTTTCTTTGAATTATCAGTTTAGTTTGGCCTACTAGATTGATCTTTCTTGCAATGGGAGAAGTGCTTAGCTTTGGGTTCAATCTTGCGGTGTCCTTTCCCAGTGACAGTAGGGGCAGCAAGGCACGTATTGTATTGTTGCCATCGAGGATAACAAGATGGGGTTTTTTTATCATATTGCATGAATTTATCCCTCTACATCATGTCATCTTGCTTAAAGCGTTACTCTGTTCTTATGAACTTAATACTCTAGATGCATGCTGGATAGCGGTCGATGTGTGGAGTAATAGTAGTAGATGCAGGCAGGAGTCGGTCTAATTATCTTGGACGTGATGCCTATATACATGATCGTACCTAGATATTTTCATAACTATGCTCGATTCTATCAATTGCTCAACAGTAATTTGTTCACCCACCGTAAATACTTATGCTCTTGAGAGAAGCCACTAGTGAAACCTATGGCCCCCGGGTCTATTTTCCATCATATTAATCTTCCAACACTTAGCTATTTCTTGCACCGTTTTTATTTTACTTTCTTTACTTTGCATCTTTATCATAAAAATACCAAAATATTATCTTATCATATCTATCAGATCTCACTCTCGTAAGTGACCGTGTAGGGATTGACAACCCCTTATTACGTTGGTTGCGAGGATTTATTTGTTTGTGTAGGTGCGAGGGACTCGTGCGTAGCCTCCTACTGGATTGATACCTTGGTTCTCAAAAACTGAGGGAAATACTTACGCTACTTTGTTGCATCACCCTTTCCTCTTCAAGGGTGTCGGTGTACTAAAGTAGGGGTACCCTAGTATCCCGAACTTGTGCACGGGCAGTCGCAGCACCCCGCGGCAAGGCCTGCCAGGCGATCGCCAAGGCTCTCTATGGTTCCTTTGGAGCCATTCAAGAACGAAGTATTTAAGCCAAGGAGACAAGTCCCCGGCAAGAGGAGCTTGCCGGGTAGGCCGCTCGAGGCACAAGACCCCGGCAAGACGAGCTTGCCGGGAAGGCCAACCAGAGCATCTCAAAGAACTTGCCGCGACGCGCCACGCGTCCCGGCAGGACTCGGCGAGCGACAAGCTCCCGGACGCGGCAAGACAACGGCCGCGGCAAGGCATTTGCCGTGGCAAGCAACCACTATGTACCTGCGCTCCAGCTCACCCACCTACGTGTCGCTCCGGGACCCTTCCAGGCGTACGTGGCGGGAGGCTGTGCAGCCAGGGGTACACTGTGGCATGCAGCGCTGACAAGAACGCCATCGTGGCAAGCGGTGGCGCCCCTGGCGGTCCCTTTTCTACACCGTCTGGGTGACGTAGATAGGCATTTAATGCCTTTGTCCCCTGCCGTCAGGGTTAGGTATGATACACTGTGTAGGTAGCTGTACCTACCACAGCATGTTTCCATTTTTGCCCTTACCTACGTTGCCACCTGTTGGAGACCCCTTGGACATATAAAAGGAGGCCCATGCACAACGTAGAGGGGGATCGGCCCCCGGAGAGCGATCTCTGAGAGGAAAACAGAAGAACGCTCGGTCTCGCTAGCTGCTTGAGTGTACTGTAGCACTCAGCGCTCCCGAGCAAGAACTCAATACAATCCACAAAGCAGCAGTAGGAGTGTTATCTCTCCGGAGAGCTCCGAAGCTGGGTAAAAAAAACCCGTGTGCTTTGCCTCGATCCGCTCTTCGCGCGACCTCCGCCCCCCGCCGAACCGAGAAGGGGCTCCATCCCCATAGGTGCTCGAGGAGCTAGAAAACCCCGGCATCTTTGGCGCGCCAGGTAGGGGGCGTCGAGGTTGTGTGAACCTGATCCGGCGTTCACACGAGCTAAATATTCATCGACTTCATCGACATGCCGCCGAAGAAGAAGGCTTCGGAGGCGGCTGCTTCGTCCGCGTCGAACCCACCGCCGCCGGAGCAAACGGCTGGTGGGGAAGACGCCGGCGGGAGAACGGGCGTCGACGAGGTAGCCCACGGTGCCGCCAGGTCCAAGGACAAGACTGCTGCCTGTCGGCGGCGTAGCAGGCTCCCACAACGATCGGGCGTCCGTGGATGCTCCGCGCCCATCTCAGGAAGCGCGGGACCGGCATCGTCATGGTACTCTTGGTACCATACGCTCGCTGGACCCAAATAGGGCTGGCGGATCTCGAGATGCTCAAGGCCAGCATACACGCCAACGTGCTGGCGCGAGCGAGGCACGGTCGCGTGGATGGAATACTGCTCCTTCTAACTCGTTGGAAGTCCGAGCATATCCCGCTCCTCGCACCGTTCGCCACCGCTACCCGCCACTCCAGCAGAAGCCTTGGCACGAGCTCAACTGCTCCTAGACTTCCCTCCAACGCCGGACAAGATCGACGACTGGAGGGCCACCATTCAGAGTTTCATCGGCTTCGCCAACGGCGACACTCCATGGCCGGCGACCACATCGTAGCCGCGGCAGGCCAGCCTAGTGCAAGCCGATGGCGACAAAACCGGTGGGGGTGCAACCACCATGCACTCTCCGCCCCAAAGGACAAGATCGCCGAATCGTCGGGTCCACCGCGATAGCGACTCCACCGCTTCATCAGACCCGCGAACTCGTCGCGATCAGCGCCACGTTCTTCACGAACGGCAGCAAGAAGACGCTCGTACCCGCATCGAGCGCCGAAGAGAAACGCGGCGTCAATCCGACCGACGCGCTGGGCCCACTGTCGACATGCATGCGCCAGGGGAACCAGGCGACCTGCCATATGCGGTAGGTTGCCCGGCATTTACTCGTGAGCTGCGGCAAGTCCAGTGGCCCAGGACGAAGAATTTCAAGCCAGACGTACCAGAGAAGTACGACGGCAGATTGCATCCGTCGGAGTTACTCAGCATCTACACCATCGTGGTGCAGGCTGCCGGGGGGCGAGACGACAAGATTCTTGCCAACTACTTCCCTCTAGTGCTCAAGCCCAACGTCAGGTCCTGGCTCATGCACTTGCCGGAAAACTCCATATCTTCCTGGGAAGACCTATGCCATCAGTTTGTCGGCGCCTTTACAGGCGGCCACAAACCTCATGGCCAGGAGAGTGATCTTCACCTGCTTGCCCAGAAGGAAGGAGATCCCCTGCGCAAGTACATCCAGAGATTCAGCCAAGTGCAACGCAACATCCCAGACGTCCACCCTGCCGCGGTCATCAGTGTGTTCCACCAGAACGTGCGTAACCGCAGGATGCGGGAGGAGATGGCGATGTGCAAGATCAGAGACGTCAGTGAGTTGTATGCCCTGGCCGACAGATGTGCACGTGCTGAGGAAGGGAGGAAACTCCCCGGAGAGAACGCAGGAACAGGAGGATCTGACAGCGATGATGCCGCCCCGGCAAGCAAAAACCGGCGGCAGAACAACAGGAAGAGGAAAGGCAAAGATGTGCTAGTTGTCGAGCAGTCCGGCAATGAAGGTGGCGCCAAGACAGGCAAGACTGGTAGCTCCGGCAAGGAGGTTGCCGCATGCGCCAACTTCCAGGCTGTGGTGGCCGCCGACAAGCAGGACGGCACCAACAAGCAGTATTGCAAGATTCACCGCACCAAAGGCCATGACCTCCAGAGCTGCAAGAAGGTCGAGCAGCTCGTTGAGCTGCAAAAGGCCGAATACGAGCGACGCGACAAGGAGAAGGCCCAAGGAGGTGTTGGAGGATCCGGTACGAAGCGCACCGGCCGGGGGGGACGCCGCGGCAACGCCAAGTAGCGGCAAGGCGACAGACCTCCCCGCGGCCGCGACAAGGATGAAGATGACGACGACGACGAAGACATGGATGACGCCGAGACCAGCGAGCAGGAGTTCCAGAAAGCCACAGAAGTTTTGTGCGTTGACGGCGGTGCTTCTCTGCATACTTCACACCGCCAACTCAAGCAGTGGGTGCGGGAAGTCAATGCAGCAGAACCACCCGTTGAGTCACGCAAGCTTCTGAAATGGTCCAGCACGCCTATCATCTTTGATATTGAGGACCACCCCGATCGCACAACTGTTGTCGGGTGTTTGCCGATGTTGGTCTCACCAACTATCCGCAACCTCAAGGTCACTAAGATGCTAGTTGACGGCGGGGCCGGCTTGAACCTGATCTCCTCCGCTGTGCTCCGGAGACTCCAAGTCCCTGACAACGAGCTCGAAGAGACCGGCACGTTCCAAGGAATCAACCCGGGAAGGAGTAAGCCGAAGGGGAAGATCACGCTGCCGGTGAAATTTGGCAGCGAGCTGAACTTCAGGACTGAGAGGATCACTTTCGACGTTGCCGATTTTCCATTACCCTACAATGGAATTCTCGGCCGTCCAGCGCTCGCCAAGTTCATGGCAGCCTCTCACTATGCATACAACATGCTGAAGATGCCAGACCCGATAAGTGTCATCTCTATACATGGCGACAAGAAAGACGCTCTTATCTGTGCCGACAAGATCTACCGGGAAGCAGCCGCCGCCACAGATCACGAGACACTTGCCGCTGAAGCTCCCGGGGGGAAGAAGAAGACCAAGTCCGGCAAAAGCTCTGATGCCCACTCCGGCAAGCGCACCTCTTCGGAGTGCTGCGCTACCGTCGAGGACGCACCATCGAGCTCCACCGGCAAGTGTAAGAAGACGATGGCAGCTCCGCCAGCAACCAAGAAGGTGTCCGCCAGGGAGGACGGCACTGGTGGTACCTTCACCATCAGTGCCACTCTCGACCCTAAATAGGAAAGCGCGCTCATTGCTTTCCTGCGGGCGAATGTCGATGTGTTTGCGTGGCAACCATCAGACATCCCCGGCGTTCCCAGGAAAGTAATTGAGCACCACCTTGTCGTTTGTCCTCATGCGCGGCCCGTCAAGCAGAAAGTCGGGAAACAAGCAGTGGAGCGCCAAGAGTTCATCGCCGAAGAGATCAAGAAGTTGGAAGCAGCAGGCCTCGTCAGAGGAGTGCTCCATCCCACGTGGTTGGCCAATCCTGTAGTCGTGCGCAAGGCAAACGGGAAATGGAGGCTTTGTGTCGACTTCACCGATGTCAATAAAGCTTGTCCCAAAGATCCATTTCCCTTGCCGCGCATTGACCAGATTGTTGACTCCACGGCCGGATGTGACTGGCTTTCATTTCTTGACGCATACTCAGGATACCATCAGATCTTCATGGCAGAAGAGGATGAGGAGAAAACCGCATTCATCACTCCATGTGGCACGTATTGTTTCGTACAGATGCCTTTCGGTTTGAAGAACACGGGTTCAACATTTGCAAGGGTAGTCCATACTGCTTTTGAACCGCAAATACACAGAAATGTGGAAGCCTACATGGATGATATAGTGGTCAAGAGCAGGGACAAGTCAACTCTGATTCAAGATCTAGAAGAGACTTTTGCTAATCTGCGCAGGATCAGCCTCAAGCTCAACCCCGAGAAGTGCGTGTTTGGAGTCCCTTCCGGCAAGCTTCTCGGGTTCTTCATGTCTCAGCGAGGGATTGAAGCTAATCCCGACAAGATCAAGGCCATTGAGTAGATCGAAGCACTGAAGCGCGTCAAGGATGTGCGGAAACTCGCCGGCTGCGTAGCGGCTCTCGGCAGGTTTATCTCTAAGTCCGCTGAGCGCGCCCTGCCTTTTTCAAAATCTTGAAAAAGGCAGGTCCAATGAAATGGACTCCGGAAGCGGAGGCTGCGCTGCAAGACTTGAAGAGATACCTGTCCTCCACTCCAATACTTGTCGCACCTAAACCACAAGAGAAGTTGCTGCTATATCTGGCGGCAACCAATCAAGTGGTTAGTGCTGCGTTAGTAGCGGAGAGAGAGGCAGATGATGAGCCAGCGACCGCGGCAAGTACATCCAGCGACAAGCAGGGGGCTTCCCCGACAAGCTCTGGTCCCGACGAAGATGGATCTGCGCAGATGTGCGAAGGGATACAGAAGAAGAAAATGGTGCAGCGCCCAGTTTACTTCGTCAGTTCCCTTCTGCAGGGGGCTAGGTCAAGGTACTCTGGCGTGTAGAAATTGCTTTTCGGCCTTCTCATGGCCTCGAGAAAGCTGCGCCATTACTTCCAAGCACATGAGATCATAGTTGTCACTCGCTTTCCGCTGAAGAGGATATTGCAGAATCCAGAAGCAACAGGCAGGATTGTTGAGTGGGCACTGGAACTGTCAAGCTTTGGCCTCAAGTTTGAGAGCACTTCAACTATCCAGAGCAGAGCGTTGGTAGAATTCATAGCAGAGTGGACGCCAACACCAGACGAAGAAATTCCAGAGACGAGCATCCCCGTCAAGGAAGCAAACAAAGAATGGCTGATGTACTTTGATGGTGCTTTCTCGCTGCAAGGCGCCGGTGCTGGCGTGCTGCTTGTCGCACCCACCGGAGAGCACCTCAAGTACGTGGTCCAGATGCACTTTCCCAAGGAGCAAGCAACAAACAATACTGCAGAGTATGAAGGGTTGCTCGCCGGTCTCAGGATCGCGGCAGACCTTGGGATCAAGCAGCTCATTGTCAGGGGTGACTCACAGCTTGTCGTCCGCCAAGTGAACAAGAATTACCAGAGTCCGTTGATGGAAGCTTATGTTGATGAAGTGAGGAAGCTGGAAGAGCGCTTTGTCGGCCTACAGATGGAACATGTTCCAAGAGCTCAGAACGACATCGCTGACGGCCTGTCAAAGTGCGCGGCACTTAAGTTACCTATGGAACAAGGGATCTTTGTGCTCAAGCTGACTCAACCATCCATGACACCATCAACTGGACAGAGCAAGAAGAGGAAGTTGATTTCTGGTGACTATCTTCCGGCAGAGCTTCCCGAAGCCGCCGCCAAGAAGGTCCCCAAGATCAACGCCAAGAGTGCTGAGGAGCAGTCTACTCCGACAAGCCCCAGGGTTTGTTTCGTTGAAGCAGATGCTCCCGACAAGTTTTGCTCCGGCAGACTTGCCAGGGAACGTCAAGCTCCGGCTGAGCCGCAGGTTCTCGCCGTCGATGCGGATGTTCCCGCAGCAGCAGATATGCCTTTAGTCCTTGTTGTCGAGCCACAGGCTCCAGCATGGGCACAACAGATCGTCCGTTTCCTCCAGTCAGGAGAACTTCTCGAAGAGCCAGAAGAAGCGGAAAGAGTAGCCCGGCAGTCAAGTATGTACCAGTTCATCGACAACGCACTGTACATAAGAAGACTCAACGGTGTGAAATTGAAGTGTATTCCCCGGGAAGATGGACAGAGGCTGTTGGCAGAGATACATGGAGGCATTTGTGGTCACCACATTGGCGCAAGAGCGCTTGCCGGCAAAGCTTTCCGGCAAGGCTTCTTTTGGCCGACATCCCTCCAGGATGCAACTGCACAAGTAACCAAGTGTGAAGCATGCCAGTTCCATTCCAAGCAGATACACCAGCCAGCTCAAGCTCTCCAGACGATCCCTTTATCCTGGCCATTTTCGGTCTGGGGGCTCGACATCCTCGGCCCCTTCCCCCGAGCAGTCGGGGGCTTTGAGTACTTGTACGTTGCAATCGACAAGTTCACAAAGTGGCCGAAAGTGGAACCAGTGAGGAGGGTGACAGCACAGTCAGCAGTCAAGTTCTTGAGGTCGATTGTTTGCCGCTTCGGAATCCCTAACAGGATCATCACCGACAACGGTACACAATTCACGAGTCGCACCTTCATGCAGTACGTCCAAGACCTTGGCGCCAAGGTCTGCTTCGCTTCTGTTGCTCACCCCAGGAGCAACGGTCAAGCAGAGAGGGCAAATGCTGAAGTGCTGCGTGGACTCAAGACCCGGACTTTCGACAGGCTGCACAAGTGCGGAAGAAACTGGATCGAGGAGCTGCCGGTGGTTCTTTGGTCGATCAGGACGACGCCAAATCGAGCCACTGGCCAGACACCTTTCGCTCTAGTCTATGGAGCAGAGGCAGTTATCCCCACGAAACTCGTATACGGGTCACCTCGAGTGCTTGCTTATGATGAGCTTGAGCAAGAGCAGCTGCGACAAGATGACGCGCTGCTCCTTGAGGAAGACCGTCTTCAGGCTGCTGTACGAGCTGCTCGATACCAGCAAGCTTTGCGCCGCTACCATAGCCGCAAAGTTAAAGCCAGAAGTCTCGAGGAAGGCGACCTTGTTCTTCGGCGCGTTCATTCTGCCAAGAATTCCAACAAGTTGACGCCGAAGTGGGAAGGCCCTTACCGGGTGAAACGAGTCACTAGGCCTGGCGTTGTCCGCCTTGAGACCGAGGATGGCTTTCCGGTGAGCAACTCCTGGAACATCGAGCATCTTCGTAAGTTTTACCCGTAAGGCGCGGTTGTCGGACCCTGTCCGGCAACCACCATTTTGTACAAGTCTTGCCGCTGTTGCATATAATCCTTTGTACAAAGCCAGGCGCAGACCCTGTGCATAAATAAAACTCACGTGCTCCACACACCCTGTCAATTTCATGCCGTTCTGCATGAATTATCTGACACTTTGTGCAGCAAGCACCCTCGGTAAGCAATAACGAGCCATAAGGCTCCATATCATTATTTTCTCTACTTTCTTTCTTTTATTTTTCAAGCAAATTAAGGATCCTTCGCCCACAAGTTGGCCGGGGGGGAAGGGGAAGATAATGGTATGGACCCGGCGTCGTTCAGGAAAAACTTCGCCTTGCCGGGAAGCAAACGACAGAAAAGCTAGGTGCCAAAGTTTGAGCAATCAGATTTTTTAATTTTAAGTTATTTTCCTTGAACGACCATGCTTTGTATGGAAAACCTGTGCACGGAGGAACCCGCTCGTGGCTAGTTGCGCCCTTACTTTGTTTCGAGTTCGCTCAATAGTTTAAGTGTGCTGCGACTAGAGTCGCGCCCTTACTTTGTTTTGAGTTCACTCAGCAACTTAAGCGAGCTGCGACTAGTCACGACAAGGTTTCTTGTCGGTAACGGCACCGCCAGCAGGCTGCTGACGTCCCGCACTCAGCGCTCGCGGCAAAGGTGCCTACGCCGGCAAGTTCCCTAAAAGCGTAGGGCAAAAACATACAAAGGAAGGAATCGAGTAAAGGGAATAGCATTGCAATCATGACCTGAAACAGAGTTATATTACAAGATAGTTTGTCGCGGCTCTAATAGACTGTTTTCATAACATGACCAGCGACGACAAGAAAAGAAGAAAATAGGCGGCCTAGTCCGCGCGGTCGCCCTCAACCCTCTTGATCCCGCTCACCTTGTCCACAATGGGTGCGACGAGGGTCTCGAGCTCCTCCAGATCAGCTTCCGGCGGCAGGGACCTGAGGATGTTAGTGAGGCGGAGGCCCGGGTTGCGGAAGGCCACCTTCATCAGCACCTTTTTGAGAGCTCCCGCGCAGATCTCGCGTGACTCGTCGGCCAGCTGCTTTGGGATCCTCTCCGGGAGTTGCTGGAGGGCCGTCGCCACGCCTTTGAAGAACAAGGTGAGCTTGGCGCTGGATGGGAGGCTCCCGTCAGAGGAATACCCGAGATCCTCCACCCCCAGCAACGCCTCCCTCCATTCGTGGGGAAGGTGTGAAGCACCAAGGGGCGGACGCTTCGCCTTTCTGAATGAAGGAACCACCCACGACCTCTCCCACGATGCCGCGATCAACGCGTGCCGTTCGGGGAGGACGCGGTGGATGCGGAGCAGGGTGCAACGTGACCCAGGCCGCGCGTGCCCGTGCCCTGTTTTGGGCCTGGCCCAACAGTGCTCGGCACCGTGTGTGGCCCAAGCCCGGGGGCTCCTGTCGGTGTACTAAAGTAGGGGTACCCTAGTATCCCGAACTTGTGCACGGGCAGTCGCAGCACCCCGCGGCAAGGTCTGCCAGGCGATCGCCAAGGCTCTCTATGGTTCCTTTGGAGCCATTCAAGAACGAAGTATTTAAGCCAAGGAGACAAGTCCCCGGCAAGAGGAGCTTGCCGGGAAGGCCGCTCGAGGCACAAGACCCCGGCAAGAGGAGCTTGCCGGGAAGGCCAACCAGAGCATCTCAAAGAACTTGCCGCGACGCGCCATGCGTCCCAGCAGGACTCGGCGAGCGACAAGCTCCCGGACGCGGCAAGACAACGGTCGCAGCAAGGCATTTGCCGCGGCAAGCAACCACTATGTACCTGCGCTCCAGCTCACCCACCTACGTGTCGCTCCGGGACCCTTCCAGGCGTACGTGGCGGGAGGCTGTGCAGCCAGGGGTACACTGTGGCATGCAGCGCTGACAAGATCGCCATCGTGGCAAGCGGTGGCGCCCCTGGCGGTCCCTTTTCTGCACCGTCTGGGAAACGTAGATAGGCATTTAATGCCTTTGTCCCCTGCCGTCAGGGTTAGGTATGATACACTGTGTAGGTAGCTGTACCTACCACAGCATGTTTCCATTTTTGCCCTTACCTACGTTGCCACCTGTTGGAGACTCCTTGGACATATAAAAGGAGGCCCATGCACAACGTAGAGGGGGATCGGCCCCCGGAGAGCGATCTCTGAGAGGAAAACAGAAGAACGCTCGGTCTCGCTAGCTGCTTGAGTGTACTGTAGCACTCAGCGCTCCCGAGCAAGAACTCAATACAATCCACAAAGCAGCAGTAGGAGTGTTATCTCTCCGGAGAGCTCCGAAGCTGGGTAAAAAAAACCCGTGTGCTTCGCCTTGATCCGCTCTTCGTGCGACCTCCGCCCCCCGCCGAACCGAGAAGGGGCTCCATCCCCATAGGTGCTCGAGGAGCCAGAAAACCCCGGCAAAGGGAAAACCAACGCACTGCTCAGGAGGTAGCAGGCCACAACCTGCGCCCCGTCCTCGCGACGAAACAAGGGAACGATGGCACTCGACGGATACTCTTGGTCATCCCCGACCAAGAGGCAGAGAGCTACATCCAGCTCCTCATCACACAAGGCTCTCGGACTCAGACGAAGCTTTTCTTCTTCACCCCAAGCGTCCACAAGGGGCGCGAGCGCACCTGAAGCGGAGCCACCCGCAGCATCAGGAACTCCCTCAGGAGCATGGCCCCCGTCAGTTTCTCCGCCTTCGCGTTGCCTGGCTTCAGGTCGGTGTTCATCTTCTCCAGAACCAACGTCGCCCGGTCATCAGTGAGCTTCGCATGAGACCACCCCTCGTCAGACTGGGGCATCTCCGTCGGCAACCTCAAGCGTGGGTGGACGCACTGGGCGTCCATCATGACCCACTTGCTCCTAAAGTTGTCGGCCTTCTTCCCAGCCTTCGAGATTGCGTTGGCTTTGCCGCCCGCGATGAAGTTGGCGCAACCGGAGGTACGACCATTGTTGATGCAGAGGAAGAAGAAGTGGTGCAGCAGAGCCACAGACGGCATCACGCTGACATACGCCTCACAGTAGAAAGCGAAGATCGACAAGAGAAGGATGGAGTTGGGATGGAGGTGAAGGGCTTGTAACCCATAATGGCGGAGGATGGCGTAGAAGAAGTCGGAGAAAGGGGGAACCAGGCCCGCGACGATGCTGCTCATAAAGAAGGGGTAGAAGGTGCTATTCGAAGCCTATGGCTCGGCGGAGCCTGCCGGGAGCTCGGTCTTCCCCCTCTCGTTGCTCTCCCCCATCGTCAGCAGGCACGTGGCGGCGAGGTTCTTCACCGAGATGTTGGGCGTGTCCAGAGCCGACTCGTACCAAGCCGGTGGCGAAGCGGCCTTGGCCTTTCGGGGTGCCATTAGTCGAAAGTTTGGAAGGGGATTGAAGCAGATCTGGAGATTTCGGAAGCAAGGAGCAAGAAAGGGGATCTGGAGCAAGGTGAAGGAAAGCAATGAAGGCAAGCATAGCCTGCACCAGCCTTTTGTCAGACGGGCAGTTGCCGAGGCAGCATGGGGAAGCGGAGACGCCCACGTCCAATCAATCATCACGCGTCGACCAAGGCCGCAGGCTGTTGGGGCCCGCGGCGCTCTGCACTTGCCCTTTGGCTTCACCTCAAAGCCAAGTCCAAGCGCGCCTTGGGCCCAAGGGCTACTATCGGTGTTCTGGGAACGGGGGTCCCCAGATTTTCCTGCCTGCGGCCCACGGCGTGGCTCCGCCAGCGGCCCCGTACGGCCCATCTTCACCAGCAAATATTCAAGACCTTCGCGAGGAGCCAAGCCTCGCGAGGCAGACGACACAAGAACTCCTCGGGAGCGGCTTCACCAGGCTGGCTCGTGAGGGGCGGAGAGATCAAGGCAAGTGACACCTTGCGAGGTTCAAGTGACGCAAGCCATGACGACTGGAGCCAGGCGGGCGCTAGACGGGCGCCAGCGTGCATAGTGTCCTCGTTTCCTCTTTGGTGCTAAAGGGGCTAGCGCAGGTGAGGAGTCCCGAGGCATCAAGCAAAGGTTTCCATATTGGTGCAACAAGACCAAGACCAGCAGGATGGCAGGACAGAGTTCACCGTGGAGCCCAAGACGGCGTCACCACCAGAGCCTTTGGCAGGCGAAGACCACCTTTAGTCAGGATAGCTTACACTAGTTGTCTCCCTTCAAATTTGGTCGTTGTTTGCTCCCTTCCAGCTCGTTATTTCGGGAGAGGACCATGCCTCTATAAATAGGACTAGCCACCATAGTAGGAGGCAACGAACTCGTCTCGAACGGAGCCTGAACTCATCTCAATAGATTCAGATCATCCTCACCCATACAAGTTCACCAAGCACAAGAACACCTCACCTCAGGAGGCTGTTCTTCCCTTGTACTGTTCATCCTCAGCCCAAGAGGCAATCCACCACACCACACTGAAGTAGGGTATTACCACACAACGGTGGCCCGAACTAGTATAAATCTCGTGTCTCTTGTGTTGCGGGTTCGTCGAGCTTGGCCTTGAGATCGTAGGGAGGCTGAGGGTGTGATTAGGTAGGGGGAGATCTTCGTGTGCACCCCAGTGTCCGAACCTCGAGGGTTTTGCCAGAAGCCAAAATCCAACAGCCCCCCTCTGGTACTTTCTTCGCCCAATATTTTTTATATATTCCAAAAACTGACTTCCGTGGAGTTTCAGGACTTTTGGAGTTGTGCAGAATAGGTCTCTAATATTTGCTCCTTTTCCAGCCCAGAATTCAAGCTGCCGGCATTCTCCCGCTTCATGTAAACCATGTAAAATAAGAGAGAAAAGGCATAAGTATTGTGACATAATGTGTAATAACGGCCCATAATGCAATAAATATCGATATAAAAGCATGATGCAAAATGGACGTATCATGTGTCCAAACATCGTAACCATACTTTATTGGATATGGTGCATTCTATGATATCTCTTACCGATTTACCACTATCATTTTG
Organism: Aegilops umbellulata; assembly: GCA_032464435.1. Taxonomy (NCBI): domain Eukaryota; kingdom Viridiplantae; phylum Streptophyta; class Magnoliopsida; order Poales; family Poaceae; genus Aegilops; species Aegilops umbellulata. Next base: position 249,572,172 of record CP136060.1, read on the forward strand.
GGGTTATGCATTTGAGACAACTGCATTCATGTTAAATAGGGCACCATCTAAATCCGTTGAGACAACACTATATGAACAGTGATTTGGCAAGAAACCTAAGTTGTCATTTCTTAAAAGTTTGGGGATGCGACACTTATGTCAAAAGGCTTCAGCCTGATAAGCTCGAACCCAAAGCGGAGAAGTGTGTCTTCATAAGATACCCGAAATAAACTATTGGGTATACCTTCTACCACAGATCCGAAGGCAACAAAATTGTTGCTAAGAATGGGTCCTTTCTAGAGAAGGAGTTTCTCTCGAAAGAAGTGAGTGGGAGGAAAGTAGAACTTGATGAGGTAAATGTACCTTCTCTCGAATTGGAAAGTAGCACATCGGAGAAATCTGTTCCCGTGATGCCTACATCAACTAAAGAGGAAGCTAATGATGATCATGAAACTTTGGATCAAGTTACTACTGGACCTCGTAGGTCGAACAGAGCATGTTCCGCACCAGAGTGGTACGGTAATCCTATCTTGGAAGTCATGTTACTAGACCATGGCAAACCTACGAACTATGAAGAAGCTATGATGAGCCCAGATTCCGATAAATGGTTTGAGGCCATGAAATCTGAGATAGGATTCATGTATGAGAACAAAGTGTAGAGTTTGGTGGACTTGCCCAATGAACGACAAGCCATTGAGAATAAATGGATCTTCAAGAAGAAGACTAACGTTGATGGTAATGTTACTGTCTACAAAGCTCGACTTGTCGCAAAAGGTTTTCGACAAGTTCAAGGGGTTGACTATGATGAGACTTTCTCACCTGTAGCGATGCTTAAGTCTGTCTGAATCATGTTAGCAATTGTCGCATTTCATGATTATGAAATCTGGCAAATGGACGTCAAAACTGCATTCCTTAATGGATATCTTAAAGAATAGTTGTATATAATGCAACCAGAAGGTTTTGTCGATCCTAAAGCTGCTGACAAAGTGTGCAAGCTCCAGCAATCCATCTATGGACTGGTGCAAGCATCTCGGAGTTGGAATATACGCTTTGATAAGGTGATCTAAGCATGTGGTTTATACAGACTTGAAGTGAAGACTGTATTTACAAGAAAGTGAGTGGGTGCTCTGTAGCATTTCTAATATTATATGTGGATGACACATTATTGATTGCAAATGATATAGAATTTCTGAATAGCATAAAAGGATACTTGAATAAGAAATTTTTTCAATGAAAAGACCTCGGTGAAGCTACTTATGTATTGGGCATTAAGATCTATAGGGATAGATCGAGGCGCTTAATAGGACTTTCACAAAGAACATACTTTGGCAAAATTTTGAAGAAGTTCAGAATAGATCAGTCAAAGAAAAGGTTCTTGTCTGTGTTGCAAGGTATGAAGTTGAGTAAGACTCAAAACCCGACCATGGCAGAAGATAGAGAGGGAATGAAAGTCATTCCCTATGCCTCAGCCATAGGTTCTATAAAGGATGTCATGTTGTGTACCAGACCTATTGTGTACCTTGCCATGAGTTTGACAAGGGGGTACAATAGTGATCCGGGAGTAGATCACTGGACAGCGGTCAAAATTATTCTTAGGTGCCTAAAGAGGACTAAGGAAATGTTCTCGGTTATGAAGGTGACAAAGAGTTTGTCGTAAAGGGTTATGTCATTGCAAGCTTTGACACTAATCCGGATGACTCAGAGTCTCAATCTGGATACATATTGAAAGTGGGAGCAATTAGCTAGAGTAGCTCCATGCAGAGCATTGTAGACATACAAATGTGCAAAATACATACGGATCTGAATGTGGCAGGCCCATTGACTAAACCTCTCTCACAAGCAAAACATGATCATACCTTAGTACTCTTTGGGTGTTAATCACATGGCGAAGTGAACTAGATTATTGACTCTAGTAAACCTTTGGGTGTTGGTCACATGGCGTTGTGAACTATGGGTGTTAATCACATGGCAATGTGAACTATTGGTGTTAATCACATGGCGATGTGAACTAGATTATTGACTCTAGTGCAAGTGGAGACTGCAGGAAATATGCCCTAGAGACAATAATAAAGTTGTTATTTTATATTTCCTTATTCATGATAAAGGTTTATTATTCATACTAGAATTGTACTGATCAGAAACCTTAATACATGTGTGAATACCTAAACAAATACCATGTCCCTAGTAAGCCTCTACTAGACTAGCTCATTGATCAAAGATGGTTAAGGTTTACTAACCATAGACATGTGTTGTCATTTGATAATGGGATCACATCATTAGGAGAATGATGTGATGGACAAGACCCATCTGTTAGCTTAGCATAATGATTGTTCAGTTTATTGCTATTGCTTTCTTCATGTCAAATACATATTCCTTCGACTATGAGATCATGCAACTCCCAGATACCAGAGGAATGTCTTATGTGCTATCAAACGTCACAACATAACTGGGTGATTATAATTATGCTCTACAAGTATCTCCGAATGTGTTTGTTGAGTTGGCATAGATCAACATTAGGATTTGTCACTCCGAGTATCGAAGAGGTATCTCTGGGCCCTCTCGGTAATACACATCATAAGCTTGCAAGAAAACGACTAAGGACTTAGTCATGAGGTGATGTATTACGGAATGAGTAAAGAGACTTGACGGTAATGAGATTGAAAAAGGTATAAACATACCGACGATCGAATCTCGGGCAAGTAACATACCGGTGGACAAAGGGAATTACGTATGTTTTCATAATGGTTCGACTGATAAAGATCTTTGTAGAATATGTAGGAGCCAATATGGGCATCCAGGTTTCGCTATTGGTTATTGATCTGAGAGGTGTCTCGGTCATGTCTACATAGGTCTCGAACCCGTAGGGTCCGCACACTTAATGTTCGATGATGATATAGTATTATATGAGTTATGTGATTTGGTGACCGAATGTTGTTCAGAGTCCCGGATGAGATCATGGACATGACGTGGAGTCTCTAAATGGTCAAGAGGTAAAGATTGATATATAGGACGGTGGTATTTGGACACCGGAAGTGTTTTGGGGGGTGTCTGGTACTTATCGGGTCACCGGAAGGGGTTCCGGGCACCCCCGGCAAAAGATATGGGCCTTATGGCCCAAGAGGGGAAATGCACCAGCCACAAGGGGCTAGTGCGCCCCCCATATGGTCCGGCCTAGGAGGATAAGGAATGAGGGGAAGGGAAAGGAAAGAGTGGAATAAGATTCCCCCTTCCTTCCCTCCCCCCTCTTTCCTTCCCCAGGGGGGCAAGGGCAGGAGCCCAAGTAGGATTCGGACCTACTTGGGGCACCCCTTCCCTCTCCCCTCTCCCTCCCACCTATATATATGAGGAGGGGGCACCTATCACACACTAGACAATTACCTAGCCGTGTGCGGCGCCCCCCTCCACCATTTACACCCCCGGTCATATTTTCGTAGTGCTTAGGCGAAGCCCTGCGGAGATCACTTCACCATCACCGTCACCACGCCGTCGTGCTGATGGAACTCATCTACTACCTCGACTTCATGCTGGATCGAGAAGGCAAGGGACGTCACCGAGCTGAACATGTGCAGAACACGGAGGTGTTGTGCTTTCGGTACTTGATCGGTTGAAGAGCGAAGAAGTTCGACTACATCAACCGCATTGTGAAACGCTTCCGCTTACGGTCTACGAGGGTACGTAGACACACTCTCCCCCTCGTTGCTATGCATCTCCATGGATAGATTATTGCGTGTGCGTATAATCTTTTTTTGTTTTCCATGCAACGATTCCCAACACTTATATGATGCAAGCAACACAAGCAAGTAAGAGATAATACACAAGGAAAGCTTGCACAAAGTAAAGGTAAGAAATAACCACATGTGGATCCAGTGGAGACGAGGATGTGTTATCGAAGTTCCTTCCCTTTGAGGGGAAGTATGTCTCCGTTGGAGCTGTGTGGAGGCACAATGCTCCCCAAGAAGCCACTAGGGCCACCGTATTCTCCTCACGCCCTCACACAATGCGAGATGTCGTGATTCCACTAGTGGTGCCCTTGAAGGCGGCGACCGAACCTTTACAAACAAGGTTGGGGCAATCTCCATAACTTAATTGGAGTCTCCCAACAACACCACGAAGCTTCACCACAATGGAATGTGGCTCCGAGATCACCTCAACCGTCTAGGGTGCTCAAAGACCCAAGAGTAACAAGATCCGCAAGGGATTAGTGGGGGAAATCAAATTTCTCTTGGTGGAAGGGTAGATCGGGGCCTTCTCAACCAATCCCTAGAAAATCAACAAGTTTGATTAGCTAGGGAGAGAGATCAGGCAAAAATGAGCTTTGGAGCAACAATGGTGTTTGGGGGAGGAAGAGGTAAGTCTTCTTGGAGAAGAAGACCCCCTTTTATAGTGGGGAACAAATCCAACCGTTATGCTCTTCTCAGCCCGCACACAAGCGGTACTACCACTTCCTACGGGAAGCCAAGGAGAAAGAAGAAACAGGGGAGAACAAAGGACTAGGTCGTAGTAGCAGCGTTGGTAGGGCGGTACTACCGCCTCTACCACCGCTCCTACTTACGCTCATCCTCCAGGGACAAAAAGGTAGCATAGTAGAGGCCCGGAGGTACTACCATAAAACCCAACACAAAAAGTTGAGACCACAGCTATGAGCGGTAGTACGAGCGGGACTAGCAACGGTAGTACCGCTACTGCCCATGGTACTACCACTTGCAACTCTCCACCACTACTTCAGCACGATAGATGGACAACTCCAAAGCAGCAAAAAGTGGCGATGGGTGCAATATGAGTGTGTACTTGATGATTCCACCCAAAACTTTCAGAAGCGGAACCCCTCTTGATAATACGGTTTTTCCTACGACTCAAATCCACCGAAAAAGAAACGCAGGAAAGAAAACCGGCTTCACTTTGAAACTCCGAGGGGCACGAATCGTCTTGTGCCATATGCTTGATGGTCTGAAATGCTCAATGCACACGTAGTCCGCAAACATATTGTCATCAATCACCAAAACTACTTAGGGAGAAATATGCCCTAACAATCTCCCCCTTTTGGTGGATTGATGACAACATGAAATTTGCACCAAAGATAAATCAATGAGACGTGCAAACCCACAGATCTACAAAATATAGAAGAGCTCCCCCTAGATGTGTGCAATACTTTAGATATGCTTTTGGAATGCAAAGTACACACATTTAGGATCCACCCCCCTATATTTTATAGACCAAGAAATACTTGCAAGAAACATAATAAGCAAGATAGCAGGTAAATAACAACATAATAACATGTGAGCATACGGGTACGGGCATAACCATAATATACATCTCACATGCAACTACTCGACATAATAGATAGAGATAGGGTAGCACATATGTCTTACACCATATGGTCTCAAACTCGTAAGTCAGACACAAACCAAAGCAAATAAAATAGTTCGAGAGAGGAAAGCAACAACAGATAAGAGGACACACACTCGACACACGACACATCAAATCCCTAAAATCTCTCCCCCTTTGGCATTGAGACACCAAAAGGGCAGAGAGTACACCTAAGAACGAAGGTGATAACAGTACTCCACGACATCACCAATCATGCTCCTCCTCCACCTCAGACTCCTCTACAGCAGGTGGTGGACCTCCAGTTCCCTCATCAGAATCAGTCCACGGGCAGTGCATTTTGACCCAAGCATCCTCGTTAGTGATCCTGTCCTCGGAGCCACTCGAAACATTGAGGCCAACCTGCCTCATGATGTCCTTGTCATGACTTAGGGCCTTCTTTGCATCCACATGAGCCTTGTACTGTCCCTTGGCCTTGCTACTTCTTGAGCTTGTGTTGGTTTTTCTGTTGAAGAGGAAAGGGTGATGCATCAAAGTAGAGATAAGTATTTTTCCCTCGGTTAAGAACCAAGGTATCAATCCAGTAGGAGAAGAACGCGCAAATCACCAATACCTCCACAAACAATCAAACACTTGCACCCAATGTGTAAAGGGGTTGTCAATCCCTTCACGGTCACTTGCAAAGGTGAGATCTGATAGAGATAGATAAATAAAACTAAACAAACAATAAAATATTTTTGGGTTTTTTGTTTATAGATATGAAAGTAAAAGATTGCAAAATAGTAGATCGGAAACTTATATGATGGAAAATAGACCCGGCGGGACATAGGTTTCACTAGAGGCTTCTCTCATGAAGGAAAATAATACGGTGGGTGAACAAATTATTGTCGAGCAATTGATATAGGCATCACATCTGTGTCAAGTAGACTGACTCCTGCCTGCATCTACTACTATTACTCCACACATCGACCGCTATCCAGCATGCATCTAGAGTATTAAGTTCATAAAGAATGGAGTAACGCCTTAAGTAAGATGACATGATGTAGAGGAATAAAATCAAGCAATATGATGTAAACCCCATCATTTAGTCCTCGATGGAAACCATTCAATACGTGTCTTGCTACCCCTACTTTTTCATTGGGTGAAATCACGCAAGGTTTAACCCAAAGCTCGCACCTCTCCCATTGCAAGAAAAACTAATCTAGTTGGCCAAACCAAACCGATAGTTCGAAGAGAAATACAAAGATATCAAATCATGCATATAAGAATTCAGAGAAGATTCAAAAAATATTCATAGATAAGCTGATCATAAATCCAAAATTCATCGGATCTCGACAAACACACCGCAAAAGAAGATTACATCAGATAGATCTCCAAGAACATCGAAGAGAACATAGTATTGAGCATCAAAGAGAGATAAGAAGCCATCTGGCTACTAGCTATGGACCCGTAGGTCTGAGGTAAACTACTCACGCTTCATCGGAAGGCCAATAGAGTTGATGTAGATGCCCTCCGTGATCGAATCCCCCTCCGGCAGGATGCCAGAAAAGGCCCCAAGATGGATCTCATGGGAACAGAAGGTTGCGGCGGTGGATAAGTGTTTTCGTGGATTCTTCTGGTGGTTTGGGAATATATGTGAAAATATAGGAGGCAGAACTAAGTCAGGGGGTCACGAGGGGCCCACAAGGTAGGGGGGCGTGCCCTCCACCATTGTCGCCGCCTCGTGGCTCTTCTGACTTGAACTCCAAGTCTCCTGGGTGTCTTCTGGTCCAAGAAAAATCATCATGAAGTTTTATTCCGTTTGGACTCTGTTTGGTATTCCTTTTCTGTGAAGATCAAAAACAAGGAAAAAACAGTAACTGACATTGGACTCTAGGTTAATAGGTTAGTCCCAAAAATAATGTGAAATAGCATATTAATGCTTATAAAACAGCCAAAACAGGTAATATAATAGCATGGAACAATAAAAAATTATAGATACGTTGGAGACGTATCAGGCCTGGAGGCAGAATAGCTTCTTCATCTTCTGCTTGAGCTTCTTAGCCCAAGAGGGTTCCTATGATGGTGGCTAATAGTCCGGCTCATCATCATCATCAGACCTGAGAGTATGACGCTCTAGTGGAGCAGGAGTAGCCGTCCCCCACTTCTCCTTCTGCCTCAGCTGAATAACATCATGCGACACTAGGTCTCCAGTGATAAGCTCCTCATCCGGAAACGAAGACGCCCATGTCTACTCAATGAGCTGCATCAAGTAAGGACCATATATGATGCACTTGCACTCCATGACCACAGAGCGAAGTTCTGACCACATAACATGAGAAACATCCAACACCTTCGGAGTTCCCTGCTGCTTCTGGCAGAAGAGAAGTAGGTCCACCAAAAAGGAGTGCACCATATCTTGGTTGCCAACGCGAGGGATTAGAGTGTTCCTGAAGATCTGATGCATGATATCAAGAAAGAGCCAGAGCTCATAGGAGACGTGCCCAGTCTCAGCCACCTTCCTGGTAGAGAAAGGCCACAAAGCCTCCTTCTGAGTAGCAGTAGCCCCGGTGAGGGCGAAACCCAATTGGGGTTTGGGCGCCCTTATCATCATAAGACAGACTCTCCATGAAGTTCTTCCAAGAAGCAGATAGAACCAGACCATTGGTCATCCAAGTAAGAGTCCTCTCCTCATCATGTCCAAAGTGCACTATGGCATATGAACTGAGCCACAAGCTCCACATCAAATTCCTTGTTGAATGAGATGGTCCTCTTAATATCTAGCTCCTCGCACCTCCGAAATGCGGTTCCAAAGTAAGCCAAGTCCATCTCCATGTGAGTGAGGTCAACGGACTTGACTTTCACATACAGATTCTTCTTCCCCTTCAACACATCATGATAGATAGACGGTTGCATCTTGTTCCAAAATGGACGACTAGCAAGTGAAGGTTCTTGAGGCACCCGATACGAATTGCGCTTACGCGCCAAACAGAAATCCTGAGCAGACATCTGATGAGTGCCCATTGGCCCCTTGTTCTTGGAAGCAGTCACTTTGACTCTTTGTCTTGGTAGCTTACTGGAGCCACTCACGGGCATGGTGCCACTCTCTGGCACATCAGCAAAATGGTAGCGCTTGGAACCAGCAGAACGAGCGGGATTCTTGCGACGAGCCTGATGACCGGAGCTACTACCACCTGGAACACACACACAAAAGCACAAAGGAACACAAGAGTAAACAAATTGCATAAGCCAAAGAAAAAGAGATACACAAGAGTGAAGGTTGAACGGTAAAAGCTGGAAGTTGGCAGCTCAAAGCGGTAGTACCGCTTGAGGCGGATGTCAACGGGGCTGACAACTGCCGCGGAGAGATCCGGTAGTACCGGAGGTGCCAAATCCAAATATTCGTGGTTAAACCTTCAATCTACCTACTCTAGCAGTCTTCCAAGTCCTACTCATGCCTCGATTTGACCAAAAATTGATGTAAGCAACAGATATAGCCCAAGACCTAGTTCAAGAAATAGAATCATAGAGGAGAAGAACGGGGCAATACCAGGTTCCATGGCACGAGGAGAAGGTGGGGATCATTCCCAGCGGTCGGAATCGAGGGAGACGACACGGACTCGGCGGCCCGACGGCGGCCCTCTAGTGCTTTCTTGTCGCCTGAGAGAGGAAAGGGAGGGGAGGGAAGAGGAGAATGGATATGGGGGAGTGGAAACTCCCCTTGTCCGACTCATAACCCCCGCGCCCAATCACAGAGTGGTAGTACCGCCCCGGTACGAACCCAAGACAGAAGGCCTGGTAGTACCGCTCTGTGACTCGTTTTCGCTTTGACTGCAGTAGGGTGACAGTTGGGCACGATAGTACCGTTCTGGATGGTAGTACTACTCCTGCCCAGCGGTAATACCGCTCCCGTCGTACTTCCGCGATTGACTACCACTGCTATTTTTGCCTATTTTATTTCCTCTAGACTCGTTTTCCTCTCCGTGGTTGTAGGACGGCTGTTAGGGACGGTAGTACCGCCTCTCCCCTGTATACTGCAACCTTAGCGGTAGTACCGCTGGGGCAAGTGGTAGTACCATTCCGACGGCACTACCGCCTCGGGATGTTTCTTCTGTGCACTATTCTCCAGGTACTTCTGCCCTAGCGGTAGTACCGCTCCCTGGAGCGGTAATATCGCTTGTGTGCGTCCAGTGCACATAACGGTTGGATTTGGGGAGGCCAATTTAAGGGGGTCTTCTTCCCCATTGGTTCTTATGTATTGAGCACGAGTTCTTCCCCCATTGTTGACCTTCTTCGAGCTTGTTATCTCTCAATCCCTCCAATGATTCTTGCTAGTTCATGAGGGAAAAGAGAGAGGAGATCTAGATCTACGTTTCCACCAATCACTTTTTCCTCTATATGAGGGGAACCCCTTGGATCTGGATCTTGGAGTTCTTTGTGTTCTCTTCTTCGTTCTTCCTCCCATTTTCCTCCATAGCATTAGTTGTTGTGGTGGGATTTTGGAGAGGACTTGGGCAAACTGTGTGCCCTTGCCATTGCATTTGGTGCATTGGTTTGAGTTTCCCACAGTGATACGTGGAAGTGAAAAGTTGAAAAGCTTATTACTCTTGGGTGCTTGGTAACCTAGAGCTTGTTCCTCTTGGGTGCTTGGGTGCCCTAGACGGTTGGTGGTGTTCGGGGCTCAATCTTTGTGGTGTAAAGCTCCGGGAAAGCGCCGGGGTATCCAATTAGGTTGTGGAGATCACCTCGAGCAATTTGTACGGGTTTCGGTGACCGCCCCCAAGGGTTGCCAATTTGTACAGGTTTGGTGACCGCCCTCAAGAGTCTGTTAGTGGAATCACAACATCTTGCATTGTGTGAGGGTGTGAGGAGATTACGGTGGCCCTAGTGGCTTCTTGGGGAGCATTGTGCCTCCACACTGCTCCAAAGGGAGATTAGCATCCGCAAGGGTGTGAACTCTGGGATACATCATCGTCTCCGCATGCCTCGGTTATCTCTTACCCGAGCCCTTTACTTATGCACTTTACTTTGTGATAGCCATAGTATGACATCATATATATCTTGCTATCACTTAGTTCTTTATCTTGCCAAGCATAAGTTGTTGGCGCATGCTACTTCTTGAGCTTGCATTGGTTTTTTCCTTGAAGAGGAAAGGGTGATGCAACACAGTAGAGATAAGTATTTCCCTCAGTTATGAATCAAGGTATCAATCCAGTAGGAGAAACATGCAAGTCCCCAATAGATGCACCTACACAAACAATCAAACACTTGCACCCAATGCGATAAACGGGTTTTCAATCCCTTCACGGTCACTTGCAAAGGTGAGATCTGATAGAGATAGATAAAACTAAGTAAAATATAAAATATTTTTGGGTTTTTGGTTTATAGATATGAAAATAAAACATTGCAAAATAGTAGATCAGAAACAAATATGATGGAAAATAGACCCGGGGGTCATAGGTTTCACTAGAGGCTTCTCTCTTGAAGGCAAATAATATGGTGGGTGAACAAATTACTGTCGAGCAATTGATAGAAAAGCGCAAAGTTATGGTGATATACAAGGCAACGATTATGCATATAGGCATCACGTCCGTGTCAAGTAGACCGACTCCTGCCTGCATCTACAATATTACTCCACACATCGACCGCTATCCAGCATGCATCTAGAATATTAAGTTCATAAAGAACGGAGTAACGCCTTAAGTAAGACGACATGATGTAGAGGGATAAACTCAAGCAATATGATGAAAACCCCATCTTTTTATCCTCGATGGCAACAATGCAGTACGTGTCTCACTACCCCTACTTTATCAGTGGGTGAAATTGAAGGAATTATGCCCTAGAGGCGATAATAAAGCTGTTATTTTATATTTCCTTATACATGATAAAGGTTTATTATTCATGCTAGAATTGTCTTGATCAGAAACTTAAATACATGTGTGAATACATAAACAAATACTGTGTCCCTAGTATGCCTCTACTAGACTATCTCGTTGATCAAAGATGGTTAAGGTTTCCTAACCATAGATATGTGTTGTCATTTGATAACGAGATCACATCATTAGGAGAATGATGTGATGGACAAGACCCATCTGTTAGCTTAGCATAATGATCTCTCAATTTTATTGTTATTTCTTTCTTCATGTCAAATACATATTACTTTGACTATGATATTATGCAACCCCCGGACACCGGAGGAATACCTTGTGTGCTATCAAACGTCACAACGTAACTGGGTGATTATAAAGATGCTCTATAGGTATCTCCGAAGGTGTTTGTTGAGTTGGCATCGATCGAGATTAGGATTTGTCACTCCGAGTATCGGAGAGGTATCTCTGGGCCCTCTCGGTAATACAATTCATAAGCTTGCAAGCAAATGAGTAAGGAGTTAGTCACAAGGTGATGTATTACGTAACGAGTAAAGAGACTTGCCGGTGAAGAGACTTGCAAGCAAACTAGGTATGAAGATACCGACGATCAAATCTCGGGCAAGTAACATACCGATGGACAAAGGGAATTATGTATGTTGTCATAATGGTTCGACCGATAAAGATCTTCGTAGAATATGTAGGAGCCAATACGGGCATCCAGGTTCCGCTATTGGTTATTGACCGGAGAGGTGTCTCGGTCATGTCTACATAGTTCTCGAACCCGTAGGGTCCGCACGCTTAACGTTCATTGATGATATAGTATTATATGAGTTAATGTTGTTCGGAATTCCGGATGAGATCACGGACATGACAAGGAGTCTTGAAATGGTCGAGAGGTAAAGATTGATGTATTGGATGATGGTATTTGGACACCGGAAGTGTTTCAGGACGTACCGGGATGGAATCGGGTCACTGGAAGGGGTTCCGGGCACCCCCCCCCCCCCCCGCGCGCGCCAAGATATGGGCTTTTGGGCCAAAGAAGGGGATAGACTAGCCCGCAAGGGGGCTGGTGCACCTCCTCCCTTTTTTGGCCAGCCCTAGGGAAGGAAAAGGGGAGGTCTAGCCCCTCCCGCCTTTCCCTCTATGGGAGAAAGGAAAGGGGGGGCGTCACCCTCCCCTGCCTTTCCCCTCACTCCAAATATGGAAAGGGGGGCGTGGCTTAGGAGGGACCCCAAGTAGGATTCCTCCTACTTGGGCTCCTCCTTTGGCTGCTCCTCCCTCCCTCCCGCCTATATGTATGTGGGGAGGGTGCACCACACAAGGACACAACATTGTCTTAGTCGTGTGCAGCACCCCCGTCCACCATTAACTCCCTCGGTCATATCTTCGTAGTGCTTAGGCGAAGCCCTGCGGAGATCACTTCACCATCACCGTCACCACGCCGTCGTGCTGCCGGAACTCATCTACTACCTCATCGTCTTGCTAGATCAAGAAGGCGGAGGACGTCACCGAGATGAACGTGTGCAGAACACGGAGGTGTCATGCGTTCGGTACTAGATCGGTTGGAGCAAAAAGAAAGTTCGACTACATCAACCGCGTTGTGAAACGCTTCCACCTACAATTGACGAGGGTACATAGACACACTCTCCCCCTCATTGCTATGCATCTCCATGGATAGATCATTGCGTATGCATAGGATTTTTTTTTGTTTTTCATGCAACGATTCCCAACGGAAATCACGCAAGATTGAACCCAAAACTAAGCACCTCTCCCATTGCAAGAAAAACCAATCTAGTTGGCCAAACCAAACCTATAATTCAAAGATAAATAAAAATATGTCAAATCATGCATATAAGAATTCAGAGAAGATTCAAATAGTATTCATAGATAAGTTGATCGTAAATCCACAATTCATCGATCTCGGCAAACACACCGCAAAAGAAGTTTACATCGAATAGATGTTCAAGAACATCAAGGAGAACATGGTATTCAGAATCAAAGAGAGAGAAGAAGCCATATAGCTACTAGCAATGGACCCGTAGGTCTGAGGTAAACTACTCACGCTTCATCGGAAGGGCAATAGGGTTGATGTAGATGCCCTCCATGATTGAATCCCCCACTGGCATTGTAGGGGGGATGGACCCCGGGCAGGCAACGGAACCTGGATCCTCTTTTAAAAACAACGGGACTGGCACCGTCCCTCAATACCGGCACGCGCTTGGCCGGATCGAGTGGGTCGCTCGACCCGGCCAAGCCCCGCAAGCCGGCCAGACTAGCCGACCCGACAAGACACGTCGACTCGGCCCCAACAACTAGCGCAAGACAGCCGAACCCGGCACGACCAAAGCCTCCTCGACAAGCCAGCGGCACCCGTGGCATGCTACGCAATCCAGCCGCGGGTCAACTCCCGTCCCATCCAGGCCGTATGATGGGGACGAGTCTTCAATCAACGATGACCAAGGCAACAGTGCCCTGCCCATGCCTCTGGTCAGCAGGAACGTGGCAACAGTGCCCCTCACCTACCCGCTGACCAGGGTCGGCGTGCCTACAGTGCCCCCGCCCTCACCGCTGACGGCAGCAAGCAGCAACCTGACGGAGAGCACTCTACGCTACTCGACTCGGCCACGCCCTGACGATCGACAAGACGGCGCACAGTCCCCCTAGGCATGCAGGGCCCGCACCTAGGGGAACCCGGCGAACCACAAGCCCTCAGCGGGACCCAGCCCGGGTCCCCGGACACCGACAATACGGACCCACCGACTTGTAACATTACCATTGTACCCCCGGGGGGTTGGACTAGAAAACCCCTCGGGAGCCCACGATCATAAGGGGGCGAGCGAGAGGGCAAGCAGAAAACACTTACGAGAGAAAAGCAAGTAAGCATAGGACTAGCCACAAAATAGCAACACCGGAGAGAAGGAGCAGCCCAAGCCTTGGCCAGCTTCCTTCCTCCTCCATACAGCTCCAGGAGCAACATTGTACTATCGATCATCCAACTACACTCGGCAGGACTAGGGGTATTATCTCTCCGGAGAGCCCCGAACCTGGGTATGTCCGGCGTCCCGCGCCTGCTCATGCCAACCTCACCTCTGGAGTCCACCAGCGCCCTCGAGCCTCCTCCTCTCTTTAGCCATCCCTTGGCATCTTCCGTGCGCCCACCACGACAGGCATGATGCTCGAAAAGGCCCCAAGATGGGATATCACAGGAACAGAAGGTTGCAGTGGCGGAAATGTATTTTTGGTGGATGCCTCCGAGGTTTTTGGAATACATGTGAATATATAGGACGAAGAAGTAGGTGAGAGGACTACCAAGGGGGCCACAAGGTAGGGGGTGCCCCCCTATGGTGCGCCCTCCACCCTTGCCGCCGCCTCGTGGGTCTTCTGGCTTGGACTCCGAGTTCTCTAGGTGTCTTCTGGTCTAAGAAAAATCATGGTAAAGTTTTATTCCGTTTGGACTCCGTTTGATATTCCTTTTCTGCGAAACTCAAAAACAAGGAAAAAATAGAAACTGGCACTGGCCTCTAGGTTAATAAGTTAGTCCAAAAAGTATATAAAATGGCATAATGATGCATATAAAACATCCAAAACAAATAATATAATAGCATGGAACAATCAAAAATTATAGATACGTTGGAGACGTATCAAGCATCCCCAAGCTTAATTCCTGCTCGTCCTCGAGTAGGTAAATGGTAAAAACGGAATTTTTATGTGGAATGCTACCTAACATATTTATCCATGTAATTTTCTTTATTGTGGCATGAATGTTGAGATCCATAAGATTCAAAACAAAAGATTAATATTGACATAAAAACAATAATACTTCAAGCATACTAATAAAGCAATCATGTCTTCTCAAAATAACATGGCCAAAGAAAGTTATCCCTACAAAATCATATAGTCTGGCTATGCTCTATCTTCATCACATAAAGTATTAAAACATGCACAACCCTGATGACAAGCCAAGTAATTGTTTCATACTTTTGATGTTCTCAAACTTTTTCAACTTTCACGCAATACATGAGCGTGAGCCATGGATATAGCACTATCGGTGGAGTAGAATATGGTGGTTGTGGAGATGAGAAAAAGAAGGAGATAGTCTCACATCAACTAGGCGTATCAACGGGCTATAGAGATACCCATCAATAGATATCAATGTGAGTGAGTAGGGATTAACATGCAACAGATGCACTAGAGTTATAAGTTTACGAAATCTCAAAAAGAAACTAAGTGGGTGTGCATCCAACTTGCGTGCTCACGAAGATCTAGGGAAATTTCAGGAAGCCCATCATTGGAATATGCAAGCCAAGTTCTATAATGAAAAATTCCCACTAGTATATTAAAGTGAGAACATAGGAGACTCTCTATGATGAAGATCATGGTGCTACTTTGAAGCACAAGTGTGGGAAAAGATAGTAACATTGCCCCTTCTCTCTTTTCTCTCATTTTTCTCTTTCTCTCTCTCTTTTATGGTGGGCTTCTTTGGCCTCTTTTATTTTTTGTAAAGTCCGGAGACTCATTCCAACTTGTGAGGGAATCATAGCTTCCATCATACTTTCCTCACATGGGACAATGCTCTAATAATGATGATCATCACACTTTTATTTACTTACAACTTCAAGAATTCCAACTCGATACTTGGAACAAAATATGACTCTATATGAATGCCTCCGGCGGTGTACCGGGATGTGCAATGATCTAGCATAGCAAATGACATCAAAAAACGGACAAGCCATGGAAACGTCATGCTAGCTATCTTATGATCATGCAAAGCAATATGACAATGATGGAGCGTGTCATAATAAAATGGAACGTGGAAGTTGCATGGCAATATATCTTGGAATGGCTATGGAAATGCCATAATAGGTAGGTATTGTGGTTGTTTTGAGGAAGGTATAAGGTGGGTGTAAGCACCGACGAAAGTTGCATGGTACTAGAGAGGCAAGCAATGGTGGAAGGGTGAGAGTGCATATAATCCATGGACTCAACATTAGTCATAAAGAACTCACATACATATTGCAAAAATCTGTTAGTCATTGAAACAAAGTACTACGCTGATACGTCTCCAACGCATCTATAATTTTTTATTGTTCCATGCTATTATGTTATCCATTTTGGACGTTTTATATGCTATTTTATATTATTTTTTGGACTAACTTATTAACCTAGAGCCCAGTGCCAGTTTCTGTTTTTTCTTTTTTTTGAGTTTTGCAGAAAAGGAATACCAAACGGAGTCCCAACAGAATAAAACCTTCGCGATGATTTTTCTTGGACCAGAAGACAGAGTGCAAGTCAGAAGAGCCACGAGGCAACCACAATGGTGTAGGGCGTGCCCAGGGGGTAGGGGGCGCCCCAACCTTGTGGGCCCCTCGGTGACCCCCTGACCTAGATCTTCCTCGTGTATATTCACATATATTCCCAAACCACCAGAAGCACCCACGAAAACACTTTTCCACCGCCGCAACCTTCTGTTCCTGCGAGATCCCATCTAGGGGCCTTTTCCGGCATCCTGCCGGAGGGGGATTCGATCATGGAGGGCTCCTACATCAACTCTATTGCCCTTCCGATGAAGCATGAGTAGTTCACCACAGACCTATGGGTCCATAGCTGGTAGCTAGATGGCTTCTTCTCTCTCTCTTTGATTCTCAATACCATGTTCTCCTCGATGTTCTTGGAGATCTATCCGATGTAATCTTCTTTTGCACTGTGTTTGTTGAGAACAGATGAATTGTGGATTTATGATCAGCTTATCTATGAATATTATTTGAATCTTCTCTGAATTATTTTATGCATGGTTTGATATCTTTGTAATTCTCTTTGAACTATCGGTTTGGTTTGGCCAACTAGATTGGTTTATCTTGCAATGGGAGAAGTGCTTAGCTTTGGGTTCAATCTTGCGGTGTCCTCACCCACTGACAGTAGGGGTAGCGAGTCACGTATTGTGTTGTTGCCATCGAGGATAAAAATATGGGGTTTACATCATATTGCTTGAGTTTATTCCTCTACATCATGTCATCTTACTTAAAGCATTACGCTGTTCTTCATGAACTTAGTACTCTAGATGCAGGAAGGAGTCGGTCGATGTGTGGAGTAATAGTAGTAGATGCAGGCACGAGTCGATCTACTTGACACGGACGTGATACCTATATTTCATAATCATTGCCTTAGATATCGTCATAACCTTGCACTTTTCTATCAATTGCTCGACAGCAATTTGTTCACCCACAGTATCATTTGCTATCTTGAGATAAGCCTCTAGTGAAACCTATGGCCCCCGGGTCTATTTTCCATCATATAAGTTTCTAATCTACTGTTTTGCAATCTTTTACTTTCCGATCTATAACCCAAAAATCCCAAAAATATTTACTTTATCTTTTGTTTAGTTTTATCTATCTCTATCAGATCTCACTTTTGCAAGTGACCGTGAAGGGATTGACAACCCCTTTATCGCGTTGGGTGCAAGTGTTTGATTGTTTGTGTAGGTATTGGTGATTTGTTCGTTGTCTCCTACTGGATTGATACCTTGGTTCTCTAACTGATGGAAATACTTACCTATACTTTGCTGCATCACTCTTCCCTCTTCAAGGAAAAAACCAACGCAAGCTCAAGAAGTAGCAGGAAGAATTTCTGGCGCCGTTGTCGGGGAGATCTACGCCAAGTCAAGACATACCAAGTACCCATCATAAACTCTCATCTCTTGCATTACATTATTCGCCATTGCCTCTGGTTTTCCTCTCCCCCACTTTTAAAATGATTTTCGAAAAGATTTGCCTTTTCTTTCGCCCTTCGTCTGTTCGTCTTCTTCGTTGCTTTTGGTTTGCTTGTGTGTTAGATTGCTTGCTTTGTCACGATGGCTGAAGAGAATACCAAATTGTGTGAATTTTCCAATACTAATAACAATGATCTTATTAGTACTCCGATTTCTCCCGCCACTAGTGCGGAATCTTAAGAAATTCATGCCGCTTTGCTGAATCTTGTTATGGAAGATCAATTTTCCAACCTTCCTAGTGAAGATGGTGCATCCCATCTGAATAATTTTGTTGAGTTGTGTGATATGCAAAAGAAAAAAAGATGTGGATAATGATATTCTTAAACTGAAGCTATTTTCGTTCTCACTTCGAGATCGTGCTAAAACTTGGTTTTCATCTTTGCCTAAAAATAGTATTGATTCATGGAATAAGTGTAAAGATGCTTTTATTTCCAAGTATTTTCCTCCCGCTAAGATCATCTCCCTTAGGAACGATATTATGAAGTTTAAGCAACTTGATCATGAACATGTTGCACAATCTTGGGAGAGGGTGAAATTGATGATACGAAATTGCCCTACTCATGGTTTGAATTTGTGGATGATTATACAAAATTTCTATGCAGATTGAATTTTGCTTCTAGAAATCTTTTAGATTCGGTCGTGGGAGGTACTTTTATGGAAATTACTTTAGCAGAAGCTACTAAATCCTAGATAATATTATGGTTAATTATTCTCAATGGCATACCAAAAGATCTTCCACTAGTAAAAAAGTACATGCGATTGAAGAGATTAATGTTTTGAGTGGAAAGATGGATGAGCCTATGAAATTATTTGCTAGCAAGAGTGCTTCTATTGATCCTAATGATATGCCTTTGTCTACTTTGATTGAAAATTATAAGGAATCTATGGATGTGAATTTTGTTGGTAGGAACAATTTTGGTAATAACGCGTATAAAGGTAATTTTAATCCTAGGCCGCTTCCTACTAATTCCTCTAATAATTATGGTAATTACTACAAGAATTCTTATGGAAATTATTAATAATATGCCCTCTGATTTTGAGAATGGTGTTAAATAATTTATGAGTTTGCAAAAGAATTTCAATGCTTTGGTTGAAGAAAATTGTTTAAGATTGATGATTTCGCTAAGAACGTGGATAGAATTTCTCTTGATATTGATTCTTTGAAAATGATATCTATTCCAACCAAGCATGATATCAATGAATCTCTAAAGGCTATAGAATCTCCATTGATGAGTGCAAAGAAAGAACTACTAAGATGCGTGCTAAGCGAGATTGGTTTGTAAAAGCGTGTTCTTCTAGTTTTTGTGAAAATAATGATGAAAATCTTAAAGTGATTGATGTGACTCCTATTGAATCTTTTTTTCCAATATAAATCTTGATAAATATGGGACTGGAGATGAGTCACCTTTAGTTAAAAGGCGTCCCAATTATTCAGAGTTTTTAGATCTTGAGTCAAAAATTGATAAAAGTGGGATTGGAGAGGTCAAAACTTGAAGTAGCAATGAACCCACCCTTTTGGATTTCATGGAATTTAATTATGATAATTGTTCTTTAATAGATTGTATTTCCTTGTTGCAATCCATGTTGAATTCTCCTCATGCTTATAATCAAAACAAAGCTTTTACTGAACATATCGTTGATGCTATGATGCAATCTTTTGAAGAAAAGCTTGAATTGGAAGTTTCTATCCCTAGAAAACTTAATGATGAGTGGGAACCTACTATTAAGATTAAGATTAAATATTATGAGTGCCATGCTTTGTGTGATTTGGGTGCTAGCGCTTCCACGATTCCAAAAAATTTATGTGATGTGTTAGGTTTCCGTGAATTTGATGATTGTTTTTTAAATTTGCATCTTGCGGATTCCACTATTAAGAAACCTATGGAGAGGATTAATTATGTTCTTATTGTTGCAAATAGAAATTATGTGCCCATAGATTTCATTGTTCTTGATATAGATTGCAATCCTACATGTCCTATTATTCTTGATAGACCTATCCTTAGAACGATTGGTGCAATTATTGATATGAAAGAAGGAAACATTAGATTTCAATTTCCGTTAAGGAAGGGCATGGAACACTTTCCTAGAAAGAAAATTAAATTGCCTTATGAATTTATTATGAGAGATACTTATGGATTGCACACCAAAGATGACAATACCTAGATCTATGTTTTTATGCCTAGCGAAGGGCATTAAACAATAGCGCTTGTTGGGAGGCAACCCAATTTTATTTTTGTTCTTTGCTTTTTGGTTCTGTTTTTTAATAAATAATTCATCTAGCCTCTGGTTAGATGTGTTTTTGTGTTTTAGTTAGTATTTGTGCCAAGTAACACCTTTGGGATGGCTTACGGTGATAGTTGATTTGATCTTGCTGAAAAGCATAAACTTTTGCGCCCAGTCCCAGAATTTCTAAAAATCATATAAGCGTGATAAAATTCTGATTTTTTTACACAAGATTGATATAAAAATTTACTATGTTGTCCTAATGTTTAAGAATTTTTAGAGTTACAGGAGTATTCGAAGTATCCAGATTAGTACAGATTGTTCTATTTTTTACTGATTCTGTTTTCTATGTGTTGTTTGCTTATTTTGATGAATCTATGGGTAGTATCGGGGGGTATGAACCATGGAGAAGTTGGAATACATTATATATTACACCAATATAAATAAAGAATGAGTCCACAACAGTACCAAAAGTGATGATTTTATTTTCTTATACTAACGGATCTCATGAGTTTTCTGTTGAGTTTTGTGTTGTGAAGTTTTCAAGTTTTGGGTAAAGATTTGATGGACTATGGAATAAGGAGTGGCAAGAGTCTAAGATTGGGGATGCCCAAGGCACCCCAAGGTAGGACTGGGCATTCGGTTAGACCGAACTGAATGGTTCGGTGCTTCGGTTTGTCCTTAAATTTGGTTTCCTAGATTTACTAACCGTTCGGTCCTACAAAAAAGCAGTAACTAAGACTACGGTGCACCGACAATTTGGTTCGGTATTCGGTTATAACCAAAGAGCATTGAAATTAGGATAAGCATTGGTTACAAAGCACAAATCGGGATTCAATCCATCAGAAAAGAAAAATAAACCGGGAGTCAAAAAAAGAGCAAGCAACAACCGGACATTGCTCTTGGAATCCTCAGGTATAACCGTTGGCTGTGATGGTTGAAGCCATGACGTCATTGGCCGCCGTCGCTTGGGAGCCAGGGGTGCCGCACCGCCGTCGTATGGGAGCCATGCGCACGGCCGCCGCCATCTCATGGGAGCCAGGGCGCCCGCGCCGCCGCCGTGTGGGAGCCATGCGCACGGCCGCCGCCGTCTCATGGGAGCCACGGCCCACGGCCTCCCCGCGCCGAGTGGGAGGCATGTGCATCTTCGGCTGCCGCTGTGTGGGAACATGACCGCTGCCGCCACCGTCGAGTGGGAGCCATGGGTAGAGCAAGCAAATGGATGTGGCGGTGTTGCGTGAAGATTAAAGTTCATTTCGGGATAAGGTGTGGGCGTGTGGCGTTGCATTGCTTGGGTTGAGAAAAAGGCTAGAAAAACTACATATGGATTGAGCTATTGGGCTTTGCTATGACGGGCTTCATACAATATTTCGGTCAGTTCGGGAATTCGGTCAACCTGGTCCCATGACCGAATGCATCGAAGTAATTTCGGTTTTGAATTTTGCCAACCGAACAAAAACCCGTTGGTTTGGTCCTTGGGTTTTTCGGCTTCGGTCCAGGTTATTTCAGCTCCGGTGTTTGGTCCTTAGTTTTTTTGCCCACCCCTACCCCAAGGTTATATTCAAGGACAACCAGAGCCTAAGCTTGGGGATGCCCCTGAAGGCATCCCCTCTTTTTTCTTCGTCTATCGGTAACTTTACTTGAGGCTATATTTTTGTTCACCACATGATATGTGTTTTGCTTGGAGCATCTTGTGTGATATGAGTCTTTACTTTTTAGTTTGACACAATCGTCCTTGTTGTACACACCTTTTGAGAGGGACACACATGAATCATGATTTATTAGAATACTCTATGTGCTTCACTTATATCTTTTGAGCTAGGCAATTTTGCTCTAGTGTTTCACTTATATCTTTTTAGAGCACGTCGGTGGCTTTATTTTGTGGAAATTATTGAACTCTCATGCGTCACTTGTATTATTTTTAGAGTCTCTAAATAGCATGGTAATTTGCTTTGGTTATGAATTTAGTCCTAATTTAATAGGCACCAAGAGGGATATAATAAAAACTTTCATATAAAGTGCATTGAATACTATGAGAAGTTTGATTCCTTATGATTGTTTTGAGATATAAAGATGGTGATATTAGAGTCATGCTAGTGAGTAATTGTGAATTGGAGAAATACTTGTGTTAAGGTTTGTGATTCCCCTAGCATGCACGTACGGTGAACCATTATGTAACGAAGTTGGAGCATGAGGTATTTCTTGATTGTCTTCCTTATGAGTGGCGGTCGGGGATGAGCGATGGTCTTTTCCTACCAATCTATCCCCCTAGGAGCATGTACGTAGTACTTTGTTTCGATGACTAATAGATTTTTGCAATAAGTATGTGAGTTCTTTATGACTAATGTTGTGTCCATGGATTATACGCACTCTCACCCTTCCACCATTGCTAGCCTCTCTAGTGCCGCGCAACCTTCGCCGATACCATATACCTTCCTCAAAACAGCCACCATACGTACCTATTATGGCATTTCCATAGCCATTCTGAGATATATTGCCATGCAACTTTCCACCTTTCATTTTATTATGACACGTTCCATCGTTGTCGTATTACTTTGCATGACCATGTACTTGACATCATATTTGTGGCAAAGCCACCTTTCATATTTCTTTCATGCATGTCACTCTGGAGTCATTGCACATCCCGGTACACCGCCAGAGGCATTCATATAGAGTCATATTTTGTTCTAAGTATCGAGTTAAATTTTTTTGAGTTGTACGTAAATAAAAGTGTGATGATCTTCATTATTAGAGCATTGTCCCATGTGAGGAAAAAAATAAAAGGGAGGCCAAAGAAGCCAAACAAAAAAAGAAAAAAATGAGAGAAAAGGAGAGAAGGGGCAATGTTACTATCCTTTTTCCACACTTGTGCTTCAAAGTAACACCATGATCTTCATGATAGAGAGTCTCCTATGTAGTCACTTTCATATACTAGTGGGATTTTTGAATTATAGAACTTAGCTTGTATATTCCAACGATGGGATTCCTCAAATTGCCCTAGGTCTTCATGAGCAAGCAAGTTGGATGCACATCCACTTAGTTTTCTTTTGAGCTTTCATAAACTTATAGCTCTAGTGCATCCGTTGCATGGCAATCCCTACTCACTCACATTGATATCTATTGATGGGCATCTCCATAGCACGTTGATACGCCTAGTTGATGTGGTACTATCTCCCTCTTTTTTGTCTGCTCCACAACCACCATATTCTATTCCACCTATAGTGCTATGTCCATGGCTCACGCTCATGTATTGCGTAAAAGTTGAAAACGTTTCAGAACACCAAAAGTATGAAACAATTGTTTGGCTTGTCATCCAGGTTGTGCATGATTTTAATATTTTGTGTGATGAAGATGGAGCATAGCCAAACTATATGATTTTGTAGGGATAAACTTTCTTTGGCCATGCTATTTTGAGAAGACATAATTGCCTTGTTAGTATGCTTGAAGTATTATTGTTTTTATGTCAATATTAAACTTTTGTTTTAAATCTTATGGACCTGAATATTCATGCCACAATAAATAAAATTACATGGATAAATATGTTAGGTAGCATTCCACATCAAAAATTCTGTTTTTATCATTTATGTACTCAAGGATGAGCAGGAATTAAGCTTGGGGATGCTTGATATGTCTCCAACGTATCTATAATTTTTTATTGTTCCATGCTATTATATAATCTGTTTTGGATGTTTTATATGCATTAATATGCTATTTTATATTATTTTTGGGACTAACTTATTAACCTAGAGCCCAGTGGCAGTTTCGGTTTTTTCCTTATTTTTGAGCTTCGTGGAAAAGGAATACCAAACGGAATAAAACCTTGGCGGTGATTTTTCATGGACCAGAAGACACCCAGGAGACTTGGAGGGCAAGTTAGAAGAGACACAAGGCAGCCACAAGGGTGGAGGGCGCGCCCAGGGGGGTAGGGTGCGCCCCTACCTTGTGGGCCCCTCGGTGACCCCCTGAGCTACATCTTCCTCTTATATATTCACATATATTCTCAAACCACCAGAAGCATCCACGAAAACACTTTTCCACTGCCGCAACCTTCTGTTCCCGTGAGATCCTATCTAGGGGGCTTTTTCGGCATCTTGCCGAAGGGGGATTCGATCACGGAAGGCTTCTACATCAACTCTTTTACCCTTCCGATGAAGCGTGAGTAGTTTACCACAGATCTATGGGTCCATAGCTAGTATCTAGATGGCTTCTTCTCTCTCTTTCATTCTCAATACCATGTTCTCCTTGATGTTCTTGGAGATCTATCCGATGTAATCTTCTTTTACGTTGTGTTTGTCGAGACCCGATGAACTGTGGATTCATGATCAGCTTATCTATGAATATTATTTGAATATTCTCTAAATTCTTTTATGCATGCTTTGATATCTTTGTAATTCTATTCGAACTATCGGTTTGGTTTGGCTAACTAGATTGGTTTTTCTTGCAATGGGAGAAGTGCTTAGCTTTGGGTTCAATCTTGCGGTGTCCTCACAAAGTGACAGTAGGGGTAGCGAGGCACGTATTGTATTGTTGCCATCGAGGATAAAAAGATGTGGTTTACATCATATTGCTTGAGTTTATTCCTCTACATCATGTCATCTTACTTAAAGCGTTACTCTGTTCTTCATGAACTTAATACTCTAGATGCAGGCAGGAGTCGGTCGATGTGTGGAGTAACAGTAGTAGATGCAGGCAGGAGTCGGTCTACTTGAGACGGACGTGATGCCTATATTTCATAATAGTCGGGGGAAATCGGCCTCCACGAGCACCTATGGGGACGGAGCCCCTTTTTGGTTCGGCGGGGGGCGGAGGTTGCGCAAAGAGCAGATCGAGGCGACACACACACAACGATTTTACCCAGCTTCGGGCCGCACGGATGTGTAAAACCCTACTGCTGCTTGTCTGGTTGATTCGAGTTCTTGCTCTGGAGCGCAAGAAGCTATAGTAAGTTGGAGCTGGACGTAGACGAGGGTCTACTGGGTGTCCTCCCTCCGGGGTCCTCTTCCCTACGTGCGCATGGGCCTCCTTTTATATGCTAAGGGGTTTCCCACAGGTAGCGACGCATGTGAGGGTAAAAATGGCAAGGAACTGTGCGAACAGTGGCCGCACAGTGCTATCGCACCTAACTCTGACGGCGGGGGACAAAGGCATTAAATGCCCGTCTGGATCGCCCGAACAGTACCGAGGCGGACCGTTGGGGGCGCCTCCGCTTGCCACGGGGGCGACTCTGCCAACGTCGCATGCCACCGCGCGCCTCAGGTTGCGCGGCGCCCCGCCACGTGCCTCTGGGGAAGCTCCAGAGTGACGCGTGGTCAGGTGAGCTGGAGCGCAGGCCTGAGGTGGTGGTTTGCCGCGGCAAGTGGTTTGCCGCGGTGGTTGTCTTGCCGCACCTGAAAGCTTGCCGCTCGTCAGGCCTTGCCGGGGCGCGCGGCGCGCCGCGGCGGGCTTTTCTTGGGGTGCCTTGGCTTGGCCGTCCCGGCGAGCTCCTCCCGCCGGGGCCTTGGTGCTTCGGCTTAGTCGTCCCGGCAAGCTCCTCTTGCCGGGGCCTTGTCGCCTTGGCCCGGCAAGCTCCTCTTGCCGGACCTCGCCTCCTTGGCCCGGCAAGCTCCTCTTGCCGGGGCCTGGTCTTCTAGGCTCGATCACTTGGCCTTCGTCAGGCCCAGAAAGGGCGGTGGAGACTCTTTTCGCTCCCCTGGCAAGCCTTGCCGCGGGACGCTACTACTGCCCGTGCACAAGTTAGGGGTACTAAGGTACCCCTACTTTAGTACACCGACAGGAGCCCCCGGGTCTGGGCCATACACGGTGCCGAGCGTTGTTGGGCCAGGCCCTAACAGTGCACGGGCACGCGTGGCCTGGGTTGCGCTGCTCCTTAACTCCGTGCCCGTCGCGCCCTCCCCAAGTGGCGCGCGCTTATCGCGGCGTCATGGGGGGGCGAGGCGTGCGAGGCGTGCGTGACGTGGGTGGCGTGCGCGGGGCTGAGGCCCGCAGGCATGCGTCACGTCGGGCACGATTCTTTTATTTGGAAATGCGAAACGTCCGCTCCCACTTCCAAGTGGGGGGAGACGTGGAGGCACGGCCTGGTGAACGAACGGGGTCGAGGCGCGGCTTTCGGGGCGCCCGCCCCCACGATCACGGGGTGGGGAGAGGTCGCCTCATCTGTCGCCTCGGCCGTGCTCGCCCGCCACGCGTCCTCCATGCGCTTGGGGTTGCGGTGGTGGAGGCAGGAAACCGGGCCGATGCGGGTCGAAGTAGAGGGTCGGCCCCGTCGCCTGCCCTTCCTCTGCTTTGATTGGTTGGGCGGGGCGGCCGAGCCCCCACTCCGCCCCTTTATAAGGAGCGGAAGGGGGTGATGAGGGTCCGCACTCCTTCCTTCTTTCTTCTCTTAGATCCCTGGTCCCCTCTCCCCAACCGCCATGGAGAAAGGGAACCCTGGTCCTTCTTCGGTGGCGGCAAGGGTTGCCGCCAGGCAGCGCGCCCCTCCTCCCCTTGCACCCGTGGTGACGGAGCCAACCGTAAGGGGAAGGGGGAGGGGGCGAGGTTGTGGACGAGGCCGTGGACGGGGCCGAGGCGCTCGAGGCGGGCGGGGCGGCGCGCCGGCCTTGCCTCTGCCGGCGGCTCCGTTTCTCCAAACGATTCATCTCAGGGACGACCCCTGCGAGTTCATCATCAGGCTGCGCCGGGCGCCTCGCCGTCGCCTCCGCCTCCCGGCTCCCTTCGTGGACGTCCTGGAAGCGGAGCAACACGAGACGCTGAGACTGCGCATGAGGGGCTGCGGGATCAGTGGTACGCGAGTCCACGTCGAATCCCGAGCCCCCGGCGTGATGTATCTTGGCCGAGGGTGGAAGTCGTTCGCCCAGATCCACAGCCTAATGGAGGGGTTCACCCTCCATTTTAAGCTGATGGAGGGTGATCTCCTCTCCGTCAAGGTCTTCGGGGACCTCGGCACCCGGGCCCGGTGCTGCGTGGATAGCTCCTCCGACAGCGAAGGCTCCTCCTCGAGCGAGAGTGACGAGGAGGGGAGCGACAGCAACGACGAGGGGAGCGGTCGCCGGGATGACGGGTCCGACTAGGTGCCGGTCGCAGCTCCGCGTGGCACCGGCGACCCCCATCGTCCGCGTCGCTGGCACCGTGAACTCCCCGGGGTCGTCTCCTTGGGCGGCTGGCGTAGGGAGGCTGCAGAAGAGGAAGAGGGCGGGCGGCAAGGCCGCTGCCTCGTCTTCCAGCTTCGCCCCAGACGCCGTCACCACCCCTGCTCGCGGCGACGACCACCGGGGTCTTCTCTCCGGCCCGGCAAGCTCCTCTTGCCGGGGCTTCGTCTTCTCGGGCGGCCGGAGTGGCGAGGCTGCGGAAGAGGCCGGCGGCAAGGCCGTCAACTCGGAGTACGAGGGCTAGATGCCCTCGACAGCGTGTTGACATCCCGCAGCCTCCTTTTCAAGCTCCGCTTCCGGCGTCGCCGTCTCCATCCGGCCTCCGGAGCCCCCGGGCGGAGTCCCGGATGCTCTCTTGGCGTCTTCTGCCACCCGTAGCTCGTCTAGGCGCCCCTTTTGCCCTTCTCGCCTCCTTGCCCTACCTCCTGAGGAGAGAGACAAGAAAGGGATCACGGGCACCTTATCTCTTTTTATCTTGTAAGCCCTCGGGCCTTAATTGTGTTTAAATCTTGTAATCCCATCTTTCATGTTTTTCATTCTCTCTGAGTTGTACCTGAGTGGAATGTTTTTAATGAAAAGGGAGTGTTTGCCGGACCATTTGTCTCGCGGGTACATCCCGCGGCAAGGAGCGAACCCTTTGCGTCGTTAAGATAGACACTTCCCCGCCCGGCAACGGACCCTGCCGTCTCCCCGCGCCCCTTGGCCCTCCTCACGCTCTTGGCGGAGGCAGGGAGAAGGCAGGTTCTGGCCCTTCGCTTTCTCCTCTTGCCGCCGCGGCTACTATCAGAAGCGGGCCCCGGGAACGCGCTCCGGGGTTTGTCGCTTAAGAGAGCACGGCAGCTTTTACGAGGAAGCAAGGTTTTCGCATTCCGCAGCTCACGAGAGAATGCATGATAAGGGATGTAAAAGACTTATCTGAGGTTGCAACCCCCGGCAACTCTGGCTTGCCGGGGCGCAGGTGCTGGCTCGCCCTTCTCCCCTTCTTCGTCCTTGAGCAGCTCGGCAAGGGTATGCAATTCCTGCGAGCCAAAGGGGAAGGACGGGAAAAAGACGCGGACTCGACCTCTAAGTTAGGGGTTAGCGACTGTTAGGCACTACCAACCCTAACCAAGGACGAGACTCGACTCAGCATGCATGCTAAAACTTGGGGGCGCCAGCACTTCATTATCTGCTGCCAGGGTCTGCGCCTGGCTTTGTACAAAGGATTACATGCAACTGCGGCAAGACTTTGTACAAAGAGTTGGTTGCCGGACGGGGTCCGACAACCGTGCCTTACGGGTAAAACTTGCGAAGATGCTCAATGTTCCAGGAATTGCTCACCGGAGTACCATCTTCGGTCTCGAGGCGGACGGCGCCGGGCCTCGTGACTCGTTTCACCCGGTAAGGGCCTTCCCACTTCGGCGTCAACTTGTTGTGTATCTTGGCCGACTAAACGCGCCGAAGAACAAGGTCGCCTTCCTCGAGGCTCCTGGCTTTAACTTTGCGGCTATGATAGCGACGCAGAGCTTGCTGGTAGCGAGCGGATCGCACAACAGCCTGGAGACGATCCTCCTCGAGGAGCAGTGCGTCATCTTCACGCGACCGCTCTTGCTCAAGCTCATCATAAGCGAGCACTCGAGGTGACCCGTATACGAGTTCCGTGGGGGTAACTGCTTCTGCTCCATAGACTAGAGCAAATGGTGTCTGGCCGGTGGCTCGATTTGGCGTCGTTCTAACCGACCAAAGAACCGCCGGCAGCTCCTCGATCCAGTTCCGTCCGCGCTTGAGCAGCCTGTCAAAACTTCTGGTCTTGAGCCCGCACAGTACCTCGGCGTTGGCCCTTTCCGCTTGACCGTTGCTCTGGGGATGAGCAACAGAAGCGAAGCAGACCTTGGTGCCGAGGTCTTGGGTGTACTGCATGAAAGTGTGGCTTGTGAACTGCGTACCGTTGTCGGTGATGATCCTGTTGGGGACCCCGAAGCGGCAAACAATCGACCTGAAGAATTTGATCGCGGACTGGGCTGTCACCTTCCTCACCGGTTCCACTTCTGGCCACTTTGTGAACTTGTCGATGGCAACGAACAAGTACTCAAAGCCCCCGACGGCTCGGGGGAAGGGGCCAAGGATATCGAGCCCCCAGACCGAGAAGGGCCAGGACAAAGGGATCGTCTGGAGAGCTTGAGCTGGCTGGTATATCTTCTTGGAATGGAACTGGCACGCTTCACACTTGGTTACTTGTGCAGTTGCATCCTGGAGGGCTGTTGGCCAGAAGAAACCTTGCCGGAACGCTTTGCCGGCAAGTGCTCTGGCGCCAATGTGGTGTCCACATATGCCTCCGTGTATCTCCGCCAACAGCTCCTGTCCGTCTTCCCGGTGAATGCACTTCAATTTCACCCCATTGCGTCCTCTTCTATACAGTGCGCCATCGACGAACTGGTACATACTGGACTGCCGGGCTACTCTTTCCGCTTCTTCTTGTTCTTTGGGAAGTTCTCCTGCCTGGAGGAAACGGACGATCTGCTGTGCCCACGTCGGAGCCTGTGGCTCGACGACGAGGACTAAAGGCATGTCGGCGGCTGCGGGAACATCAGCTTCTACGGCGAGGACTTGGGGCTCAGCCGGAGCTTGACGTTCCCCGGCAAGCTTGCCGGGGCATGGCTTGCCGGGAGCGCCTGCTTCGTCGGGACAAACCCTGGGGCTTGCCGGAGCGGGCAGCTCCTCAGCACTCTTGGCGTCGATCTTGGGGACTCTCCTGGCGGCGGCTTCGGGAAGCTCTGCCGGGAGATAGTCACCGGAGACCGATTTTCTCTTCTTGCTTGGCCCAGTCGATGGTGTCACGGATAGCTGAGTCAGCTTGAGCACAAAAGTCCCTGGTTCCACAGGTAGCTTTAGTGCGGCGCATTTTTACAGGCCGTCGGCGATGTCGTTCTCTGCTCTTGGAACGTATTCCATTTGCAGGCCGTCAAAGCGCTCTTCCAGCTTCCTCACTTCATCAACGTAAGCCTCCATCAACGGGCACTGGTAATCCTTGTTCACTTGGCGGACGACGAGCTGCGAGTCACCCCTGACAATGAGCTTCTTGATCCCAAGTTCCGCCGCGATCCTGAGACCGGCGAGCAAACCTTCATACTCTGCCGTATTGTTGGTTGCTTGCTCCTTGGGAAAGTGCATCTGGACGATGTACTTGAGTTGCTCTCCGGTGGGCGCGATGAGCAGCATGCCGGCACCGGCGCCTTCCAGCAAAAAGGCACCATCAAAGTACATCAGCCACTCTTTGGTTGCTTCCTTGCCGGGGATGCTCGTCTCTGGAATTTCTTCGTCCGGTGTTGGCGTCCACTCTGCTATGAACTCTGCCAATGCTCTGCTCTGGATGGTCGATGTGCTCTCGAACTTGAGGCCAAAGCTTGACAGTTCTAGTGCCCACTCGACAATCCTGCCTGTTGCTTCGGGATTCTGCAGTATCCTCTTAAGCGGAAAGCGAGTGACCACCGTGATCTCGTGTGCTTGGAAGTAATGGCGCAGCTTCCTCGAGGCCATGAGGAGGCCGAAGAGCAATTTCTGCACACCAGAGTACCTCGACCTAGCCCCCTGCAGGAGGGAACTGACGAAGTAAACTGGGCGCTGCACCATCCTCTTCTTCTGCACTTCCCCTTGCGCTTGCGCGGATTCGCCTTTGCCGGGGCCAGAGCTTGTCGGGGAAGCCCCCTGCTTGTCGTCGGACGCGCTTGCCGTGGTTGCCGGCTCGTCATCAGCTTCCCTCTCCGCTACTAACGCAGCACTAACCACTTGATTGGTTGCCGCTAGGTAGAGCAGCAACTTCTCTTGCGGTCTAGGCGCGACAAGTATAGGAGCGGAGGACAGGTATTTCTTCAAGTCTTGCAGCGCAGCCTCCGCTTCCGGAGTCCATTTT
This sequence comes from Aegilops umbellulata, assembly GCA_032464435.1. Classification (NCBI taxonomy): domain Eukaryota; kingdom Viridiplantae; phylum Streptophyta; class Magnoliopsida; order Poales; family Poaceae; genus Aegilops; species Aegilops umbellulata. The sequence continues at coordinate 249,603,348 of CP136060.1, forward strand.
ACTGGACCTGCCTTTTTCAAGATTTTGAAAAATGACAGGGCGCGTTCCGCAGACCTGGAAATAAACCTGCTGAGAGCCGCCACGCAGCCGGCAAGTCTTCGCACGTCCTTGACACGCGTTGGTGCTTCAATCTGCTCGATGGCCTTGATCTTGTCGGGGTTGGCTTCGATCCCACGCTGAGACACGAAGAACCCGAGAAGCTTGCCGGAGGGGACTCCGAACACGCACTTCTCGGGGTTGAGCTTGAGGCTGATCTTGCGCAAGTTCGCAAAGGTCTCTTCCAAGTCTTGAACCAAGGTTGCCTTGTCTCTGCTCTTGACCACAATGTCGTCCATGTAGGCCTCCACATTTCTGTGGATCTGTGGCTCGAAAGCAGTGTGGACAACCCTCGCAAACATCGAGCCTGCGTTCTTCAGTCCAAAAGGCATCCGCACAAAACAGTACGTGCCGCATGGAGTGATGAACGCAGTCTTCTCTTCATCTTCTTTGGTCATGAAAATCTGGTGGTACCCGGAGTAGGCGTCGAGGAATGAAAGCAGGCCACATCCGGCCGTGGAGTCAACAATCTGGTCGATGCGTGGCAAGGGAAATGGATCTTTAGGGCAAGCTCTGTTGACATCGGTGAAATCGATGCAAAGCCTCCACTTCCCGTTTGCTTTGCGTACGACAACAGGATTGGCCAACCACGTCGGATGGAGCACGCCTCTGACGAGGCCTGCCGCTTCCAACTTCCTGATCTCCTCAGCGATAAACTCTTGGCGCTCCACCGCTTGTTTCCTGACTTTTTGCTTGACGGGGCGCGCATGAGGACAGACGGCAAGGTGGTGCTCAATCACTTCCCTGGGAACGCCGGGGATGTCAGATGGTTGCCAGGCAAACACATCGACATTCGCCCGCAGGAAAGCAACGAGTGCGCTTTCCTATTTGGGGTCGAGAGTGGCACTGATGGTGAAGGTACCACCAGTGCCGTCCTCCTTGGCGGGCACCTTCTTGGTCGCTGGTGGAGCAGCCGTCGTCTTCTTGTGTTTACCGGCGGGGCTCGATGGTGCGTCCTCAACGGCAGCGCAGCGCTTCGAAGAGGCGCGCTTGCCGGAGTGGGCGCCAGAGCATTCGCCGGGCTTGGCTTTCTTGCCGGGAGAGCTCGATGGCACGTCCTTGACGGCAGCGCAGCACTCCGAGGAGGTGCGCTCGCCGGAGTGGGCGCCAGAGCACTTGCCGGGCTTGGTCTTCTTGCCGGCGGGGCTCGATGGCACGTCCTCGACGGCAGCGCAGCACTCCGAAGAGGCGCGCTTGCCAGAGTGGGCGCCAGAGCACTTGCCGGGCTTGGTCTTCTTGCCGGCGGGGCTCGATGGCACGTCCTCGACGGCAGCGCAGCACTCCGAAGAGACGCGCTTGCCGGAGTGGGTGCTAGAGCACTTGCCGGACTTCTTCTTTCCCCTGGAAGCTCTAGCGGCAAGTGGGCCGCGGGCCGTTGCTGCTGTTGCGTCCCGGTATATTTGGTTGGCGCAGATAAGGGCATCCTTCTTGTCGCCGGGGACAGAAATGACGCTTATCGGGCCAGGCATCTTGAGCATGTTATACGCGTAGTGAGAGGCCGCCATGAACTTGGCGAGCGCTGGTCGGCCGAGGATCCCGTTGTAAGGCAACGGAAAGTCGGCGACGTCAAAGGTGACCTTCTCAGTCCTGAAATTCAGCTTGCTGCCAAATGTTACCGGCAGCGTGATCTTTCCCTTCGGCTTGCTCCTTCCCGGGTTGATTCCTTGGAATGTGCCGGTTTCTTCGAGCTCGCTGTCGGGAACTTGGAGTCTCCGGAGAACAGCAGAGGAGATCAGATTCAAGCCGGCCCCGCCGTCAACTAGCATCTTAGTGACCTTGAGGTTGCAGACCGTTGGGGAAACCAACATCGGCAAGCACCCGACCGCGGTTGTGCGATCAGGGTGGTCCTCAATGTCAAAGATGATAGGCGTGCTGGACCATCTCAAGGGTCTGCGTGACTCGACGGGTGGCTCCGCTGCATTGACCTCCCGCACCCACCGTTTAAGCTGGTGGTGGGAAGCGTGCAGGGAGGCACCACCGTCCACACACAAGACCTCAGTGGCTTTCTGAAACTCCTGCTCGCTGGTCTCGGGGTCTTCCATGTCTTCGTCGTCGTCATCGTCTTCGTCCTTGTCGCGCCCCCGGGGAGGTCTGTCTGCTTGCCGCTGCTTGTCCTTGCCGCGGCGCTCCCCCGGGCCGGGACGCTTCGTGTCGGATCCCCCGCCGCCTGCTTGGGCTCTCTCCTTGTCGCGTCGTGCATACTCGGCCTTCTGCAGCTCGACGAGTCGCTCGACTTGCTTGCAACTCTGGAGGTCGTGGCCCCTGGTACGGTGGATCTTGCAGTACTTCTTGTCGGTACTGTCCCGCTTATCGGCAGCAGCCACCGCCCGGCAGTTGGCGCACCCGACAACCTCCTTGCCGGGGCCTCCCGCCTGGGCTTTCTTGGCGGAGCCCTCGCTGCCGGACTTCTCGACAACCAGCACCTCTGGGTTTTTCTTCTTTATGCCGTTCCGCCGCCGGCCTCTCCTTGTCGGGGCGGTACCTTCACTGTCAGATTCTCCTTCTCCAACACTTTCTCCAGGGAGCTTCCTCCCCTCCTCAGCACGTGCACACTTGTCGGCCAGGGCGTAAAGCTCGCTGACCTCCTTGATTTTGCACATCGCCATCTCCTCCCGCATCCTGCGGTTGCGCACGTTCTGGTGGAACGCGCTGATCACCGCGGCGGGGTGGACGTCTGGGATGTTGTAGTGCACACGGCTGAACCTCTGGATGAACTTGCGCAAAGTCTCCCCCTCGTTCTGAACAATCAGATGAAGGTCGCTTGCCTGGCCATGGGGTTTGTGGCCGCCCGTGAAGGCGCCAACGAACTGATGGCATAGATCTGGCCAGGAGGAGATGGAGCCGTCCGGCAAGTGCATGAGCCAGGATCTGACGTTGGGCTTGAGTACCAGCGGGAAGTAGTTGGCAAGGATCTTGTCGTCCCGTCCCCCGGCAGCCTGCACCGCAATGGTGTAGATGCTTAGGAACTCCGACGGGTGCGACTTGCCGTCGTACTTCTCGGGCACGTCGGGCTTGAAGTTCTTCGTGCTGGGCCACTGGACTTGCCGCAGCTCGCGGCTGAACGCGGGGCAGCCTACCGAATACGGCCGTTCGCCTGGTTCCCCCGGTGCGTGCATGTTTCCAGAGGGCTCAACGCGCTGGTCTGATTGACGCCGCGCCTCTCTTCTGCGCTCGATGCGGGTTCGAGCGTCTTCTTCCCTTTGTTCGTGAAGGACTTGGCGTTGGTCGCGGCGAGTTCGCGGGTTCGACGACGCGGTGGAGTCGTTGTCGAGGCGAGCCCGGCGAGTCGGTGACCGCGGCTTCTGGGGCGGGGAGTGCACGGTGGTCGCACCCCCGCCATTCTTGGCGCCATCGGTTCTCGCCTGGGTGACTGGCCGCGGCTGCGACGCGCTGTGCTGCCGCGGAGTGTCTCCGTTGGCGAAACCGATGAGGCTCTGGATGGTTTCCCTCCAGTCGTCGAGCTTGTCCGCCGTCGGAGGGTAGTCTAGGAGTAGCTGAGCTCGCGCGAGAGCTTCCGCTGGGGTGGCGGGCAGAGGCGGCGAACGGCGTGAGGAGCGGGATGTGCTCGAACTCCTAACTATGTTAGAAGGAGCAGCACCCGGTCCAGGCAGCCGCGCGACGCTCGTTCCGGCACGCTGGATTGCATGCTGGTCCTGAGCGCCTTGGGACCCACCAGCACGGTCTGGGTCCAGCGAGCGTATGGTACCATGGGTACCATGACGCTGCTGGTTTCGCGCCTCCTGAGAGGGGCGCGGGGCGAGCTCGGACGTCTCGGGACCAAGAACTGGTTCGACGGCACCCGTTCCTCCGCCGGCGTCCTCCCCACCACCCGTCTGCTCCATGGGCGGTGGGTTCGACGCTGACGGACCGGTCACCTCCGGAGCTTTCTTCTTCGGCGCCATGCCGGCGCAAACAATGAGAGTCTGGCTCGTGCGGACGCCGGATCTGGTTCACACAACCTCGACGCACCCCCTACCTGGCGCGCCAAAGATGTCGGGGGAAATCGGCCTCCACGAGCACCTATGGGGACGGAGCCCCTTTTCGGTTCAGCGGGGGGCGGAGGTTGCGCAAAGAGCAGATCGAGGCGACACACACACAACGATTTTACCCAGCTTCGGGCCGCACGGATGCGTAAAACCCTACTGCTGCTTGTCTGGTTGATTCAAGTTCTTGCTCTAGAGCGCAAGAAGCTACAGTAAGTTGGAGCTGGACGTAGACGAGGGTCTACTGGGTGTCCTCCCTCCGGGGTCCTCTTCCCTACGTGCGCATGGGCCTCCTTTTATATGCTAAGGGGTTTCCCACAGGTAGCGACGCAGGTGAGGGTAAAAATGGCAAGGAACTGTGCGAACAGTGGCCGCACAGTGCTATCGCACCTAACTCTGACGGCGGGGGACAAAGGCATTAAATGCCCGTCTGGATCGCCCGAACAGTACCGAGGCGGACCGTTGGGGGCGCCTTCGCTTGCCACGGGGGCGACTCTGCCAACATCGCATGCCACCGCGCGCCTCAGGTTGCGCGGCGCCCCGCCACGTGCCTCTGGGGAAGCTCCAGAGTGACGCGTGGTCAGGTGAGCTGGAGCGCAGGCCTGAGGTGGTGGTTTGCCGCGGCAAGTGGCTTGCCGCGGTGGTTGTCTTGCCGCACCTGAAAGCTTGCCGCTCGTCAGGCCTTGCCGGGGCGCGCGACGCACCGCGGCGGGCTTTTCTTGGGGTGCCTTGGCTTGGCCGTCCCGGCGAGCTCCTCCCGCCGGGGCCTTGGTGCTTCGGCTTAGTTGTCCCGGCAAGCTCCTCTTGCCGGGGCCTTGTCGCCTTGGCCCGGCAAGCTCCTCTTGCCGGACCTCGCCTCCTTGGCCCGGCAAGCTCCTCTTGCCGGGGCCTGGTCTTCTAGGCTCGATCACTTGGCCTTCGTCAGGCCCAGAAAGGGCCGTGGAGACTCTTGTCGCTCCCCTGGCAAGCCTTGCCGCGGGACGCTACTACTGCCCGTGCACAAGTTAGGGGTACTAAGGTACCCCTACTTTAGTACACCGACAATAATCATCGCCTTAGATATCATCATAACTTTGCGCTTTTCTATCAATTGCTCGACGGTAATTTGTTCACCCATCGTATTATTTGCTATCTTGAGAGAAGCCTCTAGTGAAACCTATGGCCCCCGGTCTATTTTCCATCATATGAGTTTCCGGTCTACTATTTTGCAATCTTTTACTTTCTGATCTATAAACCAAAAATCCCAAGAATATTTACTTTATCTTTTGTTTAGTTTTATCTATCTCTATCAGATCTCACTTTTGCAATTGACCGTGAAGGGATTGACAACCCCTTTATCATGTTGGGTGCAAGTGTTTGATTGTTTGTGCAGGTATTGGTGATTTGTGCATTGTCTCCTGCTGGATTGATACCTTGGTTGTCTAAGTGAGGGAAATACGTATCTCTACTTTGCTGCATCACCCTTTCCTCTTAAAAGGAAAAACCAATGCAAGCTCAAAAAGTAGCATATGTGCATGCTCCTAGGGGGATAGATTGGTAGGAAAAGACCAACGCTTGTCCTTGACCGCCACTCATAATGAAGACAATCAATAAATAAATCATGCTCTGACTTCATCACATAACGGTTCACCATACGTGCATGCTACCGGGATCACAAACTTCAACACAAGTATTTCTCCAATCCACAATTACTCACTAACATGATTCTAATATCACCATCTTTATATCTCAAAATAATCATAAGGAATCAAACTTCACATAGTATTCAATGCACTTTATATGAAAGTTTTTACTATACCCCTCTTGGATGCCCATCATATTAGGACTAAATTCATAAACAAAGCAAATTACCATGCTATTTAGAGAGACTCTTAAAATAATATAAGTGAAGCATGAGAGTTCAACAATTTCTATAAAATAAAACCACTGTCGTGCTCTAAAAAGATATAAGTGAAGTACTAGAGCAAAATTGCCTAGCTCAAAAGATATAAGTGAAGCACAAAGAGTATTCTAATAAATCACAATTCATGTGTGTCCCTCTCAAAAGGTGTGTACAGCAAGGATGATTGTGACGAAATAAAAAGCAAAGACTCATATCATTCAAGACGCTCCAAGCAAAACACATATCATGTGGTGAATAAAAATATAGCCTCAAGTAAATTTACCGATGGATTGAAGACGAAAGAGGGGATGCCTTCCGGGGCATCCCCAAGCTTAGGCTCTTGGTTGTCCTTGAATATTACCTTGGGGTACCTTGGGCGTCCCTAAGCTTAGGATCTCTCCACTCCTTATTCCATAGTCCATCAAATCTTTACCCAAAACTTGAAAACTTCACAACACAAAACTCAACAGAAAACTCATGAGATCCGTTAGTATAAGAAAATAAAATCACCACTTTTGGTACTATTGTGAACTCATTATTTATTTATATTGGTGTAATATCTAATGTATTCCAACTTATCCATGGTTCATACCCCCCTGATACTTCCCATAGATTCATCAAAATAAGCAAACAACACATAGAAAACAGAATATGTCAAAAACAGAACTATCTGTAGTAATCTGTAAACTTCGAATACTTCTGTAACTCCAAAAATTCTGAAAATTTAGGAAAACAGTGGCAATTTGTATATCAATCTTGTGCAAAAATAATAAGTATTTTATCGCGCTTCTATGAGTTATTAAAATTATTTTACTGGGCGCAAAAGTTTGTGTTTTTTAGCAAGATCAATTTAACTATCATCGCAAGCCATCCCAAAGGTCTTACTTGGCACAAACACTGATTAAAATACCAAACACAATTGCTGCAGAGGTAATAATGTGTATTTTATTCAAGAACAGTATCAAAATAAAAAATACAAAAATAAAAACGCGTTGCCTCCCAACAAGCGCTATTGTTTAACGCCCCTAGCTAGGCATTGATAATTTCGATGATGCTCACATGAAAGACAAGAATTGAAGCACAATGAGAGCATCATATAGCATGTGAAAAACACATATAAGTCTAACATACTTCCTATGCATAGGCATCTTATAGGCAAACAAATTATCAAGGCAAGCAAAAACTAGCATATGCAAAGAAAAAGAAAGAAACAATAGCAATCTCAACATAACGAGAGATAATTTAGTAACATGAAAATTTCTACAACCATATTTTCCTCTCTCATAATTATTACATGTAGGATCATAATCAAATTCAACAATATAGCTATCATATAAACAATTTTCAACATGATCCACATGCATGCAAAGTTGACACTCTTCCAAAATAGTGGGATTATCATAAAATAAAGTCATGACCTCTCCAAGCCCACTTTTATCAAAAATTTCATAAGATTTATCAATCTCCAAAGTAGTGGGATAATTATTTCCTAAAGTTTACACTCTTCCAAACCCACTTTCAAACGTATTCATCATGAGGCTTAAATAAATTTTCAAGATCATAAGAAGCATTATCACCCCAATCATGATCATTGCAATAAGCAGCGGACATAGCAAAACTAGCAGGGGTTTTGCATATCATTAGCACAGTTGACATTAATAGAATTTATAACAACATCATTGCAATCATGTTTTTGATTCAAGGAACTATCAAGTATGAGTGCAATGGCAATAATCTCATGTTTAACATAAGGAACTATAGCACATTCATCTCCATAAATATTGGCATCATGGCCATAAAAATAGCAAGCATCATGTTCATCAAGGGATATTTCAATCAAATCAACGGAATCATAATTATCTATAGATTCATGCATATATTATTTTCTTCCAAAGCAACAGTCATCCTCTGTAGGATCAGAAGTATGTCTAGAGGGGGGTGATTAGACTACTTGACCAAATAAAAACTTAACCTTTTCTCAATTTTAGTTCTTGGCAGATTTTAGCAACTTTTAGGACAAGTCAAGCAATCATCACACAATTCAAGCAAGCATGCAAAGAGTATATGAGCAGCGGAATGTAAAGCATGCAACTTGCAAGAATGTAAAGGGAAGGGTTTGGAGAATTCAAACGCTATTGGAGACACGGATGTTTTTCCTATGGTTCGGATAGGTGGTGCTATCCTACATCCACGTTGATGGAGACTTCAACCCACGAAGGGTAACGGTTGCGCGAGTCCACGGAGGGCTCCACCCACGAAGGGTCCACGAAGGAGCAACCTTGTCTATCCCACCATGGCCATCGCCCACGAAGGACTTGCCTCACTAGCGGTAGATCTTCACGAAGTAGGTGATCTCCTTGCCCTTACAAACTCCTTGGTTCAACTCCACAATCTTGTCGGAGGCTCCCAAGTGACACCTAGCCAATCTAGGAGACACCACTCTCCAAGAAGTAACAAATGGTGTGTTGATGATGAACTCCTTGCTCTTGTGCTTCAAATGATAGTCTCCCCAACACTCAACTCTCTCTCATAGGATTTGGATTTGGTAGAAAGAAGATTTGAGTGGAAAGCAACTTGGGGAAGGCTAGAGATCAAGATTCATATGGTAGGAATGGAATATCTTGGCCTCAACACAAGGGTAGGTAGTTCTCTCTCAGAACATATGAGTTGGAAGTGTAGATGTGTTCTGATGGCTCTCTCCACTAATGAAGAGGAGGTGGAGGGGTATATATAGCCTCCACACAAAATCCAACCGTTACACAAAATTTACCAATCTCGGTGGGACCGAATCATCAAACTCGGTCGGACCGAAATAGCAAACCTAGTGACTCGGTAGGACCGATATGGTTAGGGTTAGGGCATAATGTAATCTCGGTGAGACCATTACACAAACTCGGTGAGACCGATTTGGTAATAGGCTAACCAGAGAGTTGGTCAGGTAAACTCGGTGGGACCGATTTGCTCTTTCGGTGAGACTGAAAAGTTACAAAAGGGAAACAGAGAGTTTACATTGCAATCTCGGTGGGACCGATCTGCTCTTTCAGTGAGACCGAAAAGTTACGAAAAGGAAACAGAGAAATTGCAATCCCGTCTCGGTAAGACCGGGATCCCTATCGGTAGAACCGATTTGCTAGGGTTTGGCAGTGGCTTATGACATGTGAAACTCGGTGGCGCCGGATAGAAAGAATCGGTAGGACCGAGTTTGACTTTGGGTTTAGGTCATTTGTGGATATGGGAAAGTAGATGAGGATTTTGGAGCATATCATTAAGCACATGAAGCAAAAGGCTCATTAAGCAACACCTCATCCCTCCTTGATAGTATTGTATTTTCCTATGGACTCAATGTGATCTTGGATCACTAAAATGTAAAATGAAGAGTCTTGAGCTTTTGAGCTTGAGCCAATCCTTTGTCCTTAGCATTTTGAGGGTTCCACTTTCACCATCCATGCCATGCCAATCATTGAGCTTTACTGAAATAATTGTCTTGAAATAGCATTAGCCCAATGAGCTATATGTTGTTATGAATTACCAAAACCACCTAGGGATAGTTGCACTTTCATCCTCTCAATAAATTCTTTGACGTAGGCATTATGAGCATAGTTTTCGTAGCAATATTTAAGTATGCCAAAAATTTCAGATTTATAGAGAGTAATATCATACTTTTCAATCAAAGAAGCAACTTCATAAGCACCCTTAAAAGCAACAAATTCTTCATTTTGTTTGATATCATAGTAACTGTAAACACCCTTTTCATAAGAAGATAAGATTTCACTATCATTAAACTCACATAGGTAGGGAAGGTGTTTTTTAGGGTTCTTAGAGCAACAAGTAAAATCACAAAGTTCACAAAGATTCCAAGCATAACATAGCAAACAATTTATTTTATTCCATAAGGGTCTCCCATTTTCAGACAAACGGTGACGCACAAAATGCGCATGCTCATCTAAAGATTTTCCCGCAACTGAACTAGTTGGGGTTTCAGCACAAGCACATATGGATCTAAGATGATCCAAGTAGAAAACTTTAAGTGGATCCATATCAATAGATTTTTAGCAAGCAAAGATGCAAGCAAATAGAAGGCACATGGCAACACAGGCAAAGATAGCAAACGAGCAAGGCATACGGAAAGAACGCGAATAAAAAGGCAAATCTTTTTGTATTTTTCTGAAAATAATTTTAGAAGTGGGGGGAGGTAAATGAGAGGCAAATGGCAAATAATGTAATGCAAGAGATGAGGGCTTATGATGGGTACTTGGTAGGCTTGACGTAGATCTCCCTGGCAACGGCGCCAGAAATTCCTCCTGCTACTTCTTGAGCTTGCGTTGGTTTTTCCCTTGAAGAGGAAAGGGTGATGCAGCATAGTAGAGATAAGTATTTCACTCAGTTAAGAACCAAGGTATCAATCCAATAGGATAAATGCGCAAGTCCCCAATAGATGCACCTACACAAACAATCAAACAGTTGCACCCAACGTGATAAAGGGGTTATCAATCCCTTCACGGTCACTTGCAAAGGTGAGATCTGATAGAGATAGATAAAACTAAATAAAATATAAAATACTTTTGGGTTATTTGGTTTATAGATATGAAAATAATAGATTGCAAAATAGTAGATCGAAAACAAATATGATGGAAAATAGACCCGGGGGCCATAGGTTTCACTAGAGGCTTCTCTCTTGAAGGCAAATAATATGGTGGGTGAACAAATTACTGTCGAGCAATTGATAGAAAAGTGCAAAGTTATGAAGATATCCAATGCAATGATTATGCATATAGGCATCACGAACGTGTCAAGTACACTGACTCCTGTGTGCATCTACTACTTTTACTCCACACATCGACCGCTATACAGCATGCATCTAGAGTATTAAGTTCATAAAGAACGGAGTAACGCCTTAATTAAGATGACATGATGTAGAGGGATAAACTCAAGCAATATGATGAAAGCCCCATCTTTTTATCTTTGATGGCAACAATGCAATATGTGTCTCGCTACCCCTACTTTGTCACTGGGTGAAAACACGCAATATTGAACCCAAAACTAAGCACCTCTCCCATTGCAAGAAAAACCAATCTAGTTGACCAAACCAAACCAATAATTCGAAGAGAAATACAAAAATATCAAATCATGTATATAAGAATTCAGAGAAGATTCAAATAATATTCAAAGATAAGCTGATCATAAATCCACAATTCATCAATCTCGACAAACACAACGCAAAAGAAGATTACATTGGATAGATCTCCAAGAACATCGAGGAGAACATGGTATTGAGAATCAAAGAGAGAGAAGAAGCCATCCAGCTACTAGCTATGGAACCGTAGGTCTGAGGTAAACTACTCACGCTTCATCGAAAGGGCAATAGGGTTGATGTACATGCCCTCCGTGATCGAATCCCCCTCCGGCAGGATGCCGAAAAAGGCCATGTCGGTGTCAAAACCGGCGGATCTCGGGTAGGGGGTCCCGATCTATGCGTCAAGGCCGGATGGTAACAGGAGACAAGGGACACGATGTTTACCCAGGTTCGGGCCCTCTCGATGGAGGTAATACTCTACTCCTGCTTGATTAATATTGATGATATGGGTAGTACAAGAGTAGATCTACCACGAGATCAAGGAGGCTAAACCCTAGAAGCTAGCCTATGGTATGATTGTGTATGAAGATGATTGTCCTACAGACTATAACCCTCCGGTTTATATAGACACCGGATAGGGTTAGGGTTACACATAGTCGGTTACATAGGTAGGAGATCTTGAATATCCACATCGCCAAGCTTGCCTTCCACGCCAAGGAAAGTCCCATCCGGACACGGGACGAAGTCTTCAATCTTGTATCTTCATAGTCCTGGAGTCCGGCTGAAGGTATAGTCCGGCTACCCGAACACCCCCTAATCCAGGACTCCCTCAGTAGCCCCTGAACCAGGCTTCAATGACGACGAGTCCGGCGCGCAGATTGTCTTCGGCATTGCAAGGCGGGTTCCTCCTCCAAGTCCTTCATAGAAGATTGTAAACACCAAGAATAGTGTCCGGCTCTGCAAAATAAGTTTCCACATAGTGCCATAGAGAGAATAATATTAACACAGATCAAATCTGCTGACGTATTCCGCAGTGCATCATCGCACTACGGCCAAGTTCTTTACATGAATCGTTTTTACTTTTCCACCTCAGCACGTTTAGCGAGGCGGTTTCCTTGGCACGTCTTGTCAAAGCAAAGATCGTGTGCCCTTTTTACGGGATTCTCATCAATACGGACGTGGGTAACCCAACCGTGCCCGTTAGCACGTTTCCCTCGATTAAAGGCGAGTCCCAAACGGTTACGGGGAGGGCTCTTGGTATTCGACCTCTTATAAAGAGACCAAGGCCTTAATTCTTTTTTCAATCTCAATCGTGTTCGCCCGTCGCCTCGAGTTCCAGCACCCCAGGCTTCAGATTCCAGGCGCTTTGGACCTTCGATAATGTCCAGTTCTGACCTTCAAGGCCGGTAGATGCCCTCCTCCGTCACGAAGGAGGACGTGCTAAAGTTGAGGGAGGCTAAGTTCCTGGCCAGTGAAATTTCACATAGGTTGCCTGCTCAAGGGCAGGTTATTCCCAGACCCCAGTCCGGTGAGAGCGTGGTGTTCATGTCTCACTTCCTCCGAGGATTGGGCTTCCCAATGGATCCCTTTGTGAGGGGACTGCTGTTTTATTACGGGCTGGAATTTCATGATTTGGCTCCGGAGTCCATCCTCCATATCTCCTCATTTATTGTCGTATGTGAAGCATTCCTCCGCGTCACCCCTCACTTCGGATTATGGCTCAAGACCTTCAAAGTGGAGCCGAAGATGATCAAGGAACGTCATGCAGAGTGCGGAGGTGCTATTATAAGCAAAAATGCCGATGCTCGATGGCCCGAGGGCTCTTTTCAAGAGGATCTAGGCTTGTGGCAACGAGAGTGGTTTTATATCACCGCTCCCCGGGGCTCCTAGTGGGTGGCGCCTCCTGCCTTTCGCTCGGGTCCCCCACCACGGCTAGCGTCATGGGTCAACAGAGGTTTAGATTGGGGTTTGCCCAAAGACGTGCCCTTGCTGCAGGGCCGCATTAAGGATCTCTTGGAGGGAGACCTCAGCCTGGTCAAGGTGACGCAGGTCATGCTGATTCGCCAAATATTGCCCGGCAAACGTCGCTCCCTTCGCCTGTGGGAGTTCAATCCAGAGGGACCACGAGCTCCAGAATTTCATGGGCGCAACGCCCGTGGAGTTGTATAAACTGTTCTTGGATCACAAGAAGCGTGTCCGGATTTAACCGAGGACGCAGGCCTAAGCTGCAATCGCCCGGATACTCAAGTAAGTAACCTTGTGCACGGACCTTTTATTCGCATAATTGTCAAAAACTTGCCCTTAAAAGAGTTGTCCTTTTAAACAGGAGTGGATAGCGAAGGCAAAGCTAATAAGGTGTCCGGCTCCCCTTCCCGAAACCAGGCCGGATCCCGTGCTAGTCAGGATGCTGGAGATAATGCCTTTGGAGGGAAGCGAGGGGGAGGACAAGGAGATCATGGCCTCCTCGAAGGAGGCCGCTCCGAAGGGAGGAACCAACAATTCCTCTCCTAAAGAAAAAAAAGAGAGCTGCCTTTGACGACCCAGAGACCATGGCCTCGAAGTGGGAGAAAAAGTCTTCGTCAGAGGGTCCTACGCCGGGGAGTTCCTCAGCCGGACTACGTACTCAAGGAGATCAGCCCTCCAGCGAGCCGTGAGTAGAGAAAGATTTTCCTTTCGAGGGATAAGAGAAATCCGTGATTTATATCTGAGAAGTTTTAATCGAATTTTTACCTTGTAGTTCGGACCTCAGCCCTTCTCAGCAGAGCTCGTCTTCGGGGGAGCTTCTTCCGGAGATGATGGAGAGCGGGATGCCTCCTTCTACTGTGCCGCCTAACTAGGCGGGCGACCCTGAGGTGTCGTCACGGAGGGTTTCTCCAAGTCCGGCAGGGGCGGAAGATAGCTATGGGGCCCCCCGAGGTTCTCCGCGTCTGGCCTTCAAAAGAGGTCATGGGACTAGTCCGGCACCGTCTGGTGCTCGGCAGGAGGAGCTGAAGGTTCTGCTGGGGCGAGCTTCTATTTTGGAGGAGCACCGTGCATTAATGGGCATGGTGATTGGAAGGATTTCATCCGCAGAGAGCGGATTGCGTGAGGCCGTCGAAAGTTTATTGACGGGTTTTGAGGTACATTAGAAAATGTACACTTTTGTCAGTTGTGCATAAATAAGATGCGCCCTGTGTAGATAGTAGCCCCTGAGACTCTGCGCGTCGTCAAGAAATGACGGCACGCGGAGGATCATAATCTCAGGTCTAACCTATCGCCTTTTAATGTAGGCTGCAGGGTGTCCGGCATCAAGCCGAACTGCTGATTTCGCCGAACTAAAGCGGCAACTAGACATGGCAGATGCCGACATCGCGCTTGTCAACAAGCGGTTTGATGAGGCTCAAGGTATGTGATTCTTCGGGCAGCATTAGGTAAGAAGAGTTTTATGCCAATGTCTTACTATGTGTGTGCTTGACGCAGATGGTGCGGCCGTCGTGGAGAGTCTTAGGGCAGAACTTGCCCGAGCTAAAGATCAAGCCAGGAAAAGTGATGTGGCTGCCAAGAAAGCCCTTGAAGAGTTGAGAGCCGAACAGGCTGCTCATTGCTGAAGCAAGGAAGAGATGGCCGTGATGGCCTAAGAGTTAAAGAGCACTGCAGACCGTTGCAGACTTCTTGAGAAAGAAGACCAGGCAAGACAAACGGTTCTAGAGAAGGCCGTTGCTGATGCCAAGGACGCGCGTTCTGCGATGAGAGCTGCGAAGGAGGAGCTGCGTCAGGTCGAACAGATTGCGACTGGAAAGCCCTTCATGCTGCGAAGAAAATTTTGCGATCCGAAGTTTGCTCCGTTGGACCAGATGTGGAGTGTGGAGGACACCTATCTGGATTTGGCAGCGAGTGCTGCTGATGCAACCGAACACTTTCGAGATCTGAAAGATCGTGAAGTGGAAAAGTTGTTCTGGTCGCAATTTCACAATCTAGAGCGTCCACTGGCAGTGGACGATCGTTTGGCTCAATGGGCCGAACTTAATAGGTTGTCCGGACTCGCCATGAAGTACGTCATGGGTCATCTGTGGCCGGGGAGGTCGGAGCCGAAGAGTTATTTCAGCTTGGTGCAGCAATTCCTTGACGCGGTGCCGCGCATTAATGCAATGAAGAGGTCGGCGTGCATAGAGGGTGCAAGGATGGCTCTTGCCCGTTTCAAAACATACTGGGCAGAGATGGAGACCACCGTTATTGCGTCCCGAGATTCGGATAAAAGCCGAGTGTCCTCCGAGCACTATTTTCAGGAAGTCCTTGAAGGCGCTCGTGTAATAGAGACGCAGTGCTCGAAGGATGCTATGTTATTATAGCATATGTAATGATGAAGTAATATTTTGATAAACTGTAGTGGCCTTTTTATACTTGTGCCTTCAAGTATTGTGAACACCTCCTGTGCGGCCGTTTAAAATATATATATAATCTGAAAGATGGCAGTCGTTGGCTTCAGCCCCCACGCACATAGTGCAGGGGTGCTCGCAAAAGAAGCATTTTCACACTTAACCCAATGTCTTGGTCGTACAAAGGAGGTGATAGCGCAGCGGGCCAGGCAACCGGACTATAATGCTTTTAACACTTTCACTTAGCCATAGGAGCTTGACAGTGGGACTATTTAGGTAGCCCATTAGTGGCGACTGCGCTCGCCCGAATTCGGGGCGCGTATGTGCCTGACCGGGAAGCGACCCTTCGTTAAAGCAGAGGAATCCGATAGATTCCGATAGGTCATCGAGTGGCTGACCAGTTCACGCTACATCATGACAGTCAGTTTTCGGCTTTCTCTACTGAGGTGCTCGCCCGGCCGAACCGGGGCACAATCGCAGTAGTTCTCCTAGTGCTACCTTAGCCGATAGAGCGGAATGTAAGGTAGCCGAACTCAGGAGCCGGGCAACCCAACATTTGACCAAAGACATGATTCGGAGCTGATGCATATAATGCCAAAACTCGCGACGCCGAACACTCCCTAAGGTGTTCGGTCTTTTATGAGTGCGGGCGAAACAACACTCCTTGCTAAAAAAGCCCCTAGTGTCTAGGTACGTGCAAAAAATTCTGACGTGGCCACATGCCAAGACGCCAGCCTCCTCCTTGGTTATGTTATAAGAAACCAGGGGATGTGTAGCAACAAGAGACAGTAAAAAAGGTTTACGCAGGGTCTTAATCTAAAAAGAATCCTTTAGGACGGGTCCCTACTGCACGTCTACGCCTGTGTCTCCGTTGTGCCGTATCCTGGACGGGCGCCGCACGACGTTCATCTGTAAAAGAGAGGAACTAAATTGAAAACGGGTCGTGCCGAACAAAAAGGTTTAAAATAAATGAAGTGTAATATATAAAATTGAGCTTTATTGTCTCTGCACATAGCCCCTAGTGCGGGGGTATATGGCCATTGAGCCTGCATCGATGATGATTTTTTCCGAACTCGTCTATCCGCGTTCGTGGTCTTTAGTGACCTATTTCGCAGTTTTTTGGCCGGTGAGGCCATTTTGCTGTGTGGCTGTCAAAGCGGCCGCACAGTCCTCCGCTTGTGGGAGGCGTGTTTTAGTGCGTCCCCTTTAAAGAGATGATGCCTCGTGGACCGGGCATCTTAAGCTTGAGGGATGCGTAATGCGGTATCGCGTTAAAGCAGGCGAAAGCTTCGCGTCCCAGTAGTGCTTGATAGCGACTTGAGAACGGGACGACATGGAAGGTCAGCTTTTCGTGATGGAAGTTATCGGCAGAGCCGAATATAACTTCGAGCCGAAGACAACCCGTACAATGGGTGTCCGGACCAGGTTTTACCCCTTAAAAGGAGGTTTTGCTGCGGCGGATTCTTGCTGGGTTTATCCCCATGTGATGGATTGTACCCTGGGGTATCAGGTTTAGTCCACTGCCGCCGTCCATAAGGACATTTGAAAACTGGAGTCCGCCAATTATTGGATCGAGTATCAGGGCAGTCCAGCCTGCGTTCTTGATAATTCTAGCATAGTCTAGCTGATCGAAGCTGATTGGTTTCAATAACCAGTGGCGGGACCCCTTGGGGATAGATCGTGTGGTGCGTACCTTTATGGGTGCCACACGTTTTGTTACGTGAAGTAAGTTCGCTGTTTTTACTTCTTGTGGGAAGTTCTTTTGTTTCCTGGTGCTCTGCTTCTGGGGTTCGTCCTCGTCTTTGCTTGGTGTGTCGAGCCCCTTGTGTTCGGCATTGAGTCTGCCGGATTGTTTGAAAACCCAACAATCTCTGTGGGTATGGTTAGCGGGCTTCCCAGGAGTACTGTGTATCTGACATATCCTGTCCAGGATTCTATTTAAGTTGGACGGATCATCCCTGTTATCCTGGAGGGGTGGTTTTGTCTGATTTTGTCGTGAGCCTTTGAATCCGGCATTAACTGTCGTGCTCTTCGGACTTTTTTCTTTAGTCCAGCGACGATCCTTGTTGCATCGTGGTTTTCCGTTTCCATCCCTAGTTTCGGATGTACTTGGGTCGCTGGGGTTGCGCCTTGCCAACCAGCTGTCCTCTCCTGCGCAAAAGCGGGTCATGAGGCTTGTGAGTGCGGCCATTGTTCTCGGCTTTTCCTGGCCGAGGTGTCTGGCGAGCCATTCGTCTCAGACATTGTGCCTGAAAGCTACTAAGGCTTCGGCGTCCGGACAGTCGACTATCTGATTCTTTTTAGTGAGGAATCTATTCCATAACTGTCGAGCTGATTCTCCGGGCTGTTGAGTTATGTGACTAAGATCGTCTGCATCCGGAGGGCGGACATAGGTCCCTTGAAAGTTTGCTCGGAAAGCATCCTCGAGCTCTTCCCAACTTCCAATTGTGTTTTCGGGAAGGCTCTTAAGCCAATGCCGGGCTGGCCCTTTAAGCTTGAGGGGTAAATATTTGATGGCGTGGAGATCATCTCCTCTGGCCATATGTATGTGGAGGATATAGTCCTCGATCCAGACTCCAGGGTCTGTTGTTCCATCATATGCCTCTATGTTTACGGGTTTGAATCCCGCTGGAAATTCATAGTCCAGAACCTCATCGGTGAAACATAGGGGGTGTGCGGTGCCCCTGTATTTGGGTGTGCCGGATTCTGATGATGGCTTTATTGTATTGCTTGCGAGAGCTTGCTTTCTTGGCCCATAAATGGACTGAACTGGGGCATGATGCGAATCCTTGAGCGGGTCGCATGTCGATTTAAGTGCGGCGCCGCTTGCCACTTTATGGGGTCGTCTATCCGACCGTGCGGCTTTCTTATTTTTTGAATGCGAGGGCTCTACGGCCTCTTTGTCGAATTCAGGCAGTAGCTTTCTCTTCGGATAGCTTTTAGTACGGCGACCGTCGCTGTATTTATCTGCGGTGTTGATTACTTTACTCCATCTAATCTGGAGTGCATCTTCCGCTGTCTTTAGCTTCCGCTTCTGCTTTTTCAGGCTGCGTGCAGTTGCAACGAGCCTCTTGTGGAGACTCTTCTGCTCCATGGATTTATCTGGCGTAAGGTCGTCCGGAATGCCGTTTTCGCCGGGGGAGGGAGTTTCGGTTTCTCTATCCGTGTTGCCCTGTTCGGACGGCTGCTCTAAGGCCTGCTCGTCGCCTACCGGCTTGTCCCGCTCTATGGCTGGGTTTTTATTGAGGTGGGGCTTGGGTCGGCGTTTATGCCGACGCTTTGATTGCTTTCCGGGGGGTCTATCTCCCGTTCCATCCCCTTTTTCCTCGTTGTCACTGTTGGGGAACGTAGCAGAAATTCAAAATTTTCCTACGTATCACCAAGATCCATCTATGGATAAACTAGCAACGAGGGGAAGAAGAGTGCATCTACATACCCTTGTAGATCGCTAAGCGGAAGCGTTCAAGTGAACGGGGTTGATGGAGTTGTACTCGTCGTGATCCAAATCACCGATGACCAAGTGCCGAACGGACGGCACCTCCGCGTTCAACACACGTACAGCCCGGTGACGTCTCCCATGCCTTGATCCAGCAAGGAGAGAGGGAGAGGTTGAGGAAGACTCCATCCAGCAGCAGCACAATGGCGTGGTGGTGGTGGAGGAGCGTGGCAATCCTGCAGGGCTTCGCCAAGCACCGCGGGAGAGGAGGAGGGAGAGAAGCAGGGCTGCGCCATGGAGAGATCGGAACTCTTGTGTTGGCAGCCCCAAAACCCTCAAGTATATATAGGGGAGAGGGAAGAGGGTGCGCCCCCTTTAGGGTTTCCACCCCAAGGGGTGCGTCTACCCCAAACCCATCTAGGGTGGCGGCCAAGGGGGTGGAGAGGGGAAACTTGCCCCCCAAGCTAAGTGGGGCGCCCCCTCCCCAAACCCTAGGCGCCTTGGGCCCTTGTGGGGGGGGACACCAGCCCACCTGGGGCTGGTCCCCTCCCACATGTGGCCCATGCAGCCCTCTGGGGCCGGTGGTCCCACTTGGTGGACCCCCGGGACCCTCCTGGTGGTCCCGGTACGTTACCGATAAAACCCGAAACCCTTTCGGTGACCAAAACAGGACTTCCCATATATAAATCTTTACCTCCGAACCATTCCGGAACTCCTCGTGACGTCCGGGATCTCATCCGGGACTCCGAACAACATTCGGTAACCACATACGAACTTCCTTAATAACCCTAGCGTCATCGAACCTTAAGTGTGTAGACCCTACGGGTTCGGGAGACATGCAGACATGACTGAGACGTTCTCCGGTGAGTAACCAACAGCGGGATCTGGATACCCATGTTGGCTCCCACATGTTCCACGATGATCTCATCGGATGAACCACAATGTCAAGGACTTAATCAATCCCGTATACAATTCCCTTTGTCTATCGGTACGATACTTGCCCGAGATTCGATCGTCGGTATCCCGATACCTTGTTCAATCTCGTTACCGGCAAGTCTCTTTTACTCGTTCCACAACACATCATCCCGTGATCAACTCCTTGATCACATTGTGCACATTATGATGATGTCCTACCGAGTGGGCCCAGAGATACCTCTCCGTCACACGGAGTGACAAATCCCAGTCTCGATTCGTGCCAACCCAACAGACACTTTCGGAGATACCTGTAGTGTATCTTTATAGCCACCCAGTTACGTTGTGACGTTTGGCATACCCAAATCACTCCTACAGTATCCGGGAGTTGCACAATCTCATGGTCTAAGGAAATGATACTTGACATTAGAAAAGCTTTAGCATACGAACTACATGATCTTGTGTTAGGCTTAGGATTGGGTCTTGTCCATCACATCATTCTCCTAATGATGTGATCCCGTTATCAACGACATCCAATGTCCATGGTCAGGAAACTGTAACCATCTATTGATCAACGAGCTAGTCAACTAGAGGCTTACTAGGGACATGGTGTTGTCTATGTATCCACACATGTATCTGAGTTTCCTATCAATACAATTCTAGCATGGATAATAAACGATTATCATGAACAAGGAAATACAATAATAATCAATTTATTATTGCCTCTAGGGCATATTTCCAACAGTCACTTCCTCTAGGGGTATCCACCATGTACACATCGTGAGATGAGGTGGCTGTCCAATGCCCTATGGGCGTTGGTTCATCGGTATCTCTTGCATCGTCATCCATGCTGTCGATG
The DNA here is from genome assembly GCA_032464435.1 of Aegilops umbellulata. Lineage (NCBI taxonomy): Eukaryota > Viridiplantae > Streptophyta > Magnoliopsida > Poales > Poaceae > Aegilops > Aegilops umbellulata. Next base: position 249,623,945 of record CP136060.1, read on the forward strand.
TCTGCGGAGTTGAAGTTGAGCACGTCGTTTAGGTTGTCGACGGTGGCTACAAAGTGGGTGGTGGGTGGGCTTTGAATTTCTTCATCGTCCGTATCCCATCCTTGCTGACCGTAATCCGGCCAGGGCTTTCCTGATAAAGAGAGAGACTTGAGAGAATTCAGGATGTTGCCAAAAGGCGAGTGCTGAAAGATGTCCGCGGCAGTGAACTCCATTGTAGGTGCCCAATCGGATTCGATTGGTAGGGGCACGGGGGGTTCGGAGTCCGGAGAAGAGTCCGGACCCTCAGAGTCACGGGTCACGCGGAGTGTGGGGCTGGCGTTCGGCTCAATCGCCTTTGAGATCGCAGCCCCCGAGGCGACGTCCAACCGCTCATCCTCGATTGACGCAATAGGCTCCGAATTAAGGGTCGGAACCGGTGCGTGTGCGGCCTCCAAGACACTATTCGGAGGCAGAGCTAGATCGTGCCCCTCGAGATAGTGCGGCGCGCTTGGCTGTGGCTCGAACCCGTCGAAGATCAAGTCTCCGCGGATATCAGCCGTGTAGTTTAAGCTTCCAAACCTGACTTGATGGCCAGGGGCGTAGCTTTCGATCTGCTCCAGGTGACCAAGCGAGTTGGCCCGCAGAGCGAAGCCGCTGAAGACGAAGATCTGCCCGGGGAGAAAAGTCTCACCCTGGACCTCATCGTTGTTGATGATCGAAGGAGCCATCGGGCCTAAAGGCGACGACATAGAGGAACTCTCAATGAAAGCACCAATGTCGGTGTCAAAACCGGCGGATCTCGGGTAGGGGGTCCCGATCTGTGCGTCAAGGCCGGATGGTAACAGGAGACAAGGGACACGATGTTTACCCAGGTTCGGGCCCTCTCGATGGAGGTAATACCCTACTCCTGTTGATTAATATTGATGATATGGGTAGTACAAGAGTAGATCTACCACGAGATCAAGGAGGCTAAACCCTAGAAGCTAGCCTATGGTATGATTGTGTATGAAGATGATTGTCCTACGGACTATAACCCTTCGGTTTATATAGACACCGGATAGGGTTAGGGTTATACAGAGTCGGTTACATAGGTAGGAGATCTTGAATATCCGCATCGCCAAGCTTGCCTTCCACGCCAAGGAAAGTCCCATCCGGACACGGGACGAAGTCTTCAATCTTGTATCTTCATAGTCCTGGAGTCCGGCTGAAGGTATAGTCCGGCTACCCGAACACCCCCTAATCCAGGACTCCCTCAGGCCCGAAGATGGGATCTCACGGGAACAGAAGGTTGAGGCGACGGAAAAGTATTTTTGGTGGATGCCTCCGAGGGTTTGGAATATATGTGAATATACAGGACAAAGAAGTAGGTTAGGGGACTCCCGAGGGGGCCACAATATAGCCCCCCCCCTAGGGCGCGCCCTCCACCCTTGCCGCCACCTCGTGGGTCTTCTGGCTTGGACTCCAAGTCCTCTGGATGTCTTCTGGTTCAAGAAAAATCATCGTAAAGTTTTATTCCGTTTGGACTCCGTTTGATATTCCTTTCCTGCGAAACTCAAAAACAAGGAAAAAACAGAAACTGGCACTAGGCTCTAGGTTAATAAGTTAGTCTCAAAAATAATATAAAATAGCATAATAATGCATATAAAACATTTAAAACAGATAATATAATAGCATGGAACGATAAAAAATTATAGATACGTTGGAGACATATCAGTGCACATAGGTGAGCCTAGTTGCTTTAGGTTTTGTGCTTAACAAATTAAACGCTAGTTTTATTCCGCATTTGTTCAAGCCTAAACCGTAATTATTTAAAACGCCTATTCACCCCCTCCCCCTCTAGGCGGCATCCACGATCTTTCACTTGGGTTGAGGGTTGAACATTCACGACCTGTAGCTTACGCCAAGAGCTAAGAGCACCACAGAATAGGGTATTACCCCCACCGAATAGGGCCTGAACCTGTATAATTCCCTGTGCATACTCCTATCAGCATTCTTCGGTAGATACGATTGCCTCTACATTCCTACCCCCGTAGTGTTGTCAGGATTATATCCACGACAGCCGCTCTGCACTCCAGGCATCACTTTTCCTTGGACACTTTGCCTATGGTCGAAAGGAGCTTCAACTAGCGAGGCTGCATCTTGCGTTGGATTGCCTAACTGTTGGTAAAGAGCCTCGATCTCCCCATCATTGAGTTCCACCATGGCATTTTCCTCACTTCCCATGAAGCTATAATCTCGCGTGTCGATCACGTAACATCCTGGACCTAGGTCGCCTGCCACGGGCGTAAAGGCGCCATGGATGGCACCTTTATTGCGGGCCGCTCAAGAGAAAGTTGTGAGTGTGTTTTCCATCTTAAAGAAAAAAAGATAAAAAAACATCACCTTCATCTTAATTATCTTTAATAAAATCTCGCATCATGTGGACATCACATCCATCTGAAAAATAAAAAAAACTAGAAAAAATATAAAAAAAAAAGGCTCACTTCCCTCTTCTAAAAATAATCTCCATACAAAAAATTCATCGTGGCCAACCAACATGAGCCAAGTTGCATAGCTGGCTGGCCGCCCTTTCACTGCACCTTAATGGGTTTGGCAATTTTGTAAAAGAAAAAGGATAAGTTGTAAAGAAAGCATGGAACTGGATTAGTGCCTCCTTGTCCGCCGGGGGAATCTTTGCTGCCTTGGGACACAAGGGAAAGGGATGCATCGACTGGAGGAAGCATGGCATGGTGCTAATCATGCGCGGCTGCCCTCGCAGAATCCACGACCTTTTGCGTTGCCACAAGACAAACAAAAGCGATCAACAGTGCGCCTAGTGTCTAGTGCTACCTTACGGTTTAATAGTTTCTGTTTCTGAAATTCCATGGTTGCTTCATCGAACATGAAAAACAAAGATGGAACATGGAATGTTTAGGCCCGGCCCTGCCCCTGCGACGTGATTCCAGTTGTTTCTGGATGGAAGTGCCAATAAATCTCCCCCAAATCTCTCGGCTGTCCCGACTTGCACGTCGGTGATCTCCATCATCTCCTCCACCAGGGAGGACAGACCTTTCGGTCTCGAACATGCAAGAACTTGTCGACGGAGGTTGAAACATCTGGATTCTTGCGGGTGTGGGTTTAGGACTTACGAGTGGCCATTTGCTGCTGTGGTTGTGGACCACCGGGAGGGTAGAAGGCCCTCAAGAAAAGGCCAAAAGCACAGTAGCCAACGGTGGTTGATATTTATAGCATAACAAGAAACATGCCGATTACCATTTACCATCCCCTCACTTTCTCTGTCCAAAGACTTCTCCTCTTATCTTTTGTTTTGCGGGAAAATTTCTGATTCATTCATCTTCAATCATAACAGTACAATGAACATCAGAAATAATAAATATTATACACATATTCGTAGATCATCTAGTGACGACTACAAATACTAAAACAAGCAAAAAATATGCCGTAGTCATCACCCCAATTGTCAATTACTCCCTCCGTTCCTAAATATTTGTCTTTTTAGACATTTTAAATGGACTATCACATAAGGATGTATGTAGACATATTTTAGAGTGTAGATTCGCTTATTTTACTTCGTATGTAGTCATTTGTTGAAATGTCTAGAAAAACATGTATTTAGAAACGGAGGAAGTAGTTTGGAGGAGAGGGACAAAGAGAATCAAACTCAAGAACCTGTCAATCAACATAAATGGAAAATTAGTTGCTTATCGGTCGCTAGCCTACCCCTTCCTTCTCTCCTCCCAAGCGAACAAGAGATTAGGGTGTTGGTGGCGCTGCCGGTCTAACTCGTCTCTTGTGTAGGCCATGGGCGTGCAGTGGATCCCGACCATTGTCATCCGGAGGGCTTAGTTGTTAAATGTTTCTTTGCATTTTGTTAGGATTTGTGTTCTGCTCAGAAAGGCGAGTGGCTTTTTGAAGATGGAATAAGGTTTATCATGCCTAGCCCCGTCCAGGTGATGCTTCTGCTTCTAGCATCGTCGGATGCCTGTGGAGGTGTGTCTCACAGGATTCAGTTGGTGGTGGTCTTTGGCGGATCCGCTCCTAACAACAAGTTTTGTTCGGTTCCGACGAGGAAGGGGTGATGACGACGGCACACTTTCGACTTGCTTCAGTGCTGGTAGTCGTCGGTAGGTGGTCTACGGATCTGGATGTAGTTTTACTGTTCGTTGTACCGACAATGACGGTAGATGTAGATGAATAGATTGGACGGTTTAGTAAAAAAAACAAAGGAGATACTAAATACTAGTTTTTTTTTAGACAAACTAAATACCAGTACAATGCAGCCAAAGTGGATTCTGGGCCTGCCGGCTCTGGGCCCACAGCCTGGCTGCCTTCCTCCTCCTCCTCCCCGTCTCCTTTCCGTTTGGTGTCCTTTTCTCCATAGGAAGCTGTGAAGCCCACCCAAATCCACACCACAGCAGTACTAGTACACCGAGCCAAAGAAGAGAATGTTCTTGGATCCCCTTCCCTGCCTGCCACAACATTCCTACTCCCCCACCCTCCCAGTCCCCATAAACAAACAAACCAACAAACCTTCTTCCTCCTCCTCCTCCTCCGGCGGCACCACTGGCCATCGACCTCTCTTCCTCATCTTCTTCTTCCGCGACGGTCTATTCCTTCGTCGAGCCGGGATCTTGGGCGGGAGAATCCAGGAGTAATTCGGCGGGTGGGTTTAGTTAGGTACCACAGTTATCCAAAGGTCCGCCGGCCCTTCTTTTCCACGTCTCCAGAGGTCGCCGGAATCTCTCCTCTTATCCTCACCAGTGGATGTGCAATCTCGTGCGTCCTCTCCGCGTAATCTGTACGCTCTTGGCCTTCCACATTGCAGCGACGTCTCGGGGGATTTTGGGCTAGATTGAGGTTTTGCGTGCGTGTGCCTGCGTGGGGAAAGTGCTTTCCTTTTCTCTGTTCTTTCCCTTTGTTGTCTCTCGAGGATTTGGTTCCAGTGTGTGCGGGGGGCCGGAATCTCTCTCTGCCTTTGATCCCAAGCAACCGGCCGCCTCGTTCATGTAGTGCGGCGTCCACTGGAACCTGGGACTCCTAACATGGCCTGCCTCAAGCTGGGATCAAGGGCTGATGTGTTCAGGAAGCAGGGCCAAGACTGGTATGAACAGCTTCTCTCTCTTTCTTCATTTCCCCCAACATGATCCTCCGCCATGTCTAGCCTCATGGTTGCAAATGACAATTTTAACATCTTATTAAAGTTGCTTCACCTCTTAATTCGTGCAATGCTTTCATTACTTGCTCTATATGCTGCCATAATTGTCATTGTAGCCATTGGAGTGTTTGTCTGTGTGAGGTTGGCACGATAGGAAATGTACCTGCCATTACTTCTTTCAGGAATTGGAAAAATAATTGAATAGGTGCCATATGTGTGTACTAGAAGCTCCCATGCATCATCCATGGCCCAACCTCTTCCTGTTGGCTTCATCTGGGGTACTGATTATAATATGCTAACCAACTCCTTCTGGATGGAAGGCTCTAATCAAAACATCGAGCCCAGGCCAGCTAGGAAAACTACAACCGATTTTTGTTTTTAAGCTGACGCAACTTTCTGGGAGGACTCTCTACCAGTTATTTATCTGAAGACAGCCTGTTAATCAATATCATTATGCTAGGACTGTCATTTCGATGCATTCGATGCTCATACCGTTTGGAGGACTTCATCTGTTCCTGGAAAAATGGAACCTACCTTTTATAGTACCATTTTGGGAGTTAGAAAAATGGAACCTACCTTTTATAGTACCATTTTTGGGAGTTATTGAGATCAAGGCAGTGGTGGGTAAATGGAGTGGTCACAGTGCAAAATGCCTGTCCTGGATTAGCATTTATTCCCCCCTTCCATGAGAAATATTGTCTCACTATCGCCTGACTTTTGGGCCCGGTCGTTCTTATGTTCAGTACTTGCTGGAGCTGCACATGTTGGGCACTAAATGTGCCATATTGATTCCTCCAAATTCTGTTCTCTCGTCACAATCACGCCGAGCATTACTCCGTTAGATACCGGTCCTGGAATATGTAATAAACTGCTACAAATCTGAAACTTGAGATTTTTTTTTTGTTACGGTTAGAAGGCTTATAGCTAATATCTCTCTTACTATCTCTTGTATCCTGTTTAAGTGCAATCTCTTTTTAGAACCATCTTTATTAGGCACATCACTTGATCAACACTTCTAAATACATCTAAACTGTATTTAGAAGAGAGAGAAACAATTGTGACGTATGAACTTTGATTATTATTTTCAATTCTGACCATGGATATTTAAGTGCATGTTCTGTGTGCATACAGTCTAGAAGTTAGGAAGTCAAGCACGGTAATGTGCCTGGAGCTGGTCGTGATCAATGTTCAAGATATCGGTAACTAGTACCATATCAGTCGGGTGCTGAGTAGGGACAAATAGGCAAATTTTCCAGTTAATTGGCCGATAAATCAGTTAATCGGCTATTCGGTGACCCACCGAGTAGCGATTAACTGACCGAGATGCTGGTTTAACTAGCCAATATTTGGAACAATATTCATGATAACACATGGCCTTTTTATCCCTAAAATTTTCCATCTTAATGAGACAAGCTAGGCTGATGTAAGATGTTGATATTCAGCTGGATTATGTAGTGCATTAAGTTTAGTTCACTCCTTTGATGAGCTCAAAGAGCACCAAAGTATACCATGTTTTTCCAAGAAGCAAAAATGCTGGAACATGTAGGAACAGTTACATGTTGAAATAGTAGAAAAGAAATAGGGATAGACATGGAGGGTAGTGAGTTTGTACATCTACCCCCACCCAAGCGAGGCTCAATAGCTACATTGAGTTCATGTTCACTTTAAAATAGATGGCCGAACTAAATGCAGCTCATTCAAGCTCTGCATGATTGTGTACAACAAACTAAAATTATCTATAATATTATCTCATGTGTTTTGGCTGGAATAACTTTCCACTTATATTCATGTACTTCCGCATGCTCTACAGTTATAGCTGTGTAAGAACACTATTTTATATAAACTAAATTGTTTGAACAGAAAATTACTAATGGAAATATGTTATGTAGGTATTGCACTACTGGCCTTCCCAGTGATATAACTGTGGTGGTTGGGGAACAATCTTTTCATCTCCACAAGGTAAAAATTTCACTAATAAGTTCACTAAGGCTTTCATGTGTTTTCACACAATTTCGTTAGTAGCATTGTGCGATTTTTTTACTTTGATTCTGGGAAACTTCTAGTACCAATATGTGCATACTCCTCCGTCCATCCCAAAATAAGTGTCTTTGCTTTAGTACAACTTTGTTTAGAGACAAAAAGTAGATGTACATATCTGCGGATGATGAAGTAAATTACCTTGTAACAATTGATATCTGTTTTATAGTTTCCTCTATTATCGAAGAGTGGCCTTCTGGAACGTCTCATCAGAGAGAAAATTGAGAAGGGAGAAGATAGCTGTGCCATTGATCTATCTGATATTCCTGGGGGAGCGAAGGCTTTTGAATTAGCTGCTAGGTTCTGCTATGGTGTGAAGTTTGAATTGACTTCCTCCAATGTTGTGCACCTTCGCTGCGCTTCTGAGTATCTTGAGATGACTGAAGAGATCGCCGAGGGAAATTTGATTGCGCAGACAGAGAACTTCCTTACCCAGACAGTTCTCAAAAGCTGGAAAGATTCAATCAAGGCACTTCATACTTGCGATGATGTCATTGATCTTGCTGAAAAATTGCAAGTTGTGAAGAAGTGCATAGACTCAGTTGCAACTAAATCAAGCACTGATCCCGATGTATTTGGCTGGCCTGTCGCCCAGTATGGTGGTCCCACACAGAGTCCTGGAGGGAGCTTCTTGTGGAATGGTATTAGCACTGGAGCAAGGCCAAGAAATTGCAGTTCAGATTGGTGGTATGATGATGTGTCATGCTTAAGCCTTCCATTATACAAGAAGGTAATCTCAGCTATGGAATACCGAGGCGTCAATCAGGACATTATTGTTGGATCCCTTAACCATTATGCCAAAAGGCGTTTACCTGGTCTGAATCGGCGCAAAAGCATTAGCGATGTCAGTAACTGCCTTTCAGTGTCAACTTTAACCGCCATGCCTTCTGAAGAGGAGCAAAGGTATCTTCTTGAGGAGATTGATAGGCTGCTACCTTTCCAGAGGGGTGTTACATCTTGCAAGCTGTTATTTGGCCTTCTGCGGACAGCGATCTTCCTTAAAGCCAGCTCATCCTGCATGTCCAACTTGGAGCGTCGGATAGGTTTGCAGCTTGACAAGGCCACTCTGGAAGATCTTCTGATAACAAACATGTCTGAATCTATTGAAATGCTCTATGATGTGGATTGCGTACATAGGATTCTTGACCACTTCTTGGCAATGGATCAAGAAACTGGTGGAGCTTCTCCTGGCATTGGCGAGGATGGGCACCTATTGGCTTCTCCATCTCTATTGCCGATTACTATGGTTGCTAAGTTGATCGACGGCTACCTAGCTGAAGTTGCACCAGATGACAACCTAAAGTTGCCAAAGTTTCGGTCTTTGGCTGCTGCCATACCAGACTATGCTCGGCCAATAGATGATGGACTTTATCGCGCCGTTGACATCTATCTGAAGGTAACACTTTTTTATTTCTGCTCCCTGTTTCCAATGACGCAATTACACACCGGTATGTGAATTCTTTTGCATATCCTCAGTAAGGCAAAACATTATTAGCATTCATAACTTAGTTGTTCCTATCCTTGTAACTTCTTGTCAAAGTTATATTTGAAATGATTGGTGTATAGCTGTTCTGTTTTCAGTTCCAAAACCTTTTCTCAGTAGAACTAGATAGTACGGTATAGGTTTGTGATCATTCAGCTTGCGCCGCAGGATAAAGAGGTTATTGAAGAAATAGTAGAGTAGGTTCAGAGACATTATTTAGGTTGCATGAAGGTGGTGCTTACTGCTTACTATTCTTCCTTTTACCTTGTGTTAACGAAGCTTATAGATAGTGATGTTTGATCTGTAATATTTGATGTGGCATTGGCAGGTACTAGCTAGTAATGTTTGATGTGGCATCAATCATAAGTTCACCTTGCTGATGTTTGTTTATGTTTTGTTTCTGCTCCTGTACATAGGCTCATCCCCATCTGTCGGAATCGGAGAAGGAAGAGCTTTGTCGTGTGATGGACTGCCAGAAGCTCTCCCTGGAGGCTTGCACCCACGCGGCGCAGAACGAGCGTCTCCCCCTGCGGGTCATCGTGCAGGTCCTCTTCTTCGAGCAGCTCCAGCTCCGGAGCTCCATCGTGGAGTGCCTCATGATCTCCGAGAACCTTGAGGGTGGCTCGAGGCAGCTCGGCCTGCCAACCTCTAGTGAGCAACACCGTGGCGGCGTGGGCTGGCCTCTGGCCGCCAGGGAGAACCAGGCCCTGCGCGAGGGCATGGACGGCATGAAGCAGCGGGTGGCCGAGCTGGAGAAGGAGTGCTCCACCATGCGGGAGGAGATCGCGAGGCTGGGCCGTAGCAGGAGCACCGGCAAGAGCAGGTTGTTCTCCCTCGGCGCAAAGCCGCAGATCTGCAGCACCGCCAAGGATGCTGCCCCCTCAAAGGCGGCAACGGCGAGCGACGACGAGAAGCTGGCCGTGGTGAAAGCTGATGCCACACCCCAGCTGAAGCTGAGCAGACACAAGAAGAACCTGTCCATAGAGGCCTAGCTCCATCGTTTGTGTTACTCTGTACTCTGAGTTTGGTGTTTTGCTGGTGAACTTGTTAGATGCTTTTTTCATACCACCACACCTGTGAACGAAGAACTGGAAGAAGAAAATGAGTTGTTGAGACCTCATTCTAAGTTTTTGACAGCCACCCTGTATATTACACGCGCATGGCCATGGTGACAATGGTAACATCTTGTATAATGTGTCTCTAGGATTGCTGAAATGACTAGCGGGAGCAGTCCTAGGTGTGGGTACCAGGTAGGCAGTCCTCCCTAGATGTGATCGGGATATTTGCCCACTTATTTTATTTTGCGAGCAAGGCAGGAGCTCTGTGGATTTCATTAAGAGAAAAAAGTAAATACAGAGCTAGTACCAGTTTATAAGAAAAACCAAGGCCGAAAATCAACATGAACCAACACCGAACGCCGACACAAACAGGCCAACACCATCTAAGGGCATTTCTAACCGAATCCGTAAGGGCATTTCTAACTGAATCCCCAATAATCGGTTAGAGGAGTAAATTTACTCCTCTAATTGACACCTAGCCGATCCCCAATCGGCTTCAGAGAAGAATAAATTATCCTCGGCCGGCGCGATTCTCTCTATAACTACACCACTTTGCTGCAGCGCGGATCCGCGTCGCCATGTCCGATCCGTCGGCCCCCGCCCGGTTCGTCGACTTTCCGGACCTCCCTCCGCCGCGGGCATCGCAGAGGACATACATTGGCGTCCGGCAACGCGCGTGGGGGACATGGGTGGCGGAGATCACCGACCCGGGAGACCCACACAAGGAAGTGGGTCGGGTCGTTCCACATGGCGGAGCTCGCAACAATGGAATACGACCGGTGGCAAGTCTAGTTCCATGGCGTCGCCGTGAGGCTCAACTTCCCGTCTGGGACGGCGCCGGTCCACCTCGTCCCATTGGCGTCGGGTGTGGTGAGTGCGTTGATGGCTCGGGAGGACCGAGAGGCGAGGGAGCGCCTCGAGGCGGAGGCTACCACCGAGGCGTACATGGAGGACCTCCGCCGCTAGAACCCCGAGCTCGTGGAGTCGGAGGGGGTGATATTCGCCGACAATGGCGGGAAGGTCATCGTCATCTCCGACGACGAGGTGCAAGACGGCGAGGAGCAGGAGTTCGACCTCAAGGAGTGGCGGGCATCTTCCCCGGCTACGACGACGACGGCACCGGCCAGACCCATGTCTCACTGACGGTGGCCTGTTGAGGAAAGATTGGCTCGACCTCCACTATGGCCGATGAGTAGTCTAGTGTAATTTAAATTTGAATTTATGTTTAATGTTCAATTGTCAAGACTATGTTGAACTTATGTTTAAATATATGCAAATTTTGATTGAAACTAGGTTGAATTTATGCAAATTTATGCTTTACTCCGCTAAGTTTAGTGGATCGGCTAGAACCGATCACTTGGTGGAGCATAAGGGCTCCTTTGATTCAAAGGAATTTCATAGATTTTTTTTAGGGTTAGAATCCTTAGAATTTTTTCTATGTTAGTCGTTTGATTCACATGATTGAATCCTGTAGGACTTTTCCTACGGAATCAAACTATATTTCATTGAAAATCAAGCATCCACTCTAACTTCTTTTTACAATTCTTTTGTTTTTCCTGTGGCATCAAACACTCTATGCAAATCTTATAGGATTCAGGTGGACATGCCACTCAAATTCTATATTTTTTCTATTCCTGCGTTCTGAAAATCCCTCAAATCAAAGAGCGCCTAAAGCTAGGGGATTGGTTAGAAATGCTCTAACATGAGCGATAGTAAGCAAGATATATGAAGGCGCCTTCAAGAAAGGAAAAACGACGCCTGAGGATGCAGTCGTCACCGTCATCGACCTACTTCTTTCAGGTGGCACGGCTCGAGTTGCGGGATGCCAGGACCTACCTCGCACGCGATTTGTACGTTCCTCGTAGGTGGTTCACTTGCCCACTTGCCGTTGATCGTCGATCTCAGCGTCCACTCTTCCTCATTACAGTTCGTGAAGGTCCAACAACCAAATATTATCGGCTGTGACATTTTCAGCTGATCATGTAAATATCTTGTTACAGAACCTACACGCATGTGCGCAGTTTCGTCACATGTGATGTGGGGAATGATCAACCACACAATTTTCAATCAATCCCTGAAACATATGCGGCCTAGAGAAATCAGAATCAACAGATATAATCACGGCATCGCCATCTACCCGTCCAGCATGGTACCCAGGTTCATGTTCATCTGGAGAAATTCCCAGGTTGGCGTGCTGATCTTGAGTTCTTGACAGGATCCATCTGAAATTCCCGGCATACCCTTTGGCGTCGTGAAATCCATGTTAAGCACGACACCGCTTGGCCCTGGCCCCCTACGTCTATATTTCCTACAGTAGAACGATTGGGACATTGGGGTCCTTCTCATTGGCTTCAGCAGATTTCTTATTGCCTCGCTTCTTCTGCTTGTTCTTGAACCTGAATTGCTCTTTCTTGTTCTTCTCCCAGCCTTTCTTGTGCTTCTTGTAAATGAACATTGCTGCGCGAGCATCCTCAATCTATACAGTTACCAAAATCACCATGCAAACTAGTTATGGACACAACTAATATGAGCAGGAAAGTGTTAGACTAAGGATAATGAATTTTCAGTCTACTAGCAAGTGGCTAGGTGAACGAGTGGTAAGCTATGGATCATCAACTCAAGAACAAATCACATAGTTGATAAACAAGCCACTATTTGCATTTGTATAATCAAGCACTCAACATTAAATGTTGCTTAGTGAGCTCAAGAATCATTCTAGTTCAACTTGACACAATTCGTTCACGCGACACTGATATATTAGTCACTGAAGCAAAAAGGATTGGAATGGGTTAAAATAAACCAAAATATACTGTTGAGGGGCTCAAAACTGAACTCGAGGCTTAAACACCATATAAAAATACATTATGAGTACAGTATCACACATACCGGGCAGTGCTCTTGCTGTTGTATCTTAACAGAAAGTTCTTGAGCAGCAAGATCTTTCAAGGATCTCCGCTTGCCCTCCCTAAATTGAAACACATGTCACTACGGTGCTAAGCAATCTTAGTAAGAATAGATATTTAGAAGACCATCTAACCGTCGGAAAACCTCATATTCTGAGGTGTCTCTTATGTCCTTTTTTGGGTGGCCTAGTAGCAGGACCTGGCAAAGATTGTACCACATTAGATAAGATAACAAAGTGCTTCACAAATGGGGTTAAGATCCGTAACAACCTTAAGATCATGGTGTAAGGCATGTCCAACAAGAACCCTTCCTGTGATAAGCTCAGCTATATCGTTCTGAACGATCGAGAAATCTTTGGCTGTAGTATCATAAAATGGTGTTGCATGACCCATACAAATAGCAAACCTCAACAGAAAAATATAGTGCTAATATACTAATGACATTACCTTTATTCATGTGCTTAGGTCTAATCCCACTAATATGGGTACGGTAGTCCACAATTCGCTCCATTGGTCGCACATATTCGTCATATACAACGTTCCCAAAGGAATTAACCTAACAGAAAGCAGAATAACATTAGAGGGTACGAATATACTAAGATAAGTATTTCAGCATATGAACTCCAATACATAGACCTCCCTCTCTTCATTGTCCCTCCAATACACACTGTACTCTACATCTACTTTGTCCACCACCGCCGGCACATGCCACCGGAACCCTACACCAGGTGCTCCCAACCACCGTCATTTGATCCCCGCTGATAATGACGAGTGCAACTGCATCAACATGTACCACACACATGACCCACCTCTCTTTTCCCACTCACACGACCCACCTTTCTCCACTCTCGTGTAACCCAGCTGGGTACCTCACTGCTCCCCTCTCTCCACGACACGTGGATCTCGCCGGGCTGGAGCCAGGCTCCAATAACGTCACTACCAAACAATGGGTAGGCTCACACGTGCCACCGCTGTCAGGGAGGGATCCTCACTGCTCCCCTTTCTCTACGACATGTGGATCTCGCCGGGCTGGAGCCAGGCTCCAATGACGCCACAACCGAACCATCGCTAGGCTCACACGTGCCACCGCTATCAGGGAGGGACCTCATTGCTCCCTTCTCTCCATGACACGTGGATCTCGCTCGACTGGAGCCGGGCCCCAACAACGACACCGTTGAACCGCGGTTAGACTCCCACATGGCACCGCCATCGAGGAGGGCTCCTCACGTCGCCTTTATCAGGGAAATCCTCCGCGCCGTTTCTATCCCCCCCCCCCCCACACACACACACACAGAACACACACAAACACATCCCAAACATGTAGGTCTCACCAAGGTTTTTGAGTCGCCGACTAATCGCCAAGTCGTCGTGGCGTGGCTGGCTCGCGCAGGCGACTTGACTCAGGGAGCGAGTCGCGCGACTCGCTGGCTCGCCGGCGACTTGGCGCGATTAGTCGGCGGCTAGTAGCCGCCGGTCGCGCGGCTTGCTCCGCGCACGGGCCACCTGCCAGAATTTTTTTGGGGATAAATAGAGAGAGAGAGAGGACCGCCCGGCTTACAGAGAGACAGAGAGAGAGGGAAAGGGAGGGAACCGCGCGGGCCACTCCAGATCGGTGGCCGCCGGCGACACGCTCCTCCAGATCCGCCGGTGACGCGCGCCCCCCACCAGCCTCCTCCACCGGTGACGCGCGCCCCCACCAGCCTCGTCCGCCGGCGACGCGCGCCCCCACCAGCCTCCTCTACGGGTGACGCGCGCCCCCACCAGCCTCCTCCGCCTCGGCCTCCATCTTCTCCTGTGCCAACAAACCCTAGCAGGTATGGCCGTATGGCTCGTCGCCCCCTCTGCCTCTCTTTGCTCTGCTGCTGCTGTTGTGTGCTTTGCTGCTGCTGCTATGGGGACTGAGGAAGGAGAAGGACCGAAGGAAAGAGAGGGAGAGAGCGCGGGGTGGGCTCTATATATCAGTATAGGTTGCTGCTGTGTGCTCTGGTGCTCTATATTAGTATATAGCGACTTGGGGCGACTATTCAAGCTGAGTCACTGAGTCAAGCCAGCAAGCCACTAGCCGCAACCTCGGCGACTTGGCTTGACTCGGCGACTCAAAAACCTTGGGTCTCACCAGACGGGAGAAGGCTCCAACAACGCCAGCAGCAAACCGCAGCTATAGCCTATATGTACAATGCTATTGAGCACCCAGGGTGCAGATTAAGTTACTTTGCACCTACGGTTTTGCTACGTCGTTATATTTTGAACTTGCGTTTGGTATACAAATATTACCTTCATATTGGTTCACTACGCAAAAATTGGCATAAGAAAAAATAAGATATGAATCATAAAAGCACAAAATTGCATGTATATGTATATTTTATGCTGTGCTTTTACGTTCGTAATTTTACGTCATGTAAAAAATTACGGCCGATATACATTTTCATATGTTCTTATTTGCTTCAATGTAAGACAACATTTATGGAACGTAAAAATATGGTGTAGTGGTGTAAAAATAGGCAACCTACACCCTAGGTGCTGATCATTTTGGTCAAGAGATATTTTTTTTTCTCAATATGAATGTTTTTTATCCAGATGGTAATGGATCATGTTTGTGGTAGTGGATACAAAATGTTGAGTACTACAATTTTTTCTTCATGTCTCTGTTCTCTCTCCTTCATAGAAAATGAAATGATATTTTGTTCATGATACAAAATGTTGCCAGAGTTCTAGATTTCTCTTGGTTCAGAGCTGCTTCTTTTCATGTTCATAATGGCTGCATAGGCCACGCTCGCCCCTCTCCCTTCTTAATTTCATGATGTATTCGGATAAGGCGGGGGTATATGTGGGATTCAGACGAGCTTTGCCTGGGATTTGCTCCGATGGAACTGCTTGGTAGGGGGTGTTACTGTTCTAGAGTGTTAACCCTCCACAGACATTGGAAGGAAGGGTAATGATGGACGACAGGGTCATACTCATCACAGAAGAAAGGAAGAGTATGTGTCAGTGGTTAGTTCAACGTAACCTGGGTTTGAGCTTCGCCGGAGAAAAAAGAACTTAACGAATTACTCTTAGCAGTAACTAACTGCAGGTGTTTAAATATATGTAGTGGAATATTAGGATTGCTACTGCTAACTGTATATGCTTCTGAGTCTGTAGGAAAAAGTAGTGTACAAACACTCCTAAAATGTTATGAATCATTTATAAGTTTGACCATCTATAAAGAAAGAATTAGTAACATCACAAATATCAAACTGATATTAGGGCCTTTTGGTCGCAGGATTTTAAAAGAACAGAAACAGGAAAAACATAGGAATTGGATCATGACATGTTGAACCATACAGGAACTGAAGACACAGGAATGTGTAACTGATGTTGTTTGGTTACACCACAGGAAACAGCATAGGATTTTTTTTTCCCAAATGGTTAATCACATGACGTAGTTGTCACTAAAATAAAGAGATGTTCACATTAGGTTGGACCCATATGGATTCCAATTCAACAAAGCAAACAAGCCCAATGAGAAAAACTCCTATGGAATGGAATCCTCTAGAATTCCTATGAACTTCGATCGAAGCAAAGAGGCACTTACTAGATTTATCATGATGAAATGCAGTTCTATAATGTAATAATGGTTTTATTTCAGACACTAGAAACTGATGATCAAAGCACTGTCTTGAAGACTGTCATGTTGTAACAGACTTGCATTTTGGATTTGAGGAAGCAATCACCACAAAATTTTAGAGGCATCAAACACTAATTGCTAGACATAACACCAAGAGCATTCCATTGTATAATATGTTTTCTTATTGTCATCTTTAGTTGACATGGATGACCACTATACCTACCCTAACACATGATGTAACAATCACGATGCATTATTACTAGAAGGAACGTAAGCTAATTAAGAGTTATTTAAACTAATAATACCTAAATATTGTAGTACTGGTTACTACTTCGAAATTCAAGCTTACAACATCTTCTTGCAGCCAAATAAAGCAACCAACTTCTAAACATACTAATGTGGCATCAATCTGAATTCTGAAGTTGCCAAAAGCACCTTCTAGCCCAAAAGTTCCAGACATCGCATAGCTACAAAGCTCTGGTTATGGGTTCCTTTTTGCATATGGCACCCCACTACCTTTGGCGGCATCAATAATTCGGAACTTAATTCGGAAGTCATATTTCGAGCCAGACGCTTTTGGGGATGCTTCTAATAACCAACTAATTGCGGTGCTCTTGCTTGTTTAGATCCTAGGCCAGACACAACTTGATAAGTCCTTCGAAGAAAATGTAATTCCGCACAGAATGCAAAACATTATCAGTTTGTCTAATTCACATCCAGATGTTTTTTAAGGATGTCACATCTAACCTCCCACAAATAACACAGCAACAAGAAAAAAAAAGCTGGAATAAAAAAATAATAGATCACAAACATATTGGACATCAGGTTAGATGTGACATAACTATGTCACATCTAGATGTGTCTTAGACACACCCAAACATTATACATGCAGTTGTCTCAAGATTGCGCAGCTCCTCGAACCTCATTCTTCCCATTCAATTCAACAAGAAGTCCCGTACATCCCAAGCGCTTACCATTGGCACGGCATAGTTAGCAATGAAGCATGACACTGTACCAAGTAAATACACAAGAAACCAAACAAAAGAAAGTGGTGATTGGTGCTTACCAAGGTGGCCCTGGCGAGGGCGCTCTTGCTGCCAGCGGCCCCAATCCCGACCATCTCGCAATCCAGCGCCAACGCCTTCGTCAAGCTGACCACCACCACTAAATCAAAACCCAAACGTCTCAAAGCGGCATACAAGGGAAGCTAACTGACAAGGCCTGCTCACCTGGTGTCGTCAGAGGTCGGCTCAAGATTGAAACTCAGCTCCGCCGCCTCCGGGGTAGGAGACGGCTCAGGGGGCGGAGAAGGGGCGGGGCGCTTGCGCTTGCCGAGGAACGTGGAGGCAGGGAGCTTGGACTGGAGCTGGGCCCAGTTAGGGTTTAGGGCGGAGGGGGCGGCTGGTTTTGTCTTGGGCTTCCGCTTCGGGGTGCGCTTGGTGTTTCCGGCTGCCGCCGGCGCTCCGGAAGACGGCGGCTGAGCCGCCATGGACGATTGCGGCGCGGCAGCGGCTGCTTGGGGTTGGGGGGCTCGTTGAAAGGGTTTGGGCTTGTTTGCTTTTGGGTTTTGGACCTTTTGAGCTTTTGAGCTTTTTTTTAACACACTGCAAACCGACGTAGATACTCGTACACGCATCTCTATATATACGCATACGCATATCCTATTTTTATTTTTATGAGCACTTTCAAGACCGAACGGCACATCATCTTGATATTAATAAAGTCAACACAAACGCATTCGTACTTAACGGGAATATTTCCTCTCACTGAACGCACACATCCCCAAAATATAGTCTAGAACTTAAACTCTGATGGACTGAGGATACCACTGTCCTCCTAATCATTCAACCACATACTAGTCCGCTATACTTTAAATGAACTAGTGTGTTGATTATAGGTTCTTAAAAAAAATTCTACACTTTTTCCTCTTAAATACCCGATTGCTCATAATATTACTACAAAATCTTATACAAAACCGGCACTCCGTAATGACTTTTTTTTGAAAGAAAACATCCACTTTATTAATTGGAAATGATAGTTACATCGTCTATAAGAAAAGATACAATATTCTCCATAGGCTCCTCAAACCAATCTCTAGTTACAGAAATTTTCGCTAGCCTGGCAAGTTCATGAGCAACCTTATTAGCTACCCTATTACAATGTTCAAATCTAGTCAACGGAAAATCACATGCCATGAAGTAGCAATCCTCGAATACTGCCGCCGCAACTCCCGCCGATTGTCCTTCATTCTTCATTGTGTCGATGACTTCCATATTATCAGAGTTAATAATAAGACAATTGCATCCCACCTTTTGTGCAAGAATTAAACCAAACCTAAGAGCCATCCCTTCTGCTGTCAGTACATCAGCACACCAATCGATCTTCCAATTTCCGCCGGCAATGAAGTTTCCTTTGTCATCTCTGAGCACCGCACCTGCCGTGCCCCTGAGCAGATCATGGTCAAAAGAAGCATCAACATTTAGTTTAACAAAACCCATAGGAGGTCGGCTCCATCCTTCTTTTCTACTAGTCGCACTAGGGGAGTGGGTGATACGTCCATTTTGCATCATGCTTTTATATCAATATTTATTGCATTATGGGTTGTTATTTCACTTTATGTCACAATACTTATTGCTATTCTATCTTATTTTACAAGGTTTACATAAGAAGGGAGAATGACGGCAGCTGGAATTCTGGGCTGGAAAAGGAGCAAATATTAAAGACATATTCTGCACAACTCCAAAAGTCCTGAAACTCCACGGAATATCTTACAATAAATAATAATAAATCCTCGCCAAAGATGAAGACCAGGGAGGCCACACCCTGTCCACAAGGGTGGGGGCGCGCACCCCTACCTCGTGGGCCCCCTGTTGGCCCTCCGATGCCCATCTTCTGCTATATGAGGTCTTTCGTCGAGGAAAAATTAAGAAGCAACCTTTCAGGATGAGACTCCGCCGCCACGAGGCGGAAACTTGGCGGAACCAATCTAGAGCTCCGGCAGAGCTGTTCTGCCGGGGACACTTCCCTTCGGGAGGGGGAAATCATCGCCATCGTCATCACCAACGCTCCTCTCATCGGGAGAGGGCAATCCCCATCAACATCTTCACCAGCACCATCTCATCTCCAAACCCTAGTTCATCTCTTGTATCCAATTCTTGTCTTCAAGTCCGGGATTGGTACTAGTAGGTTGCTAGTAGTGTTGATTACTCCTTGTAGTTGATGCTAGTTGGTTTATTTGGTGGAAGATCATATGTTCAGATCCTTTATGCATATTATTACCCCTCTGATTATGAACATGAATATGCTTTGTGAGTAGTTACATTTGTTCCCGAGGACAAGGGAGAAGTCTTGCTATTAGTAGTCATGTGAATTTGGTATTCGTTCGATATTTTGATGAGATGTATGTTGTCTAGTCTCTAGTGGTGTTATGTGAACGTCGACTACATAACACTTCACCATTATTTGGGCCTAGAGGAAGGCATTGGGAAGTAATAAGTAGATGATGGGTTGCTAGAGTGACAGAAGCTTAAACCCTAGTTTATGCGTTGCTTCGTAAGGGGCTGATTTGGATCCATATGTTTCATGCTATGATTAGGTTTACCTTAATACTTTTGTTGTAGTTGCGGATGCTTGCAATAGAGGTTAATCATAAGTGGAATGCTTGTTCAAGTAAGAACATCACCCAAGCACCGGTCCACCCACATATCAAATTATCAAAGTACCGAACGCGAATCATATGAACGTGATGAAAACTAGCTTGACGATATTCCCATGTGTCCTCGGGAGCGCTTTTCCTTATATAAGAGTTTGTCCAGGCTTGTCCTTTGCTACAAAAAGGATTGGGCCACCTTGCTGCACTTTATTTACTTTTGTTGCTCGATACAAATTACCCTATCACAAAACTATCTGTTACCACTTATTTTAGTACTTACAGAGAATACCTTGCTGAAAACCGCTTATCATTTCCTTCTGCTCCTCGTTGGGTTCGACACTCTTACTTATCGAAAGGACTACGATAGATCCCCTATACTTGTGGGTCATCAAGACTCTTTTCTGGCGTCGTTGTCGGGGAGTGAAGCGCCTTTGGTAGGTGGAATTTGGTAAGGAACAATTTATATAGTGTACTGAAATTTACCGTCACTTGTTACTATGGAAAGTAATCCTCTAAGGGGCTTGTTCGGGGTATCTTCACCCCGACCAGTAGAGCAAAGAGTTGCTTCTCAACCTACTGAACCTACTGAAAATGAAAATGTTCCCTTTGAATTTCCTTCGGATATGATAGAAAAACTTCTAGCTAATCCTTTTACAGGAGATGGAACAAAGCATCCTGATGAGCACCTAATATATGTGGATGAAGTTTGTGGATTATTTAAGCCTGCAGGTATACCCGATAATGTTGCTAAGAAGAAGGTCTTCTCTTTATCTTTGAAGGGAGACGCATTGACATGATATAGGCTATGTGATGATACGAGATCATGGAACTATAGAAGATTGAAATTGGAATTTCATCAAAAGTATTATCCTATGCATCTTGTTCATCGTGATCGCAATTATATATATAATTTTTGGCCTCGCGAAGGAGAAATCATCGCTTAAGCTTGGGGGAGGCTTCAATCAATGTTATATTCATGCCCCAATCATGAGCTCCCAAGAGAAACAATTATTCAAAAAAATTATGCTCGGCTTTCTGAAAACAATCGCACCATGCTCGATACTTCTTGTACTGGCTCTTTTATGATTAAGACTATTGGATTTAAATGGGATTTATTGGATAGAATTAAACGCAATTCTGAAGATTGGGATCTCGACGAAGGTAAGGAGTCAGGTATGACACCTAAGTTTGATTGTGTTAAATCTTTTATGGACACCGGTATTTTCCGTAAATTTAGCACTAAATATGGACTTGACTCTGAGATAGTAGCTTCTTTCTGTGAATCTTTTGCTACTTATGTTGATCTCCCTAAGGAGAAGTGGTTTAAATATCATCCTCCCATAGAAGTAAAACTAGCTGCACCAATTAAAGTTGAAGAAAAGACTGTCACTTATAATGATCCTATTGTTCCTACTTCTTATGTTGAGAAACCACATTTCCCTGTTAGAATAAAGGATCATGCTAAAGATTCAACTGTGGTTCGTAAGAGCAATATTAGGACTTATACACCTCCTGAGCAAGTTAAAGTTGAACCTAATATTGCTATTGTTAAAGATCTCTTGTCTGGTAATATTGATGGGCATGTTATTCAATTATGCGGTGAAACTGCTAGAATTGCTAAACCTTGTGCTAAAGATAAACATAGACCTGTGGTAGGCGTGCCTGTTATTTCTGTTAAAATAGGAGATCATTGTTATCATGGCTTATGTGATATGGGTGCTAGTGCTAGTGTTATACCATATACTTTATACGAAGAAATTAAGCATGAAAATGCACCTGCTGAGTTAGAAGGAAGTGATGTCACAATTAAACTTGCCAGTAGAGATACTATATCAGCAATGGGAATTGTTAGAGATGTTGAAGTCCTATGTGGGAAAACTAAATATCCTGCTGATTTTCTTGTTCATGGTTCCCCACAAGATAGCTTTTGTCCCATTATATTTGGTAGACCCTTCTTGAACATTGTTAATGCTAAGATAGATTGCGAAAAGAATGTTGTTACTATTGGCTTGAATGATATGATTCATGAGTTTAATTTTTCTAAATTTAGTAAACAACACCGTGAAGAAGAATTGCCTAGTAAGTATAAAATTATTGGTCTTGCTTCTATTGCCGTACCTCCTAGTGATCCTTTAGAACAATATTTGATAGACCATGAAAATGATATGTTTATGAATGAAAAAGGGAAATAGATGAAGTATTCTTTAAACAGGAACCTATTCTGAAACACAATTTGCCTGTTGGAATCTTAGGGGATCCTCCTCCACCCAAGGGTGATCCCGTGTTTGAGCGTAAACCGTTGCCTGATAATCTTAAATATGCTTATCTTGATGAAAAGAAGATATATCATGTTATTATTAGTGCTAACCTTTCAGAGCATGAAGAAGAGAGATTATTGAAAACTCTGAAGAAGCACCGTGCTGCTATTGGATATACTCTTGATGATCTTAAGGGCATTAGTCCCACTCTATGTCAACATAAAATAAATTTGGAAGCAGATGCCAAACCAGTTCGTGATCCTCAAAGACGTCTGAATCCTAAAATGAAAGAAGTGGTAAGAAAAGAAATACTAAAGCTTCTGGAGGCAGGTATAATTTATCCTGTTGCTGATAGTCAGTGGGTAAGTCCTATCCATTGTGTCCCTAAGAAGGGAGGTATTACTGTTGTTCGTAATGATAAAGATGATTTGATCCCGCAAAGAATTATTACAGGTTATAGGATGGTAATTGATTTCCGTAAATTAAATAAGGCTACTAAGAAAGATCATTACCCCTTACCTTTTATCGATCAAATGCTAGAAAGATTATGCAAACATACACACTATTGCTTTCTAGATGGTTATTCTGCTTTCTCTCAAATACCTGTGTCGGCTAAAGATCAATCAAAGACTACTTTTACATGCCCTTTTGGTACTTTTGCTTATAGACGTATGCCTTTTGGTTTATGTAATTGCTACCTCTTGAGCACTGCGTTGGATTTCCCCGAAGAGGAGAGGATGATGCAGCAAAGTAGCGTAAGTATTTCCCTCAGTTTTTGAGAACCAAGGTATCAACACAGTAGGAGGCTACGCGCAAGTCCCTCATACCTGCCCAAAACAATAGCTCAACGCAACCAACGCGATTAGGGGTTGTCAATCCCTTCATGGTCAATTACGGGAGTGAGATCTGATAGAGAATATTTTTGGTATTTTTGGTACAGAGATGCAAAGTGAAAAGTAAAAGGCAAAGTAAAAAGCAAGCAAGATTAAAGTGATGGAGATCAATATGATGAGAATAGACCCGGGGGCCATAGGTTTCACTAGTGGCATCTCTCAAGAGCATAAGTATTCTATGGTGGGTTGAACAAATTAGTATTGAGCAATTGACAGAATTGAGCATAGTTATGAGAATATCTAGGTATGATCATGTATATAGGCATCACGTCCGAGACAAGTAGACCGACTCCTGCCTGCATCTACTACTATTACTCCACTCATCGACCGCTATCCAACATGCATCTAGAGTATTAAGTTAAAAACAGAGTAACGCCTTGAGCCAGATGACATGATGTAGAGGGATAGTTTCATGCAATATGATAAAAAACCCATCTTGTTATCCTCGATGGCAACAATACAGTACGTGCCTTGCTACCCCTACTGTCACTGGGAAAGGACACCGCAAGATTGAACCCAAAGCTAAGCACTTCTCCCATGGCAAGAAAAACAATCTAGTAGGCCAAACCATACTGATAATTCGAAGAGACTTGCAAAGATAACCAATCATACATAAAAGAATTCAGAGAAGATTCAAATACTATTCATAGATAGACTTGATCATAAACCCACAATTCATCGGTCTCAACAAACACACCGCAAAAGAAGATTACATCGAATAGATCTCCATGAGAGAGGGGGAGAACATTGTATTGAGATCCAAAAAGAGAGAAGAAGTCATCTAGCTAATAACTATGGACCCGTAGGTCTAAGGTGAACTACTCACACTTCATCGGAGGGGCTAGGATGATGTAGAAGCCCTCCATGATGATGGCCCTCTCGGGCGGAGCTCCGAAACAGGCCCCAAGATGGGATCTCGTGGGTACAGAAGGTTGCGGGGGTGGAATTAGGTTTTTGGCTCCGTATCTGATCGTTTGGGGGTACGTAGGTATATATAGGAAGAAGAAGTACGTCGGTGGAGCTCTGAGGGGCCCACGAGGCAGGGGCGTGCCCTAGGGAGGTGGGCACGCCCCCCACCCTCGTGACCGCCTCGTGGCTTTCTTGACGGAGGGTCCAAGTCTACTGGGTCTTATCTGATGAGAAAATCACGTTCCCGAAGGTTTCATTCCGTTTGGACTCTGTTTGATATTCTGTTTCTCCGAAACTCTGAAATAGGCAAAAAACAACAATTCTGGGTTGGGCCTCCGGTTAATAGGTTAGTCCCAAAAATAATATAAGAGTGGAAAATAAAGCCCAATATAGTCCAAAATAGTAGATAATATAGCATGGAGCAATCAAAAATTATAGATACGTTGGAGACGTATCAGGCATCCCAAGCTTAATTCCTGCTTGTCCTCGAGTAGGTAAATGATAAAAAGAGAATTTTTGATGCGGAGTGCTACTTGGCATAATTTCAATGCAAATCTTCTTAATTATAGTATGAATATTCAGATCCGAAAGATTCAAGACAAAAGTTCATATTGACATAAAAACGATAATACTTCAAGCAAACTAACAAAGCAATTATGTCTTCTCAAAGTAACATGGCCAAAGAAAGTTTATCCCTACAAAATCATATAGTTTAGTCATGTTCCATTTTCGTCACACAAGAATGCTCTCATCATGCACAACCCCGATGACAATCCAAGCAATTGTTTCATACTTTAATAATCACAAACTCATAAATCTTCACGCAATACATGAGCGTGAGCCATGGATATAGCACTATGGGTGGAATAGAATATGATGATGGGGGTTATGTGGAGAAGACAAAAAAGGAGAAAGTCTCACATCAACGAGGATAATCAACGGGCTATGGAGATGCCCATCAATGGATGTTAATGCAAGGAGTAGGGATTGCCATGCAACAGATGCACTAGAGCTATAAATGTATGAAAGCTCAATAAAAGAAACTAAGTGGGTGTGCATCCAACTTGCTTGCTCACGAAGACCTAGGGCACTTTAGGAGGCCCATTGTGGGAATATACAAGCCAAGTTCTACAATGAAAAATTCCCACTAGTATATGAAAGTGACAAAACAAGAGACTTTCTATCATGATGATTATGGTGCTACTTTGAAGCACAAGTGTGGCAAAGGATAGTAACATTGTCCCTTCTCTCTTTTTCTCTCATTTTTTTGGGCCTTCCTTTTTTTATGGCCTTTCTTTTTTTATTCCTCACTTGGGACAATGCTCTAGAAAATGATGATCATCACACTTCTATTTATTTACAACTCAATGTTTACAACTCGATACTAGAACAAAGTATGACTCTATATGAATGCCTCGGGCGGCGTACCGGGATATGCAATGAATCAAGAGTGACATGCATGAAAGAATTATGAACGGTGGCTTTGCCATCAATACTATGTCAACTACATGATCATGCTAGCAATATGACAATGATGGATGTGTCATGACGAACGGAATGGTGGAAAGTTGCATGGCAATGTATCTCAGAATGGCTATGGAAATGCCATAATAGGTAGGTATGGTGGCTGTTTTGAGGAAGATATAAGGAGGTTTATGTGTGAAAGAGTGTATCATATCACGGGGTTTGGATGCACCGGCGAAGTTTGCACCAACTCTCAATGTGATAAAGGGCAATGCACGGTACCGAAGAGGCTAGCAATGATGGAAGGGTGAGAGTGCGTATAATCCATGGACTCAACATTAGTCATAAAGAACTCATATACTTATTGCAAAAATCTACAAGCCATCAAAAACCAAAGCATTACGCATGCTCCTAGGGGGATAGATTGGTAGGAAAAGACCATCGCTCGTCCCCGACCGCCACTCATAAGAAGGACAATCAAATAACACCTCATGTTTCAAATTTGTTACATAACGTTTATCATACGTGCATGCTACGGGACTTGCAAACTTCAACTCAAGCACTTCTCAAGTTCACAATTACTCTACTAGCATGACTTTGATATTATCACCTCCATATCTCAAAACAATCATCAAGCATCATACTTTCCGTAGTATTCAATGCACTCAAAAGAAAATTTTACAAATCTTGAATACCAAGCTTATTATTATTATTAAGAAAATTACCATGCTATTTAAGACTCTCAAAATAATCTAAGTGAAGCATGAGAGATCAATAGTTTCTATAAAACAAATCCACCACCGTGCTCTAAAAGATATAAGTGAAGCACTAGAGCAAAACTATAAAGCTCAAAAGATATAAGTGAAGCACATACAATATTCTATCAAATTCCAATTCATGTATGGCTCTCTCCAAAGGTGTGTACAGCAAGGATGATTGTGGCACACTAACAAACAAAGACACAAATAATACAAGACGCTCCAAGCAAAACACATATCATGTTGGTGAATAAAAATATAGCTCCAAGTAAAATTACCGATGGAAGTAGACGAAAGAGGGGATGCCTTCCGGGGCATCCCCAAGCTTTGACTTTTTGGTGTCCTTGGATTATCTTGGGGGTGCCATGGGCATCCCCAAGCTTAGGCTCTTGCCACTCCTTGTTCCATAATCCATGAAAAGATTTCACCCAAAACTTGAAAACTTCACAACACAAAACTCAACAGAAATCTCGTCAGCTCTGTTAGTGAAAGAAAACAAAAGACCACTTCAAGGTACTGTAATGAACTCATTCTTTATTTATATTGGTGTTAAACCTACTGTATTCCAACTTCTCTATAGATTATAAACTATTTTACTAGCCATAGTTTCATCAAAATAAGCAAACAACACACGAAAAACAAAATTTGTCAAAAACAGAACAGTCTGTAGTAATCTGTAACTAAAGCAAACTTCTGGAACTCCAAAAAATCTACCAAAATAGGAAGACCAAGAAAATTTGTTTATTGATCAGCAGCAATTTGAATCAGTATTTTATCACGTTCTGGTGATTTTTAACAATTGTTTTCGTGAACATAAAGATTCTGGAAATTACAGCAAGATCAAATAACTATCATCCAAGAAGATCTTATAGGTCTAACTTGGCACAAACACTAATTAAAACACAAAACCACATCTAAACAGAAGGTAGATGGATTATTTATTCCTAAACATAAGCAAGAACAAAAAAAAACTAAAATAAAATTGGGTTGCCTCCCAACAAGCGCTATCGTTTAACTCCCCTAGCTAGGCATAAAAGCGAGAATAGATCTAGGTATTGCCATCTTTGGTTGGCAATCCATAAGTGGCTCTCATGATATATTCATATGGCAATTTTATTTTCTTTCTAGGGAAGTGTTCCATGCCCTTTTTTAATGGAAATTGAAATTTAATATTTCCTTCCTTCATATCAATAATTGCACAAACCATTCTAAGGAAAGGTCTACCGAGAATAATAGGGCAAGAAGGATTGCAATCTATATCAAGAACAATAAAATCTACTGGCACATAATTCCTATTTGCAATAATAAGAACATCATTAATTCTTCCCATAGGTTTCTTAATAGTGGAATCCGCAAGATGCAAGTTTAGAGAGCAATCATCAAAATCATGGAAATCTAGCAAATCACACAAAGTCTTGGGAATAGTGGAGACACTAGCACCCAAATCACACAAAGTATAGAACTCATAATCTTTAATTTCAATTTTAATAGTAGGTTCCCACTCATCATAAAGTTTTCTAGGGATAGAAACTTTCAACTCAAGTTTTTCTTCATAAGAATGCATCAAGGCATCAACGATATGTTCGGTGAAGGCTTTATTTTGACTATAAGCATGAGGAGAATTTAGCACGGATTGCAACAAGGAAATACAATCAATTAAAGAGCAACTTTCATAATTAAATTCCTTGAAATCCAATTAGTGGGTTTAGCAACATCTAGGGTTTTATTTCTTTCAATCCCACGTTTATCAATTTCATCATCAAGATCTAAATACTCCGAATTTTTGGAACGCCTTCTAGGTAAAGGAAGATCATATTCAGTTTCATCAAGATTCATATTGCAAAACAAAGATTTAATAGGGGACACATCAATAACTTTTAGATCTTCATCTTGATTTTCATAGGAATTGGAAGAACACGCTTTAATAAAGGCATCTTTAGTAGCACGCATCCTAGTGGTTCTTTCTTTGCGCTCATCAATGGAAATTCTCATGGCGTTGAGAGACTCATTGATATCATGCTTAGGAGGAATAGATCTAAGCTTTAAAGAACCAACCTCAAGAGAAATTCTATCAATGTTCCTAGCCAAATCATCAACTTTAAGCAATTTCTCTTCAAGCAAAGCATTAAAATTCTTTTGTGAATTCATAAACTCTTTAACACTATTCTCAAATTCAGAGGGCATCTTATTAAAATTTCCATAAGAGTTGTTGTAGGAATTTCCATGATTATTAGAAGGGTTACTAGGATAAGGCCTAGGATTAAAATTCCCTCTATACGCGTTGTTACCAAAATTATTCCTACCAAAAAAATTCACATCCATAGATTCATTATTATTCTCAATCAAAGTAGACAGAGGCATATCATTAGGATCAGAAGAAACACTCTTAGTAGCAAATAATTTCATAAGTTCATCCATCTTTCCACTCAAAACATTGATTTCTTCTATCACATGCACTTTTTTATTAGTGGATCTTTCAGTGTGCCATTGAGAATAATTAACCATAATATTATCTAGGATTTTAGTAGCATCTCCTAAAGTGATTTCCATAAAAGTGCCTCCCGCGGCCGAATCTATAAGATTTCTAGAAGCAAAATTCAATCCGGCATAAATTTTTTGTATAATCATCCACAAGTTGAAACCATGAGTAGGACAATTACGTATCATTAATTTCATTATCTCTCAAGCTTGTGCAACATGTTCATGATCAACTTGCTTAAAATTCATAATGTCGTTTCTAAGAGAGATGATCTTAGCGGGAGGAAAATACTTAGAGATAAAAGCATCTTTGCACTTGTTCCAATAATCAATACTATTTTTAGGCAAAGACGAAAACCAAGCTTTAGCACGATCTCTAAGCGAAAAAGGAAATAGCTTCAATTTAACAATATCATTATCGACATCTTTCTTCTTTTGCATATCACATAAATCAACGAAGCTATTCAGATGAGTAGCGACATCTTCACTAGGAAGGTCGGCGAATTGATCTTTCATAACAAGATTCAACAAAGTAGTATTGATTTCATAAGATTTTTTTTTACTATTTACTGCAAGGCAACAGCCTCACGGTCTTTTATTAAATAAATAATAGAGTACCAGTTACCACTATAAGAAAATTACAAGAAAGAAATACTTACAAAAGAAAACTATGTAATGTCAGCTATCCAAGAAGCTAAACTATCCTTATATTTACATCTAATCCTGTGAGACAGAAGAGAAATGTCATGTATAAAGTTTCTTCTCCAAGCTCGAAATGAAGGTTGTTCATTCCTGAATATTTTCCCATTCCTTTGTGTCCAAATATTCCAAGTAGCGATGAAAACCACCTAGAGAAGAAAGGGTGTCCAAAATCCTTCCTAGCTGCTTGAGCCATATCATATGTGGTTTGGTTTGGTTGCGGTGTCCAAGAAATCCCAAGATAGTTCCAAACCCTTTGGCTATAATTGCAAGCAAAGAAAAGATGAGACCGATCCTCATGTTGAGCAAGGTTGCAAAGCACACAGGTATCATCCTGAATGATCCATTGCCGTCGTTGCATCATATCTCTGGTGTTCAATCGATCCATTAACAGAAGCCAACCAAAAACCTTTATCTTTAGCGTGCATGAACTCTTCCAAATCCACTTGAAAATAGGATCCACCACTAGTTGTGAGAAGCAAAAGTCATAGTATATCTTTGCCATATAGTCACCAGTCTTGGAAGGCCACTTCCACACGTCCTTGATCTCACCATCCAAATTGACCAAAGGCAGTAGGGTTTGTAACTGCGTGAGCTCTGAAAATGCTTCTTGCGATAGTGGCAGATGAAAGTTATCCAAGATGTCAGGCCGCATAAGAAACTCTTTGACTGTGACTGCATTGTCCACAGCAAAAGAGTGGAGTCTTGGGAAAGAGTACTGCAACAAAACAACATGATTTCCCACTTGCCAACGATCAAGCCAAAAAAGAACCGTATCACCAGCATGAACTTGAGGAACTGCCAGGTTGGAGAATTTTGGGAATAAGCGCATAATATCACGCCACCAAAAGGAACCACAAACCCTGGTGCTTTGGGGTGGTGATGATGCATAATAGGTGTCCCAGATTAGAGAAACCCAAGGCACGTCCATTTTGTTGAAAAACTTGAATAGATGCTTGATAAGCAAGGCTTCATTTTGGATGGTCAAGTCGATAACACCCAAACCTCCAAAACCCTTAGGACGACAGACAAGATCCCAAGCAGCCAAAGATTGACGCGGGTTATCCGTGTTACCCCTCCACAGGCACTGCCTCATGATCCTCTCCAGCTGCTGGATAATGCCCTTTGGAAGAGACAAAGTACACAAAAAGTATATTGGCATGGAGCACAACACGGACTGAACAAGTTGCAATCGGCATCCTTGATTAAGCAAACATGAAGATGCAGATAAACGGCGCTCAATGCGATCCACCAGAGGCATCAGCTCATAAATGGTGGGCCTAGAAGTTCCCATGGGCAAACCAAGATATATGAAAGGCATCGTGCCAACGTCGCACCCCAGCAAAGTGGCCACTCGGGCACCTTCTTCATCACTCATATTTATGGGAATGAGTGAAGATTTGCTAAAGTTGACTTGCAAGCCAGTTGACTCTGCAAAAGTTACAAGCATTTCCTTCAAAGTAATGAGCTGATCATCAACCGCAGGCAGCACAATTAGTGTGTCGTCAGCATACTGCACTATTGGGTAATCATTGGAATTGGTCGGGATTGGCAGAGAAAGGATATTCCTAGCGCACATCTCGTTGACAACAGACTGCAATAAATCTACTGCAATCACAAAGAGCAACGGAGATAGGGGGTCTCCTTGGCGCACTCCTGTTCTGCAAACAAAATGCTTCCCTGGTACGCCGTTTAGAAGTACAGAAGATGATCCCGTGGACAAAATAGAATTGATCCACCCAGTCCACCTGGAATCAAAACCCTTGCACTGCAAAATTTTGAGAATTAGATCATGCTCAATTGTATCAAAGGCCTTCGTGAAATCCAGCTTGAGTAGAACCATGGGACGCTTGGAAGCTTTGCATTGATGTATATACTCGAAACACCAGGATAAGCAATCTTGAATTGAACGAGACCGAAGAAAACCATATTGATTGCGGTGAATGCATCGCAGAATCACTTTCTGAAGGCGGTTAGCAAGCAGCTTTGTCAAAAACTTCAAGCATGTGTTGGTCAAAGAGATTGGCCGGAAATCTCCGACAACTTCAGGACTTAACTTTTTTGGTATAAGAGTAATTAATGAGGTATTCAGACATTCCAAGTTACACTTCCCCTCATAGAATTCCTTGACAAGTTGCATGAAATCGTCCTTGAGAATTGACCAACACTTCTTTAAAAACAACCCAGAGAAGCCGTCGGGGCCGGGGGCACGGTCAGGTGGCATGTTCTTA
Source organism: Aegilops umbellulata (assembly GCA_032464435.1). Classification (NCBI taxonomy): domain Eukaryota; kingdom Viridiplantae; phylum Streptophyta; class Magnoliopsida; order Poales; family Poaceae; genus Aegilops; species Aegilops umbellulata. The sequence continues at coordinate 249,655,509 of CP136060.1, forward strand.
ATGACAGCATCAACCTCAGAATCAGTGAAGGGCTGAGAAATATCCTGAAGGCCATCAACTCTTGCAATTAATGTGTCCAAATCAAAACCCATGCGGATTCCCTTTGCATTGCCCATTCTTTGATTAAATTCTGACCAAAACATGCTGGCAAGCTGTTGGTGATCCGAAACCACATCACCATCCGAATTCCTGAGTGACGAGATAGTGTTTCTCCTATACCTTTTCGTGGCCATGGCATGAAAAAATTTGGAGTTTTCCTCGCCAACTTTAATGTTACGTATGGTAAAACGCTGTTTCCAATAAACATACTACTAATGAAGAGTATCTTCCAAATGCAATTTCACAATTCGCCTGAAATTAAACTCAGGCCTTGATAAAGTCCTAATCTCCTCCAGCCCATCAAAATAGAGGATTACCTTATTACAATCAGCAATTAATGCTTTAATTGTCGACAAACTCATGTGCCATTTCTTGAGAGCATACCTTAACGCTTTGAATTTAGAGGAAATCTTAAGTGCAGTCGATTGTCTTGCCACAGGTTTGTTCCAAACATGAGCCACACAGTCAAAGAAACCAGGCAAGTCAATCCAATAATTCTCAAAGCGAAATTTTTTAGCTTTAGGGATGACAGTGGCGATCGAAACTACGCATGGGACGTGATCAAAATCTGTGTGAGCCAGTGGCAGAACAAGCGTGTTAGGATGATCAATGGTCCATGCTACTGAAGTAAAAAAACTAGTCAATCTGTTCCAGCAATGGATTAGATTGCATATTTGACCAGGTAAACTATCGACCTTTAATTGGTAGCTCAATGAGACCCAGATGCCCAATTACTTCATTAAACGGAAAAATGTCACTAACATTACCCCCAGGCAGTTTTCTGTTCTCCAAAGAACGCATGAAATTAAAATCGCCTAACAGCAGCCAATTATCATCACAGTTAATATCAAGATTATATAACCATTGTACGAAATCATCCCGGGCCGGGCCCTGGCACGGACCATACACTGACACAAGAGTCCAAATTTCAGAAGTGTGCTTAGATTGAAATTCCATAATGATGCCAAAATGCCTTGCCTCAATTAACTTTCCTTCAAAGAAAGAGGAATTCCAAATAACGATCATGCCAGCCGAAGCACCATCCGAAGGTACATAGGAAAAGTTATCGAATCGCCGTGGACAAAATTTCCTAATGAACCTATGATCAATATGCATGCATTTCGTTTCTTGCAGACAGACAACCGAGCAACCACTTTCGTCAATCTTCTGCTTAACTGCTAATTGTTGTGCTTCAGAATTAAGACCACGCACATTCCAACATAACACCTTCCAATCTCTAAACCCTGTCTGATTCATTACAAACCAAAATAGAAAGCAGAGACAAAAGTAGATCATGCAATGACCTACACCGACCCACTAAACAGGAAGGAAATATCCTAAACAGGAAACTGAAGAACAGATAGATGGCGTTTAAATAGGTACGCCATAAACCATTGTGCCATGCGTTGAAGCTAAACATCAGAATCCTTGCTGCTGGTGGATGTAGCAGGACCAGCCTCAAGCTTGTCCTTGGAGGTCTTCTCAGGTGCAATTCGCAGACGTGCTCCAATGCGCTGAAGATCAGAAATTGGCGTTGGAGGAGGCACTGATAGTCTTTCCTCCGGCTGTGCTGAGCTAGTTCGACGCTTCTTGAAGGAGGACTGATTGTTGCCTTGCTTGAGGCCTCTGCTTGGAGATTTATGATAGCCATCCCGTAGCGCACTTAAACGTGCACTGCGGCGCACTTCAGAGTCCACCACAACCTTAGTGGCCTTAGCAGCCTTGGGCTTATGGCCACGTTTGGTATTGACCTCTAGCATTGCAGAGAACTCAAAGGATTCACTGACAGGCTCAGAGAGGTCATCAAAGCCATCAAAACATAACGCCCGAGCAACAGGCCTTTTAACTGGCACTACCTGATGAGGCAAGCATGGAGTTGGATCAGGTGCCGGCAGCAGAGAGAAGCTGGCATCGTTCCCATTGAAGCAAACATCCCATGAGCTCTTGGACAGAAGCAGAGAGCACAGATTAGTCTTGAAAACGTACTTTGGAATCTCAGCAGAAAAGATAGCTGGCATAAACTTGCAGAAGGATCGCTGCCACTGCATCTCTGGCGGAATCACTGGGCCAAAAATAGTTAGAACTCGCCCAACATTGAGAGGAGGCTGTACCAGGGCACCAGGATGCTGCAGAACTGCTAAGTTCTCCTTAGGCTGCTGATCATTAACAGAATCATTTGACACCTCCAGAACGATAGATTCCTGTGACTGATTCCCATCCACTTGGTTTTCCTCTATAACCTCCTGCTGCACATTAAGGTTATCTTGAGGAACCTCCTGGTGATGTGGCTCTTGCTCCTGTGGAGGAGGCGGCAGCTCATCCCAACCGATCTCAGGAAATTCAGGCATAACCCAGTTATGATTATGAAACTGCAGATGCCCGGGGAGAGGATGAGGATTGCCATCAAAGGGCATCGGGTCCTCGTCTGGTGGCAAGATGTCGGCAAAGTCAGCAGAGAAGATGTAGATTGGAGCAGACCAAGAAATCCGAGAACCACCAATGTCTGCAAACTCCCGATAGACCACATCCCGCGGCACTAATGTCGTTGCCGGGAAAGAAACGTACGCCAGAGTACGAACAAGTAACGGATCTTCCTGATGCCAGTGATGGAAACGGCCAAAGGTACTGATTGCGTCGGCAATGTACTGAGTGCACCGATAATCCAGGGGTATCCCAACAATCATAACCCAACTCCTACGAAAACCCTGAACAGCTCTGAAATTGATTCCTTCATCATGCGGCACAAATCTCACAAATCTGTTATTATCCAGTTCAAACGGGGGGTGATCAACTAGGGCTTGCCTAGCAAGAGGACTGCGGAAATGGAGAAGACCCACTCCTTGGATCCATGGTCGAGCATCAAGAACAGCACGACCAAGATTGTTAACGACAAAATCACTAACCATGTTTCTGAAGAGAGCAACTTCTTCAGGTAGAGGTGCTGGCTCGACGATGGCAATGGCGTATTCCTCATGCTGCCGATCCAGAGCAACAGCAGGGGAGTAGAAAGTGCGTGGCAGGCGCCGCTGGCCACCATCAATGATCTCGAACCCCGGCGACACGAAAGGCGTGGGATCAAGGGGGAAGGTAGCCATAGCAGGGAGCACCTCGGTCGGAGCCGCAGCAGATGGAGCGGCCAAGCAGGTCGGTGGCGTCGATGTAGGTGGTGGTGGTGTGGTGGGCGGTGGCTCGGCAGGTAATGGCGGAGGCGATGATGGTGTTGCAGGCGCGATGGGACTTGGCAAAGACCCAGCGTGACTAGTAGCATGGGAAACCGAGACGCCAGGCGAGGAAATCTCAGCTGACCCGCCTGGGGAAGTAGGATTGACCCGCGGGACCCACTTGTAAGTCGGAGAATTCGCAGCGTCGGAGCATCCTTTTGCACGATGGCCGAGGCGAAAGCATCTACGGCACCTAATAGGACTTGTGCACGAATTGGCGCAATGCAGCATCGATAAACAATTGTGGCATTTCCAAACCTTGAACACCATATCATCAATGAGATCATTAAATTGAGCAGCCTCGTCAGGAATATCCGGAAGATGGTTCCTTATAACAGCCGTGGGAGAAATCTCAACAGAGTCATCAGAAAAATCCGAAATATCTTGAGAATGATGGGCCAGAGGCTGGGCCGCGTTACAATCAACCAAAGCAACAGAACCATTGTGGGCAAAAGAGTCATGTTGGGCTGGCGACCCAATCTGTGCCATGCATCCATGCTGGGTTGGAGAGTCTGGTGCAACGTGCTCAGGTGCGACCGAAACATGAGGTGGTGCCTGCTCAATTCGAACCAATTGGTTGGGTGCAGTTCCGGAATTAGCAGCGGGGTTTCTGGCAGGTACGTTGATCGTTCCGAAAGAGATGGGAGGCGTCGCCACCGTCCACTGGAGATTATTCGCAGGCGGCGAGGGCAAAATCAATCTGTCGCGAGGATGCACGACGTAGCCGGCCTCTGATACCGTATCAACCATTGACTGAGAAGCAGGGTACCTATAACCCTTGCAAGCAGGATATTGATGGAACGTTGCAAAAGAAAGTTTCTTTCGCGAAGATGAAGTCGATCTAAAAGATGATCTAGCCGGAGGATTATGCATGGCTAGCAACCCCAAAGTGGCACGTTTCTTAGAAGGACTCACTAGAATCCATTCAGCATCGCACTCTTTTTTCCAGATCTTAAATTCACGAACCCAATTAGGACCACCATTTCCCCAAAGATGAAAATAGCACTTGAATTGTGGGCACGCGAACGACCTCAACTTGAGAATGCAGAGACCAACTTGCTTGCAAGAGACCAAAAAGGAGAATACCTTGTCACGGATGATTTGCACCGAAAATTCAATAGCAGATCCTCCAATCGCTGATTCCAAGGCAGCCGCCACAGAATCGTCATTAAGACGGAATAAGTGCCTGCTGAAAGACGCCACCATAATGAAATGGCCCGTGTCATCCGTGCAATGAATAGATCTCCCACAATGATTGAAAACCTTGTCCGCAAAAATGGCGCCCGCAGAAAAATCCAAGTCCAACGTTGATCCACCAGAAGAACCCATATGAGATGGATATAGGCGTGTGGAGCAGAAGCCGCCGGAGCAGATGGGCAGAGGAGAAGCACAAATCACTGGCTAGAAGAGTAGATCGCCGGAAAACCTAGGCCGGGGTGGGAGGGGTGGGTGGGTGGGTGGGTGGAGAGCCATCGCCCTCTTTTTTGCAAACAAGGCTATCCTTGATTTCATAAGATTCAGTATTGGTAAGAGGAGCAATCGGAGTGCTAAGGAAATCATTATTGTTGGTATTGGTGAAGTCACACAATTTGGTATTATCTTGAGCCATCGCGACAAACAAGCAATCCAACACACGAGCAAACAAAAGATGAGCTAGAAAAAGGCAAACGGAAGAGAGAGGGCGAATAAAACGGCAAGGGTGAAGTGGGGGAGAGGAAAACGAGAGGCAAATGGCAACTAATGTAATGCGGGAGATAGGGATTGTGATGGGTACTTGGTATGTTGACTTTTGCGCAGACTCCCCGGCAACGGTGCCAGAAATTGCTCGTTGTCGGGAGTCCAAATCTTGACTTGCTCTCGCGTAAGCCTCCCCGGCAACGGCGCCAGAAATTCTTCTTGCTACCTCTTGAGCACTGCGTTGGATTTCCCCGAAGAGGAGAGGATGATGCAGGAAAGTAGTGTAAGTAATTCCCTCGGTTTTTGAGAACCAAGGTATAATTCAAGTAGGAGGCTATACGCGCAAGTCCCTCGTACCTGCACAAAACAATAGCTCAACGCAACCAACGCGATTAGGGGTTGTTGAAAGTGCTAGTTATCGACTAGAGGGGGGGTGAACAGGCGACTTTTATGAAAGTCTTCAATACATGGAAGTTTCAAAGACAAACAGTAAAAATGAACCTATTGATATGCAGCGGAAGATAAACTACACAAAGCTAGCCATAGTCAAGTATGCAATAATGTGAGAGTATGAAGACTAATAGCAGCTAGGTAGTACGGATCGGAAGGGAAGATGGTATGAAGCCAAACCACAATAGTAGTCAAGCAATGAAGTCAATCAGGTATGACAAGCAGGCAATGACTTCACAAAGACAAATTATAAGTAAAGGGAGGAGAGGATAGAACCAATCACTTGTCGAAGACACAGGATTTGTTTGACCAGTTCCAGTTGCTGTGACAACTGTACATCTGGTTAGGGAGGCTGAGATTCAACTCAGAAGACCGCGTCTTCACCTTATTCCCCTTGAGCTAAGGACACACAGTCCTCGCCCAATCACTTTGGTAAGTCTTCAAGGTAGACTTCCAAACCTTCACAGACTTCGTTCACCGGCGATCCACAATGACTCTTGGATGCTCAGAATGCGACGCCTAACCGGCTGGAGGATTCACAGCCCTCAAGTGTAATAAGTCTTCAGGTCACACAGACAGAAAGACTTCAGTGATGCCTAACACTCTTTGGCTCTGGGTGTTTGGGCTTTGTCCTTGCAAGGATTTCTCTCTCTCAAAGGCTTCGAGGTGGGTTGCTCTCAAACGACAAAAGCCATGCACTAACTCTGAGCAGCCACCAATTTATGGTGTAGGGGGTGGGCTATTTATAGCCACTAGGCAACCCGACCTGATATGTCCAAAATGACCCTGGGTCACTAAGGAACTGACACGTGTTCCAACGGTCAGATTTCAAACACACACGGCAACTTCACTTGGGCTACAAGCAAAGCTGACTTATCCAGCTCTGGATAAGATTTGCTCTCATTGTCTTCGCTCGAAGACATAGGATTTGGGTTGAGCATCACTTCAGTCACTCTGACTATGTTCACTTGGACCCTACTTAACAGTACGGCGGTTCCTATGACTCAACAAAGAAGAAAAGGAAACAACGAAACAACTAAGTCTTCGCGCTCCATAGTCTTCACTGAATGTCTTCTCATGTCATTGTCTTCAATATGAATATCTTCATATACCACCATTGTCGTCAATGTTTTCATACATTTTTAGGGGTCGTCTCCGGTAGGTAAACCGAATCAATGAGGGACACTACCTGTGTTATCCTGCAATTCTCACAAACACATTAGTCCCTCAACCAAATTTGTCGTCAATACTCCAAAACCAACTAGGGGTGGCACTAGATGCACTTGCAATCTCCCCCTTTTTGGTGATTGATGACAAACTGGTTGAAGTTTTCAACGGGGATAAAGTATGTGAAATTGTAAATAATAGAGGATTGTCTTCATAAGTTTTAAGGGCTCCCCCTGAAGATGTGCATATAAGTAATTTGCTTTTGGAATGCAAATGCACATGGCAGGTTGTACTTGTGGAGATCCTCTTCAACTTATGACGACAATTCATCATGCATGATAGGATATAACGAAGATAATGACATGCATAATGAAAAATGGACGTCTGCTGAATGACCTAAGTGCGGAAGTTATCATCGCACATGCGGAATTTATCATCGCATCACAGAATAGCAAATAAGTAGCAGACGACCATCAAGTTTAAGTGTTACAACTCAAAGAACCAAATGTATCAAAACGCGAGTTGTAAACACTAGGCAAAATATAAAGCAACCGCCCATAAGAACCCGCTTGAAGACTATCAAACTCATATGCTTCTCCCCCTTTTGTCAGTAATGACCAAAAAGGATTGAAGACATAGAGCATCTACTCGTCCCCATGAGGAGTAGTTGAAGCAGCAGGGTTGGTGTTGTCGTTTGGCGGTGCAGACGAGCTTGGTGCAGTGTCGATTCTTGCAGAAGGTGTTGGTGAAGTAGCATCGTCTTCTTAATCGACCACTTTGGCATTCACAGTTGCAGCAGAAGAGGAGTATTCAGAGTCTTCAAGAGATGGAGTTCGACGAAGGACAGCATTCCGTGGAGGTGTGGAGTCAAACTTGAATTTTTCAGTGAAGCCATCATCTTGAAGATCCGCTTCAGCACCGAGCAGTGTCAAACTCTTCCATGATCGCCGACATGTTTCATGAGTGACAAAGGCATTTTTGGTGGCAAGATTGCGAATGCGATTGATGTCCACCAAGAGACTTTGCATTTGGCGCTTCAGCCAGTCATGATGCTTATCTTGTTTCTGATGAAGGGCAACCAGAAGTTCTCGGTCATTGAGAATGCGGGAGCGCTTCTTAGGCCTTTGGGCAATTGTGCTCTCAGTGGCTTCTGTTTGCGCACGATGAGGCATACGAGTAATCCCAGCCAATGGATAGACACGAGCAACAGCTTGAATTCCTTCATCGTTTTTGGTGAAGCTTTGATGGTCAGCATTCTGAAGACTAAGAGGCTCCTTTGCAGTCTCTGGGTATATGGCTTCAACAGACAAATCAACATCTAGCATAAATATGATATGATTGCGTGTAGAGGGTTGATAGTTGAAGGCAGAGTGAAGCTTGATCAGTCGCATGATCCAGGGAGCATAGAACTTCAGTCCAAAGATGTCAGATCCTGATGCAGCAAGTTGGCGGATAAAGAAATCTTGTGCATTGAAGCGTTTGCCATGAAGAATATGGAAAACCAGAGTCTTCATTGCGCCTTCCAGCTTGGCATTAGGAGAGTTTCCTTTGATAGGCCAAAGAGTTCGCCTGACTATGTGATAGATGGTGCGGGGCAGATACTCAAGGTCTTCAACAAAGAATGCCTTTGGATATTCAGCATCTGGAGGCAATGGCTTCATCATGCTGAGCATCTGACTCATATTTGGCTCAGGCTTGTGGAAGATGCTCTCCATCGCATCATTGTGAAGCTGACAGCCAGGTTCATGGAGATCGTCTGCAGAGGGCAGGCCAGTAAGCTCGATTACATCAATGGCTTTGGCTTCATGATGAACATTGCCTGTCATCCATTCAAGAACCCATGTCTTCGTATCCTTGTAGTAGCCACGAATATGGAGAGTGGCATAGAATTGGAGCAGTAACTCTTCATTCCAGTGCTCCTTATCGGTGAAAAATTGCAGCAGGCCAGACTCTCTGAAGCAGTCCAGGGCTTCTTCCAAGCAGGGCAAACCAGTTATGGCTTCAGTATCAAGACGCATATGAGGGAAAATGCGACCTTGATTGTACAGAATGCATGAGTAATAGCTTTGCTGCTGATAGCTCCAGAACCGATCAGAGGATATTCTTGGCCTTGAGTAGGGGTTCTTTGCTCTGTCAAATAAAGTGTTGTGTGCCTTGAAGCCATTGATATTGAAAGATCCTAGTGCTGATGCAGTACCTGGAAACCTGGGCAACCTTGGCTTTGGCTTCTGAACCCGTGGCCTGTGCTCAACATGATAATCAAACTGAGGACCAGTAGCAGCAGGCGGAGGAGTCAGAACAGGCCATTTGACAGTGATTAGTTGGCCATAGTTGAATGCTTGCTCGATTGTGTGTGGCCTTTGTGGCGGAACAGGAGCAGTGGCGTCAACATTGGCTTCAGGCAGCACAACAGAGGCTTCAGGTGCAGTTGCATCATTGGCTTCATTTGTTGCAGGCACAGTGGTTGGAGCAGGCTCCACATTTTCTTCAGCCATGACAACGTCATCGGCTTCATTGGTGTTGGTGGTGGCGGCCGCAATATTTTCAACCTCCACTTGATGAGCTGGAGGGTCTGGCACTGGCAGGTTCACTTCAGGAACCACTTCTTCAGTAATGGGGGGAGTTGGGACACGATCTTCTTCTTGTGTGTCATCGGCTGATGCAGCCGGAATGTCTTCAACACCTTTGGCTTCAGACTTAGAGACATTCATAGTGGGAGTGGCATCTGGAAACACTTGACGTGAAACAGACTGTTGGGGCACAACTCCTTCAGGAACGCTCGAGGAGGTGACTTGAGGCCTTGGTCCTTTGTGAAGCCTGCGTAACGCTGGCGACGCCTTTGGAGATGGAGTTGGCTGGGCCTCAAAGTCATCATCTTCTACTTGCACAGGTGGTGTGACTTGTTGGTGTTGGGGAGTACCTGGGGTTTCTTGTTGCTGTGGGTGATCAGCCCACGAAGCATCCTGAGCAATTGGCGTCAGAGGACGACCAATGCTGATGAGTTTGCTGTTCGTGAGAACAGGCGATGATACCAGGTTGTGTTCGATCTGAGGAAGCACTACATCATCTTCAACATTGTCGTGGTGACCAATGTCTTCAGCAGCGGTGGGGTCAACTGCTGGAATGTCTTCAGCTTCATGAGCCTCTGTGGAAGCAGGCTCATGAACTATCATCCTTTGATCTTGATGTTTAGATGTGGGAGGAACCATTGAAATAGGTTCAACAACCAAGGGCTCTGAGGGAGCAGCCCTATCCTTCTTGGTTCTGCGCTTCTTCTTAGTGGGAGCAGCATCAGAGGCTTCAGGATATTTCCTTTTCCTGGCTTCAGCCTCGGCAATTCTTGTCTTCTTCAGCTCAGAAGCGGTTGATCTGACTTTTGGCTTCGAGCCGGTCATGCTGGTTGGGAAGACAATGCGCGGTTCTTCCTGCCTTGTAGGAGCATTTTGGTCAGTCAATGGCTTCTTCTTCTTTGCAGCCATTCTTGGATCAATGCCAGGACGACCAAGAGCCTTGCGCTTCTCAGCCTCATTGTAGGCTTGCACACATTTGTCAGCCAGGCTCTTCATGCGCTCTCGAGAACCTTTGGCTTCTTCCCTCTTCTTGAGAAAGGCTTCCTTAAGCTCATGCAGCATGATCTTGAAGTTTTTGACATCTTGCACCCTGAGCTTAGCCACATGCTTCTTGAATTGGGCTTTCTCATGGTCGATCTTGTGCTTCAGCTCAATGATGCGCTGAGCGAGAGCTAGCTCTGAAGCAATGGCTCCATTGAAGGAAACGCTGAGCCCAATGGGAAGTTGCAGAACGTCAAAGCTGAGATTTGGTGAGTCAAACCACTCATCAATGAAGTTGTGAATGATTGCCACATCAAAGAGAGGCAAATCATTGAAGATTTCTGCCTCTTCCTTGCTCTTGATCAGTTGTTCAAGGGCATCATCTGCAAGATCTTCATCACTAGACAGATCAATGGGCTCTTCAAGCAGAATGGCAGCAGGGGTCAGTGCCTGATCAGTATGCTTGACAAGTTTCTTCTTCTTCTCCGTCTTCTTGGAGATGCGTGACAAATCTTCAGACTGCACACTGTCTTCAGGAGGTGCAGTTGCCAGTGGCTTCGCACGTGAAGCTTTTGGAGGAACAGCTGATCTGGAAGCCTTAGCCTTCTTTGGCTTCTGCGGCTTTGGAGTGGGAGCAGGGGCTTCATCAGAGTCAGCATTGTCATCAGAATGGTCCACTTTGGCACCTTGAACTGTGATGTGAGTGATGAGGCCATCAAGGTTGTAGAAGGGACCGATGACATTGGGTTCTGCATCACATGAGCCATCAGCACGGGGAGTAGGAGGACCAGGATTGAAATCTAATCCCAATGACTTCTTGTTTTCCTTGGCCGATGCCTTTGCATGCTGAAAGTTGCGCTTGAAGAGATTATCTTCCCGACACCAGAGCAATGATGATGGGTCGGCATTTTCAGGCTGAGGTCCACGGACCATACAGGGATAGAAACCCTGTGCAATAGCTTCAGTTCTGTTCTTGGGTGGAAGGCCTCGAAAGAGAATATCACCCCAAGGACTTTTGATAGCATTCTTCTCAGCATATTCTTGGGTGACGAAGTTGTACTTGAACCATTGTTCAGCCCAATATCTTCGAATCCATTGGATTCGTGTCTTGCGCTGATTGTAATCCTTCTCGGGATCTGTTTTGTAAAGCTCAGAGAGGTCATTAGGCAAATCTCTTGATGTTCCTCCTCGACGCTGTCTGCCACCCTTTCTGACTGATTTCTCTGCAGCCATGAGCTTCAAACGGAAAGGTTTCAATACGTTCAATGGCTTCAAAAGCTTCCGCTTGCTGGACAAACAGGAACTGGATTCGGGAGAATTAATGTGATGTTGTAAAAACTCTGCAAACGAATGCAGACTATGAGAACCAAGGGATTCTCCCACGGACATGTACCTGTGACAGCATTAGAGATGCGAGGGAAGGGGAAGAGGTCATATGCATTCTCAGAAGATTTTGAAGATAAATCAGTTTGAAGACATTGACCTCATGATGCGAAGACATTCACTTATATGTTGAGAGTTGGTTCCAGATTTGTACGAATTCGCGAATAAGTACAAGTGAGGAATCTAACTTGATACGAAGCTTAAGGGAATATGCTAGGCAGTATGAGATGCAGACAGAATAGATCTAACTTGTATAGGCAGAAACCTATTTTGGTAGACAAGATGAATCTTTGAAGATCAAAAAGATGGTAAAAAGAGAGTTTTATTTACCACACGAAGAACTGCTAGATGGGAAGAGTAGGAGACCGAGCAGTTCAATCCACCGTGACCTAACTTGGCGACGGAGGACACCTACAGCGGCGGCGGAGAGGACGATGTCTGCGGCCGGCGTAAGGACGGCGTCGGAGAAGTTGTGGCAGCTAAGCGCTTCGTCGCCACCGTCGTCGAGAGCTAGCGGTGGCGCTAGGGTTTTGACGAGGTGGAGAGGTGGAAGAAGTTTCCTTTACCGCAGGGGACAGGTATTTATAAGGAAGTGGGCGGCACAGCGCAATTACGCAGGTGCCCCTGGCGGTTCACATCTGACGGGCACATGGCAAGCATGCAACATACTTAGAGTTGTTCCACGTTCCCATGCCCGCCAGGTTTGTCGGATAGACGTTCCGGCTTCTCCGGATTTCAGGAAATAAGGATAGAGCATTAAAATTGACTTAATGTTTGTCTCTGTGTCTTCTGCTGACAAGGACGCAGAGAAGACATTCGACAGTTTCAATAGAATGCATATGATTTGGACAGACAGAGTTTGAGATAGAAAGCATAGAGAGATTAGGGTCCGATCACATTCACTTAGTTCAAAAGATTCAACTAGGAAGACATAGCTATAAGTGAATGCTGTAGAGGACAGAACACTAGTATATGTATATATCAGAAAGCAATCAAATTAACATAGTGAAGATGAAGATAAATTGAACTTGAAGACAAACCAAATGCGAAGACATTCAAATGCAACGCCATGAGTGAAACACTTCAAACATAAAAGTTTGGTGGTGGCGTTACCCACCGTATAGGAAGTATTAGACCCAGACATGGCACACAATTATCGTGGCGCTCCGAAGTCAAATTCCATGTTAATGTATTCACACTCAGAATGTAAGTCTTCATTGATTGAAGATATACTTTACTTCGTGTGTTGCACATCTAAGTCATCAAAATGCATAAGTGTTAGAGTGTGTGCCTGATCACAGGACATTTGAGGATTCCAAGATATTTAGCTCACACCGTAACTTGCAAAACCTTTTCTTGTCCAAGGGCTTTGTGAAGATATCTGCCAATTGCTCTTCAGTGTTGACATGAATGATATCAATATCTTTCTTCATGACATGATCTCTAAGAAAGTGATGACGAATTTCAATGTGCTTTGTCTTCGAGTGCTGGACTGGGTTGTTGGCAATCTTGATGGCGCTTTCGTTGTCGCAAAAGAGAGGTACTTGTTTCAGATTGATGCCATAGTCCTTGAGAGTTTGCTTCATCCATAGAAGCTGAGCATAGCAAGATCCAGCAGCAATGTATTTAGATTCAGCAGTTGAGAGTGACACACAGTTCTGCTTCTTTGAAGACCAACAGATAAGTGATCGTCCCAGAAAGTGACATGTGCCTGATGTAGACTTGCGATCCACCTTGTCACCAGCATAATCAGCATCCGAAAATCCAACCAGATCAAACTCTGAGCCCTTTGGATACCATAATCCTAGCGTTGGGGTGTGAGCCAAATATCGAAGAATTCGCTTCACAGCTAAGTGATGCGATTCCTTTGGTGCCACTTGGAATCGAGCACACATGCAAACACTAAGCATAATATCTGGCCTAGATGCACATAGGTAAAGTAAAGAACCAATCATGGAGCGATATACCTGTTGATCGAACTCTTTACCATTTTCGTCGGGACCCAGATGATGTTTGGCTGGCATTGGCATCGTGTAACCTTTGCAATCTTGCATTCCAAACTTCTTGAGGCAATCTTTGAGGTATTTCTCTTGAGATATGAAGATGCCATTCCTTTGCTGACGAATTTGAAGACCAAGGAAGAACTTCAGCTCACCCATCATGGACATCTGATATTGCTCTCGCATCATGTATCCAAACTCATCACTATACTTCTGGTTGGTGCAGCCGAAGATAATGTCATCCACATATATTTGGCACACAAACAGTTCTCCATCATATGTCTTCGTGAAGAGTGTGGGATCGAGGGATCTAGGTTTGAAGCCTTTGCTCTTCAGGAAGTCTTTGATCGTATCATACCAAGCGCGAGGAGCTTGTTTGAGGCCATACAGTGCTTTGTTTAGTTTGTACACCATATCAGGATGTTTTGGATCTTCAAAGCCAGGTGGTTGTGCGACGTATACTTCTTCTTCAACCTTGCCGTTGAGAAATGCACTCTTCACATCCATTTGATATAGCAAGATGTTGTTGTGGTTAGCATAGGCTAGCAATATGCGAATGGCTTCAAGCCTAGCCACAGGAGCAAATGTTTCATCGAAGTCAATCCCTTCAACTTGAGTATATCCTTGTGCAACAAGACGTGCTTTGTTTCTGACGACTTGGCCATGCTCATCTTGCTTGTTGCGATATATCCATTTTGTGCCAATAATGTTATGCTTGCGAGGGTCAGGACGCTTGACAAGTTCCCAAACATTGTTCACCTTGAACTGTTGAAGCTCTTCTTGCATTGCTTGAATCCATTCAGGTTCCATAAAGGCTTCAGCAACTTTCTTGGGTTCTGATATTGACACAAAAGAAAAGTGCCCACAGAAATTTGCTAATTGCGTGGCTCTTGAGCGAGTAAGTGGACCAGGTGCATTGATGCGATCAATTATCTTCTCAATCTGTACTTCATTTGCAACATGAGGATGAACTGGGCGAAGACTTTGCTCTTGCTCATCATTGTCATCATTAGAAGGATTGTCTTCAGGGTGAGCATTGTCTTCAGGTTGGTTTGGTGCAGAAATGATAAGTTCCTCTTCAGGCTGTGCTTCAGGAGGCATGATTTCACCAGTTACCATTAGCTTGATAGACTCGCTGGGTGGAGCTTCTTCAAGAGTACTTGGTAGGAGCTCTCTTTGTGAACCATTGGTTTCATCAAACCGCACATCTACAGTTTCGACGATTTTATAGAGATAGAGGTTGAAGACTCTGTAAGAGTGCGAATCCTTTCCGTAACCGAGCATGAAGCCTTCGTGAGCTTTTGGTGCAAATTTTGACTTGTGATGGGGATCCTTGATCCAACACCTTGCTCCAAATACTCTGAAGTAGCTTACATTTAGGTTCTTGCCAGTGAGGAGCTCATAGGATGTTTTGTTCAGAAGCTTATGGATGTAAACATGGTTTATGACGTGGCATGCTGTATCAATAGCTTCAGGCCAGAACTTTCTTGGTGTCTTGTATTCATCGAGCATCGTCCGAGCCATCTCAATGAGGGTTCTGTTCTTGCGCTCTACGATGCCATTTTGCTGAGGTGTGTAAGGAGCAGAGAACTCATGAGTGATTCCCATTGTATCCAGATAAAGATCAAGTCCGGTGTTCTTGAACTCAGTGCCGTTGTCACTTCTGATATGCTTGATCTTGACGCCATAATTGTTCATGGCTCGATTGGCAAAGCGTCTGAAAACATCTTGCACTTCGGTCTTGTAGAGAATTATGTGCACCCATGTGTATCTTGAGTAATCATCAACAATGACGAAGCCATAGAGACAGGCAGTCGTAGTAAGGGTAGAGTAGTGAGTGGGGCCAAATAAGTCCATGTGTAGCAGCTCGAAGGGTTGAGAAGTGGTCATGATTGTCTTCGAGGGATGCTTGGCCCTAGTCATCTTTCCAGCTTCGCAGGCACCGCACAGATGATCCTTCTTGAACTTGACGTCCTCGATGCCTATGACATGCTTCTTCTTGGCGAGAGTGTGTAAGTTCCGCATGCCAGCATGTCCCAGCCTTCGATACCATAGCCAGCATTCTGAAGCTTTTGTGAGAAGGCATACAACAAGCTGTGGTCCTGCTGAGAAATCTACCATGTACAGATCATCTTTTCGATACCCTTCAAAGACTAGAGACTTGTCAGATTCCATTAGTACAAGGCAACGATATTTTCCGAATAGCACAATCATGTTCAAGTCACAAAGCATCAAGACAGACATTAAGTTGAAACCAAGGGATTCAACAAGCATCACTTTATCCATGTGCTGATCCCTTGAGATTGCAACTCTACCTAGACCCAATACCTTGCTTTTACTAGTGTCAGCAAACGTGATGTGACTTTTATCAGATGGACGTAGAGTTGAGTCCATGAGAAGACTTTGATCACCAGTCATATGATTAGTGCATCCGCTGTCCATAATCCATTCTGAAGCACGAGGTGTCATACTCTGCATTACAGTTAGGGGGATAGGCTTCACCAAGAGTATTGTGAAGCATAAACATTTGACGGGCAAGAGGATTATGGAAGCTCAGATGAAGATTAGGACTGATGGGATGAATGGCAAGCGATTCAGGAACAAAATACATAGTGAGACCATTTGGGCATTTGATCTTGCGCCCTACAAGATGTTTTAGGTCCCCAGCAATAGCATCAGACGCCTTTGATTTTCGGCTGGAGACCTTTCCCTGCAAAAGAAAGTTAATTCTTCTTAACCACCCACATCTTCAGGGGTGGCTTAGAAGCAATGAGTCTAAGTGCAACATCTGAGAACTTCGGCTTTGGAGCCCTAGCAAATAGCCTTGCAGGAGATGAATGATACTCGTATGAATAAGCAGAAAAGTTCTTAGTTCTATGAACATAGCGGTTTGAAGACACACGCTCATAGTCATAAGTCTGAGTATGGTTTCCCTGCAAAACATTGGCGTTAGGGTGACTCAGGTGAGTCCTCTGTCTGTATGAAGCCTTTGGATCATATGAAGCCTTAGGTCTGGGGTTTGTCTTCTTCCCAGGTGGTGTCATGATGACATCCACTAGAAGCTTCTCAAGATAGCTTTTGGGAACCCAGATCTTCTTCATAGGTGGCCCATTCCTGCAGTTAGTACCAATATATCTGGCAAACACTTCGCCGTTCTGATTCTTGAACAGTTTATAGTTTGCATCAAAGGATTCATCAATGACAACAGGGTTAGCACAGGTAAAGCCAGATAAGGTGGATGGATCCACTGAAGGTCCCTTTGCAGCAACCCATGTGGTTTTGGGATACTGCTCAGGCTTCCAGTAAGAGCCATCAACATTCATTTTCCTTTCGAACCCAACACCCTCTTTCCTAGGGTTTCGGTTCAGAATCTGCTTTTTGAGGACATCGCAAAGTGTCTAATGCCCTTTCAGGCTTTTATACATCCCTGTTTTAAGTAATGTCTTCAACCTAGCATTTTCATCAGCAATAGTAGTGGTATCCTCCGCAGAGGGGTTAGTTACCACATCAGTAGTTGAAGATATTGCAACAGTAGCAGTAGTGGAACATCCTGCAACAGAGGTAGCGTTATCACGCTCAAGGAATTTTAGATATGGTGGTTCAAATCCATCCTGAGCGGGACTGATCTGTTGGGCGCAAAGTGACTCATTCTCCTTTTGAAGATCTTCATGAGCCGCTCTCAATTTCTCAAGCTCTTGCTTCCTTTGAAGATAATCATAGGAGAGCTTTTCATGAGTGGTTGAGAGAGTTTCATGACGACTTTCAAGTTCTTGGTACTTAGTATGAAGATTTTTTTATGTCTTCAACTAAGGACTGTGAACGAGTCATTTCCGCGTCCAACAGGTCATCGCTTTTGTCTAACAGTTTTTTAGTATGTTCCATAGCCTTTTGTTGTTCAGTTGCAATTTTAGCAAGTGTTTTGTAGCTAGGCTTGGATTCACAATCAGAGTCATCTTCACTAGATGTTTGAAAGTAAGCATCGCGTGATTTTACCTTGGCACCACGTGCCATGAAGCAGTAGGTAGGAGTAGGGTCGTCCTTATCATCAGCTTCAGCGTTGGTGTGGAAGTCATTGTCTTTAGTTTTGAAGATGGACTTGGCAACATAAGCAGTGGCTAAAGCCAGACTTGCAACGCCAGGGTCGGACTCCTCCTCAGACTCCACCTCGGCCTCCTCAGAAGCAGACTCCTCCTCTGAATCCATTTCCTTTCCAACAAAAGCACGAGCCTTGCCAGATGAGCTCTTCTTATGAGATGAAGACTTTGATGAGGACTTGGAAGAGGACTTTGAAGATTTCTTCTTCTTCTTGTCATCAGAATCATATTCTTTGCTCTTCTTCTTCTTCTTCTTCTCGTTGTCCCACAGTGGATACTCAGAGATATAGTGTCCAGGTTTCTTGCACTTGTGACATGTTCTCTTTTTGTGGTCATGAGTGGAAGCTTCATCATTTCTTGAGCTGGATCGTGACGACTTTTTGAAGCCCTTCTTCTTGGTGAACTTCTGGAACTTCTTCACAAGCATAGCAAGTTCCTTTCCAATGTCTTCAGGATCATCAGAACTGCAGTCAGATTCTTCTTCAGATGAGGAAACAACTTTTGCCTTCAAAGCGCGAGTTCGGCCATAGTTGGGACCATAGATATCTCGTTTCTTAGAGAGCTGGAACTCATGTGTGTTGAGCCTCTCATGTATATCAGACGGATCGAGTGTCTTGAAGTCAGGACGTTCTTGTATCATGAGGGCAAGGGTGTCAAAGGAGCTGTCAAGTGATCTCAGTAGTGTCTTGACGATTTCATGCTTGGTAATCTCAGTGGCGCCAAGAGCACGAAGCTCATTTGTGATGTCAGTGAGGCGATCAAACGTGAGCTGGACATTCTCATTGTCATTTCTCTTGAAGCGGTTGAAGTGGTTGCGAAGAACACTGATCCTTTGATCTCTCTGGGTTGAGACGCCTTCGTTGACCTTGGATAGCCAGTCCCAGACTAGCTTTGACGTCTCCAGAGCACTCACGCAGCCATACTGTCCTTTGGTCAGATGACCACAGATGATGTTCTTGGCAGTAGAGTCCAGTTGAATGAACTTCTTGACATCAGCAGGGGTGACACCTTCACCAGTCTTGGGAACGCCGTTCTTGACGACATACCAGAGGTCGACATCAATGGCTTCAAGATGCATGCGCATCTTATTCTTCCAGTAGGGATATTCAGTTCCGTCGAAGACGGGGCAAGCAGCGGAGACTTTGATTATCCCTGCAGTCGACATAGCTAAAACTCTAGGTGGTTAAACCGAATCACACAGAACAAGGGAGTACCTTGCTCTGATACCAATTGAAAGTGCTAGTTATCGACTAGAGGGGGGGTGAATAGGTGATTTTTATGAAAGTCTTCAATACATGGAAGTTTCAAAGACAAACAGTAGAAATGAACCTATTGATATGCAGCGGAAGATAAACTACACAAAGGTAGCCATAGTCAAGTATGCAATAATGTGAGAGTATGAAGACTAATAGCAGCTAGGTAGTACGGATCGGAATGGAAGATGGTATGAGCCAAACCACAATAGTAGTCAAGCAATGTCGGTGTACAAAAAGAGGGGTACACTTTTTGTACCCCTATGACTGTGCATGGGCAGTCTGAGCCACGGCGCCGCCGCACCGAGCCCGGCAAGGAAGGAAGAACCAAGGTAAGGCCGAAGCCAAAGAGGAGCAGAACGACGCCAAGACCAAGACCACAAAGAGCAAAGGGAACGAAGTGGGCCCCCCGGCAAGGATCGGTTTTTGCAAACCCGGCAAGACCCTTGCCGTGGCAGCCTCGCCCCACACCTACGGAGTGGGTCACCCTTGAGTCCACTGCCCCCATGGGGCAAGGATTCGGGAGGCATCCCCGTGGTGGTATGCAGATCTTTGTGAAGACATTCAAGATCAGATGCACACTTTACAAGATAATGGTCCTTGGCGGGATCCCAGCCAAGGAAAACCACAAGGCCCCCGGCAAGAGCCTTGCCGGGGATGGCAGCAGGCGCCACGGCAAGACCCTTGTCGGGACCCCGACAAGACCCTTGCCGGGGCCGCGGCAAGGCCCTTGCTGAGGACACCCGCGGGGCCACCATCGGACCCGCGCCAGTCACGCCTCCACCACCTTTCGCATGCAGCTGCCGACCCAACCAGTTGGGCAGGCGCCTGCGTGGCGGCATGCAGATCCTCGTGGAGACCCACCGCTGCACCACCTTAGCTGCCTGCCCGCCTACATGGCATCGCAGGCACCACTGGCCAGGGCGCGTGTCGACACGGAAGAAAGCGGCGACGGACGAGACATGGCTCTCCCCCGCCCCCGATAAAGCAAGGACACCTAAGCAAGGCACATTAAATGCGCCTTGTCATGTAATGCGAGGGATAACCTCGCATCACTGTACCCTTTCCACCTCCTGTGTGCCACTATGGCAGCCCCTTTCCCTATAAAAGGAGGCCCCAGGCGACCAGGAAGAGGATTCGGCTTTTTGGAGCTCCTCACGCCCCATAGCTAGCTCAAGAACACAAACATATAATCCACCAAAGCAGGAGTAGGGTTTTACGCATCTTCGCGGCCCGAACCTGGGTAAAGGAATCGTGTACTGCCTGCTCGATCCGCTCTCCTCACGACCCCCGCGCCCTGCAACCACAGGAAGGGATTCTCGTGATCCCATAGGTGTCGTTTCCCACCGACATCTTTGGCGCGCCAGGTAGGGGCTGCGCAGTTGTGAGAATCGACTTTAGCAGTTAGTTCGACGCTTCTTCATCGTCATGGCGCCCATGAAGAAGATGACGGTGGCGGTTGGCCCGTCGGACGACGGGCATCCCGTCCCGACGCGGGCGAACAGCGGACCGGTCGCCAAAAGGACCCGGGGCGCTGTTCGCGAACACCAACACCGTCCCAGCAGCCGGAGTTTGGGAGGCGGCGATGCTCGTGCGCCCGGTAACGGGCCGCACGCCGCCAAATCCAAAGACGGAGCCGGGTCCCCCGCAGGTGGCGCGGGACCTTCCGAGGTCGCTGCTGCCCCGCCCGCTGGCGGCGCGAGGGCCTCCAGGACTCCCACTCCGGCGCCGACGCCGCGTTCCTCTCAAGCGACGCGCGACGAGCGGAGTGATCACCCCGAAGACCCTGGGCGTCGCCGCGGGAAAAGCCCCGAGCGCCGATCCCGGGATGTAGAAGACCTGCCCGCTCGCCAAGGCGCTGGTGAAGACGGCGTGCAACCGCGCGGTCGTGATAGAGCTCCTTCTGACATGGTCAGAAGTCGAAGCGCGTCGCGATCCGTGCATGTTTCGCTGCCACCGACGCCAGCAGAAGCCCTGGCGCGTGCGCAGTTGCTCCTCGACTTTCCTCCCACTACGGGGAAACTCGACGAATGGAGAGCCACCATTTGAAGCCTTGTTGCGATGGCCAACAAAGATGAGCCGACCCCGACGGAGCCCCTGGGTCGACGTTCCGACGGAGTCCCGCGTACTAGTGGCAGGAAGGCTGGCGGTGCCGCGAGCACGGTGCACTCGCCTCCTCCTCGCCCGGTGCCACGGACCCCTGCCCGTCGCGATGTTGCGGGCGACGAAATCTCCATAGCGTCGTCCGACCCGCGGACCCACCAGGACCAACGCCAGGTCCTTCGGGATCGGGAACATGAAGACGCTCGGACCACCATCGAGCGCCGGCGCGGAGCGCGCCACCAGTCAGATAGGCGAGTGGGGCCTGCTGTGGACCACCCAGCACCGGAGAGCCCTGGGGGCCTGCCTTACGAGGTAGGCTGCCCAGCTTTTACCCGTGAGCTGCGGCAGTTCTAGTGGCCCACTCACCGCACTTTCAAACCTGGTGTGGGCGAGAAGTACGGCGGCAAGACCCACCCATCTGAGTTCCTCAGCATCTACACCATCGCGATGCAGGCTGCCGGAGCTCGTGACGATAAGGTGCTTGCAAATTACTTCCCGTTGGCTCTTAAACCCAACGCCATGTCATGGTTGATGCACTTGCCGGTAGACTCCATTTCCTCCTGGTCGGATTTGTGCCATGAGTTTGTGGGCGCCTTGACTGGCGGTCACCAAGCTCATGGCCAAGCGAGTGATCTCCACGTCATTCCCCAGAAGGGAGGCGAGAGTCTCCGCAAGTACATCCAGAGGTTCAGCCGGGTACAGTACAACACCCCAGATGTTCACCCTGCTGCCATCATCAGCGCGTTCCATCAGAACGTTCGGAACCGCAAGATGCGCGGAGAGCTGGCGATGAACAAGGTGAAAGATGTCGCGGAGCTCTATGTTCTCGCGGACAAATGTGCCCGGGCCGAAGAGGGGAGGAAGTACCCCGGCGAAGATGCTGGCGTGGAAATCGACTCCTCTGAAGAGGATACCGCCGCCCCGGCGAAGAAAGGCCGGCACCACAACAGGAAGCGCAAAGTGAAAGTTGTGCTTGCCGTCGAGGGGTCTAACGACACCGGCTCCACCAAGAAGACCAAGGCAGGTGACCCCGGCAAGGAAATTGCCGGATGTGTCGCCTGCCAGGCCTTAGCGGTTGCCGAGAAGCCAGGCAACTCCGACAAGCGATACTGCAAGATCCATCACACCAAAGGCCATGCTCTCCAAGACTGCCGGCAGGTTGAGCTCCTCGCTGAGAAGCAGAGGGCTGAATACGAGAGGCGGGACAAGGAGAAGGGCCAAGACGGTGCTGAGGGATCCGGCAAGAAACACGACGGCCAGGCAGGCCGTCGCGGCAAGGATAAGCAACAAGAGAGGCCCGCTCGGGGCCGTGACAGAAAGCCAGAAGATGACGATCACGAACAGGACGGCGAGTCCGGCAATCAAGAGTTTCAGAAAGCTACAGAGGCCATGTGCGTTGACGGCGGCGCTTCGCTGCATGCCTCTCGGCGCCGGCTTAAACAGTGGGCGCGAGAAATTACAGCAGCAGAGCCGTCGCTCGATGCCCGGAGGCCGCTGAAGTGGTCCAGCACACCTATCATTTTTGACTATGAGGACCACCCTGATCGCACTACTGCGGTCGGGGATCGCACTACTGCGGTCGGGTGCTTGCCGTTGTTGGTTTCACCGACAATACGCAACCTCAAGGTGACAAAAATGTTAGTAGATGGCGGGGCCGGTCTGAACTTGATCTCGCCTGCCGTGATCGAGAAGCTGCAGATCCCTGATGGAGACCTTGAAGAAACGGGCACGTTTCAAGGGGTCAGCCCGGGGAGAAGCCAACCCAAGGGAAAGGTCACGTTGCCCGTAACTTTTGGGAGCGACCTGAACTTCAGGACGGAGAGGATTGTGTTTGATGTTGCCAAGATCCCCTTACCCTACAACGGGATCCTTGGCCACCCAGCGCTGGCCAAGTTCATGGCGGCGTCACACTATGCCTACAATACCCTGAAGATGCCAGGGCCCGTGACGATCATCACCATCCCCTCCGACAAGAAGGATGCGCTGATCTGCGCTGATCAAGTGTACCAGCAAGCAGTCGCAGCAGCTGCCGCCATTGGGGCACTCGCTCCTGCTGCCGGGATCCGGGGGGGGGAGAAGAAGAAGGCCAGTGAGACCTCGGACACCCACTCCGGCAAGCGCACCTCTTCGGAGTGTAGCGCTACCGTTGAGGACGTGCCAGAGAGCTCCGCCGGCGGAAGCAAGAAGTCCAGGGCCACGCCGCCGGGAACCAAGAAGGTTTCTGTCAACAAGGACGGCACGGGAGGAGCTTTCACCATAAGCTCCACCCTTGACGACAAATAGGAAGACGCCCTCGTCACCTTCCTGCGGGCAAATGTCGATGTGTTTGCATGGAAAGCTTCCGACATCCCCGGCGTTCCCAGGGAGGTGATTGAGCACCACCTTGCTGTCTGTCCCCATGCGCGGCCCGTCAAGCAGAAGGTCAGAAAGCAAGCTTTGGAATGACAAGAATTTATCACAGAAGAAATCCGGAAACTGGAGGCAGCGGGTTTGGTAAGAGGAGTGCTCCATCCGACGTGGTTGGCCAATCCGGTCGTAGTGCGCAAGGCAAATGGGAAGTGGAGGCTGTGTATTGATTACACAGATATCAATAAGGCTTGTCCTAAAGACCCCTTCCCGTTGCCGCGCATCGACCAGATTGTTGACTCCACGGCTGGGTGTGATCTGTTGTCATTCCTCGATGCCTACTCCGGCTACCACCAGATCTTCATGACGAAAGAAGACGAAGAGAAAACAGCATTCATCACCCCATGTGGTACGTATTGTTTCGTACGGATGCCTTTCGGGTTGAAGAGTGCTGGTTCGACGTTTGCGAGGGCGGTCCAGATTGGTTTTGAGCCCCAGCTCCATAAAAATATGGAGGCCTATATGGACGACATAGTGGTCAAAACCAAGGATAGGGCCACCCTCATATCAGATTTGCGGGAGACGTTTGCAAATCTGCGCAAGATCAACCTCAAGCTGAAACCTGAGAAGTGCGTCTTTGGCGTCCCGTCCGGCAAGCTTCTCGGGTTCTTTGTGTCGCAGCGGGGGATAGAGGCCAGCTATAGAACAGATTGAAGCGCCCAAGCGAATCAAGGATGTGCGCCGGCTTGCTGGTTGCGTCGCTGCCCTGGGCAGGTTCATATCCAAGTCCGTCGAGCGCGCCCTTCCCTTTTTCAAGATCCTGAAAAAGGCGGGCCCGGTGGAGTGGACACCAGAAGCCGAAGCGGCATTGCAAGATTTGAAGAAGTACCTCTCCTCCGCACCAACACTAGTTGCGCCCAGGCCCCAGGAGCCGTTGCTGCTATACTTAGCGGCAACGAACCAGGTGGTCAGCGCCGCACTAGTGGCGCAGAGGGAGGTCGACGAAGAGGAAATGGCAGCAACGGAGCCCGACGCCACCAGTGCGGAGGCGACACAGTTGGTCGAGGTGCCGCCAAAGAAGAAAGTGATGCAGCGCCCGGTCTACTTCGTTAGCTCCCTCTTGCAGGGGGCTAGGTCGAGGTACTCCGGTGTGCAGAAACTGCTCTTCGGCCTCCTCATGGCCTCGACGAAGTTGCGTCACTACTTCCAGGCACACGAGATCACTGTCGTCACTCGCCTCCCTCTGCAGCGGATATTGCACAACCCAGATGCGACGGGGAGAATTGTGGAATGGGCACTAGAGCTGTCCAGCTTTGGCCTCAAGTTTGAAAGTACTTCGACGATCCAGAGCCGAGTCCTGGCGGAGTTCATTGCAGAATGGACCGCCACACCTGACGAAGAAGCCCAAGAGACTGCTCTCCCCGGCAAGGAGGCAAGTTGCGATTGGATTATGTACTTTGATGGGGCTTTCTCCCTCCAGGGTGCCGGGGCTGGCGTACTGCTCGTCGCCCCTACCGGAGAGCACCTCAAGTATGTGATCTAGATGCACTTCCCCAAGGAGGCATCAACAAACAACACGGCGGAATACGAAGGGCTGCTTGCCGGTCTTAGGATCGCGGCGGACCTCGGCATCAAAAAGCTCATCGTCAAGGGCGACTCGCAGCTTGTCGTCAAGCAAGTCAATAAGGATTACCAGAGCTCGTTGATGAAGGCCTACGTTGATGAAGTGAGAAAGCTGGAAGAGCATTTTGACGGTATCCAGGCTGAATACGTTCCCTGAACAGAGAACGATATCGCCGATTACCTGTCGCGCTGCCCTCAAGCTACCTGTGGAACCAGGTACCTTTGTGCTTCAGCTGACTCAGCCATCGGTTGATCCATCAATAGGGCAGAACAAGAGAAGGAAATCAGGACCCCGCAAGTACTTTCCCGCCGAGCTCCCCGGAGCCGCCGGCAAGGATGTTGCCGAGGACACTGAACCCGCCACGGGACGGCTAGCTCCGGCAGGACGCCAAGCTCTTGCCGTCGAGACGGCCTCCCCTATAGCGGAGGAAATGCCTTTAGTCCTCGCCGTCGAGCCTCAGGCTCCAGTGTGGGCACAGCATACCGTCCGATTCCTCCAGACAGGGGAGCTTCCTGAGGAGCAGGAAGAAGCGGAAAAGGTAGCCCGTCGCTCTGCCATGTACCAGTTCGTCAATGACGTCCTTTACAGGAAGAGATCGAACGGTGTGAAATTGAAGTGCATCCCTCGGGAGGAAGGACTGGAGCTGTTGGCGGAGATACATGGAGGCATATGTGGATCCCACATTGGGTCGAGAGCCCTTGCCGGCAAGGCGTTCTGGCAAGGTTTCTTCTGGCCCACCGCCCTCCAGGATGGAACGACACTCGTCACCAGGTGTGAGGCGTGTCAGTTCCATTCAAGAAAGCTTCATCAACCAGCTCAAGCCCTTCAAACCATTCCTCTCTCCTGGCCCTTCTCGGTCTGGGGGCTCGACATACTGGGCCCCTTCCCCCGCGCTGTCGGGGGCTTTGAGTACTTGTACGTAGCCGTCGACAAGTTCACAAAGTGGCCAGAAGTGGAGGCAGTGAGGAAGGTCACATCTCAGTCAGCCATCAAGTTCTTCAAGGGGCTAGTGTGCCGTTACGGTGTACCCAACCGGATCATCACCGACAACGGTACGCAGTTCACAAGCCGCACCTTCATGCAATATACTCAGGACCTCGGCAGCAAAGTTTGTTTCGCTTCCGTCGCTCACCTGCGGAGCAACGGGCAAACCGAGAGGGCAAATGCTGAAGTGTTGCGAGGCTTAAGGACCAAGACCTTTGACAGACTGCACAAGAGCAGAAGGCGCTGGATTGATGAGTTGCCGGCGGTTCTTTGGTCAATCAGGACGACACCAAATCGAGCCACCGACCAGACACCCTTTGCCCTGGTATACGGGGCAAAAGCAGTTATCCCTACTGAACTCATATACGGGTCACCTCGAGTGCTCGCTTATGATGAGCTTGAGCAAGAGCAACTGCGGCAAGACGACGCACTGCTCCTTGAGGAAGAGCACGGGCGCCGGTGCTGCTCGGCCGTGCCTCCCCTGTCGCTCCTCTCCCTCAGGCGCAAGGTAGCGGACGACCACCCCGCCAGCTGGCAGGGGGCCCACCCGTCAGCGACGAAGGTGACCGAGCCGACCCACCAGTCGGGTTAAGTGGAAACGGCTTCTAGCCGATCCGCTTGCCCCGTTGGGTGGCGCTCTCCTGTAGTGCGCCTTCGGCGTCACCTCCTCCCTCGCGCAGCTGAGCCACTGGGCCGAGCCCAGTAGGCGCTGTTTAGCTGGGCTTCGCCCAGTGCGCTTTATAAGGTTGACATCTTTTCTTCCTTTTTCTCTTTTTATAAATATTGTAAAATCTCTAGAAAATTCAGATGGACTCCAAATTTGATGATTCAAATTTCTATAAGTTCATAAATTCCTGATCTATCACATGGTGCAATTTGCACATTTTTCCATAAAGATTTTCTTCACAAACATTTATCAAATCCCATTTTTCCATTTCTCTCATAAACTTTAGAAAATCACAGAGAGCTCAAATTTGATCCAAATGCCATGATTCAAATTCCTAAATACTTCTAAGTTCATAACTTAGTTTTTCAACATTTTTCCTAATACTTTCTGTGCCACACAAATAATGGTCTATTTCTTCATATATAGCCAACCTTGCAAATTCATAGGAAATCCATTTGAACTCCAAATCCAGTGAAACCAATTCCTAGATGCTTCTAAAATCATCCTT
The DNA here is from genome assembly GCA_032464435.1 of Aegilops umbellulata. NCBI lineage: Eukaryota > Viridiplantae > Streptophyta > Magnoliopsida > Poales > Poaceae > Aegilops > Aegilops umbellulata. The sequence goes on from CP136060.1 coordinate 249,682,636, forward strand.
TGTTAAATGGGTGCCTTTGCTCATTTTTCAAAATAATTCTTCTGTACACTTCTTGCAATTCCATAAACCCCTTGATTCCATCATATCGAAATGTTTAGAAATATCCATAGATCCACTTCCAATGAAATCACTTTGGTCATTCCTCATATGACCAAAGGTATCCAAGAAAAGTCAACTTCATATTTTTAGAGCACATTTATTCTTGCCTTGTTGTGTTGCTTATTGTGATTGTTTCCGACGTTAGTTGCCGAAGTAGACGGAGTACTTGGAGGAGGACTAGAGGATTTCAAGACTCTGATGAACCAGGCAAGCAGCCCTTTGACCATGTCTATGAAACCCTTTCTATGCATGTCATATAGCACTCTTATTGCTTGCATCGGAGACATGATACTGTGATGACCACATGGGTTGGTTTGCCACCGTTACTTCCTTGTTGATACTTGCATTGTGCATGACCCTACCTTCTTATGAGGGTTATGCCGGTGGGAGTAGATAGGATGCTAAAGTAGTTGCTACGCAAAAAGGGACGTGAATATGCATGGTGATGGAGACAAAGTATTTTCAAAGGACTTTTCGAAAACCCCATCGGGTGCCACTTATGCCCGAGGGAGATGATGAGTTGGGTAACCACTTGATGACGAAGTGGTGTACCGAGGCAAGTGTGTGAGTTGTTTTTCAAAACGGATTGGTTTAAGTTGCGACCGTTGTTCCAACCTTACATGCGCAACCACTCTACCGTTATATGGGAAAGGGCATTATTGATTACCTAGGCCGATACTAGCTTGGAGCCCGCATTACTAGTGACGGGAGAGTTGTTGGTGCGCTCTCTCGGGACGGGGTCGTGCCAGGTAGGGCGGCCATGACTGTTTTCACAGGGCACCGGATACACCGTTGTGTCCCCTCTCGGATGTTACGATCTTGATTGAGTCTTGTATGATGTACATCGTGAGGATACGGAACAACGAGTGGACTCCTTGTTAGTGTCGTCTAGGGAACGATAGTGATCGGGTGCTTACCCCGGGTACTTGAGGTACCGCGGGTCGTGGATGACACGAAAGTTCCCCGGATCTTGTGGGTAAAGTGTGCAACCTCTGCAGAGTGTAAAACTATTCGAATAGCCGTGTCCATGGTCAAGGACAGTTGGGTAACTGCTCTTGGGCTACGTCCACTTGTTTACAAACCAGTGTGTGTGGGAAGAACTACTTGGGTCAAGTCAAAGGACTTGACATAGATGAGTTGGGTTGCAGCCCACTCCCTTTATGTTGATATCTGTTACCTGTCCTCTTGGTTACTTGAATTCTCCTGATGCATGTCTTACAAGTTGTTGAACATGTCATTGCGCTCAAAATTAGATTTCCAAAAAAATTTACCTATATCATGCATTGTTGTATCTGAACCAAAACATGGGTTGCTTGCGAGTACATTCAAAGTACTCATTGGCTTGCCACTGGTTATTTTATTGGACAGGCATGAAAGAACAGGATATAATGAAGAGTACCTTGGTGACGAACATGCGAGCTAGGACGCTTCCCAGTCAGAATGCCTGTAGGGTTAAGGCAGATGGCATGGGTCCAAGTTATCGACGAAGATTTCCGCTGTGAAGTTATACACAAGACTTGACCATAATGGTCATAATTTATATAAGACGGTATGGATGGATGTAAGACTCTTGTTATTCAGCTTCTGTGTGTTCAGTGAGCATTGATCTCTGGGATCACTGTACACGTGCATTCGGTGATCACGACTTATGAGTCAGGGTCCCCACAGAGCTGGTATCACAGCCATCCTGACTGTAGGAAGCCTTAGTTAGCATGGTCGTTAGTTAGGGTAAAACTATTTCCAAAACTACTACTAGTTTTCGAAACTATCTATACTTCTCTTCCCTTCTCAGTTTTTCGAAAACTAAGGTATACTTTCCTTATTGATCTCTTCCCCTTCAAAACCTTTGGTCGCTAGAACCCTTATGCCCCTGACCACTGGATTCCTTGTAATCCTCGTGGATAATCTAGAAGGAGTACACCTTGCCAAATACTCACCCACCTCTTCTAAACCCAAGATTCGCGACACCACAACAAGACGATGCCAACAGAAGATACGCCTTTGAAGAATGAGGACATGGAGACCCAGAGGACGGTGACACCTTTGAATTTGCCAGGATGATGCAACCTTAGCCTACGATGATGGCATAGGATATGCAACATCATGATATACATCGCTAATAGAGTAACCCTGTCACTACCGTTGTTGTATCGGCAACCACCGGTGGATGAGAACCTCGCCATTTGGTCCGCCTCACTATAGTGAGCAGGAAAACGGTTCTCTTCGTTCCCCGCTCTTGGTGTCGATGTTTTCATCAACGTAACCGACATGTTGGACCTCTACTATGCCTTGCTAATATCAATGCATAAGGGATTACCTACCTGGTACCGTCGACGCCTTAAAATGCAAGAGGGATCGTCATGATTAAGAAGACAATAGAAGACCGAGTCAATGCCAGCTACGAGGAGCCACCTTCACCCCATCACTTCAACAGGCGAGAAGTTGTTGAAGACTCTTCAGGCTCAACCCGGATTGTTTAATCGAACAACTACAAGAGACGTAGAAACACCTGAGGAAAGCCCAAAAGACTGCATGAGGCACGAAGTAAAGCGCGACTACTTAGTCCGAGAACCCCTAGGGTAGGATGAGTCGTGTACCCCCTATGCGCAGTCGAGTCCGTATGATGGTTCGAATAGAACCATGATTGTGTGTTGCTTGCTTTTATTTGTTTGTGTTTTGATATCAGTCGCCCTTTTGCCTTAGGCAACAAGTACGCGACTATATCACCTTCCTTGTTTTCCTCTGTTTGGCCCTTTTTGGCACCCGTTTGTTTGCACCTGCACTATAGAACCCCCTTTAGGCATTCCCCTCCTCTATGCTACTTCTCCCTCCCATCTCTCGCCTCAACTGAAGACCGGCAAGACAAGGTACACCAAGGATTCTACTTCGACAACCAACTAGCAACTAGTAGAATGCCCGTGCGTTGCCACGGGCTCTTGAAATAGTTTACCAGAGTTACATGTTAAAATCCACACATACAAACAATATAACACAAACTGAAGTCCATTATTGCAATGTAACAAGTTGAGTGATGTTAAAACTTAACATCTATTACAAAAATATATAATATCTAGATGATGCGCTTAAGAAATTCTTTCACAATATCAGGAAAGTTTCCTCTAGCTTCATTCCCGCGATGTTTTAGCAAGTATAATAAAAAATGCTTCCTCAGTTCATACCCATCCTGCAAAAAAAAATGTAGTCAGTATGAAAAATTCATGAAGAAGGTCTTAAAACATGTAACCCACAATACTCACCACGCAAACCGGCTTGACCAATTCTTTACCATTCCACCAGAGCATAAAATGAAAAACAAAATAGCCAGACACATTCCTGAAAAACTTTCAATTAATATTATAAATAATATAATGATAACAAAAGTAAATATTCTTATTATGAATTCATTACCCGTCTATACTCGTTGGAACGCCGGCCGGAAATAAACGATGCCATTTAGATATATCAGAATTCCAGCCAGGCAGCTTTATTTCGAGTGCTTCTTTGAATTCCCTTGAAAAACTTTTTAATTTCAGTGAATGCCTCATGTTTTTATCCTCTGACGATTGTGATGATTGAATAGGATCCATAATATGTAGACGACGTGCCCCTTTGTCGATGATGTACAGGATGTATTACAAGTGGAGCTATTAGAAACAAAAACAAACCATGATAATAATGGTCAAAATATTTTATTTACCTTATTGCAAGATGAGATGTCGGTCTCCATCCCAGGCCAGCTATCAAATAATGTTGCCAACGTCTGGATAGTTTCCTTCTCACAAAACTTCTGACCTCGTGTTGACTCTAGCAGCATGGACTAAGTAGAAGAAAAAAATATTGTTTCAACATGTTGATACTAATGGCACCTAAAATGAAGAGTTAGAATAACTTACACAAAATCGTAGATCCATGTAGTGTATAGGAGGGTCTGTGAACAATACTCCCTCGTCACATGCCAGCATAAGCACGACGGTGTTGAAGCAATCATTGTCCATGGGCTCCTCCATGTTAAGTATGCTCTGAAGTTTCTTAAGACTTAAGCTCATTGGATCGGGTGTGGAGCTCCGGACCCACACCTTCCTGTAATTTGGAAGGTAAGAAGAACTATAATATACATCCACACATTAAATATTGATACATGATACTTACTCCAAACATCCAGCATCATTGATCGACATGATGTAGTTGCAGAGGTCGGCAAGTATTTCACGTTGGTCCGTGGAAATGATAGTGATTGGGGCGGGACGTTTCTCTTCGACCACGTCAGATGGATTATCCAGGATCTCAAGATCAGAATTAGCTAAAGTTTCTTTGTTAAGAGGTTGTTTGTACATGGGACATCCTTTTAACTTATTAAGCTCTGAATCGAGCAAAATAATTGCTAATTTTTGTCGAAAATGTTTCATATCCTCCTACAAAAAAATTTGAAAACAATTTATAAGATATTTTGATAAAACATTATGAGATAATGTATAAAACTGAAATACCTGCGTAAACTGGTCTGACAGTCCATGTGGTGTCCAGTATTCCATATAATTTAGCATAAACAATCCACATGATACGCTATAATATTATAAAATAATGCTTTAGAATATCACACAGATGAATCTAAAAACAAACTATTGAAACAAGTGCTTACCCATCGGTTTGTATTGCCTCCTGAATTTGCTCCACAACTGTCCATTTTGTAACATTGAGATCAGGCCACTTATGACCTTTGATAAACTTCGGATTATGCTCTGCAAGTTTCAGCCATTTCTCGAGCCCTAATAACTATTATGTATATATGAGAAATGTTAAGGATGAAGTCAAACAAAATAAATGCTAAGATGAGAAAAGAAATAGGTAGTTACCATAGTAGCAAGGTCATTGCGTTTGACATTCTCACCAAGTGAGTCAAATACTTGGATCTCTCGTTTTTTGGCATTGGCAACTGCTAGATACCAATGGTAGCCCGGCATGTTAATCGGAATGAATAACTGGTGTAAATAAGATACAAGTCACAGTCACAATTAGATATAGTTATTAATAAATCATTCAACATATGAACTAAATAAAAACAATCCATAATTATATGCATGGATTACGAGACAAAAACTAACCATATCTTGTTGTAGATAACTATTAACATGACGCACGATGCGACAATATTTTGATGAGTCTATGTCTCTTTCCCCGTCTTCTTTTATCTGGCCCGATACAAACGTGCTAATAATGTGTACCTTTTCACCCGCCCTGTCTTGTAGATGCTCGTGAGCAAGCATGCAATATATGTAAGCATTTATCACCTGTAATGGGCATTTAGATTATATTAATATTTTATGATATTATATATTGTTCGTATTATTAATTACAAAGTTTGTGCAATTGGTCTTACACCGTCATGTAAGAACATATCATCTTTAATAAGGCATTCCAAATCGTCGGTTGATAACAAGGCATCTCCAATGTCTACGAACTGGGTATTCTTCGGGGCAGACTTGATTGATTCGATGACTGTAATATCCCTAGCGGTACAAACATAGTCTGTCGAATTCATAAAAATATGAGCCAACTTAACAATCAAAATGAGCAAAATTAGTTGAACACAAAAGACAATATTACAAAAATAAGATTGATAATAATATTTAAAAATACCTTGTGGGATAATATGTAAATTAGCATCCTTTTTTGGTTTGTTATGAGATATAACCTCTTCGACATTTTTATGTTGTGAATCTTCGTCCCCTTTCAGCGTAATCGCATCTGAACCCTCAATGGATTCTTTCCGTGCATCTCCAAAGTCCATATCCATCTCTTCTGTATTCTGAAAAAACAAGAAAAATAAAGAAAGCCCTTCCGTATTATCATCTATAAGATACATACAGAGGAAGGTTAGCTATATGCACCTCTTCTCGTGGTGTTTCACTCTAGTCTGTCATCGTTTCATCAGTGAGTATGTCGGAACCCATCAATTTATATCTATGCTGAAATATAATTAATACTTTTTACTGCATCATAAAATTATATAAAATATATGTTAAATCTGAATGTGAAACCAACACAACTGTTTTCTTTGCTAATAAAAATAGTATTTGGTTATATTAGGAAAAATGACGCTTAGATCATTTTACTAACACAACAAATCAGGGCAAAAAACAAAATATAATATTCATATATAAGTAATTAAGCGTCTAAAATTGCTTAAGTTATTTTAAATTATTTGTATTGGCTATGGAAAATTGCCATACAAAAACTAAAACAAACAAACCAACATTAACCAAGTATATTTATTTTTTATATGATTTGTTTTGTGATACCCTTAGTATATTTCATAAGAATATAAATATTTATTTCTATGCACCATATTTAGTATTCTAGGTATGTATTCTATGGTATATTTTGTGAGGTATAAAAATAATCGCAAAAAAAAATCAGACGTCCACTAATAACAAATATACCATGATGAAATATAAATGGTATTTCATACTGCATCATATTTGTATATATAATATATATATAAAGTGAAACTAACAGAAATTTTTTCTATGCAAAAAAGGATACCTATATAAATAAATGTTGGCTAAATAAATGTCCTACCCCATGGAACTCGGGATAAACAACAAACCTCAATGTTCATATATAAGTAATTAGTCATTTTATAATTATTTAAAATATTTTTGTAGGCTATGAACAAATGTCCAACAAAACAAACTTTTGTAAACTACTACAAACAAAAAACTATAACAAATTACATGGGCCATAAACAACACGTCTAGGCCCAGACCAAATGCATCACGGGCTAGGCGTCGGCCCACCTCCCCCGCGCGTCGGACCGCCTCCCCCGCGCGTCGGCCCGCCTCCTCGCGCGTCGGCCCGCCTCCCCCGCCGCCTACCTTATCCACCCACTCGCTCATCTTCCTCCACTCACTTCATCTTCACACTTTCCCCTCCGCCGCCGCATCGCGGCGGGGTAGGTGGCTGCCGCGCGACTCCGCCTGCCGCATCAGTCCCTCTCCCTTCCACTCATCTCTCCTGTCCACTCACTCGGCAGCTCTCGCCCCCTCACCCCCCACACCAGCCGCATCGCGGCGCGCGGCGCCGAGCCCGCAACCATCACGCCATCTTGCCGCGACCACCGCACCAGTCTCCGGCGCCACCTCTCGCCCTTCCACCTCCCCCCGCCGCATCGCGGCGCGCGTCACCGAGCCGGCAACCACCACACCAGTCTCTGGCTTCACCTCTCGCCCTCTGACCTCCCCCCGCCGCATCTGGAGGCGCGACGCGGTGGGCCACGCGGGCGGTGCTGGCCGCGCTGCTGCGGCGGCAGGCCGTCTTCCTCTTCGCCCCGCTGCTCTACGTCGCCGCCATGCTGCTCTACATGGGCTCCATCTCCCTCGACGGCGTGCCCCGCATCATCTCCCGCCCCACGCCCGGCTCGCTCTACCGCAGCCCGCAGCTGTACGCCCGCCTGCGCCCCGAAATGGACGCCGACTACGCCATAGACGCGGTGAGTGCCGTGCTGCCCCCTCCCCTCCCCTGCTAGTCCGTGGCCCCGGCCTGCTGGGCTGCAAGTTTGCGTTTGCGATCGGGTTGTCGTAGGTACGGCGATGGGTGGTTGGATCATTGGATGTGACCTGAATTTCAGCGTGTGTTCAGAGTCTGAACTATGTCGTTTTGTGCTTGTGGACAGTGGTGTGTATACTCATTTGCTTTATGTGGTGCGTGCTGGTTAGGACAGATATGGGTTAGTTTTACCCCCCGATTGCTGCAGAATTACTACAATACAGTTGTGGAAATGTATGTGACGGTGGATAACAGGGCAAACTAATGGTGTTTCACCTGCTGTAACATACTTAAGATTTGTTGGGTTCCTAGTATTTTGTTGGTCTATACAAAAGATTTTAAAAGTTGAATCCTATGAATGTGTATATGCAATGCACGTGGTTGGGAACATCATGTTGAACATATTAGTAGCGACGATGACAGATAATTTTATGATTCAAGTGTATCAAACTTTTGTATACCTGATGGCTTCTCCACCCCTAAGGACTTGTTTTTCAGTGGTAGCTTATGTTCATGTTGTATGTTTGTTACAAGAGAATTAGTATTTCGCTCTATTGTGTCTTTGAGATACGTTTGTTTTGCCACATTGAGTTACCTATTTCTGTCCCTTATTTAGTTCACATAAATGTGTTACCAATGGATCAGGCATCAGGTGCTCTGTTGATAAATTTATAATTTTTTGCTGCTGTACTGCTCCTGTAGAATTGTCTATAGAATTCTTGCAAAAAAATGTTACCTGAGTTAGTTGGATGCTTGACTAATGCCACCTTGGGTCAGCGTCTGCTTTAGTTGTATGCTCTCTTATTACATTGAAGACAACCACCCAGATTTGGTCAGTTTATTAAAAAAATTTAATTGGTGTTGCTATTGTACATAACTCAAAGTCTATTATATCAATTGCAAGTTTTTCTTAAAGTACTGCATTTTGACATGCATAAATTATCTCTCGAGATAAGCTTCTTCAGTTTACTAATTATTTATTTCCTACAAACTGTGATTTTCATGAAGGGACTAAACAGAGCAAAGGGAAGAAAGAGAATTGACCAGAGAAGGAGAAGTTAAGTGCATTAAATAATCTGTTGATCTTCTTGTAATTTAAAACCATTTAACCTTTTACCAGCAAAAAAATATTTATTTTAGCTTATGCACTGTTTCCCCCTGGTCTGTAGGTTATTAGTGTAAAAGTACATATATAAAGGATCAATCGTAGTTGTTTTAGAACAGAGCATTCTTGGGACACACCATTCAATTTTCACTTTCAAATATTAAAGAAAATGTGGTTTTGAATTGTGCCTTTAGAGCCATGATATGACAAGACATAAGTGATGATATTGAATTGCTTTCTTGCATCAGTCTAGCTAGATTATATATGTTCCAATGGATCAGGCATCAGGTGCTCTGTTGATAAATTTAGATTTTTTTCCTGCAGTGCTGCTCCTATAGAATTGTCTATAGAATTCTTGCAAAAAAATGTTACCTGAGTTAGTTGGATGCTTGACTAATGCCACCTTGGGTCAGCGTCTGCTTTAGTTGTATGCTCTCTTATTACATTGAAAGACAATCACCCAGTTTTGGTCAGTTTTTTAAAAAAAATTAATTGGTGTTGCCATTGTACATAACTCAAAGTCTATTATATCAATTGCAAGTTTTTCTTAAAGTACTACATTTTGACATGCATAAATTATCTCTTGAGATAAGCTTCTTCAGTTTACTAATTATTTATTTCCTACAAACTGTGATTTTCATGAAGGGACTAAACAGAGAAAAGGGAAGAAAGAGAATTGACCAGAGAAGGAGAAGTTGAGTGCATTAAATAATCTGTTGATCTTCTTGTAATTTAAAACCATTTAACCTTTTACCAGCAAAAATATATTTATTTTACATTTGATGATTAGCATGGATAAATAAAATAAATATAGTTTCATACTGACATTTTTAATGGTTACATAAACTTTGCTGACTCCACACTATTGTATCTCTTACTGAAAGTTTAAATTGCCTACTTTTTTCACATGATTGTGAAAATTTAGTTTGCTTGCAATTGATATGCCTACTTTTTACTGACATTTTTTATACTATCATCATCAATATTTGTTCTTCCCTATGACCCATGTGAATCAGCATGAAACATCTATTCGGATTGATTGCAAAAATTCAAACTATTGTCTCTCTTTGAACATATTTTAAATATTTCATATTTTCCAATAGAAAAACTTAACAAGTGTTTAAATCTATTACTTGTAGCTATTTACATACATGCAAGTGCCTAGTGAAGACATGTACGTACCATAACAGTTTTACATTTCTCGTGACAGATTTTCCCAAGGCATGCATATTATGGCTAACAGCTACTTCATGGAATCAGTAAGATGGACTTAGAAGACAGGCATGGATAAAACAATGAGGTCATAAAAGGGAAAGGAATCTCTGGTAAATTGTTATGCCTACTTAGTTTGTTGTTAAACTTAGGACTGTTCACTAAATTATTGAACAGTATTCCAACATATAAAGTATTGAAGATTTTGAATTTTAATTTGCATTGCAAAATTAGGCAGTGAGAACTGTCCATCGGTACAAAAGCTATGGGTGTGGCACAATTGTAATCTAAATAATAGGCTCATAGGGTAAAATATGTGTATAAACAACTTATAAGTAGTTCCAGCCCACTACAAACAAATTAATTGGGTATGATATTTATATATGCTTGCATAATCTGCAATGGTGTTCTTTATCTGGGATTTGATGGTATAACTAAACATATAAAAACTATTAATCTAATAAATAACATGCTATTATATAAGAGAAGGATCCAGAAATTAACATACCGTGAGGAACTCCAAATCTTGATGGTTATTGCTTACACAACGTAGTCCTCGGAAATCATCCTCCTGGTCTGGGCAAAGGGACAGTAAGGAGGGAGAGGAGGGATGGCATAGTATTTTAATGGTAACATATATATAGTAGGCCATGCGGAGGACATCTGGGTATCAGATCATGCATTGATCCAGACATGCCGTTAATATCTCTGTATGGAAATGATCTATTTCCTTTTCATATCAAATACACACCTATTAATAATTTAGAAAAGATGCCAGAGATATTAACTTACCAAAACATTAATATACTTACATTAATTCTGTCTGACTATAAAATCTCTGCATAATATTCTCAAGATATACACAGCTAATAAACATATTGATATGTTTTTCCATCAATAGGAGTTTACAAATCTCTGCATAATATTCTCAAGATATACACAGCTAATAAACATATTCGATGTAAATAAGCTAACAAATATTGAGATTACTATTTTTTATATAACACAAATTGAAATGCATATTGTTTTTTTCATCCTATGAACCATTCGTTAGTGCCTCTTTTAATTTATTTTTACTTACACATATGTATATTCTGTTTGATATAGTTCATACATGGAACACATCATATTTTGAATTATATTAAATTAGAAGAAGATGTGTCTCCCTTAGGGTAACTTTTATAATAATTTTCTTCCTCACCAACTTAAATTAGAAAATGTTGGTAACAAATAATAATTGTCGGAACACCCTGGGTCAGACTTGTACTTTATGTAGTCAATAAGAAAACAGTTTGGAGGGGACTAATATTGTCTACTATATTCAGTAACACATACAAGATAATCATTGCTTTATCAGAAACATCTTGAGCATGACAGAGAACTGTGGATCCAGCGTGAACTTGAAGATTGGTGACAATTGAAGGTACGTGCCTTATGACCATTCGATTGCTGGCTTGAAAGTATACATCGTATCGTATAACAGTGCATGTATGGATGAAGTTATACGATACGATATTATTTACTGAAAATTCTGATCTGGCAAGCGCTGCGCGCTAACCATGCTTTTGGCCATCAATTATTTAGATCTCTACCACGAAAGCGTTAGGCTTTAGTACTTTAGTGTGACGAAAAAAGCCCAGATGGTCTGCCCTGGCACACTTATACACAGGGACATATTGTGGCCCTCCTACTAAAGATTGTTATCGAGAGCACGCGAAAGGCATCCCTTAGTTTTATAGAAGGGGATAAACAATATGTACAAGATTTACATGGCTGTTGGCATCGCCCATGACGTGCCTGCCATCTCCTGAAAACCCTCCTAGGCTACTATTCACAAAAATGTAGGGTCTGTTTGGTTTGTGCCCCTGCACGCCCCACCAAAAAATTGGCATGGCCAAACCAAGGGCATGCCCAAAATTTTGGCAAGTTGATGTTGTTTGGATTGTGGCCATTGTATCCTCCAAAATTTTGGCAAAAGAGACCTTTATTTGGTTTGTGACCAAATTGACATGATGATTATATTCAAATTTATCTATTATCTAGAATTGAATAGGTGTACAGATAACTAAACCTTAGATGCAAAAATCTATACGGGAATATGCCAAAAGAATGTCACATAATCATTTGAAGTTTTCGTGTCTGAGAAGCGTGATTATCGCAAGTTGGAACCCAAAACAGACAGCATGCACTTCATTTTCCTTTGTGTCAAGATTGCTGCATGCACATGTACTTGACTCACGTGTCTTTTTTTCTTTTGAGGTAGAAGCGCTGGGTGACCGGTGATTTGTTACAGCCAACAAAATCGGTTCTATCCCACCGGATCCATCACAAAAAAAACTATTCCTACCGCATGCACCTGGTAGGGTCCACCGAGAAACAGCACGCCCATCTTTTGGCGAAGCTTTTGCTCGCCCACGCCTTTGCCCGCACATCGGCAAGATTTACACGCACGGACGCCCAGGTTGCCGGGCGAGCCAAATCCCTGGCATCGATCCAAACAACCACCAAATCTCATGGGCTAGCCAACATTTTGGCATGGTCGATTTTGGTAGTAATCCAAACAGCCCCGTAGAACTCCACTCCCTCTAGCTAGAGCCCACAGGTGTTGCTCCTTGTAAATGTTCCATGCAAGTATAAATAATTCACTCTTTAAACTTTAAAAACATTTCGGAAAATGCAATCTGATCACCTGATCAGCACGAGCATTCAAAAAGTTTATTACCTCCAAAATGCCTCCGGTTCACCGGGAGCAACAAACCTGCTCCTGACTGCACGGGTATTATAGTACAAAATATACATAGAAGCCAAATTATATAGATAGAACCAAAACAAGCAGACAACGTTGAAGCGAATACGAAGCTAGAGGGTGTCATCGAAGCATTTATTCCCTACATATATATAATCCATTACATTATTCATATTGCCAAAAGGATAAATCTGATATTTGATCCCTAACAGAGCTCAGGAGGCTTATTATATCTCCGACATCTCAATATGCATCAGTCCATAATCATTCGTCCAAAAACCTCAAGGTCGTTGTAATTTCAGCTGGGATGTTTCCAGTTGCTTCATTGCCTTTGATCGTCAGCATCTGGACCAGCAAGTTCTTTCTGAGCTGTATTGAATCCTAGAAAACATAAAAAAATGAGTTGTTATATATATGTAGGGAATACATTGCTGAAGAATGAATTGTACAACAAAAATATGTGAGTGGAAGAACATAAATTTTAATTCAACAAAGAAATGGAAGAGAGAAACTTGTTATATATGCACCTACCGAAGTCCTGGAAATGTGGTGCCCGAGAGTATCATCTTGGTGAGCCATCTCTTGTAGGAGTTTCAACCCAGAGTCCAGGCTGTGACAAAAAAATCCATATGTTAGAACCTATACCAGTGACGCTATATTGTGCATGACCAATTAAAACAATTACCGCGGGACTGTAATATAGGTATGATCTTGTGGCCAATCCACGAGTTGGGGGGTCAAACCAGGCCTCTCCTGTTGCAATACACTGCTAAATTCTTGCAAAACTATCAGGGCTTCCTTCTTAAGTTCCTTGTCATGAAAGTCCTCTGAGCCTAGGAATGACTCGTTAGAATGATCAATCACGAGAGTCCTCCTATTTTCAATATTAACTGCAAGGAGGCCATAGGAGGAATCCACCAAATACAACGGCAATAGGTACTGCAATAGGTATACAAAGTTAATGGTGAACAGATAGTATACACAACATATTTTAAGAAGGAACATCCTTACAATGGACGGGGTCATGAGCACGTCGTAATTCGGCAAAGGCCGTACAATGACATTGTTAATCAACAAGTTGGTGCGGTCAGCTTGGCACAAGCCAGTCTGACGCAGCAACCGTGCTAGGCCATGGAATTGCAAATCAAACATATGCGTGGAGCCAACAAAGTCTGTTCCTGTGTTCCTCTGTATCGCGTCGCTACTAAGCTTACGCACTGCAAGATTGAAGCAGCTCGGATTGACCCATGTATCACCTCGCATGGTGTCTTGGATAGTCCGTAGACTTAACTCGATCACGAATGGACGAGTGCTACTTATCCATATTGTGCTGCAAACAAACCGGCATGATAAAATCAGGGTATCATAAAAATATTGTACTTCAATATGTGGGCAAACAATAGTGTATTTTTTCAAAACTTTAGAAAGGTCTGAAATGTATGTACATAAAAATTGGAGTTGTAGTGTCATTTGAGGATCTAAGTACTATTTTGTAAGATAACCAAATCTATTATGATATGTTCGTTTGCAACTTGTTCCTATTACAGTTATGATGAAACCTATAGATGGTACATGTATCATGCATCAGGACCCGTTGCAATATACTACAGTCCATAAAAAATTTGTAGTTTAAAATAACGTGTTGTCGATGGTACTAACATGGCGTAATGTAAAAGGATAATATTAGCGCATGACCAGATTTTTTAAAGCACTACGTTAGAACTTAAGAACCTTATGGACTTAGAAAGGATCGCATGATCCTAACCAGTTCATGCATGCAACAACTTATGAACGTGACCAACTCATCGACGTGGATTAGGTGAAAGATCATATTTTAACTCGGGTTTAAAATAAGAAGCCGATAATGCATAATATAATGGTACTGATCTGCATCTAACAATTGCAAAAAAATTATAGATAGAGTTTAGGGCTGCCAGAACAAACTCTAACTCCTCCTCGTCTGAAGAAAGCATGACGTAGTTGTATATGTACTCGACTGCGTCGTTCACTCCATCAAAAATGGGCATCGCAGCCATTGGCACGGGCAGAAAGTCGTCTTAGCACCAGGACGATCTCCCAGGGGGCAGTGGACAAAGGTGCACTCACAGCCGGACATATATATAAGTGTCGGAGGGGAAGCATATATCTTCCTTCCATACTCCGTGCATATTTCCATTACAAATCCTTGCTAATAAAAGGACAAGCATATATTTTCCTTCCATACTCCACTGGGCAAATAAATATACGTCGGATCATATATCTATTATATATGTTTCCCTTTCCCGATCGGAAGAAGCATAATTTAACATTCCTTATAAACAAATCCGATTAAGTGAATATTAATGGCCACACTGGGAAACCCATTGAACGTATGGTAGGCCGGACCGAGAGATTGGACACTAAAACGTTTTGGAAGGTGGCCCATATCCTTCCGTATCTACAACATTCCATAAAAAAATATAGGAAAACATGGAATAAAATTATTTTGGTTGCATGCTCCACCCGGCAAATGTATCAAAGCCGGATCATATATTTCCTAATTTATGTCTCCTTTCCAAACTTTGCCTCCAGATATATAGAAAGAAACAATTAATTTATTTCCCAAATATGAAATTACCCGTGCGTTGCAACGGGTACATAAATATTTTATATTTAATCAATGTGATTAATTTAGCGTGGTTTTTGCATTGTGCTACAGTCAACTGTCATTTTTCTTTTTACAGCTATGACACAAAGCAACGTCCAATCTTTTAATTCACATTTCAACTATATTGGCAATATAGCTATATTTCTAGTGGTTACAAATTTTTTGCAGGGAGAATAAGTAGAACTTTGGATCAAAAGAGTACATCGGAAGGTCTTGTTAGTTGCTACTCTTGCACAAGAGTACTCTTTATGCAAGCCAAAAATATATTGGCAGCGTGTGCTTATCTAATAGAAGGGATGAGATTAATACGATTTTTCACATTTGTATATTGGCACCTTGTATTCCAGTGGTTCTTGCACTTATTTTTTCCGGGCTGCACTATCATGTTCACAATGGAACACAATGTCTATACCTTTACATAAAAATCTACAGGAGAATATGATGTGTTTGGACGACATATAGGGAGAACGATAGGATCAGAAGTCTGTGACATAGAAAAAAAAATACCGACATGTACATATTGTTCTTTCATAGTACATGCCATGTATACAATGTTCACATGTTGACAGAGCTACAAAAATATATTAGTAGATGAACCACAGTGATAGCTCATGTACCATCGGAAGCAACAGAGCTACAAAAATATATTAGTAGATGTCCTCTGGTTTGATATTTTGAAGGCACGAATAGATAGAAGCGCACCTGATATGCTATAAAATGTACATTTCGTGGCAGAATAATAGGCGGTTATAAATTGTGGTACTGTCCAGGTTCCAACAATTCATTAAAACTCTTATTTATCTACAAGATACACGCAATAGGAAAAGCAACTGACAGAATATGGCACAATGAAAGGAAAATAATAGTACTGGAAATATTTGTGAGATCATGAAGATGTCAACACGCATCCATCCGTTTACTTGTGCCAAACCTGCAACTAAGTAGTTAGAAACACATCATGTCTGTTTAGATATGTATTGAAAAGCCAGGATTTTAAAATTCAAATAAAGGGCAAATAAGAGACTACATTCAGGAAAAAAATAAACCTGCATTGGGGCTGCACTATAAATATTTCTCTAATGTAGAACACTCCAGTGAATTTTACAACAACGGAGTGACCCATGCAATGTGCAAAACTTATGTAGGAAAACAAAGCCTAGTTTAGATGTAGTAAATGATTGATTATAAAACAACAAAAGAATAATATACATAAGCAATCCGCAAAAGGAGAGCACCAATCCGAGGCAATATTATTAATATTTGACTTGTTGAATAAACATAATAAAGTTCAGTTGCTAACATCGAAAGATAAACATTTGTACAAGAACACGGAAGAGCACCAAATTGTTTGTAGCGAAAGAGTAAATCCTTTATCTTATTCAAAACCCGTCAGCTTCTTAAGAGCGGACTTCAGCCTGTAAGAACTTCCTTATAGACGATGTTCTTCATCGAGGTTTGTAAGGACAAGGCAGGTCTTTTTCGCTTCTTAGGTTTACCGCTTTGCTTCTTGGCATTCTCCTCCTTATCCTTCTCAATGAGGATCTTTATGTTTCTTTTTGCGGTGGCTCGAGACAGTGCGACATAGAGTTGACCATGAGAGAACACAGGATTAGGTAGGTACACGCCAACAATCGGAATCGTCTGGCCTTGAGCCTTGTTAATCGTCATAGCAAAGCTAAGCCTTACAGGAAATTGCTTCCTCTTGAACTTGAATGGAAACATGTCGTTGTCAGACGGCATAGGGGTATTCGAGGAAGGAATACCCTCCTACCTGCGTGTTGTCCGATCACGATTTCTGCGTCGATGGCGTTCCTCTCAAAACCTCGCACCACAAGCCTCGTCCCGTTACACAGACCATTAGCCGGATCAATGTTCCTCAGAAGTATGACGGGGCAGTTGAGCTTCAGTTTGAGTGCATGCGGAGGCAGTCCGTTGGGAGTCAATCCATTTAGGAACTCGGGAGCGTAGTAGCCATACGGGTCGTCTTCTGCACTGTCAAAGCTATGGTAGATTACTTCTTCTCCCCGAAAACGCTCTACCATGCGTATGTTTATCTTGTCGACGTTGTCGTTCGTGGTGGAGAGAATTGCGCGTGAAGTCATGTAATTCGGATCGGTCATGTTGTCATCTAGTCTCGGAAACACATGGTCAATCAGCTTCTCCAGGTCATCACCCTCGCCTGTAGACGGCACACAAATATCTTCAGGGAGTCGTATGTTTCCTTGTTCGTCAACTTCCTCGGTGCCATTGCCTACCCTTAGCAAGTAATCCGCAAACCAGGTGTCATTATGAGCCCTCATGTTGGTGACAAGCCTTAGCTGGCGCATACCCTTCCAGAGGTGTGAACTTCGAAGGGTTGCATCAATTATCTGACCCCGGGACCCCCTCCTGACGACCGGAAGCACCTGCCTGAAGTCCCCGCCAAACACAATAGTTTTTCCTCCAAAGGGTCGGTCCCGTCTTCCCGTGATGTCACGCATGTTGTTGTCCAGTGCCTGGACCGCCTGTCGCTTAGTCATGGTGGCCTCGTCCCATAGTATCAATGAGGCCATCCTCAGTAGCTTGGCAGTACCACTCTGTTTCGTGAAGGTGCATGGGGCGCCATCGTCGCAGCTCAATGGGATCTTGAACCTCGAGTGGGCAGTCTTGCCTCCAGGCATGATAGAAGCGGCGACGCCTAACGTCGCGGTAGCGATAGCGATGTTTCCCTCGCTTCGAACCTTGGCGAGCAGCACCCTGTATAGGAAGGTCTTCCCTGTACCTCCCGGTCCATCAACAAAGAACACACCCCCATCACCGTGTTCAACAGAAGCTAGTATCTCGTCGTATGCAGCCCTCTGCTCCAAGTTTAGCGACGAAGCCAATTTAGTGTCGTTGATGTCAAAATCGACGTTGGATTCCTCGATCACTTCTCTGGCCTCGCCCTCGGTTGGGTCGAACGCGTCGTCAATGCATGGAAGAGCGAAATCAGCTATGTCTTTGCCCATGGACTGCAACATACCCCTAATGTTAAGCAACACCATCTGTTCCACCTCAATCGGGCATGTATGTGATCGCCGATAGTCATCAGACATAGGCTCGAAGTGCCTATCCCATAAACCACGCACGTCGCCTGGCTCACAGTGCACCAAAATTGTTGCAAAGAGCCTCCTGAGCGAACAAGGCATCGCCCACTGCTCTGCCTCGGTAAGACAGTCATCGAGCGTGTTATCTGCCTCGATGAGTCCCAACCTTTCGGCAGCCTCTCTAAAGCTCCCGCATAGCCTACCGTCCACAGTGAGCAGGTCCTCATAGGATGTCTTGCCAGCAACATGGTTTAGCAGGACACGCAGATAGTATCGCTCCCCCTCGGCAGGATTGGCAGACACGATTCGACCTATCTGATAATGCTTCACCCGCTCTTTCCAATACTTCTTACCCTCCTGCCATGTGAACCTTCCAGGAAAAATCCTTGTACAATATATTCCTAGCCCACGAGTGGTTTTGGTTAGCTTTGAAATACTCTGTCAACATGGATTTGGAAGCTTTCTCAGAGGCGACTACGTCGGTCAAGTGAGCTTGCTCATTGAATGCCACCCTGTGCATATTCGGGAGATGAAGAGGCAGCTGTAGGACAAGCGGGTCATTGGCACACAAGGGGAAGCCAAATATCCTCCACATCGCCTCTGGAGGAGTAACCCACCTCGCGTCTACGTACCTTTTGATCTCATCAATGTTACCATCAGCGTCGGGCTGGTCGATGCTGAAAGAAGCCCTATCATGGCCCTTGTATATGTACTTGTAAAGGTATTTGACGGCCTTTATGCTGGAGCAAACCTCAACGTTGATGTGGCAATTGAACATCCGCAGAAGGTAAGGGTTATACGGCACAACCCATCTGTTTTCCAACATTTTACCCCGGACCTTAGCTTGCCGACCATTATCTCGATGACGATAAACAGGGTATGAGTCCTTGCCTTGTGTCGTGTTTTCATTGAACGGCCGCGGGTATCTGCACTTGCACTCGTTCTGTTGCATGCACACATTTTTGGGGTTGAGAGCACCGCATGGTCCATGCATCATATGCTTGACCACCAAGGTGTGGAGTTCAGGATACTTTTGCTTGTCAGGGAGCTCGACAGAAATGAGTCAGTCGTACTGCTCCGAAACGACAAGCTTATAGGCAGAATCCATGATCAACAAAAAGTGTGCGTGGGGGAGGCCCCTCTTTTGGAACTCGACTACGTATACATGTGCAACAACAACACCCAGGATATGCTGCTTGAACAACATCTCTTTCATAGCCTCTAGCTTCCCATGGAACACACGAGCCACAAGATCAGGTCGGTCTTGCGTTGTCTGACCAGTAAACAACTCATTTGTTATCTCTTCCCAGTTAGGGTTGCAGGTCATGGTCAAGAAGATGTCAGGCTTCCCGTAGGTATGGACAATTGCCATGGCATCCATATGCCTCCGCTTCATGTCGCGGTCGCCACCTGGGTACGTTCCAGGTAGCACTATCCTTACTCCAACAGCGCTTGCACGGGTCTCCCCGGATGTAATTGCATCAACAACTCCTTTATATAGATCGGCACGGATCTTTGTCTGGTTCTTCCTGTACCATTTCAATCTACAACTCTCAATTTTGATGTACATGTCCACCCCCCATTGCTGGAGCAATCATGCTCCACTGAGTATGGGATTGAATATCCCAGGTCGTGTCTAGAGCATGTAACAGTAGTAGTCTCTCACTGAGACGCATAACCTGCTATTCCCCTCTGCACATGGATGAGTAACGCAGACACATTAGGATTCATATGAGAAGTATACAATTCATGTAAACAACAGAATATGCATAAGGCTTACCTGCATCATCATCATCATCATCATCATCACCTCTACCTCTTGGTTGTTGCACAACCGGCCAAGGTACATCACGTTTAGGAAGTTTCGGGTGCCAACCGAGCTCCCCCCTTGGGTAGAAGAGTGGGTAAGAGAGAGGGTCATATGAGCCAGCCGTCACATGTATATTGTGCCTCTGGTTGTCTTTCCCACAAAGTGTAATCTTACGATCGAACCTCTTTGCTAGGTCAGCGCCCTCCACCCAAATTGCAGCGACCTCAGATGACAGAGGTCTATTATACTTCCGTTGGTCTAGTCTCTGGTCAGTATTGAGGTCTATCCTGTAATCGTCGAGGTTGTCCCTGTGCGCACCCAAACTCCTAAACTGCTGGGAGTACGGGTTTTCCGTGAGTATGTGCACTAACTTTCTGACGACATCTTGGTCTAATTGCTCGGTGGCAGCCTTGCGATGGGTTAGGCATGGGTCGTTGTCGTAGAAGTACAACTGTAGATGATCTGGACGTGATGTTGGCCCGAAGGAATGAATGTTGTGGTAGATGGTGCCGTGCGCCCGGAACGTGTACACCCCAGATTTCATGTTTGTGTAGCTTTCATCAAGGCTGACACCAAGGGTTGTGAAGGAGAAGTGGCCGTTGAAGAACCGTATGTTCTCCCGAAAATGCCTTGAGTCCGCATCCATGCTAGACCAAAGCCTCATTAGCTCTGGGATGGGCTCCGGTTGCTTCAGCTCGATCTGCCCACTGCGACAACAAAATCCCGGGGCCTCAGACACAAACTTCTTGGCCTTGCAGTGATCGCAATTTGCGGCGTGCTTCAGGATGTGTGTGTGGTCTGGGAGGTTTGAGTAGACATAGTCCAATGGATCATGGTCGACATAGGTATTGTGACTTGAGTCTTCCAATTCGTCGTGCTCCATGCCATTAGTATCTGAGCCTGCAAACAAGGTTTATAATTAGTGTGATATTTCAAACGGGTGGATGTTGCTCAAGTCGGTGTACATACCTTCACCAGCAAACAGTTAATACTCATCGTCAAAGAGGCTATCAGGTTTGACATCATCACTCATGAGACGACTAAGGTAAGCGTCCATGTCGTCTGCTCAGGCGCGAAACCAATAAATGAGGGTTCAGTCTCAAGGGACGCAAGGAGAGTAAGGATGGGAGTGTTACCTTCACTTCTGATCATGTACTCCGGCGTGCTAGATGAGGTCGAGGCACCGTGTGGTTCCACTATGGTAGGTTGTCCAGTTGAGCTCGTTTTCGATATGGAGATGGCATTGACGGTTGGGGTCATCACCCTACCTGCAAACCTTTTGTTACGCCGATCGCGTAGAACATTCCTCTCACCATGCGGTACATGCGTACTTTTTTTTTCCTTGCCAATTTTCTGTTGACGCTTCTTTGCCACCATACCACCCTTGCAAGCCCGCTCTCCCCTCCCAGGCGTTGCTCTGGACTCATGACTCTGCTCGTCCACTCCATTATCCGCTATTGCTACCGGATCACTGGTTTGCTTGTCGGCATTTTTAAGGCACACATTGATTTCGCTGTGGTCGCCATGTACAGCACCATCACTGAAGGTTCTGCTTAGGTATGCACCTACAATACTATACATCATTATTTATATCTCATGAATGATTACATGATGGAAGATGTTGGTTGATAGGGTATGTACCATCGGTTTCGGTGTTGCGAATGTATGTGGGGGCCGCATTGACCGTAGGAGCATGATATATTAGTTCATCGTCGAATTGTTGCGTGAGGGCTGAAAGTGTGAGAGTCGGACAATGTGTGTGAGGGTTGGACAATGTGCTAGTTAGATCTGGACGTGGCATTGCAATCGATTCAGCACACGGAGTGTTTTTCTTTGCAGCATACTTTGCCTTTCTCTTTGCACTTGACTCCCCCCTTTCATCCTCAGTCATGGTTTTAGGGTGTTGCACGCGCCATTGTTGCAACTTCTGATTTTTTTTCTCGAAGATCGATCACTCCGTCACCCACTTTTTTCCGATAACTTGCTCGCCTCAGGGCGTTTCTCTGGTCAATTTGCTCGTCTGTTAAATCACCCATGTGGGCGATATCAGGCTGTTTTTCATCTAGTTTCTTGCTGGCTGCCTCTCTTTTTTCTTTCGATAAGCAGCTCTCCTCCGAGCCTTTATTTGTTCTTTTTTCTTGTCAAGGTCCACCGAGATTGGTTGACACCCATTAGTGATATCACCGAGAGGTAGCAGGGTCACATTTTGCATATCTGCACGAAGGGTTTAGGGTCTTCATTGTTCATGCAGATTTCACGTACTACACAAACGCTTAATTTATATATCTGCACGGTCAGGTTAAACAATGATGTATAGCTGGATGTAGTTGGGTTGGTATCATCAAGAGGTAACAGGGGAACATTTTGCATATCTGCCCGGAGGGTTTAGGGTCTACATTGTTCACTGAGAGGTAACAGGGCTGGTTGAAGCTACTTATTTATCTAGGGTTTATTTTTTATAGAATCCATCCGTGTCCATACATAAAGTCTGTATGTATTCTAAAGTCCTATGTCTGCCATATATCGAATTGAACCTAAATGATCAGGAACTGTATGATAACACAATATTCAAAACTATTGGTCAATTATTTTTATTCACTTTCTTGGTCAATTATTCGTGGGGTTGGGGTGAGGAAACATATGTCACCTACATTATTCACTAAGAAAGTATACATACGGTAATCATATTGCTGAAACATAAACATCCGTACCTGATATCGCCCTGGCTGTCAGATTTTCAGCTTTTTGCTTGCTGTCTGCCTCCTCTTTTTTCTTTCGATAAGCAGCTCTTCTCCGAGACTTTAGTTGCTCTTTTTTATCGTCATCGTCCACCGTGGTTGGTTGACACACATTAGTGATATCACCGAGAGGTAACCCACCCACATACCGCATATCTGCATGTGAAATGATATTAACATTATACTCTGGAATGGAGGGAGTATCATCGCAGTGCATTCCCATAAAGCATTCTTACCTGACATCGTAAGGGCAGACAGATTTTCATCTTGTTGATTGACTATAGCCTCCTCTTTTTTCTTTCTATAAGCAGCTCGCCTCCGAGCTTTTTTCAACTCTCTTTTTTCGTCAAGGTCCACAGAGGACGGTTGATCTGCAATATTGATATCACTTTGAGGATGGCGTGGAACATTATGCGGCCTCTCTTGCCAACTGTCACGTTGCATGCTAGCATAACAATATATTGGACAGAACAAGAAAAAGTTGTAGGCACATGGTCTTAAGCTTTCGACAACATAATACTTACCCGAAATCAGATGGGAAGGTTGATGATCATATGTACTTCCACAATCGGCCTGTTCAAGTATCATTCTGTCCGAGTGAGCAATATGGACTCCTACAAGTCACACGCTTGATCTTTTAGAATCGGTTCTGCCCAAGTCTGTTATGTATGATTTATCACATGAAAAGCATAAAAGCAATCTCAGTATTTATGCACAGCCTTAATACCTGGACTACTTGGGTAATTCTCATGAACATTGTCGGCTCCAGGTATAACCCCTTCATTTGAATCGTCACCAAGATGTCCCTCCATCGGGCCTGCAACCTCTCCTGTGATGGTGTTTGACATTTATAACAAAATATGTAGCTGAACACATACAAGGAGGTAGTTATATACCTGGAGTATCATATGTGCCATCACCATCGGTCTCAAGTATCATCCGTTCGGAGGGAGTAATATGGACTCCTAGAAATAAAGATGTTGATACATTAGAATCGGTTGTGCCCAAGTCTTGCAGGTATGATTTTCCAACTAAGAAGGATAAAAGTAAACCTTATACCTGGACTAAGTGGGTAAATTTTGTCAACATCATCGGCTACGGGTATAATCCCTTCGTTAGAGTCGTCAGCACCTATCCCCTCCATCGGGCCTATAACACATATGTAGTTGAACATACATGGAGGTGTTTGGTTACTGAGATTGTAACATAATCTGATTACAGCGGGATCAGTTACCGCCAAATCGTGTTTGTTTCGCCACGGCTGTAATCAGATACAGTGTAATCAGGTCCCATCGCTATACAAAACTGATTACGTCCCAAATCGGCTGTATCGGGACCTGTCTTCTCTTCCCGCAGCCGCACAAGCCGCTCAAATGGTGCGAGAGAAAAAGAGCAGCGGCAACCACAGCTCGCGAGCCGTCGGCATGCTTCGCCGGCGTCCGTCGCACCGCGAGATCCAAGCAGCTAGCGGCACGCATGCTTTGGGTCAGACGGCGGCCGGCGGCGCGCAGATCCGGCGGACGGCGGCAGGCGAGTTCCGGCGGCCGGTGGCGCGCTAGATTAGTTGAGTAGGCGGCGAGGTCGCAGCAGCTGGCGGCGCGGGAGGAGCAAGCGGCTGAAAGGGAGGAGCATAGCTCGCGAGCGACGGCGGCAGTCTTGAGTCGGGGAGACAGACGCGCCGGGAAGAAGAGGAGGAGCGACGTTATTCAGTTACGTTGCCTAGGCCAACCAAACAAATTGAGAAATTACTCGTTACACCTCCTAAAACGCTGCAATCTGATTACGTTACCATTTACGTTACCATTTTTTGTTGCCAAACACCTCCTATATGTTTCACTTATGTAGCACAATCTATAGGTGAACATATACCTGGAGGTACATGTGATGAAGTCGTCTGTTCCGCTGGTTTGCTATGTGGAGTCCCCATATGTAACTATTAAAATAAGACACGTCCAACAGACTCAGGTATCACGCAAAAACTTGTAAACTGACTCTGCAAGCAGATCACGTGAAATACCAACAGTACTAAAGGCCCTTTCCCACCGGACAGAAATTCAGTCCATAAGGCCAGGGTGTTACAGCTTTATTAGTATTGCAATATATATGAAAATAGAAAGACATGTCGAACAGACCTTGATACTTCGCATTTTTCTTTATTTTTTTAGGCCACGAAATGTAGTAAGGCCACGAACAGTCCATAAAGCTATAGTATTTTTGAACCATGTCTTCAGGTTGTTTGCTGCTGGATACCTAATTACTGTTGTTTGTTTACAGTGCATCTTCTGTGTTATTTACAGTGCAACAAGAACTGTAATTCTACTGCAAAAGTACAGTAATTTTGAACCATAGTTTTCAAGTTGTTTGCTGCTCCATACTAAACTACTGCTGTGTTTTTATAGTGCATCTTCCTTATTATTTGCAGAGCAATAAGAACTGTAATTATCCTGCAAGGCTATAGTAACTTTGATCTTTGCCTTTTAAGTTGTTTGCTGATCCCAGTTTTACAGCGAGCTAACTGGGTTTTTAATTAATGTGTATGTGTCACGGTAACACTATTTTTCTAGTCTCTACTCATGTTGTTTTTCCCTTTTTTTCAGTTAGCTAAAGGCTTTGTACTATGCGGGTGTCACTGGGAATAGCTTGATGCATGTTTGTATGTTTTTCGGTCAAAAGGATTTCATGATCCAACAGAGAAATACGCATGGCTCTTCTTTTTGCTTGTTCTGACAGATTTTTTACTGTTGAACCTTAGCAATGCTAGAGAGGATTTTTTGACAGAACTACTACTCATGTGATCTTCCCGCCCTTGTTCCTCTAGAGAAATTTCGAGTAGTGGTGGGATCTGACAATCAGAGCTCTCATGTGACCAAAGAGTGATGCTAGAGACACTTGTATGGATGATTTGCAGTGCCAATATAATTGTAACTTTTGCACATAAATTGACTGTAGCGGCCGCCGGCGGCGGCGGCGGCCTTCATGATCTATACACGTAAACATACCTGGGGTTGAAACCGTACAGCGTCGCTGATCGCACGTTCCGCGGCCCTGTCGAGTCCTTCCGCGGCGACGGCGCTGTGGAGTGCGCAGATCTGATCGGCGGCGGGGTATGGGGTATGGGGATCGGCGTCAGGGCGATCCTGATCGGCGGCAGTGCACAGATATGATCTGCCGCGGGTATGGGGATCGGCGGCGGGGTATGGGGTATGGGGATCGGCGTCAGGGCGATCTTGATCGGCGGCAGTGCGCAGATCTGATCGGCCGCGGGTATGGGGATCGGCGGCGGGGTATGGGGTATGGGGATCGGCGTCAGGCCGATCCTGATCGGCGGCAGGGCGCTGTTGATGGGCGGCAGGGCGCTGTTGATGGGGTTCGGTGGGTGGGCGTGGGGTGGGGGTAAGTTGATGGAACAAAACCAGTTGAAAATAAACCGGTTGAAAATAAACCGGTTGAAAGTGGGGGGGACTATTCAACCAATTGGTCCATTAGGAGTAGAGATAAAGACTTCTGCTACCATCTCCATGACCAAGTGCAACCCTGTAGAATTATGTTCAAGCCTCAAGATTAGAGACCCATTCCTAGACCCTTCAAGACTTCATAAGATACCCCATATCGAATCTTTAACCATGTGCTTAACCCACAAAATTGCAAGAGAACCAGTTAAGCCTCCGTAACCTTGCTTATCACTGGGTTCATTATGGAACTAGTGGACATAGTGAACGAGCACATTATCATCCTAAGATAGCACCAAAACTGACGATGCCATAGGGAAGACCAATTTGAGGATATAGGAATAGAGGACAAATGACTTGATGAGTTTATATCAACGACTTTGAGGAATCATCTGAGACTATTTGGTGGATTATGATGCTTTGATGTTGGTAGATGAACTTGGTGGGATCATGAGTATAGATTAGCATAGCTTTCATTACCCCTGGATGAATTGGATTTAGTAGGACAATTATGATCACAAGTTGAAATTCTTGGAAGTATAAGGATTTGACTTAGCTAGGGGATATTGATAGAAGACAGTTGGCAATACGATAATGACTTGGAAGAATGGTAGGAATTCTCGTGGGACATGAGATTTGGATTTAAGTAGGTAATTCTAGTTGAGTAAAGATGATGAGTGAGTCTACATGGTTCGGAGTAAATTGGATTTAGACTGATGATCTCGATCATGATACCATGTTTCTTGGAGGACAATAAACTAGGAGATTGGGTTAATTGTTGGAGTTGATTTAGGGATCTATATAAACTTGACCTTGGAGTTACTTGACCCCGATAATGGGAATTGGTGGACTGACTATAGTAAAGATAACCCTTTTTCAAGTATATGAGGATTATAGGACATTAGAAGATCATGTGGAACACCATAAACATTGGATTTGTAGTGATTAATGGAAGTTAATGGGTTGTTGGAGTTGATTCATAGGAAGGAAACAAGATCTTGGAGTGGCTTACGACGTGTTTCCTTAGGATAGAGATGCTTTATCATGGACCTCGGATCAATAGACTGAGCACTTGGATTGTGGTGATTAAATTCAAGCTTAGCAGCTTATATGCTCTACCCATGGATTTTTAGGGGTAGCCATACATACGAGTTTGGGGATTGTAGACATATATGATTTTGTTAGACCTCCTCTCGAGAGTCATGAGGATATGAATAACATGAGTGATGATTGGAGTGCCCAAATAATCTCCAAATTGGTGGAAGGCCCTAATTATATGTTTCATTTCACCATGTGGAGTCTCATGTCAGTTGGAAATCATATGCTGGCCCAAACCATCATCAAACACCTTCTGCCACTTTTCAAAAAATCACCTTTTTGACCACTTCCACTAATCTCCATGACCCCATCTTTTTACCACAGCCCCTCCTAGTTCCCTTCTACCTCCAGTAAAAAGCTCCAACCCCGGTGCAATAATTGCAGAGTTCCCTTTTACCACATGAGTCGGGGTCCCCACACCTTCTCCTCCTTGACGCGGGCGCCCCTGCTGGACCCCTGCCTGACGTCGCCATGGCGGACTGGCGGCAACGCGTCGTCGTCGTCGCTGTCGCATAAGACGACGACCCCGTCTTCATCGCGGCCGCGTCGGCGCTCCTCGAAGTGGCGCAGGGCGGCGCACTGGTGCTCCTTCTCCTTCTCCCGGCGCGCCTTCTCCATCGCAATGGAGTCCTGGCGCGCCCATTCTAGGGTCGCGTCATCGTCGTCGAACTCCGCCTTCACCGGCGCCAGCCCCGGCTTCGTCTTCACCGGCGCCAGCCCCGGCTCCGTCTTCACCGGTGCCAGCCCCGGCTCCATCTTTGGCTTGACGAAGCGCGGAGGAGCCGACGAGGAGGAGGCGCGCCGGCCGCCCTCGTTGATGACGATGTCGGCGCTGCGAGTGCGCCGGCCGAGCGGCGTCTCCGCCGCGGGCTTGGCCTTGACGCCGAGTAGGGCCGGAGTGCCGGAGGAGTGCGATGAAGATCGGGAGGAGGAAGAAGAGGAGGAGGACCCGAACCTTCTTGGCGCCCATCGCCCGGCGCGGCTGCGCTGCGCCGGGGCGGCCACCCTCGCTAGGTATGCCAACGGCGGGTCGTTGCCGCCCTCGAGGTACGTGAGCACGCCCTCGAGTGTGCGGCCGGGGACGCCCCACCACAGGTGGCGCCCATCGCTGTTCTGCAGGCCGTCGACCACCGGCGCGTCGTTGGTGGACGCCAAGCGCTGCTGCTGGCGGCGCTCGAAATACGCCGTCCATGCCGCGTGGTTGTCGGCGGCGTACTGGGGAGGGAGAGTTGGGCGTCGGTGAGGGAGGCGCGCACGACCTCGACTTCCTCAGCGAAGTATTTCGGCTTCGCCACGGCGTCGGACAACGGGGGAATGGGCACTCCCCCGGCGCTGAGTCTCCACCCCGTCGGCCCGGCGCGCATGTCCGGCGACGCCGGGATGTTCACCTGGAACAGGAGCCAGGACTCCTGTTCGCGGAGCGAACGGCGGCCGAAGCCGTTGGCCGGCGCCTCGTCTTCGGGGAAGCGTTCTGCCATGGCGACGGGCTCGGGAGAGGTAGAGAGGTAGAGGGAGGGGCTGGGCGGCGGCGCTCGGGAGAGGTAGGGAGAGGCAGGGGCTGGGCGGCGGCGAGGGGCGGGGTTGGTGTGGGCACAGGCGAGTGGAGGCCACCGGCTATATAGCCGCGGCGCGCCCGTGTGTACGCGTGTGAGGGAGGGAAGGCGTCGGCGCGCCGTCCCGTGACGCGCCGCCCGTGAGGATTCAATGGCAAGGCTGACCGGCGGCAGCCTTGGCATTGATTCCCCGCGGGAACCGAGGCCGTTGGGGGAAGACGAGGCGCCGTGTCGTTGACGCGGCTGGCCCGCGGCTTTTTCGCGCCAAAACAGCTCGCCCCGGCGCCCCCGGGCGCCCCCCAGCGCGCCGGGTTCGGCCTGGGTCCGCCGACGCTGTTTTCGGCCTAGGCCGGCGAAAATCGGGCTCCTGAGGACATGACTGGGCTGTTTTTTCGGCGCCGGCGCGAAAAAATCGCCTGGGGAGGCCTTCCTAGAGGCGCGGCTGGAGATGCCCTAACCCTTAGTCAATGATAATAGACATTTTCCGATGATGAAGGAAGTCGACCATCGGTAGAGACCGCTGAGCGACATAGAAAAACTTTGAGTTTTGATGGAACACAGTCCTTCCACGTCATTATCCAAAACCTTTGGTCCTTCTTAGAGTTCGAAAATCATCCTCGTTTCTCGAGCCACGCTTCTCGTACAGCTTGGTTGGTACCAATATACGTTAGACCGAGCGTGTCGTAAATACTCTTTTTTTTCTCCCAAATCATTGACCGTTATTCATCTAGTTGCCTGGTGCATAACGAAATCGCAAGTAGAGCTTCAAGATCTGTAGCCATAAAAAAATTGTTTTATTCTCGTTCGGTCCCAGCTTCATTTTGCATAATAAGTTCACTTAGCTGGTTATAGTGAGAGAAACTTAGCAAGTAACGTAGCGCATTCCAAGACAAGTTTACTTATGTGGCATATAGTTAATGAAGAGAGGTGTTTGGAGTAACATAATATGTTACTTTAACATAACACAACCCAAAACAAAATGAGTCTATAATGTAATAAATGCAATCATCTATGATAATTTGCCTGGGGCAATGCAAGGCTCCTCGCTCCTAGCCCCCCCCCTCCTTGCTCCCCCTACCCACACGCTGGCCGCCACTCCGGCGCCGGCGGCCACCTTTCTCGCGCCGCTCTCCACTCCGGGGCGGCGGCCACCCATGGCTTCGTGTGTCTCCCTCTCGGCAGCGTCGTCGGCCTCTCCTTCCCCCTTCGCCCCCAGCCC
Organism: Aegilops umbellulata; assembly: GCA_032464435.1. Classification (NCBI taxonomy): domain Eukaryota; kingdom Viridiplantae; phylum Streptophyta; class Magnoliopsida; order Poales; family Poaceae; genus Aegilops; species Aegilops umbellulata. The sequence goes on from CP136060.1 coordinate 249,712,922, forward strand.
TGCGTTCCCTGGTGCTCGTTCCCGACGTGGTGGGCACGGCCAACGGGCCGATCGTTCAGGGCGTGTCGCCCCCATCCTGACTCACGGATCCCTGTCGCGCTGTATATGGCTGCTGCTACAACTGCCGCGACCCGAGGCACATCTCCGTCAGATGCACCAACGCCACCTTGTGCCTGCGGTGCGGTGGGGAGGGCCATATCGCCCGTGGATGCACTCGCCGCCGCAGTCCCTCCCCGCTGGACCAGGCGTCCCGCCCCCCGCCGGCGCTCCGTCAACCGCAGGCAGCCGTGGACGCGCTGCGCGCCTCGTCTTCCCCGCCGCCCACCGTGCTACCCCCTCCTTCGCCTGGCCTGCCGCCTCCGGGCGTCATCCGGGTCGGGAGGTCCTGGTGTCAGGTCGCACAGGCGGATTCAGTGGAGAGCAACGCTGGCTCTGGCCCCGGATTCTTGGTCCCCTTCGGGCCGGCGGTGGAGACTGTGGAGACCGTGGCCCCCCGGGCTGCGAAGGATGAGGTGGATTGCTACTTCCTGGAAGAGAGGGACGACCTCTGGAGCATGGAGGAGGAGCTCTCCAGGGCGGTCGTGGTCACCATCACGGGAGCGCGTCCGGAGGTCGATCTGGCCTCGGCGGCGGCGGCCCTTCACGCGGAATTCAGCATCGGCCCCGACGACATGTCCATTCGTGCATTCCACCCTGAAGATTTCTTGGTCTTGTGCCGGAGGCGGAGTACCCGCGACAGGATGACAAGGCAGGGCGGACTTACATCGGAGGCATATGGCTTCTCTCTATTCCTCCGGCCCTAGCTCCGGCAGGCGCAAGCGACGGGCGTCTCGCTGCCGTTCCTCGTGCCGCTCGCGCTGGTGGGCATGACGGCTCATGCCTGGACCAGGCAGACGGCGGACTGTATCCTGCGTGGCTCGGGATTGGTGGTCGGTGTGGCGGAAAGCATGACAACGAGGAGTGACATGTCCTGCTTCAAGGTTTGGGTGCGCATGGACAAGCCGGAGCGTCTCCCGATGGGCAAGCGGATTTACATCGAGGAGCCTTGCCGAAGGCGCGGCGGCGGCTGGTCTCATGCGGCGCGCACGGAGTCCCTGTGGTACAACATCCAGATCTTCAGGCTTGCGAAGCCGGTGATTGACGAGGACGACGACCCGGAGCTGCCCTCGCCTCCGTCGGGCGACGGTGCAGGCTCCTCAGGAGATGGCGATGAGGACCAGGATGGTGGTGAGGACCGGACTCTCTCCGACGGTGGCGGGGCCTCTCCGCCGATGGTTCGACCGCAGTGCTCGCCGGCGCGGCCTCCCAATTTTCGAATTTCGGGGGCTCCACAGGCGGCCGCTCTCGTCAGCGGCTTGGATGTCGACATAGTCGGGGCTGATGCACGGGCGCTGGCTCCAGCTGGCCAAAGCGGCCCAGCGAGTCCGTTGGTCGTGCGACACGTGGAAAGTGGAAGGGCAGATCACAGGCTTTCCCTGGAAAGTGGTGTAGGCAGGGCCGCCCTAGCGAGCGGACCGAGACAGGCTTCTTCATGCGCATAGGGGCCCCAAGGACTGCAGCCCGAGACTGCTTTGCCAGTGGGGTCGCCTGCCACGGTTACCCTCCCGAGATGGCGCCTAGCGGATCTGGAAGGGGCGCCGGCCAATGAGCTCTCGGGCCTGGCTCTCAGGGGTGGGGTCCGTGGATCTTTTGGCAGTTGGCGCCGTATCGGCTAACCGCCCCCATTCGGCAGCGGATCCGATGCCCCGGACGGATGGGATGCATGCCATGCAGCCAATCACGTTGGCTAACATGGATCAACCCAATACGCCGTCCCTTTCAGCCTCCATGCGGGGCGGCACACAACATAGCTCCATAAATTTGCCGGATTTTTCGATGGTGGGCGATTTGACCCTGAGCGATGTGGAATGTCCAGACTAGCTCAGGTCCCAGGCTTGGGACACCTTCATGGTCAGCCTCTCGGAGGGGGTGATGGAGGCTCTTGCGGATTTGCAGGCAGATGGGGCACAGCAGCAAGGCCAGGATACCCCCACGAATGCGTGCGTTCGTCTAAGCAACTTCTGCACGCGTGTAAGGCGTGCACTCTCTCCAATACTGCCAGCGCCCACATGCCGGGTGCAGCCGCCACCTAAACGTACAAGGCAACATAGACAGCCAGCACAAACCACGCCACGCCGGAGTGTCCGGATTGCCAAGGGTGTTGGTCGCGGCTCGGCAGTGACGAAGCAGCAGCAAGTCATCATCCATAAACTGTGCTTGGCGCACGAGGGGGATACGATAGGGGATGAAGCTCTTCAAGCATACATTCGATTGTTTGATAACCCGCTCAATGACAGTCAGATTGCAGCCATCCTCGCCCTCTTTTGATGGGAGTCACCGACGTCCCCATTGCAGGAGGACGTGGACGCAGTGGTGGGGCGAGCGTAGATGCTCTCCCATGCGTGCGGGTTTCATGGGCTTTCCTCATGGCTTCACAACCACTAAAGCTAATTGTGTGGAATGTACGCGGGCTCAACAACCCTGCGAGGCGTAGTGTTGTGTATCAGGCCATTGCAAAGGTGGATCCGAGCCTGGTTTGCCTCCAATAAACTAAGATGGTGCTAACTTCGAGCATTGTCTCACAATATTTGGGACATAAACTTAAGGAGTTTTACTACTAGCCGGCCTCGGGCACGTGTGGCGGGATCGTTCTGGCTTGGGATCCCCTTGTCGTTACTCTCTCCCATCCCCACCTCTCTGATAACACAATCTCGGCGGTTGTCTCTCCCTTTGGAGCGGACCCTTGGTGGATCACGGGCGTCTATGGCCCTAACCTTGAGGCAGATAAGATTGACTTCATGCGTGAACTAGCTGAAGTTCGTGAGTTGCAGGCAGGTCGTGGCTTCTGGTTGGGGATTTCAACTTGCTTGTGAACCCGGAAGACAAGAACAACACCTCTATCAACCGGAGAATGATCTCGCGCTTTCGCTCCCGCTTGAACAGAATGGAATTCAAAGAGATCTACCTCAATGGCAGGAGATACACATGGTCTAATGAGCGAGTTAGGGCTACCTTGCAGAAGATTGATCACATCTTTGCCATGAATTCTTGGGAGGATTTATACCCGTCCTGCTTTCTCACGGCACTCGGATCGGCCGTCTCAGATCATTGCCCCCTACTTTTGGACCTCCACGCGGACTTCTCCTTTGGGAAGAGATTCATATTTGAGTCCTTTTGGACCAAGGCACCTGGCTTCATGCAAACGGTCCAGGAGGCATGGCTGTCCTGGCCGTCGGATGGCAACCCTTTCATGGTGCTCAATGACAAACTCGGAATTACCGCGCGCCGTCTACAATCGTGGAACTCCAAGTGGATCGGTAACGTGCGGCTTCAAATTGCCGTCGCACTTGAGGTCATCCTACGACTCGATGTGGCCATGGAGTCGAGGGCCCTTTGCGAGGGCGAGCTGGCTCTCAGGCGCACACTGAAAAGGAAACTTCTCGACCTTTCTTCCCTGGAGCGGACGGTCGCTAGGTAGAAGTCGCGACTGCTGCACCTGAAGGATGGGGACGCAAATACGCGGTTTTTTCATCAGTATGCGCGACATCGACAAAGGAAGATCGCACTCATGACCTTGCACCACAATGACTAGGTCCTCTCTGGGCAGGAGGAGATTGCTTCTGCCGTGGACAACTACTATGACAGGCTGTTGGGCACGACCTCGCCACGCGATCACGACCTTCATCTGGAAGCCATCAGCCCCCCCCTCGGGATTTACGCCAGCTCGAGGAACCTTTCTCGAAGGAGGAGATTCTACAAGCCATTAAATCCATGCCTCTGGACAAGGCCCCGGGCCCAGATGGCTTCACCGAGAGATTCTACACAACATGTTGGGCCATCATCAAAGAGGACATTATGAAGGCTTTCTTGGCTTTCTATCGTGGAGATCTGAGGGGATTTTTTGTGATCAATAAAGCCCTAGTCACGCTCTTGCCAAAGAAAGATGGCGCGGATGAGCTGCGAGATTTTAGACATGTGAGCCTCATGCACGGATTGGCTAAGATCTTTGACAAAGTTTTGGCGCGCCGTCTTGCGCCGGAGCTGCCGAATTTGGTTGGCATTCACCAAAGCGCGTTTATCAAAGGGAGAACGTTGCACGAAAATTTCATGTTGGTTCAAAGCACTGCTAGAAGGCTGCACGCGCTTCGGCGGCCTGCAATCCTCCTTAAGCTAGACATCTCGAAAGCGTTCGACACATTACAGTGGTCTTTTCTGATTGAAGTTCTTCAATCGATGGGTTTTGGCAGTCGGTGGCTGAGCTGGATTGTGGAACTCCTTGCTTCCTCTTCTACCCGAATCATGGTCAACGGAGTGCCTTGAGCGCCAATCTTCAATTGCAAGGGTCTGCGGCAAGGCGGACCCCTTTCCCCCATGCTTTTTATCCTTATGATGGAGCTGCTCCACCATCTGTTTCGGCTGGCCACGGAGATGGATGTCTTGACACCACTCGCCAGCCATGGTCTCAAGTAGCGGGTGTCATTCTTTGCCGATGACGCAATTGTCTTCCTAAAGCCAGTGGACACCGATCTTCAGGCTTGCTCCCTCATTATGCGCCTGTTTGGGATGGCATCCGGCCTGCAGGTCAAGTTGAGCAAGACGGCGATAATCCCTATTCGCTTTTCCGATGATGAGAAGGCCTTGGCCGCGACTACCCTGGGCTGCGATCTTGGCTCCTTCCCATGCCGCTACCTGGGGATGCCGCTTTATCTCAGAAAGCCTTCTGCGGCCCAGCTGCACACCATGGTGGAACATATTGCTTAGAGCCTGCCGAGCTGGAAAGCTGCTTCCTTGCCGAAGAGTGGACGGCTCATCCTCGTTCTGTCTGTTCTCTGTTCGGTTCCCATCCGTGAGATGCTTGCACTATCACTACCAATGAAGACAATTCATGCCATAAACAAGATCATCCGTGGGTTCTTATGGTGTGGCAAGAAGGAAGCGGGTGGTGGAAATTGCTCGGTGGCCTGGAAAACAGTATGTACGCCAAAGTGGGCGGGCGGGCTAGGCATCCCAGACCTGGCTTGGCTCAATGTTGCTTTACAAGCCAGATGGCCTTTGGCTACAGCGTATGGATAAGAACAGACCGTGGAGCGAGTTCGACATCAAAGTTTCGAAGGAATCGACTGCAATCTGCAATGCGGCAACCAAGATTTCAGTAGGAGACGGTAGCCTGACCCTCTTCTGGGAGGATCGCTGGCTTGATGGATATCGCATTGCGGAAATCGCTCCGCAAATCTATGAGGGGGTCCCTCCGCTTAAGAGAAGAACGAGAACCCTAAAGGAGGCCATCACCTCTCGAGTCTGGACATCCGATATCAAACCAGACCTAGGCCCGCAGGTCATAGGGCAGTACCTAAACCTATGGCCAAGAGTTCTGGAGGTAATATTGCATGATGACGTACAAGATGTGGTGTCTTGGTGTTGGGAGCCTGGTGGCATGTACTCGGCTCGGTATGCCTACGCGGCGAAATTCGCTGGCAAAGAGGTGTCTGCCACAGTGTAGTTTACGTGGAAGTCCAAAGCGCCGCTGTGCTGCCGCTTCTTCCTTTGGCTTGCCATGAAGAACAGGTGCTGGACAGCGGATCGGCTGGCTCGGCGAGGGATGCCACACAACGACAGTTGCCCCTTCTGCGACCAGGAAGAGGAAACCTTGAATCACATCCTGCTAACTTGCGTCTTCGTAAGGACAATTTGGAGAACCCTTTGCACCACAATAGGCAAGCCTGCATGGACACCCGTATGGCGTGACACTCTGGCTGTTTGGTGCGCGGATAAGCCGAAGAACATGCGCGTCATCATCTCCTTGGTCCTTTGGGAGATCTGGAAACACCGCAAGTGCATTGCTTTTTATGGCGCCTCTCCCTCATTAGCTGGGCTCATTATGAAGATCGTGGAGGAGGGAACGGCTTGGTTCAGAGCCGGACTGCTCAAGGGCGATTGGGCTGGAGTTGCAGCGGAATTATTGAGGTGGGCAATAGGCGAGTAGTCATACAGTGATTTTCTTGTTTTCCATGCGGATGTTGGAGCTTCGCTCGTGATGTACTAAAATTGTAACATCTTTGGTGGATTTGGGCTCTCTGCCCACCCCCCTTCTATCTTTACCTAATAATAAAGCAAATTGGGTTTCTTTCGTCCGTCATAACATTTTTCAGAAAAGTCCCTCTATTTCAGAGAATTCAACCCGCAGTCCTGTTTTAAGTCAAAACGAATCGTTTTTTCGTATTTTACACAAAAGTCGTTGTGTTTTCTTGAAATCAACCTACCGTCCGGATTTAAGTCACACCCGAACCGTTATTTTATGTTTTTTGAACCCCCCTGACGTTTTAGGTAATTCATCCGCGGATCATATTTAAGTCAAACAAATACTTTTTTAAGTCATCCATATCTTTTAAACCGTAACTCCGATTTAAACATGTTATATATGAAATTTGATTAGTAAAATATGTAGAGTATGAATATGAGATTATTTTTACCTATTAAGTATTTTTAAATATTATTTAGAATATATTTAAATCAAACAAATGATTTTCTAAATTATTCGTATCTTTTAAACCGTAACTTTGATTTTAACATATTATATATGAAATTTTATTAGAAAAATGTGTGGAATCTAAATATGATGTTAATTTTACCTGTTAAATATTTTTAAAATATTGTTTTGGAAGCAAACTTATAATTTCTCCCGCAAGATCCGTTTTTCTTTCGTACCGGCGGCGACCCGTATTGCAAGTAAACACCCCACTATAACCATATAGGGAAAAGAAAATATCGATAACTACACATGCATACCTCTGAAAAATGTCGCAGGGGAAAACAACAGATTTCTCATCGCGAGAGTGAGAGAAAGCGAGCGAGAGAGAAAGGGCGAGGGAGTAGAGAGGGAGAGAGAGACGCCTTAGGATTAACCATATTCAAACACGTTTTTTGTTATTTTGTGTGAACACCAAGGCCATCGCCGGCGAGGGTGAGAAGGAGGATAAGCAGCAACACAAATATGATGCCTCGTAAAAATAAAGGAGATGGACCTATTGAGTGATGATTGTTGGGTTAAGAGCGTGTGTTATGTTTTTTCTCCCATTGCAACGCACGGGCTCTTTTGCTATTAATATAATACGCACGAGTGTGCCTATTCGAGAAATCGTCTATGATACTACTTGTATATTACGTACTTTGCACTATGAAGGTAGTAACAAAGACTAGTGTCATATGCATGATACTAGTCTAAGTTACTCTCCACTATGACCAGCCTTACCAACTCATGAGTGTGTGCAGTCAAACTTGCTATCGGCCTCATGTTATAATCACACGGGATCAAATTATGTCTCCATATTTTGGTGTTGTGGCCATCACCAATCCTCCTAATTAAATCCAGTGTAAGAGTGTCTGTCGGTGTCAAAACCGGCAGATCTCGGGTAGGGGGTCCCGAACTGTGCGTCAAGGTCGGATGGTAACAGGAGACAAGGGACACTTTATTTTACCCAGATTCGGGCCCTCTCGATGGAGGTAAAACCCTACTCCTGCTAGATTAATATTGATGATATGGGTAGTACAAGAGTAGATCTACCACGAGATCAAGGAGGCTAAACCCTAGAAGCTAGCCTATGGTATGATTGTGTATGATGATGGTTGTCCTACGGACTACAACCCTTCGATTTATATAGACACGGGATAGGGTTAGGGTTTATACAGAGTCGGTTACAATGGTAGGATATCTCGAATATCCGCACGCCTAGCTTGCCTTCCACGCTAAGAAAAGATCCTTCCGGACACGGGACGAAGTCTTCAATCTTGTATCTTCATAGTCCTGGAGTCCGGCTGAAGGTATAGTTCGGCTATCCTAACACCCCCTAATCCAGGACTCCCTCAGTAGCCCCTGAACCAGGCTTCAATGACGACGAGTCCGGCGCGCAGATTGTCTTCGGCATTGCAAGGCGGGTTCTTCCTCCAAGTTCTTCAAGAAGATTAAACACCACAAAATAGTGTCCGGCTCTGCAAAATAAGTTTCCACATATTGCCATATAGAGAATAATATTAACACAAATCAAATCTTCTGACGTATTCCGCTGTGCGTCATAACACTGCGGCCAAGCCCTTTACATAAATTGTTTTCATTGTTCCACCTTAGCTCGTTTAGCGAGGCGGTTTCCTTGGCACGTCTTGTCGAAGCAGAGATCATGTGCCCCCTTTAACGGGATTCTCATTAATACGGACGTGGGTAACCCAACCACGCCATTTACCACGGCGTTTGGGAGGCAAGTGAGTTTTATTAGGTAGGTGAGGACGCCTAACCGTACCTGCTTATATAAAGGGATAATGATTCACCTTTTTAACCTACGCCTTCTTCCTCCTTTGCCAATCCATCTCTCGCGCACTCAAGCTCCAGCTCCCAAGTCCGCTCTTCCTTCCTCAACCTTCTCCAGCAATGTCCGGAGTGGGAGGCAAGTGGATGGTCTCCTCCGTTTCAGAGGCTCAAGTAAAAAGGTTAAGGAAAGTCGGATACTTGTCCAAGGACATCCTGCATCGGCTTCCTGATAAGGGGCAACTTCTTCCTACCCCAAGGCCCCATGAGAGGGTAGTTTTTCTTCCCCACTTCCTCCACGGACTGGGCTTTCCACTTCACCCATTTGTCCGGGGGCTCATGTTCTACTATGGCCTGGATTTCCACGATCTGGCCCCGAACTTCGTTCTCAACATCTCGGCGTTCATCGTCATGTGCGAGGCCTTTATCCGCGTCCGCCCCCACTTCGGCCTCTGGCTCAAGACCTTCAACGTCAAGCCCAAGGTGGTGTCCGGCACCCAGGCGGAGTGCGGAGGCGCTATGGTTGGCAAGATAGCCAACGTCCTCTGGTTCGATGGCTCCCTCGTGGAGTCCCTAAAGGGGTGGTAGGTTGGGTGGTTTTACATCACCGAGCCCCGCGATCCGAAATGGGTCGCGGCCCCCGAGTTCAGATCCGGACCCCCCACGCGGCTCATGTCCTGGAAAGAGACAGGCCTGTCGTGGGGCAACGAGGAAGAAGTGACTGGGTTGCAAACATGCATCCAGTCCCTGGTGAACAAGCCAATCCGGCTTGCCAACATAGTCCAGGTCATGCTCGTTCGCCTGATCCTCCCGTGCCAAGAACGGGATTTTACTTTGTGGGAATTCGACCCGGCGCAGCACCAAACCCTCAGTAGGCTCTTCGACACGACGTATGAAGACGTCTGGAAGGTGCTGACCAAAGGCGCCGAGTCCCCCACATCCGCCTCCGAGGATCGCGGATACAGCTCGCAGCGTAACGCTAGCGAGGTAAGCTATCTATACCTTTGACAGGTTCGTTAAGCTCTTCTTCATAGATTATCTCTATGCGGGATCTAAACTCCCTTTTACCTTTGACAGGCTTGGCAGGAAATATCCGGACCGATTAACTGTCCGGCTCCTCTGCCCGAAGACCCGGCCCCAGCTCTCTTGGTGAAGCTAATGGCTCCGGCACCTTACGTGGTGCCGGAGAGGAAGGCCAAGAAGAAGAAAACCACCGGGACTCGAAAAAGTTCCCGCAATATGGTGGTGTCGGACTCGTCATCCGACAAGTCCGCAACGCCCTCCTCTCGTGAAAACGAGGAGGAGGAACAAGGAAGCTCTCCCCCTCCGGCGAGGGGAGCAAATAAGAAGAAGGCCGCCCTAATAGGGGAGGCCGAGGGGTCGAGGAAAAGGAAGACCCCTCCGCCGGACTACTCCCACGACGCCGAAGAGGGCGGAGAGGAGTGGCCGGACAGAGCCAAGCGTCCGGCAACATCGGAAGTGTTTACATACCAGAGTGACTCATGATATTCTTTTAATGCGCTGCTTTCCCTAATATCGAACGTAATTTATGCAGCCCACCCCGAGCCGAACTCGACGATTCGTCGAGCGGCTCCCTGGATTCGTCGGACGTGAACTCTGTTCCGCCCGCGGTCTCCCCCCGCGGGGCGGACGACGCCGAAGTGGCGCCCCGCCAAGCTTCGGGGCAGGAGGAGATGGTCCTGGAGGAGCCACAAGGCAATCCTCCGAACCCCAGGAGTAAAGGGGATGAAACCCCCCAGGGCTCCAAGTCCGGCTTTGTGCCGGACACCGCGCCGGACTCGACAGTCCCGGTCCGCGATGGGCGAACTCCTTCCAAGAGGAGTAAGCCATCTGAGCCGGCGGCCTCCGTCCAACCGGAGGCGCCGGACAATCTGTTGGAGGTGCTTAAGGGCGTCGCCATCGATGAGGAGCACCGTACTGTTATGAGTACGGTGTTCCAAAGGATTCAGTCCGCCAAGAGCGGACTGAATGAAGCTTGCGCTAGCCTTCTAACAGGCTTCGAGGTAAGTAAAAATATGTCAATTTATTTACCGCATAGACAGTAGCCCCTGATGCTCTGTTCGGTGTTCGAAAAGAAAAGCCGGATAGAGGATCTAGTAGTTTTCGCAGGAGTCTAACAAAAAATGTCAAATATGCGTATGCAGGCTTCGCTGCTGTCCACCGCCGCACTGACTGCGCAGGTGGATGTCCTTAAAAAGGACCTCGGGCGGACTGAGCAAGAGCTTGGCCTTGCCAAACGGCAGCTCGAGGAGAAGGAAGGTAAGAGATACCTAAAAAAAGAAAAAGAAGAAAAAAGGCGCCTATAGAGAGGCTTGATTGCAGAAAGAAATAACAGGATTGTACTGCTTATTGTAGGGGCCACAACCGAGGTAACAACCCTGAAGCAGGCGCTGGCTGAGGCCGAAAAGAAAACGGTCGAGGAGCGCACCGAGCGAGAAAGGCTTGGGGTTCAGGTCGGCAAGGTGCAGCAAGAGCTGCAAACTCTCATGAAAAAACATGAGGGTTTGGAGCTTGAGGCGAAGGCGCAAGCATCCGAGCTCGCGTCAGCCATCGAGACCGCCAATAGTGCCAAGGCCGAAGCCCAAAAGGCCCTCCAAGAGTTGGAGGAGGTGAAAAAGATAGCAACGGGTAAGGCATTCTTAATGCAGAGTAGGAATATAAAAGTAAACTACCTATTACTTACCCGAATCCGGAGTTCTCCAGGGGCGTTCGCCGATCTTCCCCGCAGTGTATCCGACACCGCCGCGTTCTACCGAGCTGAAGAGGGCAGCTCGACGGAGAGTGTGTTCTGGTCTCAGTATTCTGAGACCGGACACCCTGTGCCCTTAAGCGATCAGCTGAAACAGCTGGTCGAGCTCCACAAGGTGGCCGAACAGGCCATGAAGGGCTTACTAGTTCGGTTGTGGCCTGGAGAGGCCCTGCCTGGGAGCTATTTCGGGCTGGTGCGGCGGCTTGTGGAGGCCTGTCCATGGCTTGAGGTCATCAAGCGCTCCGTCTGCATTGAAGGTGCCCGGAGGGCCCTTGCCCGTGTAAGGGTACACTGGGGTAAGCTGGACAGAGAGAAGCTGGTGAAGGACGGGCCGCCGCAGGGGAAGGAGCATCGCAAGCCCGAGAACTACTACAAGGACGTTCTTGGCGGAGCCCGCCTTGTCGCGGATGAATGTGCTAAAGATGTAATATTTGAGTGAACTCGCTCGTTTGTATCCTGTGCGCTGAAAACTTGTTCATATGCGCAAAGCAATGCTTGTTTAATTTAAAATATTATTTTCTGTGTGGCCGTTCATCAAAAATTGAGAGATGGCGAGTCGTCGGCTTCTGCCCCCATGCCACTAGTGCTGGGGTGTTCGGGATAAACCTGAGGGCTCTTGTTCCCATAGTTGGGTCCTTCGAGGGAGGCGCTCAGCACAACGAACCAGGCAATTGGACTATATTGCTTTAATACTCTCACTTAGCCATAGAACGTTATAATTTTAAATTTCGGCGAAGCCCCTAGTTCGGAAGGCCGAATTCGGGGCGCTATCCACGCCTTTGGCCGGACATAGCCATCTCCTCGCTCAAAGCGGCATAAGCCTTTAAGGACTCGAAAAACCTCTCGAACAGCGACCGGTCTCACGCCTTATCATGACAGTCTGTTTTAGCTTTCTCCACTGAGGTGCTCAACCCACCTGATCTGGGGCACAATCGCAGTGGTTCTCCTAGTGTTACCTTAGCCGATAGAGCGGAACGTAAGGTACCAAAACATAGGAGCCGGGCAAACCCAACATGTGACCAAAATCATGACTTGGAGCCGATGCATATAGTGCTATAAGTTCGGGGTGCCGCACTTGTGAAAGTGTACGGACTTCTCACACCAGATAAAAGGGTAATGAAGCCCCTGGCGTGGTTTGTCGTACCATGGTGTATGGGTGCGATCATGTTATGTAATAAACACATATATTCAAAGGGGATAATGCAAAAAATAGACAAAAAGCTATGCATTGTTTATAAAGAGGCTATTTATCAAAGCCGAACGATACAAGTAGTGCGATAAGCAAAAAAGATATTAGGCTATTTAACATGTCCTGACCAGGCACAGGCCGCATAATTTAGAAACAGATATATCGCTCGAAATAGAGACCACCTGAGAGTTTCGGAATGCGGCGTAGCTTTGTCTGCTTTTCCTGGATCTTGCATCGTCTGTGCCGCAACACTGCCGAACAGGTTATCCAGAGTATGGAGTCCTGAAAGTAAAAAGAAAGAAAAATCCGGCAGCCCCTAGTACGTTTGACGCCGTGTTGTAGGCATGCCGTTAATGTGCCCCTTCCCCTGTGCCCATGGAATTTTAAGGGCGTAATTGTGTACTCGAGGTACTTGCTCCGCTATGTTGCGATGGCCGGGGTCGGGGCCGTATTGGTACGCTTGCTCTGATCGTGCCAGGTGGTCTTGTTGCAGGTTACTCCGGGCGCGCTTTGCATTGTCCGGTTTTTAACGGCCGGACTGGAGAGTTGCCTTGAAAGGCTGCTTTGTACTTCCGCTGCGAGGGCCGCCGTGTGCTCTTCAGTTCGGATGGAGCGTTCTGTGTTTCCGCTGACCGTAATTACTCCTCGAGGGCCTGACATCTTGAGCTTGAGATATGCGTAGTGCGGCACCGCATTGAATTTAGCGAATGCGGTTCGTCCGAGCAGGGCATGATAGCCCCTGCGGAACGACACTATATCGAAGATTAACTCTTCGCTTCGGAAGTTATCCGGAGATCCAAAGACCACGTCAAGTGTTATCGAGCCTGTGCAATTGGCCTCTACACCTGGTATGACGCCTTTAAAGGTCGTCCTTGTGGGCTTGATCCTTGATGGATCTATGCCCATTTTTCGCACTGTATCCTGATAAAGCAGGTTCAGGCTACTGCCGCCGCCCATGAGGACTCTTGTGAGATGAAATCCGTCCACGATTGGGTCGAGGACCAGTGCGGCAAAACCGCCGTGACGGATGCTAGTGGGGTGGTCCTTCGATCGAAAGTGATCGGGCAGGAGGACCATGGGTTGAACTTTGGGGCGACTGGCTCCATCGCGTATACGTCCCGTAGCGCACGCTTCCTCTCCCGCTTGGGAATGTGGGTCGCGTATATCATGTTCACCGTCCGCACTTGTGGGGGAAACCCTTTCTGTCCATTGTTGTTCGGCGGCCTGGGCTCCTCCTCGTCGTCGCTGTTCAGCCCCTTGTCCTTGTGTTCGGCTCTTATCTTGCCTGCCTGCTTGAACACCCAACAATCCTTGTTGGTGTGATTGGCTGGCCTTTCGGGGGTGCCGTGAATCTGGCACGAGCGATCGAGTATCCGGTCCAAACTGGACGGGCCCTGGGTATTCTTTTTAAATGGCTTTTTCCGCTGACCGGATTTATAGCCTCTGAATCCGGCATTGACTGTCGTATCCTCGTTGCTGTCGCTGCTAACGCGGCGCTTTTGATTATTTCTGCGTGACCTGCCACTTTTGTCCTTGGTATCTGAATTACCGGGCTTCTTCGATAATTTGTTGCTGCGAGCTAGCCAGCTATCTTCGCCCGTGGAAAAGCGGGTCATGAGTGTCGTGAGGGCTGCCATGGTTTTCGGCTTTTCCTGTCGCAGGTGCCGGGCAAGCCACTCGTCACGGATGTTATGTTTGAAGGCTGCTAGGGCCTCTGCGTCCGGACAGTCGACTATCTGATTTTTCTTTGTTAGGAACCGTGTCCAGAATTGCCTGGCCGATCCTTCTGGCTGCTGAATTATGTGGCTTAGGTCGTCGGCGTCCGGTGGCCGCACATAGGTCCCCTGAAAGTTGTCGAGGAATGCGGCTTCCAGGTCCTCCCAAGAACCGATTGAGTCCGCTGGTAGGCTGTTAAGCCAGTGCCGGGCTGGTCCTTTAAGCTTGAGGGGTAGGTATTTGATGGCGTGCAGATCATCGCCACGTGCCATGTGGATGTGAAGGAGATAATCCTCAATCCATACTGCCGGATCTGTCGTACCATCGTACGACTAGATGTTGACGGGTTTAAAACCCTCTGGGATTTTATGATCCATTACTTCGTCTGTGAAGCATAGTGGGTGTGCGGCGCCCCTGTACTGGGCTATGTCACGACGCAGTTCGGAAGAGCTGTGCCTGCTGTGTTAGGCCCGGCCGGATTTATTGTGTCCGGAGTGCTGATCATCATGTGTCGTTGGGCGTCCGCGCGATCCATAGATCGATCTTGTTTGCTTTGATTTATCCTCCAGTACGTCTCGCAGGTCTGGCTCATTTTCCCGTGCCTTATTTGAGCGGCACCGGGGCATGGCTTGCTTAAGGGCTCGACAGGCCTCTCTGTCGCGGCCACGGGGTGGCCGGTCTGCCATGTCATATGCTCCCCCCTCTGATTGGGGTAGCGGCCTGCGCTTAGGAAAAATTTTGGAGGGGCGCACGAGTTCATACTATTCGGCCGCAAGGACTTCAGTCCATCTATCAGCTAGCAGATCTTGATCAGCTCTAAGCTGTTGCTGCTTTTTCTTTAGGCTGTTGGCCGTGGCTAGAAGCCTGCGTTGAAAACGCTCTTGTTCGGCGGGGTCTGATGGTACGACGAATTCGTCGTCGTCGAGGCTTGCCTCGTCTTCGAAGGGAGGCATGTAGTTATCATCCTCGACCTCTTGCTCTGCCGCTCTCTCCTGAGGGCTGGCTTTTCCATCTTCCTGCGCCGAATCTTGCTGGTTCTGGTGTTCTTCGGCGCTGTCCGGGGTAGTATTATATCCCGTGCTGGAATCACCGTTTCTGCTGTGGCGGGATTTAGAGCGGCGCCGTTGGCGCCGACGTTTTTGCGGTTTTTTCGAGTTGTCGTCTTCCGCTGCTCCATCGCCATCCGCATCCTTTGGAGCATCCACCATGTATATGTCATATGACGAGGTGGCAGTCCAGCGCCCTACGGGTGCTGGTTCTTGTTCGTCTCCTCCTTCGTCGTCCATACCGTCAAAGTCTTCGGAGCTGAAGTCAAGCATGTCAGTTAAATCGTCGACAGTGGCTATTAAGTGGGTGGTGGGTGGGCTTTGAATTTCTTCGTCGTCCGAATCCCAACCTCGCAGACCATAGTCCGGCCTGGGCTCTCCTGATAAAGAGAGAGATTTGAGAGAATTTAGGATATCACCGAAAGGTGAGCACTGAAAGATGTCCGCGGCGGTGAACTCCATTATAGGCGCCCAATCAGATTCGATCGGCGGGGGCGCGGAAGGCTCGGAGTTCGGAGAAGAGTCCGGCTCCTTGGAGTTCTGGGCCGTGCGGAGTACGGGGCTGGCGTTCGGCTCGATCGCCTTTGAGATCGCAGCCCCCGAGGTGACGTCCAACCGTTCATCCTCAGAGAACGCAGCGGGCTCCGAGTCAAAGATCGGGGCCGGAGCGTGTGCGGCCTCCAGGGTGCTATTCGGAGGCAGAGCTATATCATGCCCCTCGAAATAGCGCGGCGCGCTTGGCTATGGCTCGAACCCGTCGAAGATCAAGTCTCCGCGGATATCAGCCGTGTAGTTTAAGCTTCCAAACCTGACCTGATGGCCAGGGGCGTAGCTTTCGATCTGCTCTAGATGACCAAGCGAATTGGCCCACAGAGCGAAGCCGCCGAAGACGAAGATTTGTCCGGGGAGGAAAGTCTCACCCTGGACCTCATCATTGTTGATGATCAAAGGAGCCATCGGGCCTAAAAGCGATGACACAGAGGAACTCTCAATGAAAGCACCAATGTCGGTGTCAAAACCGGCGGATCTCGGGTAGGGGGTCCCGAACTGTGCGTCAAGGTCGGATGGTAATAGGAGACAAGGGACACTTTATTTTACCCAGGTTCGGGCCCTCTCGATGGAGGTAAAACCCTACTCCTGCTAGATTAATATTGATGATATGGGTAGTACAAGAGTAGATCTACCACGAGATCAAGGAGGCTAAACCCTAGAAGCTAGCCTATGGTATGATTGTGTATGATGATGGTTGTCCTACGGACTACAACCCTCCGGTTTATATAGACACCGGATAGGGTTAGGGTTTATACAGAGTCGGTTACAATGGTAGGAGATCTCGAATATCCGCACGCCTAGCTTGCCTTCCACGCTAAGAAAAGATCCTTCCGGACACGGGACGAAGTCTTCAATCTTGTATCTTCATAGTCCTGGAGTCCGGCTGAAGGTATAGTTCGGCTATCCGAACACCCCCTAATCCAGGACTCCCTCAGTGTCTCTTCCTTCTAACACTGGGCGCCGTATCCTATGAATCCACTTATGTTCGTGCACCCCTGTATCCTGTTGCTGCCATCCGTTGGATTCCAATCCTGCATCTGTAGTGCGTTGGAGCAATTCTTGCAATAAGACGCCCGCCTCCACCCCAGCACACCCCACGCGGTTTGCAAAATAGACCCTCACCCCGCGGGCTTGTCTCCCACCTCCGTCCCTCGGATCGTTCTGAACGTCATGGCCGAGAAAACCTCCTCCCACGATGCGCCGCAACCAAGCAGCACCATTGCGGTTACCGCAGTTCAGTACGACTAATCTTATTCGATGATAACGGATGGAACCTGCTTGCCCTCCTCCCTCTAGTGATCACAAGATTCACAACGCCCTAAATTTTCCTTCCCATCTACTATTAATCTGGACTGGAGATCCATCTCTTTTGCCGTGATGTGTCTCCCTAGAACACTACATCTGCAGAACACGGACTGAACTTACTGTTTCGAAGATTTATCATGTAAATGCATGCGTGATGACACGGAACTGGACAATACCTTGCAAACTCAACTGAGCGAAGGACAACCATTTATGATGTCTTTTGGTAATCTTCAGAAACTAGCAGATGTATATCAAGCTGAGATGGAGGCATGTGTTCAAACACTCTGAACCTACCTACTGAAGTTGTAATCAATCGGGACAAATGCTCAAAACCGGAAGCATGCTCTTCTTGTAACTTTGTCGGCCTGTGAGTTAATCATTATCAATTTACAGGCAGTGAGTTCGATGATTCAGTTCCGCTATTAGGTGTTTAGTAGCAGAAGTAGCATACGCAAAATTTGCCAGCAACATATATTGGATTTGTAATGCAAATGTCAGTACGAACCACGCCTGGAGCACCTCAGATTACAAAACCACGTCAACTTCAACAATGGCATTGACCAAAACGAGGGTAAAACTAGTAAAGTATTTCATAATTTTACGTTCACCAACATCTTAACATTCACTTTCTGAATTTTGCATTCACCGACACATGCCATTCTCATCTCGCTGGGCACACCCAAACAATGCAATTGCAATCGGCGGCAAGAAGGGATCATCTATAAAGGGTAGACGGTAGTCATCCAAGTTTGGTGGTCGCCTACAGGTGTCTTCGTCCGGTGTTGTCGTCGTTGGGATCTATGGGGCGCATCTGGCATGTCTCCGTCGCCCCATGCGCTGCTTGCCGCCGGCGAGATGTGGTGGACACGGGTCCTATTTGCAACCAGAGTTGGGGATTGAGAGGGCAATGATTTGGGGGCCGGAGGTGGGAGACAAGCCCACGGGGTGAGGGTCTTTTTTGCAAACTGCGGGGCTGAGCTAGGCTAGAGGTGGGCGTCTTTTTGCAAGAATTTCACCAACGCACTGCAGATGGAGGATTTGAATCCGACGGTACCGACGGGATACAGGGGTGCAGAGACATAGGTGGATTCATAGGATACGACGCCCTAACACTGAACGCCAAATGCTTCTCGCTAGTTTCTTTTCCCCCCCTTTTTAAAGTAAATGCTTCTCGCTGTTTTTCCTTTTTGAGTTTTTTTAATGGAAAATGCTTCGCTAGTAAGGCAGAATAGTTCAGCAGGCCCGTTATTTTTTTCGGCCGAAGCGCCCGTCCATTTTGTAAGCAGCTCAACAAGCCCATCCGGCCCATTTCAGCATCGCAACCCTAGCCAAGCGCAAGCCACAGGACACTGCCAGCTATAAATACCCAACCCCTGAGCAACGAAACCCTAGGTTAAAGCGACGCCGCCGCCGCAAGCCGTCCGCCTCGCTCTTCTCCCGAGCCTGGTCCTCATCCTCTCGCCTCTCTCCCCCCACACAGATTTAGCAATCTAGCGTTAGCGCCTCCGTCCATCTCGTAGCTGCTCCGATGGCGATCAAGAGGACCAAGGCCGAGAAGAAGATCGCGTACGACCAGAAGCTCTGCCAGCTGCTCGAGGAGTACACCAAGGTGCTCATCGCCGTCGCCGACAATGTCGGCTCCAAGCAGCTCCAGGAGATCCGCAAGGGTCTCCGCGGTGACTCCATCGTGCTCATGGGCAAGAACACTCTTATCCGTCGCTGCATCAAGGTGCACTCGGAGAAGACCGGCAACAAGGACTTCCTTGAGCTCAGCAACCTCCTCGTCGTAAGCCGCTGGACTCGTCCCCCGCTTTTCTTTTGTTGGTTCCGCCGCGAATTTTGTGCTGAAATGGATTCTCCTATTTGTAGGGTAACGTTGGCCTCATCTTCACCAAGGGTGACCTCAAGGAGGTTCGCGAGGAGGTCGCCAAGTACAAGGTAAAATTCAGACCGGATCTGCTGTGTCCCCGACTTATTCTGTTTTATTATGTGGTGGATTGCTGGTTTATAGTGCGGTTAATGGAGAGAGATGCCCTACGTCCGTGATGAGCAACATGTTTCGCTAGAAATGTAGCCCCCCGGATGTGGTCTGTTTATTATTCCTGTATTTGATGATGCCCTTGCCTAAGTTTAGAATATTGTAAATTAGCTAGTCAAGTTCTATTATCCTGATGAATCAGTATGTCGCACAAATGCTATTTAAGTTACACAAATGTTAAGTGAAGCAGTACCATTGTATTATTACCGAATCAGAATGCTGCCATGCTTTTATGTGTGCAATTTAGCTGTTTCCTAGCAACAAGTATATATGTCAAAGTTCCATTCTTTCTGTCAAATTGGCAAGTTTAGATAACAAATGTTATAAAATTGTGTAGTTGATGCGTTCTATTCTTAGTATAAGCTATCTTTTTTTAATGCCTTCTCTTAATCTTTATGTGATTTCTCTGTCCTAAAGTTTAGAACATCTGAGGTTAATTCTTGTCTTGTTTCTTTATGCACAGGTTGGCGCTCCTGCTCGTGTTGGGCTAGTTGCACCTGTTGATGTGGTGGTTCCCCCTGGCAACACTGGTCTGGATCCCTCCCAGACGTCCTTCTTCCAGGTTAGCATTTGCTGATAACACGTTTCAGTGGATGCTTTTGTGTCAAATCACATTTAATCACAAGTTCTAACTGTGCTGTCTTGTTTAGGTGCTTAACATTCCCACCAAGATTAACAAGGGTACTGTGGAAATTACTATTCCAGTGGAGCTAATCAAGAAGGGTGACAAGGTGGGCTCCTCTGAGTCTGCCCTGCTTGCCAAGCTTGGTATCCGCCCCTTCTCATATGGACTGGTCATCTGCAATGTCTATGACAGTGGGTCAGTCTTCAGCCCTGAGGTTCTTGACCTCACTGAGGAAGACCTGATGGACAAGTTTGCTTCTGGTGTTTCCTTGGTTGCCTCACTGTCCCTGGCGATCTCATACCCCACCATGGCTGCTGCGCCGCACATGTTCCTCAACGCATACAAGAATGTTCTTGCGGTTGCTTTGGAGACAGACTACTCATATGACCATGCCGATAAGATCAAGGAGTACCTCAAGGTAATTCTTGTTCTGCAATGTTCTGTTCGCACTATGATATCTTAATTCGAAACATGCATTAGAAGTTGTCTTGAACAATGGCATGAACTGTGTGTTTATTTAGTTTAGAGTCATGTGTTGAGCTACTGATCAGCATGCCATTTATTCTTTTCTAACCAATTCTGGAGCTTAACAAGTACATATGTTTGGAGGAAGTAATATGTTTGGATTGTGTTGGCCTCTTCCTGTCTCCTTTGTGTAATCTTTAGTAGAGACATCTTGGTGTACCTTCTCAGATGGCATATGTTTCATCATATTAATTAGCAACTGCATCATAGTTAGTGAAGATAGCCATGATCGCATGGTTCTTACTACTACAGCCTAATTTTGAATCATGCATTTCCATGTCAGTTTTTGACACATTATGTGTTGTTCTGCTGTGCAGGACCCGAGCAAGTTTGCCGTTGCTGCCCCTGCTGCTGCTGCCTGCGGTGGTGCTGCCGCCGCTGCCCCTAAGGAGGAGGAGAAGAAGGACGAGCCCGAGGAGGAATCAGATGGCGAGATGGGATTCAGCCTGTTCGACGACTAAGCTGTGTGCCGTCCTTCATAAAGCCGTGCCCAGTCGCCAGTTTTGTTTAGTGTTGAACACTAAAGTTTTCCAAGTCCTATTATTACCTTGAACAAGAATTAATTATGCTGTTTGTTAGTGTGTATCCGAATATGTTAACGTTATGTCATGCACTTAGTTACCTATGCATTGCTCTGCTTGTGCTTCTCTCTATTATGTTTGCTGGGATTCACTTCGTTAGATTTTAAGTAGGCTTGTTTTTCGATGGCTCCGTTCAGACTGGCTGCATCCATCCATCAAAATAATGTCATCAGTATAAGGCAGATTTTAAGTGTTTGGGATCGAGCTCTTGGATGGATGCACTGATTTTTTTGGCTGTTTACTCTTTCTCCTCCACTCTACCATCAGATCCTGGCGAGCTTGACGGCCAGCCACCGGATCGGATGGCACCAGGCCGTGCAGGTGGAGGCGTGTATGGGTTGTACGTGCTCCGGCTCCCGCTGGTCGCGGCTTGCGCGCGTGACGGTGATGTGGGGACTTCTCCAGGTCGGGAACTGGCTCCTCGTAATCATGATGGGACGCTTCGTCGGAGGAGGCGCTCCGGTTTTTCTACAGAAGCTCCGCGCTGTGCAGCTGATTCCTTTACGCCCTGCTGTTTTGGAGGGGAAAGGGAATCCGGAGGAGCTTCAAATCCTCGTGCGCCGCTGACTCTTAGGTGCCGGTGAGATTGCTGCTCGGCCTGTTCCCACACCTACTTCATACTGCTGAAATGCCTGAATTTTTAGCTTTTGTGTGTATCCATGGCAACCTTCAAGGCAAAACATTAGATGGAAATGGTTGTCACAAAAGCTTAGACGTTGTTTAGGCTTCGTTGGTTCATAGGCCTCAGAATCTGATTTCAATGATAAAAATATGAACTTTCAAGCTTTTGTCAGATGGTCAAATTTTACATTTTTTTTGGTAATGTCCACATGGCAAAAGAATCATGTTAAGATGAACATTCTATTTTTTGATGTGTAAGACATGTCAATTTTTTTCCACTTAATTGGCATGGCAAAATTTACCTTTTTATTTGCAATGGAAATTTTACCTTTGTTGACATGGTAAATTTAACTACACTGCCATGGGAAATTCTTCACTTCTATTGCCAATATCAAACCTTTTATTTGCGATGGCAAATTTACACCAGTTACCATGGCAAAATTACTTATATTGTCATGGAAAATCTACTTCTTATTTTTTGCTTTTCATGGGACCGTGGTAAATTGGCGATGGCAATTTATTTTGAGTACATTGAGCATGGCAAATGAACAAGAAACAAAGTCTACAATCATTGAGTACATTGAGCATACCATGGGGCAAAAAATTGTGTGGAATGGTCATATGCCATTTTTTTTTTGGAAAAAGTGTCTTATACATCATAGCAAAATTTGAATCATTTTTTGGAATAGCCACACGACAAATGTATGATTTTTTTATCTTCAAAACATGTTACCATTTTAAGAACACGACAATTTTACTTTGTAGCATGGTAAATTTACTTTTATTGCGATGGCATTTTTTACTTTTATTGTCATGTCAATTTTACTTTATTTTTTTGCCATGTCAATTTTTACTATTTTATTTTTTTCCATTGCAAATTTACCTTCATTGCCATGGCAATTTTAATTTAACATACATGGAAAATTTACTTTATGGCTTATGGCAAATTTACTTTTACGGCGCATGGTACTTTTATTGCCATGGCAAAAATAGTTTACGTTCATGGAAATTTTGCTTTTCGCACTGTTCATGGAATTTTTTGCTTCTACAGACCATGGTAAATTTACTTTATGAGACATGGCAATTACTAGTAGACAATATATGGTGCACTTTTCTGTGTTTCACATGCTGGCAAATATTTATCCACAATTTTTTGTGTCTTCACGTATGTAGTAAAAATGCCATACAAATTGCAATCCATATTTTTTTGCCACCATGTACACATGCAAATTGCCATGACTTCCTTTTTTTTGTGCATTTTCATGAAAAAGATCCTTTTAACCATGTCAAAATTTGCTTTTAGATACGATGACAATTTTTGGTTTGAACCACTAGGATTTTTAGTTCTCTATCATGACAAATTTATTCCCCCCCCCCTATTTGGACCATTGCAATTTTTGTATAGCATGGCAAAATCTAGACTTTTATTGGTAACTGCCAAAACTGGGTCTTTTAGTCTCAGTACAAACTGGGCCAAACTGGGATTTACCTTTTTTCTTGCAAAAATGGCACGTACGGACGCTCGAGGTGGGTGTTTGTTCTTTTTTTTTTCGAAATGGAGGTGCAAGATTTACCTCATGAATTAATTAATCAGAAGAGAATTGCCTAATTAATTAACGTAAAACCGGGTGGAAACCGATACAGACCAAGAATATGTGGACTCTTCATAGACTATGCAACCCCAAAAAACGCACGGCCAACCTGACAACCATACCCACCAACCCCTACACTGCTACATCACAAAGAAACCCGTGATGAGAGTACCTCAGCCGAAGACCGCAGACACCACCAAATCAACACACGCAAGTCAAGTCATAAGGAAAATCCAAGAGACCGGTGAACATTCATCAAGCAGTTGCGGACGCCTTTCTTGTGGCGCCACTCTTCTTTCTTTTGCTCCTGAGAGCCTCCTACACAATCGTCTTGCCAGATCCAGGGTTAGCCGACTCTAAACATGCGAGCAAGCTAGAAGCTCTATCTAGAAAGAGAATTCCATCAACCTTGTCACGCACAGACAACACCTACCCAACGATCACGTGCGAGTGGGTAAACGCAACATCGGAACCTCCACTGTCCACAAAGGCGAGCGACTGGCTGGGCTCCAAAGGATCATGCGCCAACATACTGACCATCTCAACATCAGCAGCCACAGGTACCACCGACATGATTGACTCAAGCGCCTCAGATTGCTCACATGACATAGGTGAATCATGTCCCTCACACAAGGTCGCCAGCGAGTCGACCTGTTGGGGAACGTTGCAGAAAATTAAAATTTTTCCTACGGTTTCACCAAGATCCATCTAGGAGTTCATCATGCAACGAGTATTCAGATTAGATAGCATCTACATACCACTTTGTAGATCGCAACGGAAGCGTTCGAGTGAACGTGGATGAGGTAGTCGTACTTGCCGTGATCCAATTCACCGATGATCTAGTGCCGAACGGACGGCACCTCCGCGTTCAACACACGTACGGAAAGCGTGACGTCTCCTCCTTCTTGATCCAGCAAGGTAAAGGAGAGGTTGGGGATGAAGGTTCCAGCAGCAGCACGACGGCGTGGTGATGGTGGAACTGCAGTACTCCGGCAGGGCTTCGCCGTGCTCAATGGAGGAGGAGGAGGTGTTGGAGAGGGAGAGGGAGGCGCCAGGGCAATGGGGTGATCAGCCCCCTCTCCCCCCCCTTTATATAACCCCCAAGGGGGGGCGCCGGCCCTAGGAGATGAGATCTCCTAGGGGGGGGGGGGCGGCGGCCAGGGCAGGGGGGCTTGCCCCCCAAGCAAGGGGGGCGCCCCCTTTAGGGTTTCCCTCCCCCCAACCCTAGGCGCATGGGCCCATGGGGGGGAGGCGCACCAGCCCCCTATGGGCTGGTTCCCTCCCTTATACAGCCCATGGGGCCCTCCGGGATAGGTGGCCCCACCCGGTGGACCCCCCGGGACCCTCCGGTGGTCCCGGTACAATACCGATAACCCCGAAACTTGTCCCGATGTCCGTATGATGACTTTCCATATATAAATCTTTACCTCCGGACCATTCCGAAACTCCTCGTGACGTCCGGGATCTCATCCGGGACTCCGAACAACATTCGGGTTACTGCACATACATATCCCTATAACCCTAGCGTCACCGAACCTTAAGTGTGTAGACCCTACGGGTTCGGGAGACATGCAGACATGACCGAGATTGCTCTCGGGCAATAACCAACAGCGGGATCTGGATACCCATGTTGGCTCCCACATGCTCCACGATGATCTCATCGGATGAACCACGATGTCAAGGATTCAATTAATCCCGTATACGATTCCCTTTGTCAATCGGTATTTTACTTGCCCGAGATTCGATCGTCGGTATACCAATACCTCGTTCAATCTCGTTACCGGCAAGTCACTTTTCTCGTTCCGTAATGCATGATCCCGTGATCAAACACTTTGATCACATTGAGCTCATTGTGATGATGCATTACCGAGAGGGCCCGGTGATACCTCTCCGTCAAGCGGAGTGACAAATCCCAGTCTCGATCCATGTCAACCCAACAGACACTTTCAGAGATACCCGTAGCATACCTTTATAGTCACCCAGTTACGTTGTGACGTTTGGCACACCCAAAGCACCCCTACGGTATCCGGGAGTTACATGATCTCATGGTCTAAGGAAAGGATACTTGACATTGGAAAACTCTAGCAAACGAACTATGCGATCTTATGCTATGTTAGGATTGGGTCTTGTCCATCACATCATTCTCCTAATGTTGTGATCCTGTTATCGATGACATCCAATGTCCATAGTCAGGAAACCATGACTATCTGTCGATCAACAAGCTAGTCAACTAGAGGCTTACTAGGGACATGTTGTTGTCTGTTATTCACACATGTATTACGATTTCCGGTTAACACAATTATAGCACGAATAAAGACAATTATCATGAATAAGGAAATATAATAATAAAGCTTTTATTATTGCCTCTAGGGCATATTTCCAACAGTCTCCCACTTGCACTAGAGTCAATAATCTAGTTACATTGTGATGAATCGAACACCCATGGAGTTCTGGTGCTGATCATGTTTTGCCTTAGGGAGAGGTTTAGTCAACGGATCTGCAACATTCAGATCCGTGTGCACTTTACAAATCTCTATGTCTCCATCTTGAACATTTTCACGAATGGAGTTGAAGCGACGCTTGATGTGCCTGGTCTTCTTGTGAAACCTGGGCTCCTTTGCAAGTGCAATAGCTCCAGTGTTGTCACAGAAGAGCTTGATTGGCCCCGACGCATTGGGTATGACTCCGAGGTCGGTGATGAACTCCTTCACCCAAATTGCTTCATGTGCTGCCTCCGAGGCTGCCATGTACTCCGCTTCACATGTAGATCCCGCCACGACGCTTTGCTTGCAACTGCACCAGCTTACTGCCCCACCATTCAAAATATACACGTATCCGGTTTGTGACTTAGAGTCATCCAGATCTGTGTCGAAGCTAGCGTCGACGTAACCTTTTACGACGAGCTCTTCGTCACCTCCATAAACGAGAAAAATTTCCTTAGTCCTTTTCAGGTACTTCAGGATATTCTTGACCGCTGTCCAGTGTTCCTTGCCGGGATTACTTTGGTACCTACCTACCAAACTTACGGCAAGGTTTACATCAGGTCTGGTACACAGCATGGCATACATAATAGAACCTATGGCTGAGGCATAGGGGATGACGCTCATCTCTTCTATATCTTCTGCCGTGGTCGGACATTGAGCTGAGCTCAATTTCACACCTTGTAACACAAGTAAGAACCCTTTCTTAGATTGATCCATATTGAATTTCTTCAATATCTTATCAAGGTATGTGCTTTGTGAAAGACCTATGAGGCGTCTCGATCTATCTCTATAGATCTTGATGCCTAATATATAAGCAGCTTCTCCAAGGTCCTTCATTGAAAAACTCTTATTCAAGTAGGCCTTGATGCTGTCCAAGAGTTCTATATCATTTCCCATCAAAAGTATGTCGTCTACATATAATATGAGAAATGCTACAGAGCTCCCACTCACTTTCTTGTAAACACAGGCTTCTCCATAAGTCTGTGTAAACCCAAACTCTTTGATCATCTCATCAAAGCGAATGTTCCAACTCCGAGATGCTTGCACCAGCCCATAAATCGAGCGTTGGAGCTTGCACACCTTGTTAGCATTCTTAGGATCGACAAAACCTTCCGGCTGTATCATATACAATTCTTCCTTAAGGAAACCATTAAGGAATGCCGTTTTGACGTCCATTTGCCATATCTCATAATCATAGTATGCGGCAATTGCTAACATGATTCGGACGGACTTCAGCTTCGCTACCGGTGAGAAAGTCTCATCGTAGTCAACCCCTTGAACTTGTCGATAACCCTTAGCGACAAGCCGAGCTTTATAGATGGTCACATTACCATCTGCGTCTGTCTTCTTCTTAAAGATCCATTTATTTTCTATGGCTCGCCGTTCAACGGGCAAGTCAGTCAAAGTCCATACTTCGTTTTCATACATGGATCCTATCTCGGATTTCATGGCTTCCAGCCATTTGTCGGAATCCGGGCCCACCATTGCTTCCTCATAGTTCGAAGGTTCACCGTTGTCTAACAACATGATTTCCAAGACAGGGTTGCCGTACCATTCTGGTGCAGAACGTGTCCTTGTGGACCTTCGAATTTCAGTAGGAGCTTGATCAGAAGCGTCTTGATCATCATCATTAATTTCCTCTCTAGTCGGTGCAGGCACCTCAGGAACGATTTCTTGAGTTTCGCCATTTTCCGGTTCAAGAGGTAACACTTCATCAAGTTCTACTTTCCTCCCACTTACTTCTTTCGAGAGAAACTCTTTCTCTAGAAAGGATCCATTCTTGGCAACAAAGATCTTGCCTTCGGATCTGAGGTAGAAGGTATACCCAACAGTTTCTTTAGGGTATCCTATGAAGACGCATTTTTCCGAGTTGGGTTCGAGCTTTTCAGGTTGAAGTTTCTTGACATAAGCATCGCATCCCCAAACTTTTAGAAATGACAGCTTAGGTTTCTTCCCAAACCATAATTCATACGGTGTCGTCTCAACGGATTTCGACGGAGCCCTATTTAAAGTGAATGCGGCAGTCTCTAAAGCATAGCCCCAAAAAGATAGCGGTAAATCGGTAAGAGACATCATAGATCGCACCATATCTAATAGAGTGCGATTACGACGTTCGGACACACCATTACGCTGAGGTGTTCCAGGCGGCGTGAGTTGTGAAACTATTCCACATTGTCTTAAGTGTGTGCCAAATTCATGACTCAAGTATTCTCCTCCACGATCTGATCGCAGAAACTTGATCTTTCTATCACGTTGATTTTCAACCTCACTCTGAAATTCCTTGAAATTTTCAAAGGTCTCAGACTTGTGTTTCATCAAGTAGATATACCCATATCTACTCAAGTCATCAGTGAGGGTGAGAACATAATGATAGCCACCGCGAGCCTCAACACACATTGGACCGCACACATCGGTATGTATGATTTCCAATAAGTTGGTTGCTCGCTCCATTGTTCCTGAGAACGGAGTCTTGGTCATTTTACCCATGAGGCATGGTTCGCACGTGTCAAATGATTCATAATCAAGAGACTCTAAAAGTCCATCTGCATGGAGCTTCTTCATGCGTTTGACACCTATGTGACCAAGGCGGCAGTGCCACAAATATGTGAGATTATCGTTATCAACTTTCACTCTTTTGGTATTCACACTATGAATATGTGTATCATCACGTACGAGATTCATTAAGAATAAACCATTAACCATCGGAGCATGACCATAAAACATATCTCTCATATAAATGGAACAACCATTATTCTCTGATTTAAATGAGTAGCCATCTCGAATTAAGCGAGATCCAGATACAATGTTCATGCTCAAACTTCGCACTAAATAACAATTATTGAGGTTTAAAACTAATCCCGTAGGTAAATGTAGAGGCAGCGTGCCGACGGCGATCACATCGACCTTGGAACCATTCCCGACGCGCATCGTCACCTCGTCCTTTGCCAGTCTCCGTTTATTCCACAGCTCCTGCTTTGAGTTACAAATGTGAGCAACTGCACCGGTATCAAATACCCAAGAGCTACTACGAGTACTGGTAAGGTACACATCAATTACATGTATATCACATATACCTTTGGTTTTGCCGACCTTCTTGTCCGCTAAGTATTTGGGGCAGTTCCGCTTCCAGTGACCACTTCCCTTGCAATAAAAGCACTCAGTTTCGGGCTTGGGTCCATTCTTTGGCTTCTTCCCGGCAACTTGCTTACCGGGCGCGGCAACTTCCTTGCCGTCCTTCTTGAAGTTCCTTTTACCCTTGCCCTTCTTGAACTTAGTGGTTTTATTCACCATCAACACTTGATGCTCCTTCTTGATTTCTACCTCTGCTGATTTCAGCATAGCATATACTTCAGGAATGGTCTTTACCATCCCCTGCATATTGTAGTTCATCACAAAGCTCTTGTAGCTAGGTGGAAGCGACTGGAGGATTCTGTCAATGACCGCTTCATCCGGGAGATTAACTTCCAGTTGAGTCAGGCGGTTGTGCAACCCAGACATTTTGAGTGTGTGCTCACTGACAGAGCCATTTTCCTCCATCTTACAGTTAAAGAATTTATCGGAGACTTCATATCTCTCGACCCGGGCATGAGCTTGGAAAACCATTTTCAGCTCTTCGAACATATCATATGCTCCATGTCTCCCAAAACGTTTTTGGAGCCCCGGCTCTAAGCTATAAAGCATGCCGCACTGAACGAGGGAGTAATCATCGCAGCGTGACTGCCAAGCGTTCATAACGTCTTGTTCTGCAGGGAGAATAGGTGCGTCACCCAGCGGTGCTCTTAGGACATAATCTTTCTTGGCAGCTATGAGGATGATCCTCAGGTTCCGGACCCAGTCCGTATAGTTGCTACCATCGTCTTTCAGCTTGGTTTTCTCTAGGAACGCGTTGAAGTTGAGGACTACGTTGGCCATTTGATATACAAGACATATTGTAAATTTTTTAGACTAAGTTCATGATAATAAAGTTCATTTAATCAAATTAATGAACTCCCACTTAGATAGACATCCCTCTTCTAGTCATCTAAGTATTACATGATCCGAGTCAACTAGGCCGTGTCCGATCATCACGTGAGACGGACTAGCCAACATCGGTGAACATCTTCATGTTGATCGTATCTTCTATACGACTCATGCTCGACCTTTCGGTCTTCTGTGTTCCGAGGCCATGTCTGTACATGCTAGGCTCGTCAAGTCAACCTAAGTGTTTTGCGTGTGTAAATCTGTCTTACACCCGTTGTATGCGAACGTAAGGACCTATCACACCCGATCATCACGTGGTGCTTCGGAACGACGAACCTTAGCAACGGTGCATAGTTAGGGAGAACACTTTCTTGAAATTATTATGAGGGATCATCTTATTTACTACCGTCGTTCTAAGTAAACAAGATGCAAAACATGATAAACATCACATGCAATCAAATAATAAACGTGACATGATATGGCCAATATCACATAGCTCCTTCGATCTCCATCTTGGGGCTCCATGATCATCTTGTCACCGGCTTGACACCATGATGTTCATCATCATGATCTTCATCATCGTGTCTCCATGAAGTTGCTCGCCAACTATTACTTCTACTACTATGGCTAACGCGTTTAGCAATAAAGTAAAGTAATTTACATGGCGATTCTCAATGACACGCAGGTCATACAAAAATAAAGACAACTCCTATGGCTCCTGCCGGTTGTCATACTCATCGACATGCAAGTCGTGATTCCTATTACAATAGCATGAACATCTCATACATCACATATAGATCATTCATCATTCATCACAACTTTGGCCATATCATATCACAAAGCACTTGCTGCAAAAACAAGTTAGACGTCCTCTAATTGTTGTTGCAAGTTTTACGTGGCTGAATTAGGGTTCTAGCAAGAACGTTTTCTTACCTACGTTAAAACCACCACAACGTGATTTGTCAACTTCTATTTACCCTTCATAAGGACCCTTTTCATCGAATCCGCTCCAACTAAAGTAGGAGAGACAGACACCCGCCAGCCACCTTATGCAACTAGTGCATGTTCGTCGGTGGAACCGGTCTCACGTAAGCGTACGTGTAAGGTTGGTCCGGGCCGCTTCATCCCACAATACCGTTGAAGCAAGATAAGACTAGTAGCGGCAAGAAGAGTTGACAACATCTACGCCCACAACAAATTGTGTTCTACTCGCGCAAGAAGAACTACGCATAGACCTAGCTCATGATGCCACTGTTGGGGAACGTTGCAGAAAATTAAAATTTTTCCTACGGTTTCACCAAGATCCATCTAGGAGTTCATCATGCAACGAGTATTCAGATTAGATAGCATCTACATACCACTTTGTAGATCGCAACGGAAGCGTTTGAGTGAACGTGGATGAGGTAGTCGTACTTGCCGTGATCCAATTCACCGATGATCTAGTGCCGAACGGACGGCACCTCCGCGTTCAACACACGTACGGAAAGCGTGACGTCTCCTCCTTCTTGATCCAGCAAGGTAAAGGAGAGGTTGGGGATGAAGGTTCCAGCAGCAGCACGACGGCGTGGTGATGGTGGAACTGCAGTACTCCGGCAGGGCTTCGCCGTGCTCAATGGAGGAGGAGGAGGTGTTGGAGAGGGAGAGGGAGGCGCCAGGGCAATGGGGTGATCAGCCCCCTCTCTCCCCCCCTTTATATAACCCCCAAGGGGGGGCGCCGGCCCTAGGAGATGAGATCTCCTAGGGGGGGGGGGGCGGCGGCCAGGGCAGGGGGGCTTGCCCCCCAAGCAAGGGGGGCGCCCCCTTTAGGGTTTCCCTCCCCCCAACCCTAGGCGCATGGGCCCATGGGGGGGAGGCGCACCAGCCCCCTATGGGCTGGTTCCCTCCCTTATACAGCCCATGGGGCCCTCCGAGATAGGTGGCCCCACCCGGTGGACCCCCCGGGACCCTCCGGTGGTCCCGGTACAATACCGATAACCCCGAAACTTGTCCCGATGTCCGTATGATGACTTTCCATATATAAATCTTTACCTCCGGACCATTCCGAAACTCCTCGTGACGTCCGGGATCTCATCCGGGACTCCGAACAACATTCGGGTTACTGCACATACATATCCCTATAACCCTAGCGTCACCGAACCTTAAGTGTGTAGACCCTACGGGTTCGGGAGACATGCAGACATGACCGAGATTGCTCTCGGGCAATAACCAACAGCGGGATCTGGATACCCATGTTGGCTCCCACATGCTCCACGATGATCTCATCGGATGAACCACGATGTCAAGGATTCAATTAATCCCGTATACGATTCCCTTTGTCAATCGGTATTTTACTTGCCCGAGATTCGATCGTCGGTATACCAATACCTCGTTCAATCTCGTTACCGGCAAGTCACTTTTCTCGTTCCGTAATGCATGATCCCGTGATCAAACACTTTGATCACATTGAGCTCATTGTGATGATGCATTACCGAGAGGGCCCGGTGATACCTCTCCGTCAAGCGGAGTGACAAATCCCAGTCTCGATCCATGTCAACCCAACAGACACTTTCAGAGATACCCGTAGCATACCTTTATAGTCACCCAGTTACGTTGTGACGTTTGGCACACCCAAAGCACCCCTACGGTATCCGGGAGTTACATGATCTCATGGTCTAAGGAAAGGATACTTGACATTGGAAAACTCTAGCAAACGAACTATGCGATCTTATGCTATGTTAGGATTGGGTCTTGTCCATCACATCATTCTCCTAATGTTGTGATCCTGTTATCGATGACATCCAATGTCCATAGTCAGGAAACCATGACTATCTGTCGATCAACAAGCTAGTCAACTAGAGGCTTACTAGGGACATGTTGTTGTCTGTTATTCACACATGTATTATGATTTCCGGTTAACACAATTATAGCACGAATAAAGACAATTATCATGAATAAGGAAATATAATAATAAAGCTTTTATTATTGCCTCTAGGGCATATTTCCAACACGACCTCCATATGCTTAATAGACAAAGGCAACTTGTGTGCTCAGGCATAATTTGTAGCATTAGAGCCACAGCCTCGATAACGACTTCGCTCCCGGAAGAAATCGTCTCGACTCGCAGTGGTGACGGGCATGATGTAGCACGAGGGGAGAAATCTCCGTAGAGGCCTAGTTCCCCATGTACAGAACTGATGACCCACAAGTATAGGGGATCTATCGTAGTCCTTTCGATAAGTAAGAGTGTCGAACCCAACGAGGAGCAGAAGGAAATGATAAGCGGTTTTCAGCAAGGTATTCTCTGCAAGCACTGAAATTATCGGTAACAGATAGTTTTGTGATAAGGTAATTTGTAACGGGTAACAAGTAATGAAAGTAAATAATATGCAACAAGATGTCCCAATCCTTTTTGTAGCAAAGGACAAGCCTGGATAAACTCTTATAGAGAGAAAAACGCTCTCGAGGACACATGAGAATTATCGTCAAGCTAGTTTTCATCACGCTCATATGATTCACGCTCGTTACTTTGATAATTTGGTATTTGGGTGGACCGGTGCTTGGGTACTGCCCTTTCTTGGACAAGCATCCCACTTATGATTAACCCTATTGCAAGCATCCGCAACTGCAAAAGAAGTATTAAGGTAAACCTAACCATAGCATGAAACTAGGGTTTAAGCTTCTGTCACTCTAGCAACCCATCATCTAATTATTATTTCCCAATGCCTTGCTCTAGGCCCAAACAATGGTGAAGTGTCATGTAGTCGATGTTCACATAACACCACTAGAGGAAATACAACATACATCTCATCAAAATATCACGAATACCAAATTCACATGGCTACTTATAGCAAGACTTCTCCCATGTCCTCAGGAACAAATGTAACTACTCACAAATCATATTCATGTTCATAATCAGAGGGGTATTAATATGCATAATGGATCTGAACATATGATCTTCCACCAAATAAACCAACTAGCATCAACTACAAGGAGTAATCAACACTACTAGCAACCCACAGGTACCAATCTGAGGCTTTGGGACAAAGATTGGATACAAGAGATGAACTAGGGTTTGAGAGGAGATGGTACTGGTGAAGATGTTGATGGAGATTGACCCCCTCTTGATGAGAGGATCGTTGGTGATGATGATGGCGATGATTTCCCCCTCCTGGAGGAAAGTTTCCCCGGCAGGACAGCTCTGCCGGAGCCCTAGATTGGTTCCGCCAAGGTTCCACCTCGTGGCGGGTGAGTTTCTTCCTGAAAGCTTGCTTATAATTTTTTTTCTCGAACGAATGACTTCATATAGCAGAAGATGGGCACCGGAGGCCTGCCAGGGGGCCCACGAGGCAGGGGGCGCGCCCAGGGGGGTAGGGCGCGCCTCCCACCCTCGTGGCCAGGGTGTGGGCCCCCTCTGGTGGATTCTTTCGCCAGTATTTTTTATTAATTCCAAAAATAATTTCCGTGAAGTTTCAGGACTTTTGGAGTTGTGCAGAATAGGTCTCTAATATTTGCTCCTTTTCCAGCCCAGAATCCCAGCTGCCGGCATTCTCCCTCTTCATGTAAACCTTGTAAAATAAGAGAGAATAGGCATAAGTATTGTGACATAACGTGTAATAACAACCCACAATGCAATAAATATCGATATAAAAGCATGATGCAAAATGGACGTATCAAGAACCAACCTAGAGCTCAGGCAGCAGAGACTATAAGCGAGAGCGGACGACCCGGTCAAAAAACCCCGACCTAGGCGGACATCTCATACCAACGCCAAACACTCGGGCTAACCGACACCGCTCATATCCAACCCAGATCTGGGGAGGACATGGGGAGGCTCGGGTGCGTCTGCCACGTCGGATCCAGCTCGCGCTGGCCCGCCCCGACCTCACATATATTTTTCCTCATCTGCTCTCTGGACCAAACCCTAGTCACTCCACTCCACTCCACTCCACTTCGCCCCAAGCTCCCTTCCAGCGATCTCCAGTGTGGTAGGCAGTGGATCTGACTCCAACCACTCTCGATCAGTTGACTCGGGCGTCACTCCATGTGAGCTGGACGAGGCTATGACCATCCACATGGCCCTCCGCCGCTCCTAGGAGGAGTGCGCCTGATCGACGTCAGAATCTCCCGACATGAATCCATTGCGTGAGTGCAACTGGTGCTCGGATCCACCGAGGTTGGAGGCTCGAGGTCCGTATGCCACCTCATCTCTGGTCTGCCGGTGTATGAGTGCTACAAGACTAACATGCCCTATCGTAACAAGCAGAGGGTGTGGGAGCGCGAGGCCCGCCTTGCTGCTGATGTGGCGGAGGCGGATGTGACGGCGCGCTCTTTCGCGAAAGAGGAAGCCATAATTGCCCGCATCCTCCAGAATCGACAAAGGAGGAACACACACGCCCTCGCCCGAGAGCAAGTCTAGGAAATCCGTGCCATTGCTAGAATGCCCCCAAAGATAAGAAGGACGTTAGTGATGGGACGGACAACTCTAGCTAGGAGGAGATCCGACTTGATCCATATTGCGTCTTTGAGCGCTACTTCCATCAAAAAGACACAAAGGGAGCCGACAAGGGCAACCGTGGATGTTCTTTGTCCATACCTTAGTATGTATGTAGGACATGCCAAATTTTGGTAGTCAGATGTCATGTATTGACGTAGTAGCCGGATGTCCAGCTGTATCAGAAGTTTACGATGCATGTGTAATATGGATTTGAGGTGTGACCGGTCACTGTCCGTGGACGTGCCCAATCACGTCCACGGACGTTTGAGGGTCCAGACTTGATTGTATTCGGTTGTACATGCTCTAACAAAGTTGTGAACATAGGAAATCCTAAAAAAATTTAAAAAAATGAACCCATGTTTAAGAAAAAACTTAACATGTTTCTTACTTAAAGTTCAAGATTACAAGGAGATAAACCACCTCGAGGGGTGGGGGGGGGGTGGGGTGGGTGGGTTAGCCATACATGCTAACGTGCGGCCTCATGGATGCACCTATGAGATAGAGAGTGTGTTCCTTTGTTCGATGACCGGCCTTCAAAGATGATCTT
Source organism: Aegilops umbellulata (assembly GCA_032464435.1). Classification (NCBI taxonomy): domain Eukaryota; kingdom Viridiplantae; phylum Streptophyta; class Magnoliopsida; order Poales; family Poaceae; genus Aegilops; species Aegilops umbellulata. Next base: position 249,748,280 of record CP136060.1, read on the forward strand.
TGCACTCTAAAAAGAGAGTAAATTCTCTATGATGCCACATACGATATGGGCATAAGTGCCTTTAGTTCCTTCTTTCAGGCTTATGACTGCTCCTTGACAATTGCTGGCTACCAAAATCTTCCAAGCGACGATCTCCATAGTGAGACATACATATTCTTTACAACCCGAGACTTCAACTTTTTTGCTTCCCTCAAGAACAATTGTTGAGGCTCGTTTATAGACAACCTTGTTATCTCTTGCAACAACAACAATTGAATCCTTATGTTGGTTCTTCCCCACTGGTGCATCAACCGTAATTTTGATCACTCTCGCCTGCGGTGCAACCCGGTTTTCCTCGAACACCACTGATATAGAATGTTTATTCCCTGTTGTTATGTACTACCTGGTCTGGACAAATGAATGAACCAACAAAAAGTGTTGCTAGATCTCTTCATGTAAAGATTTACGTCTTGCAAACAAAATGGACCACAAGGTTACGCAACATGTCACACGTCCCTGTGGTCCCAATGTCTCAATTGTGGTATTGATGAAGTCGTGTGGGGAGTACTCAGCCGACATACTTATGTGCTCTACCAGGCACTTATCTGCCAGTGCCCCCACACACCACATAACATTGCATTCTATGAGAGAGTGCCTCCAAGAGTCCTTCTCCCCATGTGATGTGCACCTGCCATTTGGGTCATGTTTGGGCAATGTCGTATGTCCGCTCTCGGTAATGTGTACTTTTCTAATCACCAAAGATAAATCCCGATCTTTTTTGGTACCTTATCTCGCCATAGAGTTATACACGGTTTTAATTGTTAGGATGAGTTTGTTGGAAATATGCCACGGGGACAATAGTAAATGTATTATTATATTTTCATGCTCATAATTAAGTTCATATTTCTATGCTATAATTGTATTGGTTCTTGAATATGACATTTGAAGAAAACCCAATTACATGTGTCCAAACATAAACACCAATATGATCCCTAGTCACGACTTTAAATTATAACCTTACATGTACACCTCTATCAACATTCAAAAATACCTGATTCTCTAGTCTAAGTATTACCGTCCATTTAGAGTTCTTGAGAAAATTGACAAAGTTTCTTACAACTGCTTGATAACCCACAAGTATAGGGGATCGCAACAGTTTTCAAGGGTAGAGTATTCAACCCAAATTTGTTGATTCGACACAAGGGGAGCCAAAGAATATTCTCAAGTATTAGCAGCTGAGTTGTCAATTCAACCACACCTGGAAACTTAATATCTGCAGCAAAGTGTTTAGTAGCAAAGTAATATGATAGTGGTGGTAACGGTAACAAAAGTAAAGACAACAAAAGTAATGTTTTTCGTATTTTTGTAGTGATTGTAACAGTAGCAACGGAAAATTAAATAAGCGTAAACCAGTATATGGAAAACTCGTAGGCACCGGATCAATGATGGATAATTATGTCGGATGTGGTTCATCATGTAACAGTCATAACATAGGGTGACACAGAACTAGCTCCAGTTCATCAATATAATGTAGGCATGTATTCCGTAAATAGTCATACGTGCTTATGGAAAAAAACTTGCATGACATCTTTTGTCCTACCCTCCCGTGGCAGCGGGGTACTATTGGAAACTAAGGGATATTAAGGCCTCCTTTTAATAGAGAACCGGAACAAAGCATTAACACATAGTGAATACATGAACTCCTCAAACTATGGTCATCACCGGGAGTGGTGCCGATTATTGTCACTTCGGGGTTCCCGGATCATAACACATAGTAGGTGACTATAGACTTGCAAGATAGGATCTAGAACTCACATATATTCATGAAAACATAATAGGTTCAGATCTGAAATCATGGCACTCGTGCCCTAGTGACAAGCATTAAGCATAGCAAAGTCATAGTAACATCAATCTCAGAACATAGTGGATACTAGGGATCAAACCCTAACAAAACTAACTCGATTACATGATAAATCTCATCCAACCCATCACCGTCCAGCAAGCCTACGATGCAATTACTCATGCACGGCGGTGAGCATCATGAAATTGGTGATGGAGGATGGTTGATGATGACGACGGCGACGAATCCCCCTCTCCGGAGCCCCGAACGGACTCCAGATCAGCCCTCCCGAGAGAGATTACGGTTTGGCGGTGGCTCCGTATCGTAAAACGCGATGAAACTTTCTCTCTGATTTTTTTCTCCCCGAAAGCCAATATATGGAGTTGGAGTTGGCGTCGGAGGGCATCCAGGGGGCCCACGAGGTAGGGGGCGCGCCCATCCCTTGGGCGCGCCCCCCACCCTCGTGGACAAGGTGTGGGCCCCCTGGTCTTCATCTTTGGCGAGGATTTTTTATTATTTATTCTAAGATATTCCGTGGAGTTTCAGGTCATTCCGAGAACTTTTGTTTTCTGCACATAAAACAACACCATGGCAATTTTGCTGAAAACAGCGTCAGTCCGGGTTAGTTCCATTCAAATCATACAAGTTAGAGTCCAAAACAAGGGCAAAAGTGTTTGGAAAAGTAGATACGACGGAGACGTATCAACTCCCCCAAGCTTAAACCCTTGCTTGTCCTCAAGCAATTCAGTTGACAAACTGAAAGAGAAAAAGAAAAACTTTTACAAACTCTGTTTGCTCTTGTTGTTGTAAACATGAAAAGCCAGCATTCAAGTTTCAGCAATTATTATGAACTAACCATACTCACAATAACACGTAGGTCTCACAATTACTCATATCAATAGCATAATCAGCTAGCGAGCCATAATAATAAAACTCGGATGGCAACACTTTCTCAAAATAATCATAACATGATATAACAAAATGGTATCTCGCTAGCCCTTTCTGAGACCGCAAAACATAAATGCAGAGCACCTTTAAAGATCAAGGACTGACTAAACATTGTAATTCATGGTAAAAGAGATCCAGTCAAGTCATACCCAATATAAACCAATCATAATGAATGCAAACGATAGTGTGCTCTCCAGCGGGTGCTTTTTAATTAGAAGGGTGATGACTCAACATAAAAGTAAATAGATATGCCCTTCGCAGAGGGAAGCAGGGATTTGTAGAGGTGCCAGAGCTCGATTTTGAAATAGAGATAAATAATATTTTGAGCGGCATACTTTCACTGTCAATGCAACAACTATGAGATGGCTGTATCTTCCATACTACATGCACTATAGGCAGTTCCCAAACAGAATGGTAAAGGTTTATACTCCCCCTCCTCCACAAGCATCAATCCATGGCTTCCTCGAAACAACGAGTGCCTCCAACATTCAACGGGTCCCAGGGGAATTTTGTTTAATTATTTTGATTTGTTTTGATATTTTTGGATCATGGGACTGGGCATCCCGGTTACCGGCCCTTTCTCGTGAATGAGGAGCGGAGTCCACTCCTCTTGAGAATAACCCACCTAGCATGGAAGATATAGGCAGCCATAGTTGCACATGAGCTGCTCGAGCATACAAAACAGAATTTCATTTGAAGGTTTGGAGTTTGGCACATACAAATTTACTTGGAACGGCAAGTAGATACCGCATATAGGAAGGTATAGTGGACTCATATGGAACAACTTTGGGGTTTAAGGAGTTTGGATGCACAAGCAGTATTCCTGCTTAGTACAGGTGAATGCTAGCAAAAGACTGGGAAGCGACCAACTGAGAGAGCGACAACAGTCGTAAACATGCATTAAAATTAATTCACACCGAATATAAGCATGAGTAGGATATAATCCACCATGAACATAAATATCATGAAGGCTATGTTGATTTGATTCAACTACATGCGTGAACATGTGCCAAGTCGAGTCACTCAATTCATTTAAAGGAGGATACCATCCTATCATACCACATCATAATCATCTCAATAGCATGTTGGCACGCAAGGTTAACCATTATAACTCATAGCTAATCAAGCATGGCACAAGCAACTATAATCTCTAAATGTCACTGCAAATATGTTTACTTCATAATAGCCGAATCAGGAACGATGAATCATCATATTTACAAAAACAAGAGAGGTCGAGTTCATACCAGCTTTTCTCATCCCAATGAGTCCATCATATATCATCATTATTGCCTTTCACTTGCACGACTGAACGGTGTATATAATAATAAGAGTGCATGTGCATTGGACTAAGCTGGAATCTGCAAGCATTCAACTCAAGAGAGAAGACAAGTAATATGGGCTCTAAGTTAAATAAACAATCATGCATATAAGAGCCACTAAGCATTTTCAATATAGTCTTCTCGACCCCCAAAGTAAGGAAAAGAAAAATAAAAACTATTTACACGGGAAAGCTCCCAACAAGCAAAAGAAGGACGGGAAATATTTTTGGGTTTTCTTTTTAATTCTACTACAAGCATGGAAAGTAGACTAACTAATTTTTTGTTTTTTTCTTAAGGTTTATCAAACACACAAGAAGAAAGCTAGAAAAATAAATTTAAACTAACATGGATATTACAATGAAAGAGTATGAGCACCGACATCTAGCAATGAGTGTGTGTGAACATGAATGTAATGTCGGTGGGAAATACGTACTCCCCTAAGCTTAGGATTTTGGCCTAAGTTGGTCTATTTCCAGGGATAACCTGGCTGATATCCGTAGGTGAAGCTGGGGTCGTACTGCGATGAAGAATAGTTGGGATCATAATGTGATGAAGAGGACTCTGACTGCCACTGGCTGGCAACCGCCTCAGGATCCCAAGAATAAACAGACATTCGTGGAGGCTTCGGTTCCGAGGCTGGTGCAGGATTCCGATAGGCTTGAACAGCCGCCCACGAAACAATGTAAGTACCTGCAGACAAGTTAAACAAAGAGGGAGCAAGCAAAGTAATAGTCTCAGGGTGATGTTTATCAAAGTACAATTTATATTTAAGCGCCCCTTCGCGATTCTTAACAAGAAAATCATGCGCTACCATACTCTTATAATCTAAATAAGCACGGGCAGCGCTGTTTCTTCTTTCTCCTCATGCCTAATAGGTATTTCAAAATGTTTAGCTAGGTGTGAAGCATAAATGCCTCCAAAGATGGGGCCCTTAGTACGGTTCATATTCAACCGTCTAGCAACAATTCCACCCATACTAACAGAGTTATTGCGGTATAAACCATGGAGCAAAATAATAATATCAGGAATACTAAGGTTCCCACAGTTCCCGCGACCAATCAAGCAACGACTAGCAAATAAGGCAAAGTAGCGTAAAACAGGGAAATGTATGCTAGTAATTCTTGCATCAGAAACCTTCCTGGTTTCTCCCACAGTGATAGTGTCAATATAAGCTTCCACTTCATTACGGTGTGGTTCATCTAAAGAACCCTCGAAAGGTATTCTGCAAACCTCGCAAAATGCAGCTAATGTCATGTCCCTAGCAACATCATATAAATGGAACTCTACTGTTGGAGGTGATTTCTTAGGGAAAAAGTAGAAGTTTTGCACAAAAGTATTTGTGAGTAAGAGATATTGATGACGTTGGTCGCGGAGGAAGTTGGTGAGGCCGGCGTTCTCAATCAATAGATAGAAATCTTCATAAATCCCGGCACTCCTCAAGAAGTCATCGGAAGGCCATTCACACGGCCGGACCTCCGCAATACGAGGCATATTAAATTTGGGCTTCTGTTCTTCTTCCTTTTGTTTCTCCTTAGAACTTCGGCTCGACGAGCCCCTCAAAAGTCTCTTCATTATTTCTGAAACAATCTGAAATTTTTAGTAACTTCAAACAAAAGTGAACCAACTTCAATAAGATTGATAGCAACTACTCATACAAGTGCCTAGAGCATATATCAAGCATTAGAACTACTTGGAACCATATAAATTTGACATGCAAACTCAAGAACATGGTCACCTATGCAGCACAAATTTGCAATGAATAAAGCACTAGAACAAAAACTAATTGGACCAATGGAGGAGTCACATACCAAGGAACAATCTCCCCAAGCAGTTTTGCGAGAGGTGCTTTGAGCAAGGAGATCGAAAATCGCAGCAAAAGTTGCTGGAACACGAGCTTGAGTTGGTTTTTCGGGTTTGTGTGAGGCAGAGGAAGAAGATGGGTGCAGGGATAAGTGGAGGAGGGCCACCGTGGATCCATGAGGCAAGGGGCGCGCCCAGGGGGGTAGGGCGGGCCCTCCACCCTCGTGACTAGGTGGCAACTCCCCCCGCGGTAATTTTTGCACTAAAAATCCTTAAATATTCCCGAAAAAATCATATTAAATTGGCATGGCATTCTGAGGACTTTTATTTTCGGGATATTTTTATATTGCATGGATAAGTCAGGAAACAGACAGAAAAATACTATTTTACTTTATTTCTACTAAAGAACAGAAAATATAAAGAGGGTACAGAAGGTTGTGCTTCTAGTTTCATCCATCTCGTGCTCATAAAAAAGAATCCACTAACAAGGTTGATCAAGTCTTGTTAACAAACTCATTCCGATAATCATGGAACCAGAGAAATTTAGAATAACACTATGTTACCTCAACGGGGATATGGACATCCCTAACAATAAGTATATCATATTTCTTTTTGACAGTAGGAAGAGGAAATTCAAAACCTCCAAATATAATCGATGGAATTTTTCAAATAGAGTTGATACTATAAACTTGAGGTTGTTTCCTCGGAAAGTGCACCGTATGCTCATTACCATTAACATGAAAAGTGACATTGCCTTTGTTGCAATCAATAACAGCCCCTGCAGTATTAAGGAAAGGTCTTCCAAGAATAATAGACATACTATCATCCTCGGGAATATCAAGAATAACAAAGTCCGTTAAAATAATAACGTTTGCAACCACAACAGGCACATCCTCACAAATACCGACAGGTATAGCAGTTGATTTATCAGCCATTTGCAAAGATATTTCAGTAGGTGTCAACTTATTAAAGTCAAGTCTACGATATAAAGAGAGAGGCATAACACTAACACCGACTCCAAGATCACATAAAGCAGTTTCAACATAATTTCTTTTGATGGAGCATGGTATAGTAGGTACTCCTGGATCTCCAAATTTCTTTGGTATTCCACCCTTAAAAGTGTAATTAGCAAGCATGGTGGAAATTTCAGCCTCCGGTATCTTTCTTTTATTAGTAATTATATCCTTCATATACTTAGCATAAGGATTTGTTTTGAGCACATCAGTCAATCGCATATGCAAAAAGATAGGTCTAATCATTTCAGCAAAGCGCTCAAAATCCTCATCATCATTTTTCTTGGATGGTTTCGGAGGAAAAGGCATGGGTTTCTGAACCCATGGTTCTCTTTCTTTACCATGTTTCCTAGCAACGAAGTCTCTTCTATCATAACGTTGATTCTTTGATTGTGGGTTATCAAGATCAACATCAGGTTCAACTTCTACATCATTATCATTACTAGGTTGAGCATCATCATGAACATCATCATTAACATTTTCACTAGGTTCATGTTCATTACCAGATTGTGTTTCAGCATCAGACATAGAGATATCATTTGGATTATCGGGTGGTTCAGCAATAGGTTCACTAGAAGTTTGCACAGTTCTATCATTTTTCCTTTTCTTCCTTTTAGAAGAACTAGGTGCATCAATATTATTTCTTTGAGAATCTTGCTCGATTCTCTTAGGGTGGCCTTCAGGATACAAAGGTTCCCGAGTCATTCTACCAGTTCTAGTAGCCACTCTAACAGCATAATCATTTTTCTTACTATTCATTTCATCAAGCATTTCTTTCTGAGCTTTAAGTACTTGTTCTACTTGAGTGGTAACCATAGAAGCATGTTTGCTAACAAGTTTAAGTTCACCTCTAATATTATCCATATAATCACTCAAGCATTTAATCATAAAGGTATTCTGCTTTAATTGTCTACCAAAATAAGCATTAAAGTCATCTTGCTTAAACATAAAGTCATCAAACTCATCCAAGCACTGACTAGCAATTTTAGTAGGAGGGACTTCAACTTTATCATATCTATAGAGAGAATTTACCTTTATTACCTGTGTCGGGATATCGGGAGGTTCTTCAGTAAATAAGTAATTGAGATCATATACTTCTTCAACAGGCGGTAAATTAAGACCATGTATTTCTTCAATAGGAGGTAAATTCTTAACATCTTCAGCTTTAATACCTTTTTCTTTCATAGATTTCTTTGCCTCTTGCATATCTTCGGGACTGAGAAATAGAACACCTCTCTTCTTCGGAGTTGGTTTAGGAATAGGCTCAGTAATTGGCTCAGGAGCTGGCTCAGGAGTTGGCTCGGGAGGTGGCTCAG